>CM060174.1:36180085-37380085 GCA_030549775.1 Tamarix chinensis
TAAATTTCTTAGTTAATTTATTAAATTATTTAATGTCTTCATTTAGAATGCAACGATACTTTTCAAGTCGACCTAAACATAGTTACCACGAATCTAATTCTGTTAATGAAATTGTGTTACCAACTTCTAAAAATTTTGAGCAAATTTATTTAAGCACCTAAAAATATTATTTTATTTTAATATCTATTTTAGTATATTATTTACTGAACAAATATAATAGGGACAACATGGATCTAAAACTCTGGCTCCGCCACTTGTTGTCAGTTAGGTTTTTTGTGGCCGTACATGTACCTGGTGATTAAAGTGTGATGATGAGGGTGGAATCTATGGGTTGAGATGTGTGGAGTATTAAAACAATTTGGGTTCTGTGAGATAGAGTAGGATGGGTCACTTAGGCCTAAACTAGGGTTTTGGGGGAAAACCTTAGAGTAAGGTAATGTGTGGACTTGGGGGTGTATAGTAGTGGGCCTTAACCCACATACATTGGGGTTGGAGTTCTAATGTGAGTTAAAGTAAGGAGGGAAGGATGTAGGGTCGAATTAGGAGGTGTTTGAGTCTCATGACATGGGACAGGGCCTTTGGAGGATATGCATAGAAGGATTTATTCATGCATGTCTAAGGTTAAATTTCTATATAAGACTCTGTCAAAATTCAAGAAACCATTTTTAAAAATTAAACGAAAAGATATTATCTATTACGGATTGGATCTATTCAAAAATAATTATATTCTAAATGTCATTACCATCCACCCATTGAGTTGAACCTCAACTCTCTTCACTAGGAAACTTTGCATGCATACCCGAGGTTATTCCAATGCATCGATCAAAATTAGGTGCAATAAGATTGAAGCAAAGCTACCTTCCATTTTGTAATGGAACTTACCTCAGATCTCTCCTTGGACAAGGCATATCTTGTCTAGCTATGCCAATTATAGTGGAGGTCAGATTGATAAAATTCTATCAGGTAATGAAATCCATGAAATTTCTCCTGCAAGTAAATTTTACTTTGACATTATTAATATTACGGAACATACTATTAGAATTACAAATTAATATTGACATAAGCAAGTGACAAAATTAATACATAGTTTCATGCCGAAAATGAAATGCAAATAGTGAAAATTTAGAAACTATCTAAAGCCTGCCCACTTTTGAAAAATTAAACAACAACATATTATCTCATACAGAATGGATTCATTAAAAAATAATTATACCATAAATGTCATTACCTTATGAGTTGATCCTCAACGCTCTTAATTAGAAAACTCAGCATAAATTCCCAAGGTTATTTTATTATTATTATTATTATGATAAAATACAAATATTAATTATTAATAGAGGCTTTTATTGTTATGTTTTCTCGCAATGATTAATTTTTTTAATAAAAATTTTGTCTATTAATATTAATTTTTATTTATTTTTACCATTATTTGATATAATAATTAATATATTATTATTATTAAGTAATCAAATAATTTATAATTATCTATAATTATTATTATTTTTTTAGCATTAATAATAAATTAACTTGAAATGAAACCAACATCGAGTTTATTGTCATGCAATTGCAAACCATATAGACCATACAAAAAAAATACAACTTCATATAGAAATAATAAAATACTAAAAGCTTTCTACTTGGATCAATAACTAAAATCAATGAAAGCTTTGATGGCTACTAGCCAACCACACTTTTCGTAACAATGGAACACATATTTTGGGTTTGAACATGACATATTTAGGAGATGGGGTAGGGGAAGAATTAACACAAAAAAAAGGCCAAGAAAATCATTGCATAGGATTAGGAACAACTACTACTTGCACACTTTAATCTAAGAATATGATCTGACACAATCATCAACAAAAAGTAGAGAAAATTACCTTAAACAAACAAGCCATCATGTCATGCAAAGAAGAAAAATGCAATATAAAATTGGCAACAAATATTCACCAAAGCTAACCTAGTAAAAATTCGTGCTAATAAATTAACATTCATTCTCATGGCTAGTCATGTTTATCAAACAGAAATAATTTTTGATATATAAGAAAATTAATATGCAACTTATTTTATGATACATTACAATTCTCATTTCACTTCGTTTGATGTGACTTTTTTACTTTCAAAAACTAATACTAACTTTCCTTACTTTATTTGCTTCTAATACTTAAATGTGAATACCATCTAACTAAACCTAAACTCAGTTAAAATTCAGGAACAATCCAAGGCCTATCCACTTTCTAAAAATTAAACAACATATTATCTCTTACAGATTGGATCCATTAAAAATTAATTACCAGAAATGCTATTACCTTCCACCCATTGAACATAATGACAACGTTCTTAATTAGGAAACTCCGCACACACACTTAAGGTTATTCCACTGCATAACTCAAAATTAGGTGTAAAGTGATTGAAGCAAAGCCGCTTTTCATTTTGTAATGGACTCTTCCTTAGATATCTCCTTGGACGAGGCATATCTCATCTAGCAATGCCAATTAGAGTAGAGGTTGGATTGTTAAAATCCTATCAGATAATGGAAATGAAAATTCTCCTACAAGTGAATTTACTCTGACATTATTAATATAAAGGAACACACCATTAGAAAAATATTTACAAATTAATATTAACTTAATTTGGTGACAAAATTAATGTATAGTTTCATATTTGACATAAAATGTAAATATCTTAGATTTAGGGTGGTTCAATTAATGTAATAAGAGAGAATTTCCACAATTAAAGAGTAAAAAGAAGAAAATAAAAGCATCACGAAATGCCAATTTTCAAACTAAAAAGCCAAGCTTTCACAAATATACATCAATTATTTAATAAAAAAATGTTCCCATTGAACCATCAATTAGACAAAACATTAGTTCACAAGTTCTATAAATAGACTTACTTAATTCAACCTGTTAAATATGTAATCTATTAGGAAAAATGATTACAATCCAAATATTTACTCATTTTCACCCCTCTTTATTTTTAAGGATTCCAACTTTTAAGGCATACAATAACTACAATAGCAAACTTCCACATTTACAAATGCATTTTGAACACCCATACAAAACACCAATTAGAAAAAAAAAAGGATCTAAAAAAATCAAATTTTACATACCTATGTGCTTTAATTTTCTGATATACAAATCAACAATGATAATAATAAACTTGTTGAGTAGAGAAACCCTCTTATTACTCTTTTTTTTTTGCATTCTTCAATTTCTTTGATACATCAATTGGATTAAGGAATTTAAACAATTTCACAAACAGAAATCACTCAAAATAAGTCAAAGGAAATGCTTATTGAAAGCAAAACTAAGGCTCTCAACCATTGTTGTGATGCAATCATCCAACATGTTAACACACAAGATACTATTTACCTAACCATATATCTGGGATGAATAAGTAAAAGAAACAAAAACGCATTGAGATTAAAGCTTGAATTTCATTACCAAACTACTCCAAACATCATTATTAAGACAAAAAAGTGAGGATGAAGAGTGATTATTTGTAGTTCATCAAAACACCATCGATGATAAAAGTCTACAAAATTCACATGGAAAACATGAAGACATATGTTGACGACAAACCATAGTCATTTCCACATTTTTTATTCCTTTTAGCTACTCATAATACTTTTTTTGTTAAAAAAACAAAATAGAAAAAAAAAACTACACCAAGAAACTCTCACAAGTTACATACAACATATACCCTTTCAGCCAACATGATATGCTTGGAAAAATAGCTAAAGAGAACCATTATGCTGCTTTGTTTCAAAGATAATCAACTAAAAGATAAGACACGTAAGTTGGAATACCTGCCTGTTACTTGATATCACACCAATTCATAACCCAAAAACATTAGCCAATTCAACAATCTTCAAGTTGCTTTCAAGAGGTGCAATATTCAGTGATAGTTGACCCTTTTTTTATGAAGAAGGAAGCATATAAATACACAAGCAATGATTTCCTAACTACAAAAGTAAAAGAAACTGATCCTACTATTGGAAATTGAGTCCTTCAATTCAAATAAAAAGTTGATCTTCAACTATATCCATCTGATTAAGAACATGACTATACTATAGATGTTGTGTGGATGATTGAAAATTACAAATAAAATGAAATCTAAAATAGGGAAAAGAAATCATAAAAGAAGATAAAGGGTGGATCCTCTCAAGATGGATACACTTTCATCTACAAAAAAACAATCATGCTTAAAAAAGAAAGTATGTGATTAAATGTCACAATCATAATGAAATGAATCAAAGATGCAAAGAATTGAATGTATCCATCGGTATTCCTACCTTAGCAAGCAAGGTGTGCATACATGTAGAAGCAACAGGTACTAATGGGAAATGGGAAGAGAAAATGGTAAGATGTGGAGGAGAGAGTTTTTAATTTCCTTCATTATTTTCCCCTCTATTTCATAAAAATATATCTTTCAATCATAGAAATAAAACTAAAATTATAGTCTCCTTTTATTATATTCATTCTATAGCTAAATGAGGTTCAAAACGGAGCTCTTAGTATCTTAATTAATCCAAAGTATATAACATGAACCAAATTAAATTGAATGAATCAAATACACGTATAACCTTATCAACCTCCATGCCATCTTTTTTCAAACTCTATCTCATAAATCTAAATCATGGTGACAATATTGATAGAAAAAAATTATGGAAAAAATGCAATTTTTTTTTATAAATAGAAGCAATATCACCACACATAACATCCTTAAAGGAAATACCAAGTTGATTACGAAAATGTAGTAGCAAATTGAAAGTAGTAATATCGATTCAAATAGTTAAAAGTCAAGTAATGAAAAACATTTTTTTATGTCAGCAACTAAGCATACAAGTAATTCTTTAACTCTATCACATCGGCAAGCTCTATCATCAAAACTCATTAAAAAGAAAATCGAGTTAAATTAAATAAATGTTGAATGAAAAAATTTTCACACCTCCCTATGTCATAGCTTAAAACATAAGCAATCATGGTGTTGAAGTAAATGTCTCGACATCTAAATGTAAGGCACCTCAGTTGAACTAAAGATAACCTTTAAGTTGATTCCTTAAACTTCCCATGCATTTATTATTATCATGTGCATATGTTATCCCTCCCTTATGCTTTGGTCTCAAAGGAGTATTTGATACCTTGGCGATATTCTCTTTCTCTAATACCAGGATTTAGTGGGCTTGATCATAAAATGTTTTTAGCCTATGTCCATTCACTTTCAAAGTATTAGAAGTCTCCACTGCACCACAACACCAAGAGGAGAGACATTGGTGAAAATAAAGGAGCCTAACCATATTCATTGAAGTTCACCAATAAACAATTTTGGATATTATAATTTAAATATTATAGATGACTAATAGAAAAAATTGCAACATTAAATTTGATTTATAAATAAAGTAATTAATATAAATATTATATAATAAAATTCCACACAATCAGCAAATATTGAATTTACTAAAATCAACAACAATTATGAATCAAGTTCAAGAATAAGCAAAAGAAAATGCATGATGAACTAACTATAAAAGAAAATATAAGCTAAAAGTTAAAAGTTTGGGCAACTAATTGAGGTAAAAAAATAGACTTACTTAATTATTTTTTTCATTAATTTATAAAATAATAATTAGGATTTTAAATTATCATTTGAATTTGAACGAATAAATTTACAATAAAAAGAGGGACAAAAAAATAAAATGGGAGGGGTGCTAAGTTTTAAATAACAAAATTATTAATTCATTATGTTTGTGGATATCCAAAAATTTAAAAAATATATTATTATTATTTTATAAGGATAAATATTATGATATTTTGCTAATATTTTTATAGGTGACTTATGTTTTCTATAATTCCACATAGTTTAACTCCATTTATGAGTACCTAAATGGTTAAAATAAACATCAAATAATGTGAAAAAAAATTATTATTTTAAACATAAGGTATAATAAAAATTATATTATTTTATTAATTTATAAAATAATAATTAGGATTTCAAATTATTATTTTATTTGATAAAGAGTAATAAAAAGATAAATGATAAAAATAAAATAGGAGTAACTATTCATTTTGAAAAAAAAAAGTATTTACAAATGATTGATGTATTATTTTTCTCGGTAGTAGTAGTAGTAGTAATTTGTTGTTGTTATTGTTGTTGTTATTATTATTATTATTATTATTGTTATTATTATTATTATTATTATTATTATTATTATTATTATTATTATTATTATTATTATATAAGTATAAAATTTATATCATGGGTGCCTTGTGTCTTGTGTTTTCTATAATTTCACTTATGGGTACCTAAATTATTTAAAAATACAATGTACACATAAAATAATGGGCCAAATTGATAACAAACTTCTATTCAATACCGCCTACCATCCACAAATTGATAGGAAACTGAGGTCACCAATAGGACCCTTACAATGCTCCCCAGAAGTTTAGCTCAAAAATCATTGAAGGATTGGGACACCAAACTTTCACATGTTGAGTTTTCATATAATCGACGACCAACTTATGCTACGGGACACTATTTGAAGTAGTAATGGGATGAACCATAATACTCCCATGATCTATTAACTCTTCCCATCGAATCCCACACAACTTTGAAGCACAAGAAAGGGATAGGGCAATGAAGAAGCTTCATGAGCAAGTGAGGTCGAAAATCGAGAAGGTGAATGAAATGAATAAGACTAAAGCCAACAAGCCCTAGAGATAATACTTGTATGAGCTAGGAGATCTATTTCGTCTTTACTTTAGGTAATAATGATTTCCTTCTAAAGTGAAGAACAAACTCATGTCTAGAATTAATGGTACGTACAAAGTTATTGAAAAGACTGGTGAAAATGCGTATAAGCTGGAGCTACTAAAGAAAATGGAAGATATATCAAACACATTTAATGTGAGAGATCTACTTCCTTACATTCATGATGAACCATTCAAAAACAAGGATGCTACTTTTCAAGTGGGAGAGGATAATGAAGGAGCATCATCATTCGTTTGTCACAATCTCATTATTAATTTTTCCAAGTTTGAGAGCCACAACATTCTTTTTATTTGGATAAATTAATCATCCAGCAAAACCTAGCCATATAATCCATGCAAACCTTGTCAACCTCCTCTTTTGTACCATCCACAAACCACCCAAAAAGAGGGCACCTAACGCCGTATTTTTCTTAATTTTTCCCCCATCTTTTTATCCCTAAAAATCCACCAAAAAATTCAGCCCATCTAAACCTTTGGAAGCCACACAAATCAACTACAAGTCCTCTCATGTTGAGTGCCAAGTCATTTTCAGCACTTGGGAAGAGCAAAGCATATTTGAAGAAAAACAAGGAAGGATAGAAGACATCATAATATTTTCAACATATATAATTAATATTAGCATACTAATAATATTCTATCATATATTTTACTTTTTAATCTTTTATTCTCTAATATTCATATGAAGCCTTTTAATGCCATCGAAATAGATAATGATTCATTTTTGTAGGCATATTATTTCTATTAACTAATATTTAAGAAATTTAATATTCTTATTAAGTCTTTTAATGCCATTGAAATAGAGAATAATTAATTTTTTTAACATATGAATTCTATTAACTAATATATATTAACTTGTAATAATTTTAAGCTTATATATAATAAATATTAACTTACTAATATCATATCTTATATTTTCAACCCTTTAATCTCTAGTATTCATGTCAAGTCTTCTATAAAAATATTAATTCATTTTTTAATACTCATTAATTCCAGTAACTAATATATATATGCTTCTTAATATTTGTACTCATATATAGTTAATGTTAGCTTACTAATATTCGATCATCTATTACAATTTTTTATTCTCTAAACTCTAATATTAATATTCAATCTTCAAATGCCAACGGAATAGATAATAATTCATATATTAAAAATTATTTATTAATATATATTAGCTTTTAAAACTTTTCATCTTATATATAATTAATATTAACTTTCTAATATTTGATTATATATTATCATTTTTAGTCCTTTAATTTCTAATATTCATCTTAAGTGTTTTAGTTACTTTGATAAATAGATTAGGCCATTTTTTTACTTATTAATTCTATTACCTTAATATATATCAACTTCTTAATATGAACTCTACACCTATAAAAACATAAAACCAAAATAAAAATAAAAATCAACATACACTTACAGCATTCAAAACCATGATAACATGTATATAATAATTGTAGATACAAGAGCCACTATATTAATTATTTAAAAAGTATATTAGAATTGTTGGGTCAGATTTTGTTCAATCAAAAAATTTAAAATATTATTTCCTGCCTAATTTTTGAAAAATTAACTATCAAAAGTTTATAATTAAGATCTAGAATTTTTTTTTTAAATTATATGAATCCTAAATATGACCTTATTTTAGTTTAATATTATAACTATATATATATAATAAATATACATATTTGTAATTGAATATAAATTAGTGTTTTAGTTTGATATTTCTTAATGTTCTCATTCCCTATATATATATATTTTAAAATTGACATTTTTCCATATCCTAAAATATTCATCCCTATTTATATGCAATGTCAACTGTACATTTTTACAAATACGAGGAAAACATATCAAACTCAAAAGCCAATCTAATGCATTTTAAACCATCATCCTATATGGAACAATATAAAAAGACTATCAAATAAGACTAATAGATATATGCTATTGAAATACATTTTTGTATAAAACAAAAAAATTATAAGAAACCGATTTACAATAAGTATGATAGCATAGACATAGAAAGATAACAAAAATTTACCATCACCGTATAAGAGTTGGTAGCCACTAGCCATAAAATAGTGATAATAATAATAATAATAATAATAATAATAATAATAATAAGAGAATAAATTAGTTCATATCTTCAACAATGGAAAAATTGATAGGACAAACACACAAAAATAATGAACAAAAATGATCAATAGAATAAAACCTAACTTTTATTATTATTATTATTATTATTATTATTGATATATTGATTATTATTTCAATAAATATAATAATAATAATAATATGAATTTAAATATTAATTAAAATGCTATTAATTATTATTTGTATTATTATATTTATAACTATAAAATTAATCATTACAATCATAATTGTAGTTATTATTATTAAAGATAATTATAATAGCTACAAAAAATTATTATTATTATTCTTAATTATATTAATTTTAATCACAATTCTAATTATATAAGACATGTTTACCATTTATTAGCATAATTAATATCATTATTATAAGTAAAACTAGTATTATTGTAACTATTACTACATCATCATCAATTATATAAGATAATATCAAATTAAAAAATTCAAATTAAAAAGATAAGGCCTAATCCAAAATTTAAAATCCACTTATAAACTAACATAATATATATAAGACATAAATTTAGTAAATTTAATACTCATCTAAAAAAATTATATTTAATCAAATCAAAAAATTCAAAAGATGAAAATAGGACTTGAGCCATATTTTACATGTCACCGATGAACTAAAGTAACACATAAAACATAAATTTAATTGAAGTAGTTAATAAGCTAAAATCCAACTTACTAAAGTTCTTTCATAATGGAACAATGGCTGCCATACACTAAAAAAAACAAAGGTGATCAATGGAATAAAAGCAAAATTATATTATACATCATAACTTCATCAATAATTAGATAAATTAACAAAAAAATGTACAAGAATAATAGAGAAATTGAAATAAAAGAAAAATAAAATGGGTTGGGATAAGGATAGATGATGTCAATTAAAAATTAAGTGTTGTTGATAGCCAAATTATTGACTTACCATGGAAAACAAAAATAATATAACATCAACTTTTGTATTCAAAATTTTGATATGTGATCTATGTCTTAGGCTTTTTGTAATTAATTTATATAAAATTTTCAATTAAAAAAGAGTGATTTAAAAGGTTTGATAAAAATGGCAAGGTACATCATTTTCATGGTACATCAAAGCATAGAAACAAAAAGAAAACTTTGAGATAGATTCTAACTTAAAAAAGCCTTTTTCATTTTCATAATCGCCCTTGGAAACATTTGTAAAGAATCAAAGATTCATAAAAATACTTAAAGAATGACAAATATTGAGATAAAACTATAGACAGATTGATGTATATATTTATATAATTAACAAATAATCTTGAGGGAATTACTCACAAAATTAAATGAAAATAAATATAAAGAACTCAACAAAAACATTTACAAATAAAAATAATATTTATTATTCTGCAAAATTACATCCTAACATATTTTCAAAAATTAATACATTTGTTTCATGTAGTTGTAAATTTTAAAATTCTAGCAAAAATTCTTAACAAATAATTATGGTCAAAATTGTATACTATACGTGACCATGAACCAACAAGATATTAATACATGTAAGTTAGGTTCTTTTAACAATAAATTTTGAAATTAACCAACAAGTATTACCAACTAACCCATATTTTCCAAGAAAAATAAGCTAAAAAAATAAAAATGTAAAATAAAATATTAAGTATTATATATTCGTCAAATTCCCATTCACTTAGCCTTTGGCCATCCTCAATGAAAGTAAACAAAAGCCAACACTATAATAATACAGATTCCAAGAGAAATTATGTTGAACACTAATGGAACATCCTTAAAGGAAATACAAAGCTGATTAGGAAAACACAACAACAAGCTAAAAAAGATTGAAATAGTTAATGGTTAAGTGATGGAAAAAAAATTTAGTTAGCAACTACACATACAAGCAAACCAGTAAACTCTATAGACATAATACATTGAAATCAAAAATAATATTGAATATAATTTTCAATACTAAAATGTTCACACCTCATCTTGTCATAACTTAGAATATAAGCAATATAGTTACTAAAGTAAATGACGAAACCCCAAATACTATTAGCACCCTTACCAAACATAACTTCAATAATCCTGTAAAAATAATTAATTATCTTTGTGTTTTTACTGTGTAAGATAATAGAGTAGACTAATAAATTAGCAATAAAAGTGGGAATAAAATCTAGCTCTGTTGCAGTGAAGAAATGAGATCATGTTGCTGAGAAGAAATATTATAGTTTAAGATTATTAGCAATAATAATGGCATTATTGGCCAATTAGCAATTTTTTTATATTTTATTATTATTATTATTTTGTCTTGTAAAATGGGTATTAAGCAGTTAGTTAAAATTAAAATCCAAAATCTCTACTTTACCTAATCCTTCATTAGGTAACCTTCTAACTACCCAAATCAACATCTTTTAATTCCTTTTTATCACAACAACAACCCATGCCCAAATAGCACGAATGACCTTTAAAAAGTCTGAACCCCACACCCTCTTCACCAAACACGCACGCCCTTAAAGCCCAAACCCAACCCTTCATTGACTGGTCGTCTCCCTCCTTCACATCGCTCGAACACTACCTTCCCAAAATTATGCCTTCTTATTCGCTCACCATCAATGGTGAATTTTCACCATTAATCAAATCCATACGTTCCTCCTTTTTAATAGTTGTTCCAACGTTTGACTCCCATTTTTTTGGCTAGTTGCTGCCCTATATAAATCCCTCGATTTGACATAAACCACACAACTTTTGACTAGATTTTTTCATGTTATGAAAAGCTTGTAGCACGATTATTATCATGACTTGCATCATTTCTTTTCAGGATTCTAGCCACCCCATTTATTCTCCTGTTAGAGGATTTAGATTGGGTAGTCCCGATCAACCCTATCCATATTCCTCGTTTTGTTTTTGTTTAATATTGTTGAGTTTGTTTTTAAATCTCTATTGGGAATTGATTAGATTGTATTAGAGCGTCGATCTGCTTTGTTATGTCCAATCTCTAATTTAAATTTCTCTTCTTGATTAACCAAACTCCGTTTGGATCTATGGGCTTCTTGTTTTAGTGTTGATATAGTTTTCTTTTGTTTTTTTCCTAGATGTTTCCTATTTGAGTCAGTCTGATTAACAAAACTCAGTTGGTATTCGATTATGTTTGAGTAAGTTGCTTTGGCGTCTTCCTTTTCTGTTTGCAATTTGAAGTTGTGCTGGGTATTCGGTTCTATTGGTTTTATATTTGTTTTCATTTTTGAGAGGTGTTCATACTCCTAAATAGGGTACTGCCCTGTTTGGTTGGCCATGTACTATCCGGTATCGGGTCTCTCGATTTCCATTTAGTTAAGGGTATGTTTGGTTGGTTGATTTTGGTGTTTGATATTTGGTCTTTCTTTTTTTTTTCAAAGTTTTTTTCCCGAGTTTTTGTTTTGAAATTGTCTTATTGAAGTGCTCCTCTCCCCTGGTGATCCAAACTTGATACCAACATTGATTTGGAATCTGGGTTTTTGGGGTCAGGTTATTGGGTATTAGGCGATGATTCGAAAGCCCATTTCGTCTAAGCCACTAGCTCAAAACCCTGCCTTATCGTACATCCATAGGCTAAATACCCGACATTCTAACCAATCACTATTGTTTTTGTGGTTGAGCAGGCAACGGGTTATAAATATTGACAACATTCCGAGTCAATAATCACGCCCACCCGTTCCTTGCTAGTTTTCTTTATATATATGTTGTCAATCTTAACTCGTTATGTATATTTGGACTAAGCACTTAAGTATATTGATTTGATTATTTAACTATTTTCCTTATGATTATTTGACCTAATTTAGTAGATTAGTATGAATTTGTGCGTAGGAAATGCGTTTACGAGAAAAGTGTTGGAAGGGTTTGATAGTAATTCTAATCCTATTACTGCTCAACTACGCATCCTAATAGAAAGACTGGATCATATCGAACAAAAAATTAACAATCCAATTGAACCTATCCAAGTTCCCCAACTAAATAGACATTAGAGAAACCTTCACCGCGAACTTGATATTTTTTCATCCAATAGATCATCAATTCAAGAACATGCTCGGATAGGTCATCGACCACACCGAAATCCAAGGAGATATGAATGGGAGGATAAAAAGTTGAATGACATCAACTTAACTATCCCAAAATTTAGTGGTAAAAATGATCCCGATGCATACCTAGACTGGGAAAGGAAAATTGAGTTGGTTTTTGACTGCTACAATTACTCAAATGAAAAAAAAGATTAAATTAGCTATTGTGGAATTTACCGATTATGCCATCAATTGGTGGGATCAAATAGTTACTACTAGGCGATGAAATTATGTGAGGCTAGTACGAGATTGGGATGATTTCAAAGGGATATTAAGGCACAAGTTCATGCCTAGCTATTACTATTGAGAACTTTACTAAAAGCTACAGAATCTTATCCAGGGCTCTAAAAGTGTTGATGAATATTACAAAGAAATAGAAATTGCAATGATTTGAGACAATATAAAGGAAGATAGGGAGGCTACAATGGCTAGATTCCTTAGTGGAATTAATAGAGAAATAGCCGATAAATTTGAGCTCCAGAACTATGTGGAAATTGAGGAGATGGTCAACCTAGCCATCAAAATTGAGAAGCAAATTAAGAAGGCTGGGACTTTTAAATCTCAATCCAACTTCAAAACAAAGTATCCTAAGAATAGTAATTGGAAATAACCTCCTAGAAATGAAGAAAGACCAAGAGTATAATTCGACAGCAAGGTAATCCTTCCTAGGGAAAAAGGTAAGGGACATGAAAGTGGTAGCTCTAACACTATACATTCAAGAAACATCAAATGCTTTAAATGCTTGGGGTATGGTTATATCACTTCTGAGTGTCCTAATAGGAAGGTGATGGTGGTTAGGCCAATAGGAGAGGTTGAGTCTGAGGATGAGGAACTTGTTGATCCCTCCCCTACTTTTGTTGACCCCTTTGATGATGATAAATCTAAACATGATGAGACAGCAAGCTACTTGTCGTATGTCGTGCTCTAAACGTATATGCTAAAATTGATGACGATCAAGTACAACAAGAAAATATTTTCCATACCAGGTGTTGAATTAATGACAAATTATGTAGTTTGATTATTGATAGCAGTAGCTATGTTAATGTCGTAAGTGCTAGTCTAATTACTATATTAGGGCTTACAGTAACAAAGCACCCTAGACCCTACAAACTACAACGGCTCAATGAAACTAGTGAGGTAAAGGTCCACAAGCAAGTATTACTTACAATCCAAATTGGGAAATATATGGACAAGGTATTATGTGATGTCATTCCTATGCACCCTAGTCATGTTTTGCTTGGTAGGACATGGCAGTTCGATAAAAAAGTGACGCATGACGGATATAAGAATAGCTACTCTCTTGTCAACGATGATAAAAAGATTACTCTAATGTCGTTGTCACCTAAGAAAGTCCATGATGATCAACTTAAACCTACTAGTGGAATTTAAAAGCATGAGGGAGGAAGTAAGTAAGACCTCAAAGCCTAATATTGAGGGCCAACATAAACCACTGCATAACTTCTTTATCTGAAAAAGGGACATCCCTTATGCCTTTTCCGCCAAGTTACTAGTCTATATGCTCATACGTAAGGAGTGTTATCATAGTAACTTCACCTTGCTTGAATTTCTGCCTAATAATGTGCTCTCTTTATTTGATGAGTACTTTGACCTCTTTCTAGAATAAATCCCAAAAGGGTTGCCTCCGATTAGGGGAATCAAACATCAAATTAATTTCATACCTACAGCTTTTATTCCCAATAGACCTGCATATAGAGCCAATCATGAGGAAGTAAAAGAACTAAAAAGGTAGGTAGCTGACTTACTTCAAAAGGGGTACATTCGGGAATCCATAAGTCCTTGTGGTGTGCCTATTTTACAAGTTCTGAAAAAGGACAAGAGTTGGCATATGTATATTGACAATAGAACTATTAATAAAATTACCATTAAATATAGGTACCCCATTCCTCGTTTAGATGAAATGCTTAGCCAATTGCATGGATTTGTTATATTTTCCAAAATTAATATGAAGAGTGGGTACCACCAGATTCGCATGAAGGCTGCTGGTAAATGGAAAATGGCCTTTAAAACCAACTTTATGAATGGCTTGTGATGCCCTTCACCTTATCTAATGCACCAAGTAATTTCATAAAACTAATGAATTATGTGCTTAGACAATTTATTGATAAATTCATCGTTGTGTACTTTGACGACATTCTTATCTATAGCAAATTTTATGAAGAGGGCCTTAATTATCTATGACCTATTCTGGATGTGTTTAGGATTGAACAGTTATATGCTAACCTATCCAAAAGCATGTTCTATTTATAAAGTGTTGTGTTCCTTAGATTTTTTTAGGAAAGGATGGAACATCCATCGATGAAGAAAAGGTAAGTTCCATACGAGATTAGCATGTGCCCAAGTCCGTTATAAAAGTAAGAAGCTTCTATGGCTTATCTAGCTTCTACTGGAGGTTTATGCGTAATTTTAGTACTACATCCACTCCCTTTACCTCTGTCATAAAAAAAAGAAGTTGGGTTTAAATGGGGGGATGATCAACAACATGCCTTTGACTTATTAAAAGAAAAGCTGACTAATGCTCCCATTTTATCTCTTCCTGATTTTGACAAAGCTTTTGAGATTGATTGTGATGCTTCGGGAGTTGGTATTAGGGTTTTCTTTTCTCAAGAGGGCAAGTCTATTGCCTATTTTAGTGAAAAACTGAGTGGTGCTACTCTTAATTACTCTACCTATGAAAAGGTATTGTTTACCTTGATTAGGGCTTTAGAGACATGGAAAAATTATTTATGGTCTAAAGAATTCATCATCCATTTTAACCACCAAGTACTCAAGCACTTAAAATCTCAACATAAACTAAATCGAAGACAAGCTGAGTGGATCGAGTTCATCAAATCCTTCTCTTATATGGTTAAATATAAGAAATGTAGTGATAATATTGTTACTAATGCTCTAAAAAGGTGGTGTACATTGGTTGCTACCTTGGATACTAATTTGTTAGGTTTTACATAAACTAAAGAATTATATGCAATTGATGATAAATTTTTTGAATTATTTAAGGTCTGTGAAAATACCGTCGTTGGGAAATACTATCTTCATGAAGGCTTGCTTTTTCGTGACAATAGACTATGTGTGCCTAGATGTTTTATGCATGAATCCTACAGTGGAGGTCTGATTGGCCATTTTGGCTATCTCAAAACTTTGAGTATTGTTAAAGAGCATTTCTATTGGCCTCACCTAAAACGGGATGTACAAAGATTATGTGATCGATGTGTGGCTTGTAAACACTAAATCTACTTCTAAGCTACATGGGTTGAACACACCTCTTGCCCTTCTTGAACAACCTTGGGCTGATGTTTCCATGGATTTTGTACTTGGTTTGCCTAGGTCCAACAAAGGAAAAGATAGCATCATGGTGGTTGTCAACAGATTCTCTAAAATGGCACATTTCATTGCTTGTCACCGCACTAATGATGCTACTACAATCACTGATAATTTCTTCCAAAATATTGTGCGATTGTATGGTGTACCATGTACTATTGTGTCCAACAAGGACATTAAATTCATCAGCCACTTCTGGCGAGTTTTATGGGAAAAATTGGGGACAGATTTGCTATTTTCTACTACATTCCATCCCTAGACTAACAGTCAAACTGGAGTTGTAAATTGCACTCTTAGCAACACGCTTTGAGTTATCTTCGATAATAACATCAAGCATTGGGAATCTCACCTACCACAAGTGGAGTTTACATACAAGCAGACCATCCACTCCACCATCAAGTAGACTCCATTTGAAGTAGTCTATGGGTTTAACCCTCTCTCACCCCTTGATCTTATGCCTTTACCATTGACTCATTATACTAATTTTGATGTAGAAAGCAGGGCCCAATCCATTAGAACATTACATGAGTCGATGGCCAAACAAATAAACCAACGTCACCATCAGATGGTCAAAATAGCAAACAAACACCGCAAAAAGATTATATTGCTCTAAGAGATCTTGTGTGGGTTCACTTACGTAAAGATATATTTCCTACTCAAAGGAAATCTAAACTTGCCCATAGGGGCGACAGTCCCTTTACCATTTTGGAACTATTAATGATAATGCCTACAAAATAGATCTCCCAGGAAAATATGGCAATATAAGTGCCACTTTCAATGTTTTTGAACCATCTCCCTTTTATGTCGCAAGCTCGGTTTCGGTGACTAAACCTTTTCAAGAAGAGGGATGATGAAACCCCAAATACTCTTAATGCCCTTACCAAATATAACTTCAATAATCCTGTAAAAATAATTAATTATCTATGTGTTTCTACTTTGTAGGATAATCAAGCAGATTAACAAATTGGCAATAAAAGTGAGAATAAAATCCAGATCTGTTGCTGTGAAGAAATGAGATCCTATGACTGAGAAGAAATATTCTAGTTTAAGATTATTAGCAATAATGATGGCATTATTGGCTGATTAGAAAATTTTATTATTATTATTTTATCTTGTAAAATGGGTATTAAGTAGCTAGTCAAAATTCAAATCCCAAATCTCTACTTTACCTAATCCTTCATTAGGCCACCTTCCAAATCCCCAAATCAACATCTTTTAATTCCTTTTTACCACAACAAAAAACCAAGCTCAAATAGCCCTTAAAAAGCTCAAACCCCACACCCTCTTCATCAAACACTCGGGCCCTTAAAGCCCAAATCCAACCCTTCACTGACCGGTCGTCTCCCTCCTTCACATCCCTCGAACGCTACCTTCCCAAAATCACGCCTTCTTTTTCTCTCACTATCAATGGTGAATTTTCACCATTAATCCATTTTGTCCGCTCCTCCTTTTTTACTATTGTTCCAATGTTCGACTCCCATTTTCTTAGCTAGTTGCCACCCTATATAAAGCCCTCGATTTGATGTACAACCATACAACTTTCGACTGGATCTTTTCATGTTATGAAACAAAGCTTGTAGCTTGATTATTGTCACAGCTTGTGTTGTTTATTATCGGGAATCCGGCAACCCTAGTTATTCTCCTGTGGGAGGATTTAGATCGGGCAATCCCGATCAACCCTATCCTTATTTCCCGTTTAGTTTTTGTTGAATGTTGTTGAGTTTGTTTTTGAATCCCGATTGAGAATCGATCAATAAATGTCTCAACATCTAAGTGTAAGGCACCTTGGTTGGATTGAATTTTATCTCTTAGGTGATTCCTTTAACTTTCTAGATATTTATTAGCATAGGCATGGGTCATCTCTCCCCTATACTTTAGTCTAAAGGGGGTATATGATACCTTGGTTTTTTGCTTCATTTTATTTATCCCCCCTTTTTATTCTTATATATCTCCTTGAGCCATGCTTCAACCAAATAGTTTGATTTCATGCTTCTTCCTATCTGATACAAGGATTTAGTCGATTTTGGTCCTCCCGTGCTCACAACATCAACACGTCAAGCTTTATTTTCTCTTTCTTTTCAAGGTGAAATATTTGTCTAATAATCAATAGTTGTGAAGGTCCCTAAAGAATTTAAGTACCAATTAGGTGGATTAAATATTCCCTTAGCACCTCAAATCAAGAGTCGCTGAAAAAAAAAGTATACTAGATCACTCATGTCTTAAACTATACTAAATGAGGGTTAATATATTTGAATATTTTTTTATGAGCTAAGAGAGTCTAAACATGCATTATGGTAATGTAAATAGCAAAGGTCGGCATGATAGAGGTTCAGAAGTCGTTACACACGTAACCTAAAACCATTATCAATTGGTTTTGAAAAATAAAGCACTATTAGAATAGAATTTGCTGTGACATTCCCAATCAACTAGTTATATCTTAAAGATTTTATTTTTACCTCTCCTTTTTTCATACTAAAAATATATAACAGAGTGTGACATAATTATTTTTAGCATATAAAAGCAAATAAAATCATTATCCAGCTTATATAAGCAATTTTTTTTGTAGAAGCAGGCATGAAATATCTAATAACATGCATTAAACTTTTTGGTTATAGCATAGCATGTAAATTAAGTAAAAATAGCATCTCACACACAAAAAAGAATATATCAAAAGTTTTCTACTGTCCCCCACACATAACATTTACATTAATCTTGATGTATAACTAAAATGAAGGAAAAGAAATATAAATATCATGTATTATTATTGCCCATCTAAATAATACCTAACAATTTTACCCTAAAAAACCCCATAAAAAATGTATAGGAAAAGCAAAACATCCAACTCCTAGTCATGACAAAACCACAACGACAAGCATACAAAGCATACTGATAACACATTCATGCAATGAAAAGGGTAATATGTATTATTTTTATGTGTTTGAATATGAAATAACTAATGCAAATACAATAAAGGAAAAAAACTAAATAATATATGGGTAGAATAATGCAAATTTAGTTGTTTTCTTCTTCTTCTTCTTCTTCCTCTTCTTCTTAGGTTTCCTCCCGATTAGTGTCTTTGGTTTACATCATTGGCTTGTCATCCTTCTTATATGTCTCCTAGAGTAATTTCTTTAACAACAAAAGTATAGGAAGTTTGGAGGCCTTTGATTTCCACTACACCAAGATAAGAGACATTAATAACATAAATGGGCCTAACCATCTTTATTGAAGTTTACCAAGACATCATTTTAACTTAGAATTGAATATCAACACTTTTTGTCCAATAATAAATGTTTTCCTAGTTAACTTCTAATCTATATTATCTCATCTTCA
Source organism: Tamarix chinensis (assembly GCA_030549775.1). Lineage (NCBI taxonomy): Eukaryota > Viridiplantae > Streptophyta > Magnoliopsida > Caryophyllales > Tamaricaceae > Tamarix > Tamarix chinensis. Next base: position 36,199,740 of record CM060174.1, read on the forward strand.
AATGATATTTAAGTTCTGGTAGAGAAACTAAGAACTTTGGTGCCTAACTAATATAAAGGTAATTTTTCTAATGCAAAAACAATATCCATAGTGTAAGGCGGGGTCTAACGACTTAGAAGGATAATATATATATATGGTTCTTTGTTTTTCCTTTAACCTAACACTACCTAAAATACATTATCACTTATATATGATGCATAAGCTAAACAAATTGGGTCAAGCTTGATGATTGGTGGTAAGACTAGGGTTAAAAGTACCATCAAACAACGAAAAAAGTGAAGAAGATGATGGGTTAGTCAAATGATGTGTGGGGGAGGGTGTAATATTCAATTATGTGGATCTAATGGTTTGAATGAAGTTTGGATGAGATGATAAAGGCTCAATGATGGTGATTTTAAAGACTAAAGTGTCGAAAGTGATGCCAATAAGATGATGGTGGTTTGAATTAGGGTAGAAAAATGATGATGGTGATTCGTTGATGGTGATGAATTAATGATAAATGTGATTCGAATATGATGAGATGATGATGAGGTTTCAAAATTTAGGGCTTAGATTATGTTTAGAGTCATAGTTTATGGTTAGGATTAGGGCTTGGTTCAAAGAAAAGGAAATAAGGTGGTGTTTGGTTAGTGTGGATTTTAAGGTTTTGAATGAATGTTTTAGGGTTTCGGTTTTGTATACCAATTTAAGGTTAGGTTTAATCACAAAATAGAGTAGGATTTTGATGGTAATTAGTGCAGGAAATATGGATTAAGATAAGTAGAAAATATATGGTAATTAGGCCATTTGTTTAGAATTATGCATCATTACTTTTATTTAAATCTTTTGTCTTATTTTTTTTAGCCTTTTCTTGAGAAATGTTAAAAAGGTTGGTATTAAAATGGTTAAAATTGAGGTAATTAAAGTTTAAGGGCATTTTGGTCAAATAAGACCAAAATATGCCTAAATGTGAATAATTGGTGTAGGATTGACCTTAGTTGAATTTCAACTTTCATCTCAATAGTTGAACTTATGGCTGGCCTTTAAAGAATTTGGAATAAATGGTTGAAAAGGAATGGTTGATTGGAGTGGATAATGTTTGAGCCATAACATGATGCCTAAATCTAAACCATGATGACTCTAATCTTAGTTACCTTTGAGGTCCTTGGTTGGGATTTGGTGGATTGATTTGTTGTGTAGGATTTTAGTATCCTTTGAGTAATAATAATATTGACATTTGAATATGTTTAAATTGGGATTAGATGAATGGGATGTTCCTACGTCAGGCTGGAAAGGGAAAATGATGAGAGGGTAATTTACTGAAAACCTTCCCAATTTAGAAAAATATTTAGGCCTTCTAATTTAGGGAGAAGGTGGTTAATGTTGGGTTACGTGATGGGGATGCTCCTACATTAGCAACCTATTTTGTAGGTTGACTTTAAATTTTAACCACTTTTTTGTTTAATTCATGTAAAAGCTTGTACTTGTAGGTGATTACTTGCACACAAGCAAAATTAGCCAAGTAAAGGGCTACTAGGGAGGGGCGCATGTCCCTCTTTTGGGTGGAATAAACTAGAAGAGGTAACTAAGTAGTAACTACCTAGTTTGATTTCTAACCAACCCTTAGTTCTAGTTGGTAATGGTTGTCTTGTAACTAAATGATTGTAACACTATATAAGGGCAAGTAGGTGTTGAATGTAAGGGTCTTTGGTCTGTTATATTCCTCTCTTTGCTAAGTGAAAATTACGTCCTTGGTTAGTGTACACCTTGGTTGAATTATCTCACAAAACTCTTGTGTCTTTTATCTCAAGTGTTGCATTACTTAAATGGTATATTCAAGTGTATGAATTAAGGGTTACTTAATTCATATATTCATAATTTCATCTCCAATCTATCATCTTCATTTTTCATGGTTTAATTCCCATTCATCAAATATTATTCTCTAATGTTTAGTTGTTTTCTTGTGATTAGTTTGCAAATGCTTCTAACTTATGTCTTCTAGATGCTCATAAAGGGAAGCTTGTGATGGACTTTGTTCTTCAACAACTTTAATGCTTTAAAGATCTTTCATTTGAAGAGATGAAGTTTCATCTTCAACAACCAAGGGAGAATGACGCAAGAGCGTCTAACCAAAGAATTTAATGATGGATTTTGTTCCCATTTCAGCTCATTTCAAGAAGCATTATCTAGTGGTATTTCAGGCCACCTAGAAAAAATATATATAAACAACCAATTTTTGACAAAGATGAATGATTCAAATATACTTATCTTAGAGGACCTTGTAATCCCCCAAAATTTTAGAAAACATGTAATTTAATAAAATAGCTTTTATTTGAAATAAATTAGCTTTTAAAGTTATTTAGTTTAATTATTTTATGGATTTTTGAGTATATAAATTTGGATTGGAGTATTTAATAAATTAAAAATAAATATTTTGTTATTTTATCATATATTTTTATTTAAATAATTTTCCAAACTAATATTTTACAAAAATTATCCTTTTTGAACTAATATATTAAATTATATTGAATTAAATTATTAAATTAAATAATTTATCAAAAATATTACATTTTATTATTTTCTAAATTAAATTAAATTATTTTTCTCTATTTTCCCATTTTCCTTCTTTTTTCCTTTTTCTTTTCCTTCTCTTTTTTCTCCTTTTTCTTATTTCTTCTTTCTTTTCCTTTTTCTTTTGGGACGCCACGCCACGCCAACCCTCTTCCCCTCCTTGCGCTTGGGCCAATGGCCCATTCTCCCACCCCACACGCACCAGCTGACCCAGCCCCTGCCCTCCTCCTTCCTCCTTCTTCTACCTCGACCCGGCAATGCCCCATCCAACGTCCTCCCCAACCTATCTTCATCGGCCAGTGCTGCCACCTCGGGCACGCCGGCCACCGTCTACTACCACCACTACAACTCTCCCTCCCTCCCTCCGCCCCCCCCCCCGGTTCTTTTTTTTCATAATTTTAGACCAAATAGGCCATGCACCCCTATCACGCATGGCCTCCCTTACCCTTCTTCCCCTTCCTCTCCCTACCACCCTACCACCTCCCTGCCACCCTAAACACTACCACCGACCGCCACCCATCTGCCTTATCCTTCCTCTTCTTTTTATTCTCGCCTTTAGCTATTTTCCGCCCCATCCTTTTGAGCCCCTTACCCCCCAATCTCCTCTCTCTCCTATTTCTTCTCCTCCCATTCCACGCCTATTTTTACATGCTGCCACCCTCCGTCACTCCAACCGCCACACCCATAGCCTATAGTGCCTCCTGCCACCTTCTACTACCGCCCTACACCACCACAATACACCCTCTTAAGCCATCCCATAGCCCTTCTTCCTCCCCACCTATTTTTCTCTCCATTTTACCCCTTCTCGGCAACCCACCTGCAACCCCTCCTTAAGCTATCGTCTGGCCGCCTCTGCTGCCACCCAACCCACCATTCAACTCCCCGCAATCTCCTCTACCACCCCACACCTGATTTTGGTCGAAAATATCCCTCCAACCCCTCCACTTCCCCCTCTTTTCCTTCCTTCTCAGCCCGATCCCCTCCTGCATCCCACTTCGCCACCTCGCTGCCGCCATCGCCGCCGCTGCGCTTGGCTGCTGTGAACCCATCGCCGACAACCACCTATACCCCCTCTTCACTCCTGAACCCTTCCCTTGCCTCCAAACCTCCCCCATCTATCTTATTTCCTAGCCCCAAACCACCAACCCAAAAATAGCCATTTTACCTTTCCTTCACCCCCCTTGAGCCTCCTCCATTTATTTTTGCATGCAGCTCATGCTGCATGAGTAGCATGAGTTGCTGCATTCTTGGTTTATTTTGTTTAAAAATTTTAAGGTAAAATAATATTTAAGTTAATTATTTCATTAAGTAAATTTCATAAGGTCTTAAGCTTTGATTTTCTTATTTCTAATATAATAATTATTGATATTATTTTTAGGTGTTGATTTTACTATTTAAAGCTTGAATCTTTAACCGGGATACTAGTAAGATTTGATTTTTGCAGGAATTAAGGTAATCATTAAACCCCACTTAAATGCATGGATAAACGTATGTTAGCACATTAGGATTTTTAATATGTTATTATGCTTGATATTTGTGGTTTAATATAATATATACATTTTCTTGTGTTGATTGATAAAAAAAAGTATGTTAGTTTAAATGCCATATGTGGAAATATTGTTTAATGGAAGATTTTGATTATTAATGAAAGTGTTAAGTACTTATCCATGTTATTTTATATTATTGTGACCATTTATGCATGAATATTATTATTGTGAGCCCTAGGCGCATTTTAGTAATATTTATTGTGCAAGAATATGGCCTAAATATGTGGATGTTAATAAGTATTATATTAAAATATAATAGTTGGTGGAGTTGGATATTGTTAATGGAGTATTAATTTTATTATTCCATGTGGTAATGTTAATTTAATAAAAGTGTTGTGATAAAGGGAGTAAAGTGATAATTTTGAAGGCAAAAGGGCAATATGGTAATTTTGGGAGTAAAGGGTAATATGGTAATTTTGGAAAAGAAGGGCAAAATTGTAATTTTGTAAGAAAAGATAAAAATGGTAAGTTCGGAGGTAAAAGGGTAAAATAGTAAATTGTAAAGCAAAATGGGGTATTATGGTAATTTTATAAGTAAAAGGGTATTGTGGTAATTTTGTAAATAAAAGGATATTGTAGTAATTTGGAAGTAAGGGGTAGAAGGGTAATTTTGTAAATAAAAGGATATTTATGGCAAACTTGGGAGTAAAGGGTAACTTGGTAATTATGATAATGATGGAGGATGATTTGGTAATTAAATTATGATTATAGAAGGGCAATTGGATAATTATGATAATAGAGAATGGTAATTTGGTAAATTAACCAATAAAAGGGCATTATGGTAATTTTAATAATGCAGATTGGCCATATAGTAATTATAAAAATGGAGAAGGGTAAATTAATAATTATAATTATGGAAAAAGGGTAAGTTGGTATTTATAATAATGGAGAAGGGTAAAATGATAATTATAATAATTGAAAAGGGAAAATGGCAATATTAATAATTGAGAAGGGTAATTTGGTAATTTTGATAATGGATAAGGGCAATTTAGTAATTTACCCAACTAAAGGGGCAGTTCGGTAACTAAGATAATGGAGAAGGGCAATTTGGTAATTTAACCGACCAAAGGGTAAATTGGTAATTATTTAACCAACTAAAGGGGGAAATTGGTAATCATGATAACGAAGAAGGGTAATTTGATAATTTAACCGACTTAAGGGCAATTTAGTAATTATAACAAAGGAGAAGGGCAATACGGTAATCTAACCAACAAAATGAGAAGTATGTTAAGGGTAACAATTATGAAGGCTGAATGGTGATCTAAAAAGCATAGGAGATAACTTGGTAACCTAAACCGAGCAAGGGGTAATTTGGTAATTATACAACCAGAAGGGTAATAGGGTAATTTGTCAAGTAAGGAAGGGATGACTTAGCAATGATATAAGTAAGGAGTAAATGGGTAATTTGCACCCAACATGTCGTTGTGATTATGGAATTTCATAATATGACTCAAATAATGTTGATTAGCATGGTAAGAGTATTTGATAATTAGTAAGTATCATGAGAACGAATTCTAATTCAAAATTATATGAGATTATGATGACCTTAATGATTTCTCTGTGTTATCTTGGATAACCGCCTGAATAAGAAACAACTAATGATATCAGAACGATTCAAAGTGAATAAGTATATGATTATTATGCTTTCTGTGATCACTTTAATTAAGACACTAATACTTAAAGTGAAAGATCTAGAGATGAGGAATGGTGGCTCTTTAGGGGTCCCTACCCTAAAGACGTGGTTTAGCCCACGATTATTCTGGTATTTGCTGGTGTGCCTTTGTGCCCCAACCAGGCCCTATATCTTACTCTATCTAGCTCTACGGACCTATTTAGAGGGTATGCATACTTATGGATTAGGTGTCATTGTCGGTAGGGTATTGAGTAGCTTTATGCACCAGTACGACTAGGGTACATTTGCGTCCCTAGGTTCATGGTTGAAGGGTGATGAGTAGCTTGTATGCACCAGTACGACCGGTGTACCTTTGTGTCCCAGGTTCTTGATCCCCCATCTGAGGCAAATAAATGGAATTTATTATGTTGATTAAAGAAAGGAAAAATACGAATAATGAAAGTGAAAGATTAATGAGCCGGGCCCAATTAACTTATGATATTGAGTACCAATCCATCGAATATAATAGTGGCCCAGGAGCGTGTTGCCCTAGCAAGTGATTATGAGTACAGATCCCCCGGATATAATAGTGGCCCAAGAGCGTGTTGCCCTGGCAAGTGATTATGAGTACTGATCCACCAGACATAATAGTGGCCCAAGAGCGTGTTGCCCTGGATGATCTTGATATATATTCCGATCCACCGACAATAATATTGGGGGTACCGAGCTCAATAAAATCAGTCATGGATGCGAATAAAGTTATGGAAAAATACTAATCGCTTATAGTGGAACACCATGTGAGTCAGGGCCAGACCGGTCCACCGACGAATAATGGTGGCCTGGAGCGTTTTGCCCTGGAGACCGATCCACCGGCATATAATAGTGGTTAGGTGCGTTCTGCCCTATAAGTGATCGATCCACCGGATATAATAGTGGGGTTCCCGCACTCACATGGATATAAAATATGAGAGTTGATTGAATAATGATGGACTAATGGCTTAAGGCCCAAATGTATTGATTTTACACTATAACATGGCTTAAGGCCCGAAAGTATCGATTGTTCATAACAACCTATTGATATCTAATGTGATTGTTAATTATGTGAATGTTATAGGTACACATCTTGTTATATATGTATATAGCTTAGTATCATGTGTGACATTGCGGGCCTACTTTTAAGTGTGTTTTAAAAGGTTACTCAGTACCATAGTACTAAAGGGTTCCCTTTGTGGGGCCCTTGCCTATTTAATGAGCAGTGTCCCTTACATGTCTTTTCAGGTGCTATTCAAGTGGTAACGGGAAAGAGCGTAAGGATTATCTGGCCTTTAGGATTTCATTCTTCCTCTTCTAATGTATGGTTTAAATGTAATTTTATTCTTGTAAATACCATTGGTGGAATCTATTCTTATAAAATGTTTACTTGCACTACTCTTATTTAATAAAAGTTTGAATTTCTAGCAATTGATATTTTGTTATTTAACCTTAGCACTTGGTATTGGAACGATATGAGTGAACTGATCTGGTACTAAGTGTGGCGGTAATATCCCTGAAATTTACTATTTAATATTTTTCTTCTGTAATTCAATAGTGAATTTTGGGGGTGTTACAGAACTACACAAAGGAAACCAATTATTTCACTAAGTATGACAACCTCAAATGCTTCTTACTAGGTTATGCATAGTGGATACAAATTGGATAAACTTGTGAAAATGGTAATAAGACACAAAATGAGAAATTTAGGGGAGAGAAGAAGTGCTAAAGATATGAATTAAGTGACCCTTAATTCATACACTTGAATTTACCACTTATGCTATGCAACACTTGAGATAAAATACAATTTGTCAAGATAAATCAACCAAGGTATACACTAACCAAGGAGGTAATTTTCACTCATCATGAGGGAAGTAAGGTTGGCTAAAGGCCCCTACAATCATCCCCTTCTTTCTCTTATATATCATTACAAATATTTAATTACAATTAAACTAAAATAGGGCTAGTAAGAAACCAAACTAGACTGTTACTAATTAGTTACCTATTCTAGTTTAATTCTAACCAAACATATTTTAGTTTTCCCCACCATTATGGATGACAAATTACCCTCTTCCATTCATTCATTACTTTAGCTGATTTGGATTGAGTACAAGTTATCCCCTAAAGTATAATCTATTATATGATTTTAAACATAAAAATGGTTAACCCCTAAAGTCAACTTGTAAGAAGGGGCTGCCATAAGTATAAGTGGGGATTATAAGGCATAAAAAAAGTTATAATTCTATACAATGGAAGCTACTAGCTTAATTTTCTTCCTTTTGTTTCTTATAGGTCTTTGGCATGGAGGGCTGGTCGTGGCAGGATGCAAAAGATGGTAGGGATGGTGGGTGGTGCAAACTGGAAAAGGTGTTTGGGAGAGGTGCTTTTTTGTAGGCTGAAAATGGCAGGTTTTGGGTTGCAAAGTCTCAAAGGTGGGGGCTGGACAGAAAGAAAAAAGTTTGTTGGGTATTGGCTACAAGGTGGATTGGACATCAAAAGTGGCTTGAAGATAGGCTAAAATATGGCTAAAACTTTAGGGTGGCTTGGGGAAGTTTTCATGGCTCATACATGATTGAAAACATGGTAGATTAGAGATGTGTTTGTTTTCCCTTAGTATGTTTTAAAAAAAAAGAAGGGGGATAGGAAGGAAACCTTGATGGAAAAAATTTACTGGAAACCTTCCCAAATTACAAGAATTTTAGGGTTGTCTAATTTAGGGAGTATGGTGTTTAAGATGGGATAAAAATAACAGGAATTCTCCAACATCACTGGGTGAAAAAAAGTTCATGGCATCATTGCAAGCCATGCAACAACATTCTTAAAGATCCATTTCTATTTTCAATTTCATAATAATTATCCTAATCCACTATCTTCCTTAGCATTACCTAATATTTATTTCATATGCATTAGGACCCAATTTATCAACCTCGAGCTCTCATACAAATTTCATATGAAAACAAATTGGGTCATGTTAAGGAAGATAGTGGATTAGGATAATTACCACCGAAATTTATGCTAGAGCACCCTTTTCATCTAATCCCACATTAACCACCCTTCTTTCTAAATTACATGACCCCAAAATTCTTCTAATTTTCTAAGGCGTTCGCTAATTTATCCTCTCATCAACTTCCCTTCCCAACACCTTTCCTTTTAGTTCTCATTTATGAACAACCATTTTCAATATGTAAACATCCAACCATGAATGAGCCATGCATAAGCTATGCAAACTGACCCTAAGCCACCCTAAACTTGCAGCCACTTTTTACCACCTTTTTAAGCCATCATCTAGCTACTTTTGTAGCCATAATCTAGGCCATGTTTGTAGTCAAAATTACCAGCCACTTTCTTTTCCTTTTCCCACTCCCAGAGGTTGAATTTGCTACACCCACATCCTACCAAATCTAGCTTGCAAAACTATCCCTGCCACCTTTTCACAACCTGTAAAACCACCAGCTCCTACCTCCTCTTCCCCAGCTTACGCACACCACCCTAGCCCCATGGGTTTCAACAACATGCTCTACTAAATGAAAGAAAAGGTTGGTGGCTTGCAAGTGCAAAATCACTCAATTTTGAAGGTGTATCTCAACAAAAGGGAGAAAAATATGAGGCAACCAAATCCTTTTTCATTCATATGTGACTCTAACATCTATAAGAAAATGTTAGGCCCTTTGAGTTACAAAAAGACCATAATGATCTTCTATGGTATGATTTATTACATACTGACTTGCCTAAAACTAAATTGGACTAACTAATTTGATGTTTAACTATGGCAATCAGCCATAATGGGTAATATAGATCGAATTTCAACCATCATACCCCTGCCTATTACCTTACAATCTGATTTAGGCAATTTCCCCAAGTTAACTAACTAAGAACATCATTAGGAAGCTAAAGTACAACTAGCCCTTTTGAATTTTGTCTTAATAGTAGAAAAAGGACCTAATTTGCATGCCTTTTCTACCTAATTTGGATACTAAATTGTCATTGTTTCTTCATGTCTTTTGGCTTATATTTTTGTGCCAAAGATGGCCCAAAAAGCTAGCCAGAAACACAGCTAGTGGTGGAACATATTTTCATTCCAAGGGGCAGCAAATGAGCTATAGAAGATGTGCACAAGAGCCCTTCCCATGCCATGCTTGCTAACTTTAAGTTTGCTTTAAAGTTAAGGTTTAATATAACTAGCAATGTACAAGGATTGATTCTTAGTACAACAATCAACACAAAAGTTCCAAAAGTTGCTACCAAACTCTTCCATAATCAAACCTATTGTACTTACCTTTCCCTTAAATTTTTTTAGGCCAAACAACTCCACAAGAGGGGCTCCAAATATTGGTCTTGGAAGGTATTGGTGGCAATTGTTGTTAGTTGGTTAGGCTAATGCCTTCTTACATCTTTCCTATCTTGTTAGCAAGCTAAATATGAGTCACTTTATTAAGCCATTCAAGGGAACAAAAAAAGGGGTGGCTTGGGATAGTTTGCATGGCTTGAAAGTTGGCTAGATTAATTTAGCCCATAATGAGAAGGTTTCACGATCCTTCCATAATTAGAGAAATTAGTGGCTACCTTGGAATCAATTTGACGATTAAGGGTTCTCCTTGATGCGAGATTTACACATGTTGTGTAATATGACACTCTTCGAATGGATTTGATCTTGAATAAGTATATTTGTAACAACTTCAAGATAACAACTTATTTATCATAATCTTTGAGAATAAAATTATGAAGGAAGGTAGATACTCCTGCATTAGGTGGAAAAACCAATATAGTACTTAATGCCCTCTCTAGAAGGTATTGTATGTTGTCCCTATTAGGAGCTACACATGGAAGATGAAGACTTTGCAAGCTACTTTGAAGACCAAGACAAGTTTCAAAGCTCTTATGTCATACAAGATGGATTCCTCTTCAAGAATACCAAGCTTTGCATCGTAAAGAGTCCCATTCGAGAGTTATTGGTATGACAAACACACAAAGGTGGATGTACGGGATATTTTGGAATCTATAAGGCCTATAACATACTTTAGGAGCACTTCTATTTATCTAAGATGATAAGTGATGTACATAGAGTCCTAGCTTGATGTGATATCTATAAAAATTCCAAGATTTACTTCCACTAGTGTCTCTACACTCCATTCCTTATCCCTCATCAATCTTGTGACTATGGACTTTATAGTGGCTTTGCCCATAAATCAAATGCATAATGACACCATTATGGTAATGGTGGATAAATTTTCTAATATAGATCACTTTGTCCCTTGTCATAAGACCAATGATGCCCCCTATATAGTTGAGCTATTCTTTAAAGAAAGTAAGGTTGAATGGTATTCCTAAGTCCATTGTCTAGGATAAGAATACCAAGTTCCTTAGAAATATTTGGAAAACTTTATAAAGGTTGGTTGGTAGCAACTTCTATTTAGCAATGCATACCACCCACAAACGAATGGTCCAATCTAAGTCACTAACAAAACCTTGACCACTATCTTGCACAACTTGGAGCACAAATCCTCAAGGATTGGGACCTTAAGCCTCCTCATGATGAATTTATATATAATAGGTCCACCACATATGCCACCAACCATTATCCTTTTCAAATAGTGTATAATATTAACCCTGCCACTCCCATCGATCTCATACCACTACCTATTAAGGCCCAAATAAAATTGAAATAAAAGATAGAATCTATGCCTTCAAGAATTTACATAAGCAAGTCATAGCAACAATTGAGAATGTTAATGAATGGAATAAAATGAAGGCCATCCAACATTGAAGAGATCAAATTTTTGATCTTGGAGATCTTGTATAGGTAGATCTTAGAAAGGAAAGGTATCCCTCTAGAAGGAAAAATAAGCTTATTGCAAGAAGCGATGAGTAATTCAAAGTTATTAAGAAGATTAGAAGTAATATTTATATGCTTGAGCTACCACCAGACATGAGAAATTTATCAAACATATTTATTGTGGGTGATTTACTCCCCTACCTACATGATGAGCCCTACTAACATGAGGAGAATAATACAAAAGCATCTTATAATAACATTTTGATGTAGGAGCATCTACCTTCCTTTTATATCTTTATTCTAAAGAATTATGTTAAAGTGGTTGTTGTCTTGAGGTTTTTACAAAAATACTCATTCAAGCTCAAATTCATTTGAAGAGGGACATAATGTCCAAAATGTGTAAATCTGATGTGTAAGCTAAACAAATTGGGTCAAGATTGATTATTAGTGGTGGGATTAGGACAAAATTACCACCAAAGGAAAAAAATGGGGATGATGGAGATGATGGCTCTTGATTTTACCCACTTACAAATACCACTCAAGGTATGAAAAACTCGAGATAAAATTTGTAAGAATTGAAGTAGTGTAAGATAATGCTATTCACTTAAACATTGAATGATAAGATGAGTTTGAACCCTCTAAAAATGCAGCAAAATAAGGGGTTTTTTCATTCAAGGTTAGCCACCACTCTTATAAAGAGTGTGTGAGGCTTTAGGAAGAATACAAAATGAATAAAACACATTACAAGCTAATCTACGAGTTGGGAAGAGGGTGAGAATCAAATTTCTTCTTCCTAAGTTGTCACATGACCTATATTACAACTTTAAACCAACTGCTAGCAAAAATAAGTAAGAGACAAGTATTTGTTTCACCTGGTGACTAACCAAATTCTGCTCAAGAATTTTGTGCCCTAGGCTGTTCCCAGCTCCCAAAATGTCTTCGTAAGAAAAATTTACAATTGATAAGGGCTTGAAAAAATCATCCCTTTTTCCTTGATATTTGAACTCCTATATGCCAAAAATATCACCAAAAAGTGTTGATGCAACTCCTTTATTCTTACATTATCTTTGATTCTTTTTTTATTTGAAATAAAAACTAAGAATATACCTAAATTTGTCTAAAAAAAATTGATCCTCATGTGGCTAGTGTTAACCAAAAGTTGAGTCACTTTTGAGCCACCTTATAGCAAGGTTAATGGCTTGCATGGTTTCCACACTGCTTGCAAGACTTGGAAACATTTAACTCATTAATTTAGTCCAATTTAAAATAGTTTCGAGTTCTTCAAACTTTAGAAAAATAATAAGTGTATTAGAAATACATGAGGATAATGCTCATGTATCAAAATATTGTATCAAGAAGGACCCTCAAGCATCAAACTAGCATTAAAGTAGCAACTAATTTCTCTAAGTATGGAAGAATCATAAAACCTTTTCAATTGGAATATATTAAATGGCTAAAATAATTAATCCATGCAAATTTTATTTTTAAGCCACCACCTTTTATCAATTTCTTATGCAGCTTAATATAGGCCAATAACTGACTTATAACTTAGCCAAAGAAGGATGAACTCAAGCCACATGAGCAACAGGCAATGCATTAGATTTTGATATCTTTTGAGCGTTGTTTGGGGTGTGGAATTCAAATTCAACCAGCAGCTAGTCAGAGTATTTATTGATGCATTTCCCCCATCTTTTGGGACACTTTTTGCACAAAAATAAAGAACACTTGATGTAGAAGCATCTATTTTCCTTTTTATTTTTTTTTTCTAAAAAATTATGATAAAAGTGCTTGTTATCTTGAGGTTATTACAAAAATACTCAATCAAGCTCAAATCCGTACGAAGAAGGGCATATTGTGCCAAATTTTTAAATCTCCCATCAAAGAGAACACTTAAGCATCAAATTGATTCCAAAGTAGCCACTACTTTCTCTAAGTATGGAAGGCTCACAAAACCTTCTCATTATGGGTTGAATTAAGCAAGCTAACTTTCAAGCCATACAAACTAGCCTAAGCTACCACCATTTTTTTTGTTCCCTTGAATGAATTAATAAAGTGACTCATATTTGGTTTCCCAATTAGCTAGGAAAGATGCAAGAAGGCATTAGCCCAGTCAGCCAACTACATATTCCAGCACCACTTGGCAAGACCAGCATGTAGGGCCCCTTTTGGGGAGTTATTTGGCATAGAAAATTCAAGGGAAATGTAAGTACAATATGTTTGATTATGGAAGAGTTAATTCAAGGGTTACCAAGAATCAATTTTTATCAACTCTAAACCTCTCCCATTTCACTCATTTGTTTTGGTTTTTCTATGGTTTAGAACACCAATACCTAGGAAGACCCAAGTTAGATGTTATATGTATCAACTTGCCATCAGAGCTCGGGTTGTATTAATATGGCTCCTAATGTACATCTCACCTACATATAAGCACTCTAATAATTACTATTATATAATAATTATATAGTAAAAATTATATGTATAATTGAAATCAATTATTTAAATAAATATTTCTATCATAAATATAATCAATAAGATTAAGATTATCATAATGATAACAATAATTACAAAAATATTGATTATTATTGATTTTTAAGATTAATATACTTTTAAATATATAAATAATAATTTTACTTTTTTAATTAAACAAACCTCAACTAAATTAGAAATTTGATACTGATTAAATGTGTCTATTTTGTTTCGTAATGAAATTTAAAATTTGACACATTTTAGGCATGAAGTAACTTATTACGCATGTGGCATAACTAGCAAATAGTTTAACAACTTTAGTAAATAATAAAATAAATGAGAAACCTAGTACACAAAAATAATAACCAAAAGTGATTAAGAGACTAAACCTAACTTATAGTTTCTAACACATAAAATAGAGTTTTTTAATAGATATGAAAAATAACAAATTAATTTAAAAAATAGTAGATAAAGAGAGTAAAAGAAAATAGACTGGGGAATATAAAGGCTATAGAATTATATTGTGAGTTCTACTATTTTAACGACATTAAAAAATAAATAAATTATACGATGTATGTATAATAAATACAAAAAACTAATAAAATTATAATAAAAAAAAGTTGGACTTGTGCTCCCATAATCACATTATATATTCTATCCGTATAAAAAAGAAGTTATTCTATGAATTTGTATATTTTTTCTAAAAAGCAATAAAAATGGTCTTAAAATTATGCATACACTCTTCAGTAAGCAAATAACAAAGTATTTGATACATATATAGTTAAAAAATGATGGGAAAAATGGAAAGAAGGCTCTGACTTTTCTAAAATAACTTTTTTTATACAAAAATTTAATGATAGAATGAATTTCTCTTTGATATGTAGAGAGAAGTATATTATTTATAATTGACATAAATGGCATTAATCATTGCGTTAATATTTCATTAATTAATTTAAAAATTAAATATTAGATGTTGAAAATATTTATTAAATAATTGACACACATGATAAAGTGGAAGAAAACTTAATGTACATCTCACCTACATAAAAATACCTCAATAGTTATTATTATATTAAGATTTTATAATTACAATTATATTATTAATTGTAATCAATTGTTAAATAAATATTACTATCATAAATATAATTATTAAGATTAAGATTAGAATAATGATAATAATAATAACAAAAATATTGATTATTTTTAAAAAATTAATATTAATATATTCAAAAATATGAAAATAAAATTATACTTTATCGATTTAGTAAACCTCAACTAAATTAGAAAGTCAAAACTAATTAAACTTGTCGACATTGTTTCTTAACCATATTTTAAACTTAATCCATTTTAGTCTTTTAGTAAAACCTATTAGGTATGTTTCATAACTAATATATATATTAACAACTTTATTCAATAATAACAAAAATAACAAATCAAACAACCAAACCATATAAAATAAAAGTGATCAAAAGACTAAACCAACCTTATATTGTCTAACATAAAACATAAAGTTTTTCAATAAAAAAAGCAATAAATAGAAGAGAAATTGATAAAAATAAAAATAAATTGGATGAAGATAGGAGTTCCAGAAGTATGTCACAAGTTGTGCTCCTGTGATGATATTAAATATTGAATAACATAAAAAATGTATGAAAAATAAAACAAAATAAAACAAAATAAAAATTTTAATATAAATGACACCAATAAGTGTGTTAATGTTTCAATAAGTAATCTAATCATAAATTAATGATTAGAGGTTGAAAAAAGCTATAAAATAAATGACAAGTATGATAAAGTAGGAGAAATTAAAATAGAAAACTTAGTGTATATCTCACCCACATATAAGCACTCTAATAGGCAAAGTTATAAGTGAAATAAATTATTATAATAAATATTCTTATTACAAATATAATTAATAAGAGTAAGATAATCATAATGATAATAATAATAATTAAGTAATTATTGGCTTTTGTTAATTTTTAACATTAATATATTTGTACATATGAAAATAATAATTTTACTTTGTAATTAAATAAACCCCAAGTAAATTAGAAATTCATTACTAATTAATTTTTTTTATTTTATTTCCTAGCAAAATTTGAAACTTAACATATTTTAGTTTTAAAGTAACCTATTCCGTATGTGGTAGAGCTAATATATCAGTTACAACATTAACAAATAGTGAAATAGATGACAAACAAAACATGGAGAAACAATAAACAAAAGGATCAAGAAAGTAAACCAAACTTTTACTTTCTAACACAAAAAATAAGATTTTAAAGAGCAAAAATATTTGATAAATAGAGAAAGAGAAAAAAAAAATGAAGTGATAATAGTGCTAGATAAATTTATTGGACGTTATTATCCATTTATGACATTTAATAGTAAATAACTTGAAAAATGCATGTATGCTTTGAATGCATTGTGCACTTTAGGTATCTTCTTATATATTGACTTATTCACCTTACAAATATGTAACATACTTGCAAGAACATCTTAAAGTATTTTCAATATCAAGGATAGAAATATTATCAAGAATATTTAAGTTGATCGGCCCCATTATTAGAAATGCTAATTCTTCATTATTTTGAGAATCACTAGATGCTCCTGCATCATTCTCCCTAAGTTGAGAAGAATTTGTCCTCAAATTATCATCATTATAATAAGGAGTCAAATCACCACTATTCAACATTCTTGAAATTCCCCCATAATGATCTGGAAGTTCAAGTTCATAAGCATTATTCCCAAATTTTCTTAGTATTTTAAAAGGTCCATCATCTCTTGTCATTAGTTTATTTTTACATAAGTTAGGAAATTTGTTCTTTACATAAATGTAACCAAACTAAATAACCAGGAGAAAATACCCTTGGAGTTCTATATTTATCTGCTTAAGCTTTCTACCAGGCATTATTTTTTGATGAAGCTATTGAAAGAATTTGACTCTATCCTGAGCTTCATAACTTTTTAATTCTCCTTTCTTTAAAGAAACCATATTGATTACCATGTGTGGATTCGCTCCATAAACCACTTCAAATAGGCTATATTGAGTAGTACTTGATGGACTTCGGTTGTAAACAAACTCTGCATGAGCTAACTTAACATCCCAATCTTTAGTACTTTTTTTTAACCAAACCTCTTAATAAAGTACTAAGGGTTCGATTAGTTACCTCTGCTTGACCGTCATTTTTTGGATAATGTGAAGTGCTAAATAACAATTTAGTACCAAGCATATGCCACAAAGTTTTCCAAAAATAACTCATAAACTTGACACCCTTATCTAATACAATACTTTTAGGCACACCATGAAATTTAACAATTTCTC
Source organism: Tamarix chinensis (assembly GCA_030549775.1). Lineage (NCBI taxonomy): Eukaryota > Viridiplantae > Streptophyta > Magnoliopsida > Caryophyllales > Tamaricaceae > Tamarix > Tamarix chinensis. Next base: position 36,217,040 of record CM060174.1, read on the forward strand.
AAAAATACAAATCAACAACATACGTAGGATCATTGGTTTTATTTCATGCAATAAAATGAGTCATTTTCAAAAATCTATCTACCACACCACTAAAATAGAATCTTTACCACGTTGTGTTCTGGATAACCCTAGGATAAATTCCATGCTAACTCCTTCCCATGGTTTATCAGGAATGGGTAAAGGTGTGTATAAGCCTTTATGAAAGTAACTTTTATATTTTTGATATGTAGAACATCTACTTATCATAGCTTGTATATTTTCAATCATACGTGGCCAATAGAAATTTTCTTGGAATAATTCCATAGTTTTATGTATTCCAAAATGTCTCGCAATGCTACCTTCATATACCTCTTTTATTAATAAATCTCAAACACTAGATCTAGGGACACTAAGTTTATTTAGTCTAAACAAAAATCCATTTTGTAAGACATAATTACCATGACATCCAATTTCTTTACATGCATTGAATATATTCATGAAATCTTCATCTTTAGGATACAAGTCTTTCAACATCTCGAAACCTAATATTTTAACATCCATCATGACAAGTAGTGTAGATCTACGAGAAAGAGCATCGGCTACTACATTTTCCTTTCCATCTAAATGTTTGATAAAAAACACAAAGAATTGTAAGAAGCTCACCCACTTTGCATGCCTCGGACTAACTTTCTTTTAACCATGTAAGTATTTCAAACACTCATGATCTGAGTGTAACACAAAGGGTTTAGCCCTCAGATAATGACTCCATGTCTCTAAGCTCCTTATAATTTCAAAGAATTCTTTGCCATAAGTCGAATAGTTAAGTTTGGCACCATTCAACTTTTCAAAAAAGAATGCTATATGTTTATTTTCTTGTGAGAGGACACCCCCTATCCTAACACCGCTTGCATCACAAGTCACTTCAAAAAGTAGATAAAATTTGGGCAAAGATAGGATAGAAGCATTACAAAGTTTAGTTTTAAGGGTTTCAAATGCTTTAGTAGCTTCTTGTCCCCAATTAAATTTACCTTTTTTCATGAGTTGTGTAATAGGTGCAACTATAGTAGAAAATTTCTTAATGAATCTTCTATAAAAACTAGCTAACCCATCGAAACTTTGCACATCATGTACATCTTGAGGGATAGGACACTCTAGTATAACTTTAATCTTATTAGGATCCACTTTAATTGCAACACCCCCAAAATTCACTAAAGATAATTTTTATTTTATTAAAAGGAAAAGAAAAAGTAAAATATCAAACTATGAATTGTAGGGATATTACCACCACATTTAGTACTAGACAAGTTCACTCCTACCATTCTAGTACCAAGTGCTAAGGCTAAAAGAGTAAAATACAATTTACGAGAACTCAACCCATACTTAAATCAGAGTAGTGTAGTAAAACATTTACAAGAACAGGATCCACCGATGATAGTTATAAGAATATAGATTGCAATTAAATTAGGGGTTAAGGGAGAAAGAATGAAACCCTATAAGTCCAGATAGCTTCCTTACGCTCTTTTCCATTGTCCACTTAAATAGTACTTGAAAAAGACCTGCAAGGGACACTGCCCATTGAATAGGTAGAGGCCCCATGAGTGGAACACTTCAGTACTACGATACTGAGTAACCCTTTAAAACACACTTAAAATTAGGCCCATAATGTAAAACCCTATAAAAACTAGCTAACCCATCGAAACTTTGCACATCAGTAACCCTTTAAAACCCTATAACATTCACCTATTTAGCATGCACATACTTAACAATTCCATCAAGTATTCATGAGTCATAATGCAAAATCAGTACTTCCGGGCCTTAAGCCATTAGTCCATTATTATTCAATCATCTCTCTGATTTTATATATCCATATGAGTACAAAAACCCGACTATTATAGCCAGTGGACTAGAAATCATGTAGGGCAAAATGCTCCTGACCACTATTATTCGTTGGTGGACCAGTCTCCAATGCAGAATGCTCCTGGCCACTATTATTCGCCGGTAGATTGATTTGGCATTGACTCACATGGTGTTTTACTGTAATTACTTTTATGTCTTTCCCATGTCTTATAGTTATTATGTTTGGGTTTTTGAGCATGGAATCCCCCACTATTATAGGCGGTGGACCGGAAATCATGCAGGGAAAAATGCTCCTGGCCACTATTATTTATCGGTGGACCAGACAGGGCACCCCGGCTCCTGACCACTATTATTCGCCGGTAGAACGGTCTAGGTCCGACTCAACAATATTCCTCTTTAAATGATTAGTGTCTTATTCGTATCTTATTCGAAAGTGTTTCACCCTTGATATGCATGTCATCGACCTCTACTTTTATCCTCCCAAGAGGGTCTGTCCCATATCTTGAGACTTTTGCGCCTCTTACCACACCCCAACATCCATTCCTCCTTCCATTTACTCATAACAAAAACCCAACTCCTAAGGGTATGGGTTAAGGTCCATCACCTTATGACATTCAAATTCTCTCACTACCACTCTCTAGGGTTTTCCCTTGAAACCCTACTAGGACTTATGTAGCCCAACCTTTCTTTTATTGTCCAATACCTCATCTTATTTAGATTCAACCCAAAACCCATCACTCTACTCACCAATTATATATGTGATCGTGAAACCCTAGTTGGCCGCTCAAACCCTAGCACCTTTCTTACATAAGGATTCATTCCATTCAGATTTCATCCACCCATGCAAACCCTAGAAATCTCTCATGCAAGAGTTGCATCACTCATTCATTTTAATCATAACCTCCTTTTATTTTTCCCCTCATAGATCATGAGATAATAAGTTCAATTTCATGTCCCCTTAGTCAATTCACTTCTCATTTGTTCCTCTTTGTCCTTTTACCCCATATCATATTTTTAAACATCCTAACATGCATATCCTAGAGGGTCACATCATATAATATCGTCAGCACAACACATATCATCATTTTACACATGCCATAAGGAATTAACATAAGCATACCTCAACTCCAAGTTGTGCTACAAGTAATTATCCATTAAGCATGAAGTACATGACATGGCATAACATAGGGTACACATGGCACTTAACACACACATAGTTGTTCTTAGCAACTTCTTTACTTGGTTTAGGTTACCAATCGCCTTTTATAGCTATTACACTTATCCCATTTCCAATTTGGTTGGTTAGATTACTAGATTGCCCTTCTCCTTTGTTATAATTACCAAATTTCCCTTTTGTTGATTAAATTACCAAATTACCTTTCTCCATTTTTATAATTACCAAATTGCCCTTTTGTTGGTTAAATTGCCAAATTACGTTTTTCCATTTCCATAATTACCAAATTAACCTTATCCATTATTATAATTGCCAAATTACCTTTATGTTAGTTAAATTACCGAATTACCCTTCTCTGATATCATAATTACCACTTTATCCTTCTCCATTATTATAATTACTAGTTTACCCTTCTCCGTTATTATAATTATTATATCACCCTTTTCCATTATTATAAATACCCTATCACTCTTCTCCATTATCACAATTATCATTTTACCCTTTTCCATTATGATAATTGCCATTACCCTTCTCCATTAGTATAATTACTATACTACTCTTCTCCATTATTATAATTATTATGTCAACCTTTTCCATTATTATAAATACCCTATCACCCTTCTCCATTATCACAATTACCATTTTACCCTTCTAAATTATTATAATTACCATTTTACCCTTCTCCATTATTATAATTACCATATTACCCTTCTCCATTGTTATAATTACCATATTACCCTTCTCCATTATTATAATTATTATATCACCCTTTTTCATTATTATAAATACCCTATCACCCTTCTCCATTATTACAATTACCATTTTACCCTTCTTAATTATTATAATTACCATTTTCCCATTTTCTTCTAAAATTACCATAATACCCTTAACTTCTAAAATTACCATAATATGCTTTTACTTATAAAATTACCATAATACCTTTTTGCTCATAATTTACCATTTTTCCCTTCTCTTTCAAAATTACCATGTTAACCTTTTATTACGCCACCTTTATCAAATTATCACCACTACTTAAAATATAAATATTAATACTCTATTATCATCATCTAATTCCACCAACTATTATACTTCAACACAGTACTCATTAACAACACACTCTTACCCAATACATATTACTAAAATACCCTAGGGCTCACAATAATGTTAACCATACATTAACGTTTACAATAACATAATATAGCATGGATAAATACTTAACATATTTATGAGTAATAAATCTCCTTCCTTAAGCACTTCTTCCATACATGGCATATCAATTAGCATACTTTCCTTTTTATCGATCAATATAAGAAACCACATATAATATATTAAACAATATATATTAAACATAATAACATATCAAAAACACTAATATACTAACATGTATTTATCCATGCATTTAAGTGGGGTTTAATGATTACCTTAATTCCTATAAAATCGAACCTTACTGGTGTTCCGGTTAAAGATTCAAGCTTTGATTAGTAAAACCAATACCTAAAAATAATGTCAATACTTATCATATTAGAAATAAGAAAAACCAAAGCATAAAACTTTACTTAAGATATTATTTTACCTTAAAATCATTAACTAAAATAACCCAAAGGAAGGCAGCAAATCAACTACTCGTGTAGCATGAGCTGCATGCAAGGCAAGGAAGAAAAAGGGGTTGAAGGTGGTATGAAAGGAAGAATGGGTGCTAATTTTTGGGTTAGGATTTTGGGGCTAGAAAAAAAGACAGGTGGGGGAGGATTTAGGGCAAGGGAAGGGTACAGGAGTGGAGAGGGGGTGTAGATGGTGATCAGGGATGGGTTTTTGGCGGTCAAGGGTGGTGGCGGCAAGGCTACGAAGGTTGTTGCCTAGGTGGACATGGCTGAGAAGGAAGGAAAAGGGAGGGGAAAAATGAGGGGCTGGAAGGGATGGTTTTGGCCAAAAGAGGTGAAGGGTGGTAGGGAAGGTTGCGGGGAGTGGGTTGGTGGCTTGGGAGGCGGCAAAGGTGGCGGGACGGCAGCAGGGAGGTTGTCGGGAAGGGAGAAAAAGAAGGGAAAAAGAAGAGGGGAGGAAGAAGGGAGTTGTAGAGGGCTTAAGGTGGTGTTTGTGGTGATTCAGGGCTAAGGTAGGGGTGGCAGGGGGTTGGTGCGGCGGTGGAAGTGGCGGAGTTGGGTGGAAGTGCAAAACAAGGGGAAGGGATGAAAGGAGAGAAAAGGGATCAGAGAAGGGTAGAGTGTTCGAAAATGGGGTAGGAGAGAGGCTATTGAAGAGGAGAAAATGAAGAGGGAGAGAAAGGGGAGAGTAGGTGGCCAGTCAGGGTGGCAATAGGATGGCAGACGGCCGATCGGGTGCTAAGGAGAGGGAAGGGGAGGAGAGAAAGAAAGGGGGAGAATGCGTGAGGTGAGAGGGTGTTGGTCGGGTCAAAAAGGGGTAGGAAAAATGGCGGAGGAGGGAGAGGAGGTAGGGGTAGGTGCGTTGTAGGCTGGGGTAGTAGCTGTAGGGCGTGGAGGAGTTGGGCAGGCATGGCTTGGGGTGGTCGATGAAGTGCAGGTCCAGGCAAAAGGTAGAAGAAGAAAGAAAGGGAGAGGAGGGCAAGTCGACGAAGGGGGTGAAAAAGAAATTTGGGCCAGCTTGATCTTGGGGAAAGAAAGGAAGAAGGGCAAGGGCGTTGGGCTGCATGCAGGAGAAGGAGAGGGGGAAGGAAGTGGGCTGACGACCCAATCGCACAGGGGAGGGGGAGGCAGGCTTGTGCGGGTATCCTGAAGGGAAAAAAAGGAAAAAGAAAGAAACGAGGAAAAAGGAGAAAATGGAGGAGGAAAAGAAAAGGAAAGATAAAGAAAAGAAAAATAGGAGAAATAATAATAATTTAATATATAAAATAATATAGTGTAATATGTTTTTTGTTATAAATTGATTTAATAGTTTAATTTAATATGATTAAATATATGGGTTTAGAAAGATAATTTTGGTAAAATATTGGTTTGGAAAATTATTTAAATAAAATAAGTGCGATAAAGTAACAAAATATTTATTTTAATTTATTAAATATTCCTATCCAATTTTATATACTAAAAAATCCATTAAATAATTAAATTAAATAATTTTAATAGTTAATTTTCCCCAAATGAAAGTTATTTATTACACTATAGGTTTTTAAAATTTCAGGGGATTACATTAATTCCCTCTACACTATCTTGCGTCGTTCCCATTTGATTTTTCAATTGTTGAAGCTTGTCTTAGCTTCTACTTTGCAGCTTTGTTGTAAATCTGCATGAGTTTTAAGTTGGGCATCTATTTGGGTGGTAAGGCTCTTGATAGATTCTACCGACGCCTGCACGTCTTTACTAGCCATGGCGTGAAGTTGATAAAACAACTCTCAACCTCCAACAAAGAACAACAACCAAAGGTGTTCTTGATATTGTTATTTGCAACCGAGAGGTGTAGGACAGTTCTTGTAAGGATTTAACCAAATCTTGATGGCTTCTTTAATGATTTGATCATGTAAGGGTTAAAGAGAGGTGGTCGAATGGGTTAAGATAATTCATAGGCTGATGAGGAGGGTTTCTTGGTGGAAATTAAGTAAATTCATATAGGAGAAAAAAAATAGGATGTTGAATGGATTATTATCTTCAAGTTGAAGATGTTACATTAAAAAAACTTGAAGACGGGAAGATTAGAGAAGGAGAGTATACGTTGAAATGGTGGGAGATGAATGATAAGGTTCGAATGCTGCAGGTAATATTCGAACCAAATTAAAATTGCTAGGGTGAATGTTATCTATATTAAAGATGCGTAGGGAGAATTGGAAGAAGAAATGCTGGAAGAGTTGAAAGGAAACTCTTATTATTATTTTTTTGGAAGATGGATAATGGAAGTAAGGGAGACGTTGAAGAAGGGAGGATCAATACATACTCACCTTGATTATGGTCTCTTCGGTTGAAGGCAGGAAGATCTTTGAGCAACATTGGTGCAAGAAAGATCTTCAACCTTCTTCTTGGATGAATGGAATTCTTGCATGCAGCAACAAGAATGTTGGAGATACGCTAGATGGCCAAAAGAACCAAAAGAACTTCAAGAGCTTTGATACCAAAAATGGTGTGGATTAAAGGAAGGGAAGCATTGATCATGAATGTTCTTTGATTTATCTTCCAACAGGGTTGAACTTATGAAGGAAACAAGGCTCAGCTTAAAGGTTATTAAGCTGCAAAGGAAGGGTATTCTGATGCAGGAGCATCCATTGAACATAAAGACTGTCATATTCATTCTAATCCTCAAGGTAAGGAAGATGATTTAGCTTTCATAATATTGGAGCCTATCATGTTAAATATTCTTGATAATTCTAATATGCTTGACATTAAAAACCATTCAAGTTATTCTTGTAGGTATGTTACATATTTGCAAGAAGATGATGTTTATACACATTGATGTGTACAAGTATTCCAAGGCATGCAAGACTATGAAATACATGGGATGATACATTATAACAAAAGATAGAGTGATGATTTTCATTATTTTTATAAACATGTTGTAAACCCTAACCCTAAGTATATTTTATGTAAGTTAGGGTATGTCTATAATTTCATATATGTATCTTAGTCTATTGTATAGCTTTGTAATATTAATCCTTTATATCATTTAACCAATGATATTATGCTTTGGATTAAGGTTAATATGGGCTTAATTCAACCATGATTAATGGGCTGAATTAAGAAGGAAAACTCGGCTGATTTAAGCTAGCTCACCACCAAGTCTCCCTTCTCCTATATATACCTTTTGTGCACAACATTTGTATGGAGAGAATTGAATAGAATGAATAATAAGAATTTTGATAAAACTTTGAGCAAGAGAGCTAAAGTCTAATCCTCCCTTTTGGGTCTGTATTGAGCAAGGAAAATCCAGGATTAATCCTTCCTCAAATCTATCTTCACACGACACATTTGAACACCTTCAAATCTGCTGAACACCTTCATCTTGTAACATCAATTTCTTCGTCTATAATCCACCAAATCACTTCATTCTTTTTGCATTAGATCGCGGGTGATAGATTCTAATACAAATTTCGATCGAACCTTCCGTTACTTTGATAAAAAACTACATCATATTCAATCTAGAACTCAAATGAAGGAATAATGATGGAAACCTGTTAGGGTTTCTCAAAAAGGATCGAAGAAAATAATCGAGCACGGGATTCGATTCGCCGGAATCAACCTAAGGAACTTTCCAAAGGAAGATTCAAGAACTCAGAAGCACAATATTAAAACAGAAACTAAATTTGAGAAGCAAGAACGATCAAGAATCGATCAAAGACAGGGAGAAGAAGTAGAAGAAGATGCGAGTGAGAGATTCGCCGAGAGAGAGAGAGAACACGAGAGAGCAAGAGCTCGAGAAAAGTAAGAGTCAATTTCTTATTCAGCCAAAACTATCGTCCAACATGCCGTCTATGCCATATTTATATGGCGTACAATACAACTATACACAATCAGCCCATACTCGCCGACGCAGCCCAACAAACAGCCCAAATACACAAAAGAAGGGGAGGGTCAATGCTGACAATTCGACCAGCCCAAAATTACAACTCCAAACCCCTAAAATACAAGGAAATATTTATACATCAATTCCCATCAGCTAAGATTAATTCTAGCTAATCATGGTTATTAAGGGTTGATTAACCCACAATCTAACTAATCCATTAACCATGGATCGGGTGGCAGGTTATACAGCCAACCTAATTCCCATTAGCCAATTTCTGCCGGCGAATGCATCACATGGGATTACATTAAAAAAATATACATTTCTGCAACAAAACTTCAGCAGCTTCAGCAATTTAAATCCATCCTCCATGTGCTGCATTAATACTTCCTAATCAATCACACAATAAGACAAAAAAGTTATAATTATAAAATGATTTACAGCAATTATCAAAATTAATTAAATACAAATTTTGGAGATTCATATCAAATAACTTTATGTGTTTTGCTAACATTCAAAGGTTCTAAGTAGGAAAAATAACCCCGGGCTATTCCTATCTAGAATACAATCTCCAAAAGAGAGAATCTCAAGTGATTAACTTGTGAATTTTATTCAAATGATCTTCCAACGTGCGTGTACAATGACATAGGGGGTATATATAGGAGATTTAGCCGACTTAAGAGTAGAAAACTAGCCTGTGATCACCTTAACTCAAGCTAGTTTTCAATCAACATGTATTAAGCTTATATAATACCTAACCTTAGTCGTAATATCATCATTTAAATGATATTAATGACAAATATTACAAAGAATTACAACCAACTATGGTACATACATGAAATAACAACAAAACCTTAGCTTACATGAAATATATCTTAGGGTTTACAATAAGTCTAATTTAACTAATGAGATCACCGACTATATCATGTTGTATTGTCATTCTATGTATGTCATAACTTTTCATGCTTTGAATGCATTGTACACTTTAGGTATCTTCTTGTATGTTGATTTATTTACCTTACAAATATGTAACATAGAGTTGTTGATCCTTCATGAGGAGATATGATATTTATTGTTGGTAAAGAAATCCCAATGAGGGGATAATGCTAATATGGATCCAAAATTACAACAAGTGTTGGGAGAGTATACTGATGTTTAAGAATATCTTAAAGTATTTTTAATATCAAGGATAGAAATATTATCAAAAATATTTAAGATGATCGGCTCCATTATTAGAAATGCTAATAATTCATTATTTTGATAATCACTAGATGCTCCTACATCACCAAACCTACATTATATTGTCTAATGTATAAAATAAATTTCTTCTATAAAAAAGAGAGAGCAGTAAATAGAAAAGAAATTATTAAAAAGAAAAGTAAAATGGATGAAGATAAGTATTCGAGAAGTATGTTGCAAGTTATGCTCCTGTGATGATATCAAATACTGAATAACATAAAAAATATATGAAAAAAAATAAAATACTAAATAAAAAGAATAATAGAAATGACATCAATCATTGTGTTAATATTTCAATAATTAATCCAATCATAAATTAATGATTAGAGGTTGAGAAAAGTTATAAAATAAATGACAAATATGATAAAATAACAAACTTAATGTACATCTCACCCACATACAAGCACCCATATAAATATTATTATAATAAATATTCCTATCATAAATATAATTAACAAGATTAATATTATCATAATGATAATAATAATTACATAATTATTAGCTTTTATTAGTTTATAAAATTAATATATTTTTACATATGAAAATAATAATTATACTTTGTCAATTAAATAAACCTCAACTAAATTAGAAAGTTATTACCGATTAAATTTATCTATTTCATTTCCTAACCAAATTTAAAACTTAACCTATTTTAGGCTTGAAGTAACCTAATAGGCATATGGCATAGCTAGCATATCAGTTAACAACATTAGTAAATAATAAAATAAAGGGCAAACCAAACACATAACAACAATAAGAAAAAGTGATCAAGAAATTAAACCTAACTTTTATTTTATGACACAAAAAATTAAGATTTTTAATAGATAAATAAAATTACAAAAAATGCAGGAAAATAGTTGATAAATAGAGAAAAAGAAAAATAAATCAGGGGACTGTAGTGTTAAAGAAGTTTGTCGAGAGTTATGCTCCATTTATGACATTAAATAATAAATAACTTATACAATATTAGTACAATAAAAAAAATACGAAATAAAAAGGTTAACAAAAATGGCATAGTTCAATAATTAATTTAAATTAGATTCCATATTTCAATATATATAAAATGAATGGCACGCATGATAAATCAAATAAATTAAAATAGTAAACTTAAATGTACCTCACATACATAAAAGCACACCAATAATTATTATTATATTTATATTATATAATAAAAGTTATATTTATAATTGTAATAAACTCTTATATTAAATATTAATACCATAAATACAATTATTAGGATAATGTCTGTCATTACAAAAATAAGTACAAAACTGTTGGTTATTATTAATTATTAAAAATAATATGTTAGTAAATATGTAATCAATAATTATACATTGTCAATTTAATAAACCTTAATTAAATAAGAAACACAAAACTAATTGAGTTTATCTATTTTCTCTCTTAATCATATTTTAAAATCATCCTAGTTTATTCATTAAGTAGCCTATTATGCACGTAGTGTAGGCAACATATCAGTTAAAAAGTTTAGTTAGTAATGAAATAAATGAAAAACTTAACATATAAAAACAATAAATGAAAGAGTGGTCATCAAACTATTATCTTACACGAAAAATAAAGTTTTTTTTAGATAAAATAATGGCAAAAATGCAACAATATAGAAGAGAAATTAATAAAAAGAAAAATAAATAAAGATAGTGAGGTCAAATGTTACAATAATTACTAAATAAATTATAAAATGTATGTACAATAAAAATTGATAAAGCACTAAATAAAAAGGTGAACAACAATAGCATTAATCGTTGCATTAAGGTTTCATTAATTATTTTATAAATTAAGGATTTGAGGTTGAAAATATTTAATAAATAACTGAGGTGCTTGATAAAGTAAGGAAAAATAAAATAGCAAACTTGATCTACATCTCGCCAACTGTGAGCCTTAGTTTGTTAGTAACTAAATAGATTTAGTTGTAGCCGACCTAACCCATGTTTTTTTAGTTGCATAACTAAATAGAAATAGTTATAACACCCTCACAAATGTAATATATGCCATTTAGTTATATGAAATTAACTACAGCATTACAAATCTTAAACTAACTAATACGAATGCATGAAATAACAAGCTATGAAACCCTAATTTATATATGATGATAACCTAGGGTTTGCAACAAGTTCTACTCAATAATGAGGTATTTTTGTGAACTTGTTATCTTCTCTTCCATATATGACATAGCTTGAATGTTTGAATCTCTTGTATACAAAAATGACTTAAGTTTATTCCTTTTTTATATATTTATATACATGCAAGAACATCTTAAAGTATCTTCATTAGACATGGTAGAGATATTACAAAAAATATCTAAGATGATTGGTTTTATTATTAAGTATGCAAATTCCTCATTATCAAGAGGATTGCGACATGATCCTACATCAATCTTACTGTCTTATTTGAAATATCAAGTATACTTTTTTTACTTTTTTTTAAAATACAATTGACATTGGTCATTGGTTGATGGCTTTAGATTGCCTCTTAAATTTATTTTGGCATTATTATACACTAGTGATTCATTTGGATGATTGGGTTATTATTCCTTTCCTGATATATCTTTCATTTTTGGTATTCTTTCTTTTTCTTTTTAATGAAAGAGTTGAAACAAGCTTTTAACGAATCAAAATTTTAATAAATCAAGTTTACAAGCTTAAGCTATAAATGAATCTAATTGATTTTTTTTTTATATTTAAGCTCGAATCATTTAATAAACAAGCCTAAAAATAAGGTTTAAATTTGGCTCATTTAATTAAAACAAATGAGTTAAATTGAAGTTTTAATGAGCTAAGATAAATTGGCTAGTTAGTTCTTTCGGCTAATTACAACCTATTAATATGACCAGTTGTATCAATAATATGACTTTTGGCATAATCAAAATGATCCAAACTCAAGGGATGAAGTCCGTTAAAATTCCTACATACCCAAGAAGCAATTACCAAATCTTTAATTTGAAACCTACACATAGACCAAAAGTAGATAACGACAAAGAAAAGTATGATTTCAATTGAAACCCAAATTAGATTAGCACAAATAAGTAACATAACAAAAAAGATAAGGCCTAATACAATTGTTGTGAGACGAACAAGGAGGAGCAATAATTCTAAAAATTAAAACTAATAATAGGTAGGACTATTTATGGCTCAAACATCTAATATTTCTAATATCAGAAAATTATATTTGACATTTATTTTGAAATTTTAGATATTCGAAATTTTGGATAGGATATCAAATATATTTTGATATTATCTGATTTGCTGAGTAAATATTCGATCCGCTCAACAAATATCCGACTTACTAAAAAAATAATCGATGTTAAAACAAAAATTAAAGCTCCTACACCACAAGATTTATTTAAATTCTATTAGATCTAAAAAGGAATTATGTTAAAAATATAGTATCAACTAAATTAAAATTTGGCCCAAATACTAAATTAAGTAAGTAAAAATTATATACACAAATGAATTTATTCATATATAATTATATTTAATATAAAAAATCATAAAAAATGTATAAATATATTTTGTTCCAATAAGATATTATTTGTATTTATTTGATAGGATATCTAGCTTATTTGATTTTTTATTGATCGTATCGAATATTTAATTTTAAAAAATTTAAATCTCTTATTTTTGTAAGCTCAGATCGATTTAGATATTAAATCAGATAAGCATATATATTGCATAACATGATAAATTAGACGTAGTTTGGTACGTATTTGATGAAATTTAACCCAAAATTCAAACCCAAACTCAAATCTAATTTTATTTTAAAAATATAGATATTAGTATACTAATTTTATTTTCTTATTAATAATTAAGTAATACAAACTAATAATAATACAAATAGAAAAATACACTATAAAAATAATGTAATTATTTTATTATTATTATAATAACAATAGCAATAATAATAATAATAATATAAATAGAAATAATGCTAATAATAAATTTATTACATTTTTGTGTCATAATTTTATATTATATTATATTATTATTAATTTATGTTACTTAATTATTAATAAAAAATAAAATTAGTGCATTAATATGTATATTTTTTTAAAAATTTAAATTTAAATTTTAAGCATTACTTTTTTAAATGCGCTTTGTAGGTGCTAATATGTCTCGTACAAAACTAACTTTATGAAAGCCCACATTGTCAGCAAACGTACGTGAGCAGATAAGGAAAGAGATACATAGGCACCTTGTACTGTGTACATTTGAGAAGCCAGCACACGCATAATCCGGGTCAAGCAAAGACAAAAGAAATAAGTTGGTAACTCCCTGACCCTACCAAATAAAAAATTTGTGACCCGGCTGTTGATCTTGGTAGACGGCTTATCTTATATCGCGGTTGTCGTCCCTCTCTAAACCCTATTCTGGGAAACGGTCAGTTTGGTTCTAGCATATTCTTATATCGCGGCACCCATCGTCCCTCTCTAAACCCTCATCGTTCGTTGTTGCAACGCTGCTTCGCCTCCTCATCGCAGCTGATCTTCCTTTCTTCCTCTTCCTCGGCCACTCCTTAACACAAGTTCGTTACGTTGTAGATGTCGAAGTCGTCACTCTGGGGCAATGTCGCACCACCATCGCCATCGAACAAAAAGAAATGGAAATGGGCGATTGAGTGAGTGAGAGATGAAGATGGAGAAGTAGAAAGTTGTCTTGGTTTGCTCAATGGTAGTTTTTTAGGGTTACTTTCTACTGCTCCGGGTTTCGCTGCGGAAGGCAAGAAAATAGGGAAGAGGGTCGATGATTTATTTTCAAGTATGTAATAGTGATAATTACTTAACTTACTTGAGTTATTGTACTTTGATCGGTAATTGCTTAACTTTCTTGCGTTCTTAGATTAACATATTAGTGTGTTTAGTAACTTATAATTGTCAACTAATTACTTTCAATACTATAAAATATTGTGTATACTGAAACCTATTTTTGGTTATAAAAAATAATAATTAACGGAATTATATTCTTACTCTTACTTGTCTTCTTCTCTCTCGAAGTGGCGCTGCAACATATTTAACATTAAGTAATAATGTTAATATATTGTATTTTTTTATGTTCAACAATTTTCTATTTTTTATTAATTACTCATATATATTTATAATTAGGTTTATCCTAATATTATTAATAATTATTTATGTTAGATTTCGATAGTTAGGGCAATAATTATTTACATTAAACATAACTGGCTGTACTGTTAATATGTCAAATTAAAAAGATTCTTGTTGATATGTTCAAATTATTAAAATTGAATGATACAATAAGAAATACTCAGGTGCAATACCGGTTCCCTTTAAAAAATACTTCTCTAATGACTATGATGGTTATTATAATTTGATCTTTTCTTGTAAATACTTGGGAAGTTCAAGCTTGTTTCAATTTTAAAATGTCAACTTCATAAATATTATTTCCAATGGGAGCGAGGTGGCTCTGAAATATCATGGAAATCTGCATTCACAAAACATTAGTGATCCTATATTCTTCTTTTGCAGCTAAGGTTCCTATATGCGAATGAGGCACAATGTCTTTGGGTGGATATGTGGGAGAGTTATGACAAACATAATGAGTTGAACTTTATAAGTTATAGGTATTGATTCTGATAGCGAGAAATTTGTGACCGGCAAAGGTCAGTGTAGCAAAACTCTTTGTTTTTCTTATCTTTTCCTATTGATGACACTCTTGTTTGTTCTTGCAAGTGTCTTGTAAAAGTGCTAGTGGTAGAAAAATTAAGATAACCTCTTTAAATAGTGTGCTTCCAAACCTTGAGAATCTAAATATTGAATTTGGCTTAGGATATAATATTCTACAATTTTATGAAGTTTGACAAGGATCATTTTTATTCATTTATTATTTTTTTTATGATGTTTCGCTTTGGAATGACAATTTTTGGGGGAAATTTTTGGTATATTTGTTTATTAGTGTATTGATTTCTCAAACAATATACAATTTTCTTTTTTGTTATTAGGAGAAAAATTCTTGAATTTTTGGGTTTGCAAGCTATTTATGTGTTCTATTTATAATTTTTTGCTACAATTTCATATAACTTCTATGCACATTTTGTTATGAACTATTATATTTCATAAACTAAATCTTTGCAAAATTGAGGTCCGACCAATTGGTTGATATCTCACGCAACCCTTGAGTAGAGGCAAATTTGAGAAGATTAGACTAGAAATAGGCATGACTAAGATAGTGTAATTCATACATCTTTAATTCCTATGGTCAATTGGAGGAGGTGATGACTAGAGGACAATTTTGGAAGGGCATCTCATTAACCTGCTTGATTTATATAAATGCTTGTTAATGTTTTTGGATATTTTGTTAATCATTGAAAACTCCTAAGCTATCGAAGGGAACAGTTTTAAGATCAGATGTGAGAACACAACCCCTTTCCGCCCTTCACAAACTTGTGAGTTTTTGAGCCTGTAAATTTAAATTTCTCTTCATGTGTGATATCATATGTAGATATTGTATTCTAGAACTTGATTTGATTCTCTTTGAGGCCGCATAGACCCTTTGCATGGTCATAAAGATGATAGAGGCAACTTTTATTTTATATTAATGAGTACCACAAGCTAAAAGTAGCCTACCAATGTCATTATTTCCTTTGTCAACCAGTTTGAGCTGTATAAGCCATTTTTTTCCTACACCCATTTATTAACCTAATCCTTGTCATGATCCCTACACTAGAAAGACTAGTGGAGAATTATCTATTTATTATCATAAAGTGGACGTATGGAAGGAAAGTTATGGAAAAAAAATTGGTGACTATGGCAGGTGTTGTACCTAAGAAAAGAAGAAAGAAAAGGTGTGAAAATTATTGCAAAAGAAAATAATGGAAAATGCAAGGAGGAAAGTAAGAAAAAATCCTAAAGGAAAAAAAAGAAAGTCAGAAGCAAGGGGCGAAAGGAAGCAAGGTGAAGGGAGAAAAAGAAAAAAAAAATCCAAAAGGAAAGAAAAGAAAAATCAAAATCAAGAGGTTAAAGGGGAAAAAAGTTATGATAGTGAAAATATTATGATGTGATTGAAAATGGTTTGGTGTGAGGAGATTGTGTTGATATTTATTCTCCACTAGGTTCCAAGATTTTTATTTACAAAAGAAACATTACATGGATGTCTTCTCCTTATTTGGTCTCTTAATTTGCCTTTCCAAGGGTGCCGATAGGGGGCAGGGGTGTCTGTTTCTATGCAGTTAAGCTTAGATCTAGGTTAGTTTTGTTGAATAAGTCTCAAAACAGGGTATTGTGATTAGGTCAGTAGTAAGGACGTTTGTAGCAAAAATGTTTGCAAAGAATTTTGGAATGACTGCTTTTGAATTGTTGTAGAAGTCTCTTGAGGTAAATTTGTTAAAGTAAGATTATTATTTGTTTATTTTTTGCTACTGCAATTTGTGTAAAAATTTGGGCAATTATTTGTTTCAAGTCTGGTGAGGAAGAAGTGCCTGCAAAATTGGAAATGTTGATGGGTCAAAAGTTCCCCCCCTAATCCAATTGAGAGAGGAAAAGAAAAAAAAAAGAAAAAAAGAAAAAGATTAGAGCATTGGCAGTTCAAATATATATATCTTGGTGTACTTCCTATTTTGTTTGATGAAGCGTTCATACCTTCATTCTTGGCATGGGCCACCAACAAGTGAAAATATACTATATTATATCTTATTTAATATTCAGTACTTTACTAAGTAAGAAATAATTTAAAATCTTTTCATTAGTTATCCTAAATAATAACTACAATCATTCAAACTGTATTCTCAATGTCTCTCATGCATTTTCTTCTTCAACTTGTTGTTCTTGACCCTATTTATTCTTCTGTTCTCTTCAATTCAATTTCTTTCACTATCCCTTATACCTCTCATTCATACCTTCATTCATGGCATGGGCCAGAAACAAGTGAATATAAATATAATATATTATATCTAATTTAGTATTCAATACTTTACCAGGTAAGGCCGTTTTAATAAAATAATTTTAAATCTTATCGTATCCTAAATAATAATTGTAATCATTCAAACTGTATACTCATTGTTTCCGATCCATTTTCTTTCTCAACTTGTTGTCCTTGACCCCATTTATATTCTTCTGTTCTCTTCAATTCAATTTCTTTCACTATCCTTTATAACACTGTTTGATTCATAGCGGCACTTTTGATCATGTAATTTATTGTTTATTAGTTTATTTGATAATGTTTTATTTAAAATAGTTATTAATATATTGGTATTATTGGATTTTGTTCCTTCAAATGAGTCACATTACATGAAATTAGTTAATAACTGTGAGCTAGCTCTTAGTTGTCCACGTACCAGTATCTTAGTTTACTTTGTGTCTTATATCTGTTTGATTCATGTTGACCTTTTAGTTGATGTAATTTATTATTATTACTTAATTTGGTATTAATTATGTTAAACCTGTAAGAAAAAATTAAGGGTAGTACTGGATTTACTTCAAAAAGCTATGAGTAATGTCATTTGAAATGAATTAATAATATAAAAATAAATCGGCTTTTATACTACTGATATTTTTGAAATAAAGTACTTGTTTAATATTTCATCGATCATAATCGATTATTTATTTTAATTTCTATTTATTATTTCATCTACATTTTCTTCCGTTTTTGTGCGTCTCATTGGTTATCTATGATATCTAATATATGTAAGCCTCTAGTTATTGACAAATTTTAGTATGTTCCCTAAATATGGCATTTTTATATAGAATTTTATCATCCTTCGTTTATAAATTAATATTAATAAGTATTTTGTGTGCTGCATGCCATAACCTCAGATGGATATGGTTGTTTGTTTTGGACCTTGATTCATGCTGGATCGTTTCTTTGTTTATTTAAAAAAAATTGATGGACTACTATTGAAGGAAGTGGATAAAATAGAGGAACTAAAGGTATGTGAGGTGAACTTTTATATATGAGTTTCTGACTTTTGGGTAGTGCTATACTGGCATATATGGGTATATGTTCTATTAGTTTCCCAATAGGAGATAGTGGTGCTAGGCTTGTTGGTTGTGGTCCACAGCTGTGGTTTGTTCTCTATTTATGTAGGTATGTATAGGCAAAAGGATGGCTAGTAGCATATGCTATACCTCTTATGATAATATTCTGATATAGGTCTGAAAGAGTGCATCCAAATCTCAGTTTTAGTTATTCATGCATGTTCTTAGTTAAAAATCATATGAATTTAGTCTGTAAAACTCCATACTTGATTTTTTGAATGGATAATTTGGATGATTTTCTGATGCCCAATATTTAAATTTATATTCCCAGATATTTTTAAGCTTAGATTATCACTTTTGGGCAAGCATCGAGATTAGTTTTAATTATGTTCCTCTTAGATTTATTTATGTTTTCTTATTTTGTGTTATTAGATCAGAGATCATACTTGCTTTTAATTATAAGGTGAAAATCTATAATAAATATATAAAAAATGCAGTCCATAGCAAAGGAAATGGTGGTTGCTAATAGTTGTGATTCTAGAGTTGTGTTATATGTTGTACGGCTATCTGTTGACCATAATGTCAATTATTACTACTATACAATAATTTCTGCAGTCTGTTTTCTTGCTCTACTTGTATTTGATAACACCAATTTTGTTTTCAGCAAGACATACCCAACGAATAGGATAGAATTGAAGCTATAGGTGTAAAAGTGATAAATTGGAACGACTTTCGCATTTTTGGTGTCCTTTCTACTTAACGATTCATAGGTATGTTTATTAACACTAGCTCTACTCACTACCTCATTTCAACTAATGGGGTAGAATTGAAGCTGATGCTGACTTTGACTTCCCATGGTGGCCTCTGTGACTTCCCAGCTTCCGGTGGAATTCGATGCCGCTCTGACAAAGAAAGGAAGAGACAGGAGGAAAGTTGTGGAGTGCTTGAGATGGAAAACCTTTTTGGTAATGGGATTAAGTGTATGATCACATAACTGATGCGGGAGCAGAGTCACATGACACATCACCAAATAAGATGGCTACACTACTCTACGTAGATACATAAACATGGAGGAGTATGCATGGCTTCATGCAGCGTTTGTTAGCTAGCGTAACATTTATGTCTAAGTACTAGTTATTGTTATTTACTTTTATTCAATTAGTAACTAAATATTAAATAGCTAGTCTTAAGGGAATCAATGCTTTTGGGAGGGAGTTATTGTTATTTACTTTTAGTCAACTAGTGACTAAATATTAACTAGCTAGTCTTAAGGGAATTAATGCTTTTGGGAGGGAGTTATACTTTTAGTCAATTAGTGACTAAATATTAACTAACTAGTCTTAAGGGAATTAATGGTTTTGGAAGGGAGTTACTGTTATTTACTTTTATTCAATTAGTGACTAAATATTAACTAGCTAGTCTTAAGGGAATTAATGCTTTTGGGAGGGAATATGCTTGTAATCTTTTGAAAAGATGCTCGGTTCCTTGGCTATATAAATCATAGGAACCCGAGTAGAAAGACACAACTTGAATAAGAAGAACAACCTTAAGCATTGCTTAAACTTGAATTCTGTGTGGATTCATCTCGTAACAAGTCGAATCTGTGTGAACGATTTGTTTCGAATCATCTCGAAATAAAACCGAATCTGTGTGAACGGTTTTGTTCTCGAAACCTTAATCTTTATTTCTGTGTGGTTTAAAGATTAATTTACCCTTCTACCTCGTGTTCCATCATCATCCACCCCTTTGAATCCCCATCATCAACCTCCATAATCCATACTCATCAAATACTCCATATAAACTCCATCTAAATCTAAAACTCTAACCGTGCACGCATCAATAACTCTGTGCATGAGTTTGATAAGCTGTGGTCACCGTCTACTACTTTGATAATCAGTAGTCACCATCTACCACTATGTGAAAATTTTGATGTTTTGAACCTTGTCTATGGAATTTTTTCCCTTTGATGAGCTTAGCTATTACTTTTTGAACAAAGTACCTTTTTTATTTGTTTTTTATGCTTGCTCTTTTTAGGGTGAGGTGATGGGAGAGAAGTAAGGAGTTATTTGTGGCTTAACTTATTGAATTTTTTTGAGAGCTAATTTATTGAATGTTACTTGTGTGTTTGAATTATTGTCTATCTTTTCTATGTTGATACATTTCAGCATTTTTTTGACTCTAAGGTACTTGAGCCCATGAGTTCTTGGAGATGGATGGTAATAAATTATTTTAATATCTAATTGTGCTTATGAAATAGTTGGTTCTTTTGTTTGTATTGTGATTTATGCATCACGTAGCTTGCTTTCGTGCAACCAGAGCCCTTCTACTTAACTTCGTAGTTTGAAATATTATCCTGCTGCCCAGTTCTTACATTTTCTCTACCAGATGGTTACTCAGGTGGATCAAATTACTCAAAGCTGGTGGGAAGTGGTTGAAGCTTACAATATGGGATACTGGTGAGAGCTTTCACTGTGCAATAAGTTCTGCTTTTCCTAATATCAAATGCATTCCATGTTCTTATGATGCACTATTGTTACTACTTACAAATTTCCTATTCATTTTTCTATGGAAGGTATTCACATTGTGATGATGATATGCTTTACAACTGATATTAACACATGTCAGTCTTTGAATTGCTTGGGTGTATCTCTAGTTTTTTATATTGTTAATGTATGTCCATTTAGTGTTAATCTTTTGTTTAGTAATTATGGTGGTACAAGTTGCAATTGTATTTGAAGAGGGTGTGAATCACCCGCCTTTTAAATGTTTGGTTAATTTTGGGTTGTTGCACTTTCACCTAGTCATGCTTATGCTACCCTTTTTCTTTTCTTTTTTCTCGTTTCATTTTTGTTTATTGTATTTGGTTTTTCGTTTTAGTGTAGATGAATATTTATGTTGTTGGTGCAGCTATACAGGAGAGTTTCGGAACATCGATAAGTCCCTACTACAGAGGTACTCAATGGATCATACTTGGTATGAACGCTTGTTAATAATAATTGTCTGAAGTACCTGTTCAGAAACTTAGATGCTGCTCTAAATATTTTTTGTTATTGACTTTCCTTATTGATATCCAGTTATAAATGAAAAGGCTGATGTGACATTTTAAAATATTGAAAAAATAACAACCAATTTATCATATTTCTTTTTACAAGAATGCATGAAGAACTTATGTTTACTGAATCCTAGCTATTATAATTCTGAGATGGTGTCCATGTCCCAAAAGTTATCTTGAATGTATTTGTGCATTGAACCTTGATTCATAGGGATGACGAATTATCTTTTCAAATTACCAGAGCAACTTTATCGGGAAAGTGTGAGGTCTTTGTAGGAGTCGTCAATTGAAAATCAACCTCCAAGAGGGCCAACATTGTACTTGTTTCATCAATTGTATTCAGTTTAATACATGCCCTCTAATAAGATCTTTTCATGTAGATTTTCGTAGAGTTTGATCCTGTTCCAGTGGAAAGTCAAAAAGTTGTTGTGAAGGTTACAACCATTGCACCGCTAGAGATTTATATGCAAAATGTGAGGGATTTTCTTCAAATATGGGTTTTGTAGAACCTTATTGTTGGCGTTTCTTTCAAGATTTCTCTCACATGATAAGTTTCGTTAATATCTAGGTTCAGCACACAAATGTGGGATACTTCGGCTGCGGATATTGCAATAGTTGGATTCATTGTGAATACCTTGCTTGAGTTCATTCCCCGTTTCAACTACATGTAGTCCCATGTATTTGGTCCTCAGTGCATGTTAATAGGAATCACCTTGGGTTGGAATTGAACATAATGGTGGATATGAATTTCATTGGACAAGGATAATGATAAATCCACATGGTTGGAAAAAATGGAAAGAAAAAGATTTATAAGGATTAATATGGAAAGTTGATTGGCTTGTTTGTATAGGCCTTATATAACCACCCCTCTTATGAATAAAATATTAAATATGTAAAGCAAAATAAAGTTGTGTTGAGTATGGGTTTGGGTTACTCAATCCTTGATTAGCTATCATAAGTTTTTGGTGCCTTCGAACGTTTTTGGTGCCTTTAAGCGGGATCATGAGAGGTCCCGGTATCTTATATAATCCCCAAAATTTTTAAAAATCCATGATTTAATAAATAACTTTTATTTAGGATAAATTAGCTTTTAAAATTTTTTAATTTAATTATTTTATGGATTTTTGAGAATATAAATTTGGATAGGAATACTTAAAAAATTAAAATAAATATTTTGATATTTTGTCATACTCCTTTTATTTAAATAATTTTTCAAACCAATATTTTACTAAAATTATCCTTTTTAAACCCATATATTTAATTATATAAAATTAAATTATTAAATAAATTTATTTCAAAAAAATATTATATTCTTTTATTTTATAAATTAAATTATTTTAATTTTTCCTATTTTCCCTTTTCCTTTTCCCCCATTTTCCTTTCTTTCTCCTTTTTCTTCTTTTTCCTCCTTTCTTTTTTTTTCCGTTTTCTCCCCTTGGGCTCTAGCACCCGGCTTGCTCTCCGTTCCCCCTATGCCTGAGCCTCAGGACCACTCCCTTCCCTCCTCTTCTTCTCCCACACGCAGCCCAGCCCCTACCTTCCTTTTCTTTTCTTTTCCTTTCCCCCTCTTACCCAGGCCGACATAGTTCCCCTCCTTTTTTTTACCTCGACCGGCCTGTTGCTATTGCCCCTCCTCTCCCCTTCTATCTTCTTCCAGCTTGTGCCCTGACCACACATCGATTCCGACGCCATGCCTGCCACCTCGATCACATGCAGCTGCCACCACCCACCACCACTACAACCCTCCCCCCTCTCTCTCGTTCCTTTTTTCACCATTTTGGACCAAACCAGCCATGTACTCCCCAATCAATCATGGCCTTCCTTTCCTCTTCTTCTCTTCCCTCTCCCTGCCACCCTACCACCTCCCTACTACCCTACATGATGCTACGGATCGGCTGCCTACTGCCATCTTCTCCCTCTTCTTTTTCTTCTCCTCACCAGCCCCTTTCCTAGCCCATTTTTTGAGCTCATTACCTTCCTTGACCTCCTTTCTCTCTTTTTCTTCTCCTTCCATTTCCATCCTTGTTTAGTGCACCACTGCCTCCTCCGCCGCTTCCACCGCCTGCTGCGTCTCTTACCACCTTCTACTCATGCCCTACACCACCACAATACCCCCTCGAGACCCTACAATCCCTTCTTCCTCCCCTCTCCTTTTTCTCCCTTCTCGGCAACCTCCCTACAACCCCTCCTTCCGTCGCCATCATGCCGCCTCTCCTGCCACATGAGCCACCAAACCACTCCTTACAACCTCCTCTACCACCCCCACACCCCTTTGGCTGAAACCGACACCCTCACCTCCTCATTTTTCCCCTTCCTTTTCCTTCCTTCTTAGCTACCTCCACCTCGACAACCCCCTTCGCAGCCTCGCTGTCGCTGCCTCCGCCACCCTTGGCTGCCAACAATCTATCCCCGACCACCACCTACACTCGTTCTTTGACCCTATACCCTTCCATTACCCTAAATCCTCCCACATCTACCTTCTTTGCTATCCTGAAAATCCTAACCCAAAAATAGCCAATCTTCCTATTTCTTTCACCCACCTTCGAGCCTTTCTACTTTTGTTTTGCATGCAGCACATGCTACATGAGCAATATGAGTTGCTGCATGCCTTGGTTATTTTAGTTAATAAATTTTAAGGTAATTACGATAATATAGAAGGGTAATTTGGTAATTATGATAATGAAGAAGGGTAATTTGGTAATTATGATAATGGAGAAGGGTAATTTGGTAAATATAATAATGGAGGAGGGCAATTTGGTAATTTAACCTATTAAAGGGTAATTTGGTAAGTATGATAATGAAGAAGGGTAATTTGGTAATAATGATGATAGAGAAGGGCAATTTGGTAAATATGATAACGGAGAATGGTAATTTAATAATTATGATAAGGGAGAAGAGTAATTAGGTAAATATGATAATGGAGAAGGATAATTTGGTAAATATGATAATGGAGAAGCACAATTTAGTAATTTAACCAACTAAAGGGTAATTTGGTAATTATGATAATGGAGAAGGGCATTTTAGTAATTTTGATAATGGAGAAGGGTAATTTGGTAAATATGATAACAGAGAAGGGAAAATTGGTAATTTAACCAACTAAATGGTATTTTGGTAATTATGATAATGGAGAAGGGCATTTTGGTAATTTTGATCATGGAGAAGGGTAATGTGGTAATTTGACCAACCAAAGGGAAGTTTGGTAATTATAACAATAGAGAAGGACAATTGGTAATCTAACCAACCAAATGAGAAATATGATATGTGTAACAATTATAAAAGGTGATTGGTGACCTAATACGTGTGAGAGATAACTTGTTAACCTAAACCATGCAAGGCTTAATTTGGTAATTATTTAACATGAAGAGTAATATGATAAATTGACAAGTAAGGAAGGGATGACTTAATAATTATACAAGTAAGGGGTAAATTATTAATTCGTATTTAATATGTTGAGGGGATAATAAAATTTCGTAATAAGACTCAAGTAGCATTGAATAGTAAGATAATAGTGTTTGGCAATTAATAAGTATCACGAGAACGAATCCTAAATCATAATTGGATGTGATTATGATGGCCGTAATGATTCCTCTATGCTATCTTGGATAACCGTTTGAATAAAAAACACCCAATGATATCAGAACGATTGAAAGCGAACAAGTATCTAATTGTTGTGCTTTTCATGATCACTTTAATTAAGACACTAATACTTAAAGTGAAAGACCTCAAGATTGGGAATGGTAGCTCGTTAGGGGTCACTACCATAAAGACGTGATTTAGCCCACGAATATTCTAGTATTTGTTGGTGTGCCTTTCTGCCCCAACCAGGCCCTACATCTTACTTTATCTAGTTTTACGAACATATTTAGGGGATATGCATACTTATGGATTAGGTGTCCTTGTTGGTAGGGTACTGAGTAACTTTATGCACCAGTACGACCAGAGTACTTTTGCATCCCTAAGTTGATGGTTGAAGAGTACTGAGTAGCTTATATGCACTAGTGCAACCAGTGTACCTTTGTGTACCGGGATCTTGATCTCCCGTTCGAGGTAAATAAATGGAATTATTGTGATAATTAAATAGGGAAAAACACCAATCAAAAAAGTGAAAGACTAATAAGCTGTGCCCATTTTATTATGATTATGAGTACGGGTCCATTGGTTATAATAGTAGCTAGGAGCGTTTTGCCTTGAACGATGATTATGAGTACCGGTCCACCAGATATAATAGTGGCTTAGGAGCATGTTGTCCTAAAAGATGATTATGAGTACTAGTCCACCAGATATAATAGTGGCCTAGGAGCGTGTTGCCCTAGATGATGTTTATATGTATTCTGGTACACTGGCGATAATAGTGGGGAATCCCGAGCTCAATATATCTAATTTGGTTGTGAATAAATTATGAAAAAATTACTAATCACTTGTAGTAGAACACCATGTGAGTTGGGGTCAGACCCGTCCACTGGCGAATAATAGTGGCCAGGAGTATTCTGTCCTGGAGACTGATCCACCGCAATAATAGTAGTCAGGAACATTCTATTTTTTATGTATTCCGATCCATCGACTATAATAGTAGGGTTTCCGCTATCATATGGATATATAATTCAAGATGATTGAATAATGATGGACTAATGGCTTAAGACCCATAAGTATTGATTATATAATGTGACTTATTAATATTTGATAGACTTGTTCAGTATCTGATTGTGGTGTATGCATTTCTTATTATATATGTATATAGCTTTGTTTTAGTAAAACCTGAACTCAACTTATCCTTCCTTCTTTCCACTTCACTTATCACCTTATCAATGATGAATAAAGTCTTAGCTTAGGAGAAATACCAACATATGAGGAAATTATATGAGCTATGAATTTTATTGAATCTCTCAAATCACCGGTTCCCAATGGTGTTCTAGTGTTGTTTTATCACAATTGTTGGGATGCTTTCAGAAGGGATATATGTGGTCTTGTTAAAACTCCTCCATATGCTCTATTCCTTTTGGCCTTAAACACAAGCTGTGAATCTATGTATATAATGTGTAAAACAACATCAGTTGAATATGTGTAAAGTAGAATATTGTGTAGTATTGCGAGACATCAGATGTTAGATTAGTTATAGATAGTTATATCTGTTAATCATCTATTAGTAAGCAATATAAATAGTAAACACTTGTACTCAATTACATGAACTCTTCTTATTCCTTACCCAACTCTCTTTACTTCATTTTATTTTCACCTGACATATTGATTAACTACCATCTTTACATGGCATCAGAGGTTTAGGTTGCCCAATTTTACTGATGCATTACTAAATAACTAAATTAAGTTATTTGATACCACCACCAACATAACAATCTCTTACCTCTATTCAAACATGTTTCTTGGATATTTTTGGGATGCTTTTTGGCATTTTTGGAAGTGCTTAATCATCCTACATCACTTTTGTTAAGAATGGACCATGGTATAGGAATTTCTACAAAATGTAGGTTCAAACACCTAGATGGTATGAAAGATTTGATGACATGTCAATCTTGGAGATATGATAGTTTAGACATAGAATAATGAACATAAAAATGTGGGAACACTAGCTAGAAGTGTTAACTACACATATGAAGTAGTTAGGTTTTTATTTTGTTAGTTATGATGTTGTTGTAACAAATATGTGTAACCCCTAATAACTAACTATCACATGGATTAATGACATGTAAATAATAGGCTATAAGGTCTAGAAAATGTGGCAAAACTATTTGGCTTAGTTGTGTGTACAAGTTGCCAATAACGACTAGTTAGGAGAGCATTTTCATTGGTTGTTGTATAGTTAGGATTTTTTTTTGTAACTAAATAAGGGTTTTTGGGATTTGTTTATTAGTTGATTTTCATGGGATACATGCCAATAGGGTATGATGCTAAGCATCATGTGATAGTAGATTGATGTTGATGAATTAATCTTCTCTTTGTGAGAATTTAAACCTTTAAATATCTATATGAGTCGGGAATATCCATTGAAAGATTTATTTTTCTTTTTGTTCTTTCCTTTTGATTTGAATCATTTGAAGATTCTTTGTGATGAAGGAGCATCTCCATCTCATTTTTTTCAAGTTGAAGGTTAAGAATTAGCATATTTATAGGTAGTACCAATTTTTTTGAAAACTTTTGAACACCTTCATGATAATGCTAATAATATTTCATTAAGTGAATCTTCTAGATATTACATATGTTTGCAAGAAGAGGACTTCGCTAATATCTAATGTGCAAGACAATGACAATGTAAGGGTTACAAAGTTATGTGCAAGACAAAGCTAAAAGACATGAAGCTTGATTATTAATTATTTCATGTATTATTATGATTAGGTTTTAGGTAGCTTTGATATTTTAAGCAAACATTGTAATATCTTATCATTGTAATTGTAACTCATTATGTATACCATATGGACATGTATTGGTTTAACTCTTATATAATTTGGCTAGTTGATTTGGACTTAATTAAGGTGAGTTAAGGTTGACTTCATTACCATATGTGTGTATATATCTATGCCTTTTACGTTTGATTGAGGAGAGGAATGAATCAAAATGAAATCAAGCATTAGCTATACAAAGGAACAAGAGTTGAAACTTTGCTTTCTTCTTCCTATATTTCTCTCAAGTGAGGAGTAAACTTTAGGAATAATTTTCTAAATTAATTAGAAATTTCTTTTTAGATGTGATTCTGATTTGGAGTAGATCAAAATATCACCATTCAAACTTAACTAGCAATTGCCAACTTCAAGTTCTTTTTTACTTCAAGTTGACTTTATTGAAGTTCCATCCAAATTCAAAGGTCATGTAATTATGAATATATTTATCTAATATCTCACACATTAAACTTTGGTATCAAAGCACAAGTTTATATCGATAAAAATGAAGAAGGAGATAAATTGGAGAAGAATCAAGAAAACAAAGTTCCTTTGATAAGAAAAGAGGTTCTTGATACTTCTTGATTACCTTTCTTGAATTCTTGGATCCATGATATTAATCTTGAATAGTCAAATGTATGACTAGAATAGGATATAGATTGATCTTGAAGTGAATCTTGAATGTTGACATTTAAAGAATGAAGCTGAAGATGATGATGTGTAATGTGTGTGTCGAATAGTCTAGAGGGAACAAAAATGTATATGTGCTACTTGTGTAGAATTTTTTTCTTACATATTATGTATGTGTTGAATATAACTTGCACGTTTCATTTAACTTTTATATGAGTGTTTAAGTTCATGAGAATCAAATGAAAGAAAAAATCCTAACCATCATGCATGACATCACTAGTTAGTCAAATGTGTTCTAGTGTATATGCTAAAATAAGTGAAGTTTAGTTAATCATTTGTACCGATAGTTTGTGGAATATTTGTACCTGATACATTTAGTAAAGTGCTTTGGATGATCATTAAACATATGGCATATTAGAATATAAGATACATATATAAATATAATTAGGAGTTTTCAAGTATTACAAATTGAAAATTATTGAATTTTATACCAAGAATTTGACAAGAAATGTGTGAGGTGTTTTGATTTGATTGTGTGTGGTAATATTGATTTTTTTATTGTTTTTGATTCCTTGGAATCAAATTTTTCAAGAAAAATCAACTTGGAAACTGAAATAAAAGTCTTGAGATACTCGGGTTATAATATAACCCTAGAGAATTACTAACCTTTTTCTAAAGTGTGGTAGCAAAGTTGATTCATATGGAGTAAGAACTAAATGTTCAATTTATTTTTGAGGAAATCTAAAATCTCCCAATAAATTTGGTAGTAACTAATGCATAACTTCAACAACATCCAACAATGCAAACTCAATTTCAAAGGATCTTGCTTTTCCAAGCAAGATTTGATGAAAAATTTGCAAGAATAAAAGGAGTTATTTGGAGATTGAATGGGAAGTGCTACAAAGCCTATAAATCTAGCAAGAGGAATGAATTTGATCTCATGAGTGAGTATGAAGAGGAGTTACAAGGTAGTTGAAGTGGTAGAAGGAACAATGACTATCAATCAAGGTATC
This sequence comes from Tamarix chinensis, assembly GCA_030549775.1. Lineage (NCBI taxonomy): Eukaryota > Viridiplantae > Streptophyta > Magnoliopsida > Caryophyllales > Tamaricaceae > Tamarix > Tamarix chinensis. The sequence continues at coordinate 36,246,771 of CM060174.1, forward strand.
ATCATAATAAAGATAGAGGTATCAAACTTGATCTTTTTGATTTTGATGGTAAACTTGATACTGAATTGTTACATGAGGTAGAGGCTATTTTTTAATTAAAGGATTATCATGATGAGAAAAAATTATAAATTAGCTACTCTTAATTTTAAGAAGTTTGCGAGGACATAGTATAATAACTTGAAGAGAAGTAGAGAAAGAGAACATAAGTCTAAAATTAAATCTTGGGATAAGCTTAAGAAATATTTGAGAAGAATATTTATATGTAAAGAGTATGAGAAATATAATTACAATAGATTGACTACTCTTAGCCAATGATTTTTAAGTCTTGAAGAATATTTTAGGAAATTTGAGGGGTTAGCACTTATGTGTGACATCCATGAGAGGAAGGAACAAACATGTGCTAGATTTCTGGGTGGCCTTAACATAATGATTAGAGATAAAGTTGAAAATTTTCTATATAATTCTCTTGATATTATGATTAAGCTATCTTTGAGATTTGAAAATCAAATCAAATATACTAAGCTTCATGCCAAGCAAGGTAATTCTTCTATAAAGTACTGCTCAAGAAATCAAATTATTAAGTACGGGATGGGTACCTCAATCTCTACAAATGTTGAGAATAAATAAGGGATTAAACAAGAGGAAAAGGGAAACACCAAGATCAACTAAGTCTCTACAAAACAATGTTTTAAGTGTTGAGGATTTAGACACTTTGCTAGAGAATGTTCCAACCAAATATTATTATATATACAAGAGATTAAAGCTATAGAGATTTGTGATGAAGATTTGAGTTCAAGGCAAATGAAGAAATTGTAAGTGAATTAGAGGATGAAGGAAATGATTGTTACGTGCTATTAAAAGTACGACAAATGAAATCTAGTAAGAAACACACTTAACGAGAGAAGATATTTAAGACTAAAGGAAAAATGGGAGATATAGTTGGTCGGGTTGTCACTAATAGTGGATCTTATATAAATGTAGCTAATGAGAGGATGGTGAATGAGTTGGGGTTAGAGACAATGCCATATCTATAGCCTTATTCTCTTTAATGGATTAACAAGGACAAATTATTCAAGGTAACAACACAATCCCTAATCTCATTTAGAATCATTAACTATCATGATGATATACTATGTGATGCTTTGCCTATGTATGTAAGTGGAATATTATTAGATAGAACATGGAAATATGATCGATGTGATATTCATAGTGGTATTAGTAATGAATATCTTGTTGAAAAGGATAAAAAGAAGCATAAACATAAATTGTCTAAATGTGATAATGATAATATAGTTGAAAATAAAAAGAGTTTATTTTTACATAATAATATTATGATAGCATGTATTAATGAAGAAGGTAGTTGTTATTCTATGATTATCAATGAATTCCTCCAAGGGGAGAAAAATACAAATAATCATAAATTAGATGAATATAAAGATGTTTTTTCCTAATGAATTACCACCAAGATTAAAATATAAAAGAGGAATAGAACATGATATAGATTTAATGCCTTGTATGTCTTTAATAAATCAACCTACTTATAGATGTAATTTGAAAGAAGCTAAGGAATTAGAGAGACAAATACCAGGTATCATAGGAAAAGGATATGTAAGAGAAAACATGAGTCCATATTATGTACCTGCATTACTTATTCCTAAAAAAGATGGTATATGTCGCGTGTGATTTGATTCTAAAGTTGTGAACAATATAACGATCAAATATAGATTTCCTACACTTATATAAGATGACATGTTAGATGAATTATGTGGAGCACAAGTATTCCCTAAAATTAGTCCACGGAGTGGATATCATCAAATGAGAATAATAAAAAGGGATGAATGGACGAATGCTTTTAAAACTAAATATGGCATTTACAGATGGATTACTATGCCATTTTGATTTCTTAATGCACCTAGTTCGTTTATGAGATTAATGAATGAAATTCTTTGACTTTTTCTTAGAAAATTAATCATGGTATGCTTAGATAGTGTAATTGTGTATAGTAAAAATGAGAACGATCATCTTAGTGATTTAAGGAGATTATTTGATAAGATGGGGAAGCTAAATTCTCTATGGAAAAATAAAAAAGTAAGATTTTATGATTTTTAGTATCATTTTCCTTAGATATATTATGACTATAGAAGGTATAAAAGTAGATCCTACAAAGATTAAAGATTTTTTTTATTGGTTAATACCTAAAGATATTCGTGAGGTGAGGAGTTTCCATGGATTTTTGAGTTTCTATAGAATATTCATTAAATACTTCTTAACTATTGACATAACAATTACACGTTTTATGAAGATAGGTCAATTTAAGTGGGGAGAACAAGCCATCAAAACTTTAGAGATTTTAAAGGATAAGCTATGTAATGCATCGGTATTATTTTTATCTAATTTCAATAATTTTTTGAATTTACATGTGATTCTCATGTGGTAGGGATAGGAGGTGTACCCTCATAAGAAAATGATCCATTGTATTTTTGAGTGAAAAATTAAATGGTGCTAAAATGTATTATTCAACATATGGTAAGGAATTCTATGCCATCATAAGTATCTTGGAGTCATTAGTTGAGACCTAATGATGTGTGTGGAAATGTGGAATTATTAATTATGTAAAAATAATGCTTGATTATGTTGTAATTAGGAAGAGGATCATTCAAAAGTGGTGAATTAAGTATGATGACGTTCGAATATGGTAGAATAATAATGTTGATGATTCGAATATGGTGATGATGATTTAATGATGATGAATTAATGATAAAGGTGATTCGAATTTGATGAGATGATGATGAATATGATTTGATAATGATGAGATGATGATGAGGATGATTTGATGATTAGGGTTTGATGATGGATGGTTTCGTTGGTTAGGGTTAGGGTTTTGAATGGTAAATTAGGGTTATGGTTTTTAAATTAGGGATTCGACTTTGGGATGTGTTTGGATGATGAATATCATTAGAAGGGTGTGAGTTATGGAGTTTAAAATAGATATTACTGAATCTCTAATTCACTAAAATGAAGAGATTAAGGGTTTCAAGATTAATTGTTCACACAGATTCGATTAAACTTGAGACGATCTCCCATATAATTCAATACTTGCAATTTGCATTCAACTTCAATTTAATCTTAATCTATCTCAATTGTTGGTTCCATGACTTTATGTAGCCAAGACTAGTGATTAAAAGGTACCAGCTGAAAGGTAGATTGATGCTAATTTACTCTCTAGCTAATCTCTAGATCTACTTATTAATTAATTAACTAACTAAATTAACTAATATGCATGTCCAAGCTGCATATTATTTCCCCTATGTATGTAGCCATGCACTCCATGTGTGCTATGCACATGCACATATATGCCTAGAAGCTTGTATAATATGTTTTATCTATAACTAGCAATATAACCATTCATTTGTCTTCAAGTTTGTGGGAGATCATTTCTAAATAAAGAATAATTGGTTCCATGATAGTCTGAAATATTTGCATGAGAAAAATAAAATACGTCATAGGCATGTAAAATGGTTAGTTTTTTTTACAATCCTTTGTGTTTTTTGTCAAACATTTTTATGGTAGAGAAAATTTTGTAGCAGATGCATCATCTAGGAGATCTATGATATTTGTAATGTTGGATGCTAAATTCTTAGGTTTTGAAATGTTAAAAGAATTATATGCAAAAGATGAAGATTTCTTTGAAGTGTATAATAAATGTAAGAAAAATCATAGTTGTGGTAATTATGTGCTACATGATGACTTTCTTTTTAAACTTAATAAATTGTGTATACCTCATTTTAGTGTACGTGATTTATTTGTTAAGAAGTACATGGGGGAGGTATAGCTAGTCAATTTGGTGTTCATAAAATCATGGAAATATTATAAGAAAATTTCTACTAGATATAAATGATAAAATTAGTACAAGCTATTATTGAGAGATATGTGACTGTCAAACAAGTAAGAATTTCTTCCATAGAGGTTTGTATACTCTTTTACCAGTACTTGATCAACCATGGGAGAGTGTTATTGCAGACTTTATTTGAGGTTTACAAAGGATAAAAAAGGGAAAGGACTCTATTGTGGTTATAGTAGATAGATTTTCTAAAATGGCACATTTCATTCATTGTAAAAAATAGATGACAGAACTCATGTGTCAGATTTATATTTCAAGGTGATAGTAAGGTTACATGGTATTCCCAAAAGTATAGTGTCAAATAGAGATGTGGAATTCTTAAGTTACTTTTGGAAGATACTTTGGCATATGTTAGGCACTAAGTTGTTGTTTAGTACATCTCATCATCTACAAATGGATGGTTAAATCAAATTACTTAATAGAACCATAGGAACTTTACTAAGAGAATTAGTTAATAAAAGTGCTAAGAATTTGGATATAAAACTATGATGTGTTAAATGTGCATACAATAGGAGTCCTTCTAGTACAACTCACTTGAGTCCATTTGAGTTTATCTATGAAGCTAATCGTATTTACCTATTGATATGTTGTCATTGAAAAGAAAGGATTATTAAAAAATATGATGCTAAAGAAAGAGTTGAATTCTTTAAAAAACTTTATGAACAAATAAGGAATAATATTGAGAAACCTAATGCTAAATACCAAACCAAGCTAACAAAAATAGAACAATCCAAATATTTTCACTGGGAGACATGGTTTGGTTTCATTTAAGAAAATAAAGATTTCAAAACTTAGTACAGAATAAAAAAAATTCTAAGAGTAGACAGGATTTTCAAAATCTTAAGAAAATTTGGAAAGTATGTTCATGAATTAGAAATTCCAAAATCATATGGAGGAGTTTCTAGGACTTTCAACATTGGTGATAAATATCCTTTTTATACTGAGGTTAATTTGAGAAAAAAAAAATCTTTTTTACAAGGGTAAAATGATGTAGGAGCATCTCCATCTAATTCTTCTCAACCTAAAAGTTAAGAGTTAGCGTATTTAGAGGTAATATCAATTATTTTGGTAAATGTTGAACACCTTCATAATAATGTTAATAATGCTTCATTAAGTGAATCTTGTAGGTATAAGGTAAGTTTGTAAGAATAGGACTTAACCAATGATATCTAATTTGTAAAATAATGATAATCCAAGGTTTAAAAAGTTGCATAGGAGACAAAGCTATAAGACATGAAACTTCATTATTGATCATTTCATGTATTATCATGATTAGGGTCAGTGTAGCTTTGATATTTTATGTAAACTTTGTAATATCTTGCCATTGTATGTTTGATTGATGAGAAAGAAGAAATCATAATGAAATCAAGCATTAGCTAAACAATAGAACACTGTTCTTCCTATCTTTCTCTCAAGTGAGGAGTGACCTTTAGGAATATATCTCTAGAGAAATTAGAGATTTTTCTTCAGAAGTGATTTTGATATTGAAGTTTATCACCATAACACCATTCAAACATAACTAGCAATTTCTACATTCAATTACTTCTTTACTTCAAGTTAAATTTATTGAAGTTTGATCCAAATTCAATGGTACTACAATTATAAAGATATTCATCTAATATGTTACACATCACTTTGTGTGTTCTGCAATTGATTTGCATCAAATGAATTTTCTTTGTGAGTTTATTTTGAGATCTTTCTGAGTAATTTCTTTTTGAGGCAATCAAGAGTCACAATTGCATAAACTCAACCTACACCTTCCATGTATTTGACCACCATCATTGCTCTTTTGAGTCTCATGTGAGAGTCTTACATGAGATTTTTGATCTTTAGGATTTGATTATATGATATGTGCATGAAATCCATATCACTATGGTTGCTAACAAATCATGTGCTCCTCACCAAATGTAAAATTTAGATTCAAAGGAAGTTATAGATAATTTTCTCATTTACCACCCTTTTTCTAGAACCTTAAGTCTATCACATATGATCATATATCTTAGTTTTATGACTACCTTCCACCACAAAATTATGGAATTTGTGAATACTAAGAATGAAAACATTGTAAATGATGGAAAAAATAGTTAACTAGCAAACATTTTTTTTTGGTAATATTATTACTCTACCTACTCAATCTTCAAAATCTTTGACTTGGATTATTGACACTAGGGCCTCATATCACATGTGCCATGACCCTAGTGTATTTATTGCTATTCAACCATTTCCTTCCCTTATCGAATTTAACTTGTGTGATGGAAGTAATAAATATTTCATGCATGCTTGTGATATTCAAATCCAACCCTCAATCATACTTAAATATGTTATATTTATTCTTTATTTTAAGTGAGGGTAATCCACTTAAATCTTCTTATCTTACATCTCAATTTTCCACTTTTCACTATGTGTTTCAAGACCCTTTAACTAAGAAAATAGTTATACTTGGATCTAAAGAGCATCGTCTTAACACCATCACATTCCATTTTTTCTCACGCCTTTTTTATACTTTGTCTCATTTTCATAATTCATTCTTGTCAATAATGGACATACATATCCAGTGCTCATGGTAGATTAGGCCACACTTCATTATACAATATGCAATATATTGTTTTATGTCCTGGTAATGGTCTTTATAATTTCTTATGTAATGCATGGGTTGTAGGTGATTTGTGAATCGATGGGTTCTTAAGGAATTTACATGAGATCTTTAGTAAATGTTAAATATTGAGGGGAAATTTAGAGGAAATAGGAGAGAGAAAAAGTGATAAGGTTTGTATTATAGATCCTAATCCCCAAAAATAGGTATAATGTCCCATGTATATAAAGGTATAATCAAGGAGGAGGAGAAAAGGAGAAATACTATACAGTTGGAAGTAGCCTGTCATCTGTAAATAATAAGATGGACTAGCCTAATGTGGAACTAGGAGGGAAACTAGGGAAGGTGAGTGTTTCTAGAGGCCTTTGAGTTGTGCTTATTTCTTTGGATCATCGCCCTCTAGGTCCAATAATTTTGGTCGGGGAAAGACTCATATCATCATTATCTTCAATATTTTATCCATCACATCAGTCATTATCCTAGGGCAGTTAGACTAAACTTCTTTGAATTGTCGACTACTAAGTATCTCAATCATTTATTTTATGTAGATCAATTAGGCTTCGATTGTAATGTTGGCAGTCCAATCCATACATTTATAAGTTATAAAAATGATCGTCTGACACTTACAAATATATTTACAAAAAGGAGACTATCAATCATGTATAGGTTATAAGTAAGATTACAATATGACTATCAATCACCTATCAATGAAGATAATTACTTACAAGTAGAATTATAGAGTAATTGATGACTACTAATAAACAAGAAGATTGATATGTAAAATTATAAAATGTCTATTGATTACTTAAAAATACAAAAGTAGAAAAACTACTAAACATCACACACATATATTAGCAAGTATCAAGGAATCAAATCTTTTTAACAAAGTCCATTGGCAAATTCTGTTGAGAGAAGAATAAATTACACCAATTTCATATGTAATTGTAAAATTCAAAATTTGAATTTTGGTAAAGTATAAAATGGTACCAAAATGAGGCTTTTCCAATAAGCTTCATTTTCTTTCCCCCCTACATGTTCAAATCATAGTAAAGTTCTTTGAAAGAGGGCCTTACAATACATACAATAGTTATTATAAAAGGGAACAACTTCCTAGGTCACTAAAGAACACTCATATATACACCACTATTTAGCATAATAAAAGGTAAGGATTGAGGCTTGATTAGACATTTTTTATTCTCCAAGATGAGATTACCAAGGATATCAATATTTTAAGAATGAGTTTCTTTATGTTCCTAGTGCAAATTGTCTTTCAATCCTATAGTTTTTCTATAAATAGTTAGAAGGTACCAATAGAAGGAACTAATGAAGGAGTTGGAGTAATGCAAGATTAGAGGAGTATCTAGGTTTGGTGTCATAATATAATGGTAGTATGCTTCTCATATAGTTACTAAAAGAACATAGTGAAAATGTTTTTCTTAAAACCTTTATTTTTTTAAAAACTAATTTTTGGATTGAAGGTGTTTTTAGTGGAAACTCAACTAAGTTTTTTTTATTAAGCTTCCTATTTTTTAAATAAGTTGTTAAACAAAAAATTAGGAGATCATATTATGATGTAATTAATGATGTTTTTATCAAGTTTGTTTTTGTAACAACTTGAGGATATATCCGATGTTATTTTTGGTTTTATGACATAGATTTTAAGGAAAAAATATTTTTATTAAAAATTAGAGATATTCTTGATGGTTGGAAGTTTCTAAGAAATATTATTTTCTTGGGCTTTTTGGTTAGTTTATTTTGCTCAATATTTTTGTAAAAAAATGCATTAATTTGTTTTCTATTTTACATCTAGATTAATTAATACATTTCACTAATTAAAATCATGTTTATTTAATAGTTTATCTATAAATATGTTAACCAGATCTTTTGAGAAAGAATAGTCGTGCAACAAGAGTTTATTGATATTTTCTCTCTAAAAAGCTTGTTATTTTTTTTGTTTAATTAAGTACGTCACTAACACAAGTGAGATGATTTGAGGAAGAGAAAAACAGTAAGAACACTTTTGTTTTGAGAGTAGAGAGGATTTAAAGACATACACAATTTCTTTTGTATGATTTAAGGAAGTGGTTGTTAATTATAATAATAATTTACTGATTTTCCTATTGAGTTTCATCAAGTAATTTTTTTTATCACATTGTAATTATTATTGATTTTTATCTAGAGATCACATGGAAAATTTAAGAGGTTAAGCTTATGCACTTATCTTAGAGATATGGTGGGGATTGGCATCTAGAGTAGTGTAATACCCTATATTTTTTCCAGGCTTATTGAATGAAAAATATTGGTGATTAATAAGATTTGATAGTATTTGATCTTGATTTAGAAGTATAGTTCAGTTTGAGGTAAAGATGGATTTGAATAAAGTTTGAAAAATTGAGTAAAATAATTTTTGAGTGAAATAATCAATTTGTTATTCATTTTAGCAAAGAGGTTTTGTTTGACTAAACTGATTGAATGGTTTGAAAAACCAATTGACTGGCTGGTAGAAGAGTTAACTGGTAGGCTAAACCAATCGGTTGGTTGGTCGGGCGGGATGCTTTTTGGAGATTGATTTGTTTAGAGTTTTCTTATATAAAAATGGAACCTTAATAATCAAACTCTAAGTTTTTCTTGAACTATTCTTAACCCTCTATATTATTCGTCTATAGTTGCTTCATCAAATAGATTTGAGGGATCAATTTTGAGGAGAGGATGACATCACTCTTTTGTTGTTCCACCTATCTCCTCTACACAATTTATTGGCACACTTTTATTTGTGGACTATCTCTACTCAGCTAGGAGATTCCTTCATATGATGATCTTCTATTACCCTTCTCCCGTTTAATATTTTCTAGATGAATTTGATGAGCATTTTATAGAAAATTACCATTTGAGCTCTAAGATAAAAGTTAACCTATTCTTGATAAATCCTCCCTTTAACTCATATCTGAATTATAAAATTAGAGTTTTCAATCTATTGCAAACCCCACTCATCCCTTAAATTATTTTTTTGCTATCAAAAGACCCTAATCGCCCTTTTTTCTCACTTTTTTTAGCTCCCAAAATATCTCATCTCTCTACCACTTGTGTTCTTTTATCTTCACTTTGAGCTTACATTTGATATCTTCTTCACACTCTTGATCCTTTCTTTAGCTCTATTTTGTTTTATCTTTAGGCAAGAAAGAGTTAGATTTAGGAGAAAGTTAAGTTGTTTTAGTTGAATCTTCCTATGTTTTTCTCTTAAGTGTGGTAAGGTTTTTTCCCTTATAATTTGAGTTATGATTTATGAATAACATTCAATGAATTTTTTTTTTGTTTTAACTAGTTGTTTTTGAAGGTTTTGAAAGTTAAGGATCTTCCAATTTGATTTTTTCCCTCTTTGGTGGGAATTGTGCTAAGCAATAAGTAAGACATTCTACCTCTGGAATATGGACTAAAAACGCATAAATTATGAAGTATGTTGTGAAATAATAAGTTCTTATGTCCACATGAGAGTTTTGCTTCTAATTAATGCATGTTGAATTAATTATGAATCCTGAGAAAATGTATGATTTTAGAGAAAATAAGATCAATTTACATTATTGTGAAACATGATTCACTTTATAAGATTATTAAATATTTACATGTAGTTATGATATTTTTTTTGTTGTGATGTGGTAGGATTTTATAGTGTGCGTTGCATGAAAAATGTCTATTATGTACTGTTTGGCAAAAAAATGATTGAATAGTTAGGCTAAGTTGATCAACTGGTGTTCAAAATAGTTGAGTGGTTGGCCCAAATTGATCGATTTTTGGTTTTATGGTGACATTTGGTTTCTCTCTATTTGAACACATCAACTAGTTTGGTAAAATTAATTAACTAGTTGTAGAACAATAGACTAGTTTGACTAAATTGACTGACTGCTTCAAGGGGAACCTAGTGTGGCTAAACCAAACAATTGATTGGTTAGCTTAAAACAATCTATGGGTTTGTCAAGCCGAGTGACTTGTTAGCTAAAACCGATCGATAGGTTCGGCCAGCATGAGTGATATTAGTCTTTAGGACTTGATAAATTCTGAGACTATGCTCAATGTCACTACATGATTCATGAATGATGGAAATGCACTTTTAGCATGGATTGAATAACCTAATGGATTGATTATATAGACCATAATTTATGGTATTCTCCTTAAGTACATAGAAAGACTCGGGTGGAAAAACACAAATAAGTATGTTATGATTTCAAAGGATAATGTAATTTGGATTGTTGGCTTAAAATGAATGATCGTGATAAATTAGCTAATAATTGTTATAAACTAATTGGTAAAAATGCTTAAGATGGAATGGAAATGTGGATGTGTTACTTGGATATGTTGTGGGCCATATATGATTACTTAACCTTATAAAACAACATACTAATGGTTTAAAGTGGAATATGAATGAGCTATATATGGGTTTGTGTTACTTGATCCTTAATTAGCTATTGGGAGTTAGTCTACTTTTGAGAATTTATTGCCTTTATGCTTTCCTTTCGGGCTTGATCTTAGTGTATCTTGATGTTTTACCTATTTTAGCTACTAATGGTGTACTAGGAGTATCAATACTATAGGTTATGTTTACCTAGGTAGTTTTTAGCTTCAACTTGACTTTATGACTATTGATAGATACTAGGATTTGGTTGGACTCTATGTCCATTAGTGGTTGCATAGCATTGGCTCAACTTTATATGCTTTGGTTGGATAGACTTCTATGGTATATGAGACCGTAAGGTGGTGTACATTCCATTGCTCAACAAGAATAAGGATAACAATATAGAGGCAGATAAAGAGGAAAATAGAATAGAAATAACATATTATAAATAAATGACCGAATGGATTACGTAAGTTGGACAATAGGCCTAATGGGACCTTATGTGAGTGGATGGTAGAAGTCTTAATATTCATTTGAATGACCTTCTTAGTAAATTGTATGATGCTATCTATGATGTTTGTTTTATGATTGATAAGCATGATGAGTCATGAATTTTTTGAGTCATTCATGGTATGAAGTTTTGATGCATTACATGATGATTATAAAGCATGTATATCTAATTTTATGGAATAATAATGATATAAGTTAGTATGATCTCCATCTTATGCTAGGAATTTGTATGCATATGACTCTTATTGAGGAGATAATATATCTTACTCATTTTGTAGTGTACTAATATGCCAATTTTCTCGCTCATCAGCTCATTCCCATGTGCAAAGGACCATATGTAGGTTTATGGGGAAAGTCGGTAGTGAGCCTACCTCATTTTTTATTGCATATTGAAAGTGTGTACATCTGGAATTTTTTGTTCAGTCCTTGATGGACAAGGTTTTGGTCTAGAAACCACTTCTATTTCTATCATTTTAATTATGAACTTTGGCTTAATTCCCTTTCATGTATTTAAATATTTAGGGATTGTTGATTTTCTATTGTTCTAAACTTTTTCTTTAATTATCTATATACCATGTTTCCTCTAAACATTATCACTAACTAATCTTTGAGGGTTTAGAAGACCCTAAAATTTTTAAGTGATGGGTCAAAGACTTGGAGAAGTCCTTCATCACGGGTGGATTCCCGTGGGGGTAAGAGGGTCAATGTGGATATTTACTACCTTAGGGGACATGCCACCATATGGTGGTGAAGTGATTATTGTAAATGCAGAGAGCTTACTACTTGGAGACCTTTCCTTGTGTCACTTTAAGCCATATTTTACCCCACTCATCTCCGCATGAAGAAGTGCAATGAGTTTATGGCCCTTTAATAGGGAGGTATGTTGGTGGAGGAGTACTACACGAGGTTCATGGACTTCTCTAGATGTTGAGACTAGTGAGGTAATGTAGGCTCTTTTTTTCAAGATTGGCTTAGGGATAAGATATTAGGAACTGTTTATTAGATTTACCTTATTAGACATAGTTGGTAAGTATTCGCAAGACTTAGAGGCTTCTTGAGACATCCATTCTTAAAATACCCAAATAGAGGGTAAGAGTCTTCCATTCCATCATGTGTATTATTTAACTCTTATAAATCTCTTCTTGTTGTGTCATCAACATTCATAGCTAAAGCTACTTTGTCTCGAACATGTAGTATTTCCACTTCTATTATGTTTTCTTTGGGGGATAGGATTGCATGTTCTAGGTACAAAGGGGTAACCTTTATAGTTGGAGGACTATAGTTTCGCTTAGGTCTCATGGAACTTGAATTGCATGATTTTGATGTGATTATTATAATCTAATTGTTAGGGAAGTACCCGGTATTGATAAATTACATGCGAGAAAGGGTGGTTCTTTAAATACTAAAGGGTGTTAAGGTCTCGTATCCAAAATGTGATCCTAACCACTTTGTAAAGATCATACCAACAATCATGATGAGTACCATTGTTCCAAATGGGTATTCACTTTTTCTATGCAGTGTTTGAGATACCAAGGCTGGTGAGACACCTCTAGAGCAAATCCTAGTTATCTGAGAGTATTCTAATGTGTTCCCTATGAGATATTGGGGATGATGCGGGTTGGAGATGTTGAGTTTATTATAAACATACTGTTAGGGAAAGATCTAATGTCTAAAGCCCCGTACCACATGGCACCTAAAGAGATGAATGAGCTTACAACTTAAATAAAAGTTTTTTTTTTGGAGAAGGGCTACATTCAACAAAGTTTATTACCTTGGGATGCAAAATCTTATACTTTAAAAAGAAGGACGAAAGCTTTAGATTGTGCATCAATTACTGAGGGTTGAACCAGGTTGCAATGAAGAACCATTTAGTCTTTGCATGGGATTGATGATCCGTTTGACCAAATAAAAGTTCCATAATTGTAATCCCCCAAAATTTTAGGAAACTATTAATTTAATAAATAGATTTTATTTAAAATAAATTAGCTTTTAAAATTATTTAGTTCAATTATTTTATGGATTTTTTAGTATAAAAATTTGGATTGGAGTATTTAATAAATTAAAAATAAATATTTTGTTATTATACCATATTATATTTACTTAAATAATTTTCCAAACTAATATTTTACTAAAATTATCCTTTTCGAACCAATATATTGAATTATATTGAATCAAATTATTAAATTAAATAATTTATCAAAATATTATATTTTATTATTTTCTAAATTAAATTACATTATTTTTCTCTAGTTTCCATTTTCCCTTATTTTCCTTTTTTCTTTTCCTTCTCCTTTTCTCCTTTTCCTCCTTCCTTTTTTTTTTCTTTTTCTTTTCCTAGCTCGGGCTGCCAGGCTGCCTCCCCTCCTTACACCTGGGCCTGCTGCCCATTCTCCCCCCACACGCACAACCGACCCAGCCCTCCTTTCTCCCCTGGACCGGCCGGCCAGCCTTTTTTTTTCCTTACCCGACCGACCTGCTCCCTTATTTCTTCTTCTCCTAACATCTCAACCTAGTTGCTCCTTGAATCGTCACCATCGCCATAACCGCCTGCTGCCCCGAACACCCCGCTCGACCACCGCCTGCAACCTTGCTGCCACCACTTATCCCCCTTCTCTCTCTCTCTCTCTCCCCTACTTTTTTTTTCATTGTTTAGGAAACTGGGCAGTAATGCACCCCATCCCGCATGGCTCCCCTTACCCCCCGTCGTCACCCTCTCCCTGCCACCCTACCACCTCCCTTCTACCCTAAACACTTCCACCGACTGCCACCTATTCCCCCTACCTTGCCTCTTCTTTTTCTTCTCTCCTTTCAGCCATTTCCCTACCCCATTATTGTCGAGCCCTTCTCCCCCAATCCTCTTCCCTCTATTTTCTCCCCTCCATCTTCTCCCTTTTTTTCGCACGCCGCCGCCCTCCGCCACTCCGACCACCTTGCACCACCCCAATATCCCTCTCGAGCCATCCCGCAGCCCTCTTCCTCCCCTCTTCTTTTTCTCCCTATTTTTAACCCTTATCGACAATCCACCTGTAACGTAGCCGATCGCCGCCTTCCGGTCGCCTCTGCCGCCACCCAACCCACCATTCAACTCCATGCAACCTCCTCTAGGATCCCCATCCATTGTTTGGCCAAAACAAGTCCCTAAACCCCTTCATTTTTCCCTCCTCTTTTCCTTCCTTCTCAGCCCCTCCACCTCGACCCACCTCGGCAGCCAACTTTGCCACCTCACAGCCACCGCATTTGCCGCCTTTAGCCACCAACAACCCATCCCCAGTATCCACCTATACTCCCTCTTCACTCCTGCACCATTCTTTTGCCTTGAAACCTCCCCCATCTAACTTATTTTCTAGCCTAAAGACCCCAGCCCGAAAATAGGTAATTTACCTTCCTTCACCCCCTCTTCGAGCCCTTTTTCCTTTTATTTTTGCATGCACCTCATGCTGCATATGCAGCATGAGTTCCTGCATTATTTGGCCATTTTTATTAACATCTTTAAGTATGATAATATTTAAATTAATTATTTCCTTAAGAAAAATTTATAAAGTCTTAAATCTTGATTTTCTTATTTCTAATAAATATTGATATTATTTTTAGGTATTGATTTTTTTAATCAAAGCTTGAATCTTTAACCGGAATACTGGTAAGATTCAATTTTACGGGAATTAAGGTAATCATTAAACCCCACTTAAACGCATGATAAACGTATGTTTACACATTAGGAATTTTAATATGTTATTATGTTTGATATATGGTGGTTAATATATATTATGTGTTTGCTTGCATTGTTTAATAAAAAGGAAAGTATGCCCTTTATGTGCTATGTGTGGAAATGTTGCTTAAGGAAAGAGTTTGGCTATTAATGGAAGTATTAAGTACCTATCCTTGTTATTTTATGTTATTGTGACCATTTATGCATGAATAATAATATTGTTTGCCCTAGGGGTATTTTAGTAATATTCCTTGTGCTAGATTATGGTCTAATATGTGTGGGGGTGCTCATATATATTATATTAAAATATAATAGTTGGTGGAGTTGGATATTGTTAATGGAGTGTTAGTATCATTATTCCATGTGGAAATGTTCATTTAATAAAAGTGGGGTAATAAAGGGGGTAAAGTTGCAATTTTGAAGGAAAAGGGCAATATGGTAATTTTACAAGTCAAAAGGGGTATTTCGGTGATTATGGAAGTAAGGGGTATTGGTCATATTATGAATAAAGGAAACGATGGTAATTTTTCAAGTAAAGGGGCATTATGGTAATTTTGGAGGTAGAGAGGCAAAATAGTAATTTTATAAGTAAATGGTAATATGGTAATTTTATAAGTGAATGGCGAATTGATAATTTTATAAGTAAGGAGTATTATGGTAATTTGGGAGTAAAGGGGTAATACGGTAATTTTGGAAAAGAAGGGCGAAATGGTAATTTTATAAGGAAAGATAAAAATGGTAATTTTGGATGTAAAAGGGTAAAATAGTAAATTGTAAAGTAAAAAGGGTATTATGGTAAATTTATAACTAAAAGGGTATTGTGGTAATTTTGTAAATTAAAGGATGTTATGGTAATTTGGAAGTAAAGGGGTAGAAGGGTAATTTTGTAAATTAAAAGGATATTTATGGCACACTTAGGAGTAGGGAGTAACTTGGTAATAACGATAATGACGTAGGATAAGTTGGTAATTAAATTATGATTATGAAAGGGTAATTGGATAATTATGATAATAGAGAAAGGTAATTTGGTAAATTAACCAATAAAAGGGGGTTATGGTAATTTTAATAATGGAGAAGGGCAATATAGTAATTATAAGAATGGAGAAGGGTAAATTAATAATTATAAATATGGAGAAGGGTAAATTAATAATTATAAATGTGGAGAAGGGTAAATTAGTAATTACAACTATGAAGAAGGGAAAATTAATAATTGTAATTATGAAGAAGGGTAATTTGGGATTTATAATAATTGAGAGGGGTAAAATGGTAATTAGGATAAAGGAGAAGGATAATTTAGTAATTTATCCAAATAAAGGGGCAATTTGGTAATTTAACCAACTAAAGGGTAAATTGGTAATTATTTAACCAACTAAAGGGGCAAATTAGTAATCGTGATAATGAAGGAGGGTAATTTGGTAATTTATCCAACTCAAAGGTAATTTAGTAATTATAACAAAGGAGAAGGGAAATTTGGTAATCTAACCAACCAAAAAGGGGAATATGTTAAGGTTAACAATTATGAAGGATAAATGGTGATCTAAAAAGCGTAGGAGATAACTTAGTAACCTAAATCGAGCAAGGGGTAATTTGATAATTATGCAACCTTAAGGGTAATATGGTAAATTATCAAGTAAGGAAGGGATGACTTAGCAATTATATAAGTAAGGGATAAATGAGTAATTTGTACCTAACATGCCGTTGTGATTGCTGAATTTTATAATATGACTTAATAATGCTGATTAGCAAACTAAGAGTATTTGATAATTAGTAAGTATTACGAGAACGAATCCTAATTCGAAATTATATGAGATTATGATGGCCTTAATGATTTCTCTGTGTTATCTTGGATAACCACCTGAATAAGAAATGACTAACTATATCAGAACGATTGAAAGTGAATAAGTATCTGATTATTGTGCTTTTCGTGATCACTTTAATTAAGACACTAATACTTAAAGTGAAAGACCTCGAGATCGGGAATGGTGACTCTTTAGGGGTTGCTACCCTAAAGACGTGCTTTAGTCCACGATTATTCTGGTATTTGTTGGTGTGCCTTTGTGCCCTAGCCAGGCCCTATATCTTACTCTATCTAGCTTTACGAACCTAGTTAGGGGGTATGCATACTTATGGATTAGGTGTCTTTGTCGGTAGGGTACTAAGTAGCTTTATGCACCAGTACGACCAGGGTACCTTTGCGTCCTTGGGTTCGTGGTTGAAGGGTATTGAGTAGCTTGTATGCACCGGTACGATGGGTGTACCTTTATGTCCCGGGTGCTTGATCTCCCATCCAAGGCAAATAAATTGATTTATTGTGCTGATTATAGAAAGGAAAAATACTAATCATGAAAGTGAAAGATTATGAGCCAGGCCCAGTTGAATTATGATATTGATTACCGATCCACCGGTTATAATAGTGGCCCAGGAGAGTGTTGCCTTGGCAAGTGATTATGAGTACCGATACATTGGACATAATAGTGGCCTAGGAGCGTGTTGCCCTAGATGATGTTGAAATATATTCCGATCCACTGGCAACAATAGTGGGGGTCCCGAGCTCAATAAAATTAGTCATGTATGTGAATAATGTTTTGGAAAAATACTAATAACTTATAGTGGAACACCATGTGAGTCGGGGCCAGACTGGTCCATCGGCAAATAATAGTGGCCAGGAGCGTTTTGCCCTGGAGACTGATCCACCGGTATATAATAGTGGTTAGGTGCGTTCTGCCCTATAAGTGACCGATCCACCGACTATAATAGTGGGGTTCTCGCACTCACATGGATGTAAAATATGAGATTGATTGAATGATGATGGAATAATGGCTTAAGGCCTGAATGTATTGATTTTGCACTATGACATGGCTTAAGGGCCAAAAGTATCGACTGTTCATAAGGATCTATTGATATCCTATGTGATTGTTAATTATGTGAATGTTATATGTACACATCTTTTTATATATGTATATAGCTTTGTATCACGTGTGACATTACGAGCCTGTTTTTAAGTGTGACTTTAAAAGGTTACTCAGTACCATAGTACTGAAGGGCTCCATTCTTGGGGCCCCTGCCTATTCAATGGGCAGTGTCCCTTGTAGGTCCAATTTCAGGTGCTACTCAAGTGGGCAACGGGAAAGTGCGTAAGGATTATCTGGACCTTTAAGGTTTTCCCTTTACTTTTAATTTCTGGTTTAAATGTATTTCTTGTCCTTGTAACCACCATTGGTGGAATCTATTCTTATAAAGTATTTACTTGCGCAACTCTGATTAATAATGGTTTTAATTTCTAGCAATTGATATTTTGTTCTTTAGTCTTAGCACTTGGTACTGGAACGGTATGAGTGAATAGGTATGGTACTAAGTGTGGCGGTAATATCCCCGAAATTCACTGTTTTATATTTTGGCTTCTGCAATTTCTTTTAATAAAACGAAATTTTTCAGAATTTTGGGGGTGTTACAATAATGTCTTCCGAGATTGATCGTTGGTTAAGCTACCATCACTTGAGTATAATGGAGTAGGATATTCCAAAGACAATATTTCTGAAAAGTTATGGCCTTTATGAGTTGACCATAATGCCTTATGAAATCACTAATGCACCATTAGCATTAATATTCCTCAAGAACCATATTTTTTTTAACCTTTTTTAGATGAGTTTGCTATGGTGTTCATCAATGGCATTCTCATCTACTCTAGTGCTTGAGATAATCACGCACAACATTTAAGACAAATCTTGGCATTGTGAAAGAAACATTAGTTGTATGCCAAGTTTTCAAAGTGTGAGTTTTGTCTAGATCAAGTAGCTTTCTCAAGAATGTGATTTTGAGGGAAGGTGTGGCAGCGGATCCTTCCTTGGTTTGAGCAATTTCAAAGTGGCCAACACCATCTTATGTCAAGAAGGTAAATAGTTTTCTAGGTTTTAGTTGGATATTATCATAGAGTCATCACATACTTCATTAGGATAGCTTGTCCATTTATTAATTTACTAAATAAGTATAGTAAAGAATTTTGAGGAGTTAAAGAAACATTTGACTACTTCCCTAATACATGTTACCAAGTGAATAATATGGCATTTAGATGTGCAGTGATGCTTTTAAGCATGGATTGGGTTGTGAATTGATGCACCATGGGAGAGTAGTGGCTTACGATCCTTGATAATTGAAGTCACATAAGTAGAAGTACCCGACTCAAGCTTTAGAGCATACAGTGTTAGTGTTCGCTTTAAAGATCTAGAATCATTATTTCTATGGTGTTCAATACAAGTTCCATGTTGATCATAAGAGCCTCAAGTATATTTTCATGCCGTGGAAGTTTAATTTAAGATGATGTCGATGGTTGGCACTAGAGGTGGAAATTGGGTTGGGCGGGTCGGGTTCGGGTCGGGTCATAGTAGGTCAGGTCATTTGGCTTTTACGGGTCGGGCGCAGGTTGGATCAAGTCATTAACGGGCCGGGTCATTCAATTTGTCAGGTCGGTTGCGGGTCGAGGCGGGTCATTAACGTGTCAGATCATTTCGGGTCATTTTTTCGGGTCAGGTCGGTTCCGAGTTGGGTCATTTTAGTTGCGGGTCATTTCGGGTTAATTTATCAGTTCGGGTCAGGTACGACCATTTAGGATAAGAAAACTTGGATTCGGATAATTTCGGGTTAACTTGACTGGTAGGGTCGGGTTGGTTTCGGATCATTTTCTAGTTCACAGGAGCAGGTGGCTTCGGCCTGTTCAAGTCATTTCATGTAATATGACAGGTTAGTTATGTCTGAGTTGTTTCAAGTTAAGTTGATGGGTGGGGTCATTTCATATAATTTGACGGGTTGGATTCAATTAGTTACGG
This sequence comes from Tamarix chinensis, assembly GCA_030549775.1. Lineage (NCBI taxonomy): Eukaryota > Viridiplantae > Streptophyta > Magnoliopsida > Caryophyllales > Tamaricaceae > Tamarix > Tamarix chinensis. Next base: position 36,266,691 of record CM060174.1, read on the forward strand.
CTTAACTTAATAGGTCAGGTCGGGTTAAGTTTTGACAGGTTTACTCATATTCGTGTCCAAGTAATTATCATTTCATAAATCATAAATATTAGAGACACACAATCATAAGATTAATATTGCAGATAAAAGAATTAAAAATATTAAATACACTTTATTTTCACAAATAAATAGTAAAGATATTTATAAAATTTAATAATAAAAAATATTGCGCTTTGAATCAAACAAAGATATTTGTCATTAATTATAATTTATTTGATAACTTAAAATATTTAATTACTCAAAAAAAGATAATTTTATAAAATAAAGATGATCAAAACAAGAGTATACAATATATAATTATTATTTATTACATTGTATATATTATATATAATAATAAGATTACTAGTAAAGATAAATGAAATAAGAATATTATATGTGTTTTATTTTTACAAAGGTAAATAATAAAGATATTTATAATTTTTCACAATATTATATTTGATTGCTTAAAATATTTATAAATTTTACAAGTAAAAATATTAGATGTTTATCATATGTTATATTTAATTGATTACTTAAAATATTTGATTACTTAAAAACAGATAATTTTATAAAATAAAGGTGACCATAACAATAATACACAATGTATAATTATTATTTATTACATTGTAAATATTAGATACAATTATAAGATTACTAGTAATGATTAATAAACTAAGAATATTATATGTGTTTTATTTTTACAAAGTTAAATAATATATATATATATATATAAGTTTTAATTGGATTATATTTGATTGCTTTAAACATTTATAAATTTTACAAGTAAAAATATTAGTTGTTTAATATATTATATTTAATTGATTACTTAAAAAATAATGTGTATTATTTTTACAAAGGTAAATAATAAAGATATTTAAATTTTTTAAAAGTATTAATTTATTATACTTGATTGCTTTAAGTATTTATAAGTTTCAAAAGTAAAAATATTATATGTTTATCATATATTATATTTATTTGATTGCTTAAAATATTTAATTACTTAATAAAATGATAATTTTATAAAATAAAGGTGAGTATAATAAGAATATACAATGTATAATTATCATTTATTACATTGTAAATATTAGATACAGTCATAAGATTACAAGTAAAGATAAATGAAATAAGAATACTATATGTGTTTTATTTATAAAAAAGGTAAATAATTTATAAAATAAATGTGAGTATAATAATACTATAAAATATATAATTATCATTTATTATATTGTATATATTAGATAAAATTATACAATTACTAGTAAAGAAAAATGAAATAAGAATATTATATGTGTTTTATTTATACAAAGGTAAATAATAAAGATATTTAAAAGTTTTAAGAGTATTATATTTGAATGCTATAAATATTTATAAATTTTGGAAGTAAAAATATTATATGTTTATCATCTATTATATTTAATTTATTACTTAAAATATTTGATTTCTTAAATAAAGATAATTTTATAAAATAAAGGTGAGCATAACAAGAATATAGAATGTATAATTATCATTTATTTAAATGTAAATATTAGATACAATAATAAGATTACTAGTAAAGATAAATGAAATAAGAATATTATATGTGTTTTATTTATACAAAGGTAAATAATAACTATATTTATAAGTTTTAATTGTATTATATTTGATTGCTTTAAACATTTATAAATTTTACAAGTAAAAATGTTAGATGTTTATCATATATTATATTTATTTGATTGCTTAAAATATTTGATTAGTTAAAAAAAGATAATTTCATAAAATAAAGGTGAGCATAACAAGAATATACAATGTATAATTATCATTTATTAAATTGTATATCTTAGATACAATCATAAGATTACTAGTAAAGATAAATGAAATAAGAATATTATGTGTTTTATTTATAAAAAGGTAAAGAATTTAAAAAATAAAGCTGAGTATAATAATAATATAAAATATATAATTATCATTTATTATGTTGTATATATTAGATAGAATCATAAGATAACTAATAAAGATAAATTAAATAAGAATATTATATGTGTTTTATTTATACAAAGGTAAATAATAAATATATTTAAAAGTTTTAAAAGTTTTCATATTAATTTCTCTACATAATTTATCATATTAATTTCTCTAGTATTATTTATTTTATTAACGTTATTATATTTATATTTTTATTGTCATATTTTTATTAATTATATTATATTTGTATTTTTATTGTAATATTTTTATTAATTATTATTATTATAGTAAAAAAAACTATAATAATTTAATTTAAACATAATTTAAATTAAATAATAATTTTATATATTTTCATAAATTATTAATTATTATTTATAAATTGATGCAAATTAAAAATTAAAAAATGTAAAATATAAATAATTAATATTATAATTAATAAAAATAATTAGATATTATAAATTTAAAATTGATGAACGTAGAATACTAAATTATATTTAAAGTAAATTGATAATATTAAAAGAAAAAATAGAACTAAAACTTTAAATTTAGGGCTATAACGTGAGATACTCTTGATACGGGGTATAGTTATTATTTGTTGGATTTTGTGGGTCATAAGTGATAAGTGATAAATGATACTATTATGCTCTTCTATTAAGAGTTTCTTCAAATAGGTGGATTAGTGGATGTAATGGAACACTTTTTGAAAATTATTTTACAGTCTTACACTAGACGTTTGACTTTTTTATTTTTAGTTTTTATTTATTAATAATGTATCTTATTATGATATCATTAATAAATAAGAATGTCTAGGGTAAAATTATGAAAAATAAGTACAATTTATAAAATACTATATTTTTAAAAGCTTGAAATGAATAATAAAATATGTGTAATTTATTATTATTATTATAATATATTTTGATGTTTGATCAAGTTAATGTTGGGTCAGATCGGGTGATTGTCGGGTCGGGTCGGCTCCGAGTCAAGTCGAAGCGGGTCAGGTTAATACCGGGTCGGGTCACTATTGGGTCGGATTAATGACTGGTCTGATTAATGAGGGGTCGGGTCACTATTGGGTCGGATCAATGACGGGACATGGGTTGGGATCGGGTTGGGTCGGGTTCAGGTCAGATTTATTTTTATCGTGTTAGTGGCGGGTCGGGTCAATGTCGGGTCGGATCAGGTTCAGGTCGGTTGCTAAATTTTTTAGGTTGTATCGGGTCAGGTTTCGCTCGGGTCGGGTCGGATTAGACGGTTGGGTCAACTTTTGCCAGCTCTAGTTGGCACTAGTTTAGAGTTATGTCCAAAATTTAACCTATTCAGAGGAAAAGACCAATATTGTAGCAAATGCACTTATTTAAAAGATATCTCATTCCTCGAACATGATTGTGCTATCAAATCATTTGTATCAAGAGCTCAAATAAATGGAGATCTAGTTGATCACCGCTGGTAGTTTGGATGGAATAATGATTGCACTCACCATTACACCTTTGATCTTTAAGGAGATCTAAGCTAATCAACTTGGTGACATCAAGCTCGATAGGATCATGTAGAGTATTAAAAAGGTAGAGTCAAACGGTTGGTAGGTGGTATATTCCATGAGGATGTGTTGAGTTCAAGAGGAAAATCCTAAAGGAATGTCATTATAGTCCTTATTCTGTCCATCATGGAAGGAGATAAGTTATACCATGACTTGAAGAATGTATATTAATTGCCCCATGTAAAATAAGAGGTTGCAGAATTTGGTACCCAATGTTCGACCTGTTAGAAGGTTAAGATTGAGTATAAGAGACCAAAAGGGTTGGTAAAAAACCTATAAGCTTTAGAGGTAAACTAGGATAACATCTTTATGGACTCTATTGAGGGTCTTTTGAGGGACCATAGTGGTTGTGATTCCATTTAGGTTATTGCGAGCCACATCAGTAAGTTCATAATGTTCATCCCATTGAATGCAACATGGAGTATAGAGCTGTTAGGCAACTCTCATAGAAAGCACGTTGTGAGACTTCATGGAGTCCTCAGAGAAATTATGTTGGATCGAGATTCCAAATTTTTAACACATTTATGGTAGAATTTGCATGATACTTTTAGAACCTAGCTATATATGAGTCCTGATTTTCACCTAGCTTCATGTGGTGATGTGGAAGATCATCATCAAAATTTATTCTACAATCAGGAACTTTTGCTTTGGAATTATAAGCCACAAAAATGCCTTAAATGATTGACTTCTTCAGCTTGATTTTGATGATACTTGATATACTTTTATAAGGTGGTGTATATGTTCTCAAAGATCTAATACCTTCTAGTGAGAAATCTCCTATTACTCAATAGAATAATCTAGCTACTCTCCATTAAATTCCATTAAACAAGGATAAGTGAAGAAGAAGATCTTAATTTTTCTTTTGTATCTCTCTCTTAGTTCGCATGTTATCCAGCTAGAGTCAATAGATCTAGATGAGTTGCTTACTTACAGAGAATGACCCATACACATTCTAGGCGTAAAGATGTGAGCGAGGACCATAAAGAATGTTATACTAGTAAAGGATCTTTGGTCACATCATGGAGTTGAGGAGGCCACTTGGGAGGCTAAGGAGGATATTCGAGCAAAGTTCCCAGTGTTATTCTCCTAGGGTGATGTCTATTGTTGTGATCTTATTTTAAGGAGGTAATAACCCCTTTTACCATATTTAATATTATGTGTGAATTATGATGTGTTATTTAATTTGTCTATATCTTTATTCGCTAGCTTTAGGAACACATCCTATTTAAGGGGTAAAACTACAAAACCCCATATTTTTGTAAGATTTATTGAGTGGTAAATTTAGGTGATTAATAAGATTTGATAATGCTTGATCTTTATTTGGAACTCTAATTTGGCTTGAGGTAAAGATAGATTTAAATAATTTTTGGGAATTAATTGCTAATAAGTTTTCAATTTTTATTTGGCCAAACTGATCGATTAGTTTGGGTAACCAATCGAATAATCAATAGAACAATCAATTGGTTGGCAAATGAATTAACTAATTGGTCAGATGGAGCATTTTTTTGAGTTCAATGTTTTTTGGAAACTTTATATTATCAAAATGGAACCTTGACAATCCAATCTAGTTATTCTTGAGTGATTCTTAACCTTTTTTTTAATCATTTATTTAGCTTTAGTTGCTTCTTCAAATACATTCGAGGGCCTAATTTTGATAATTGATGGAGAGGATGACCTCACTCTTGTCTTCTTCCACCTCTCTCTTTTCTACAGTTATGGAAGCATGCTTCAATTACCATATTATCTCTACTCCACTTGGATATTCCTTTCCACACTGATACTCCATTATCCTTCTTTTGTTTAATATTTTCTAGATAATTGATCTTGCATTTTTCAGAAAATAAGCATTTGATTTTGAGATAGAAGTCAACATATTCTTGATAAATCCCTTATTCAACTTAGATTTGAACGATAAAATTATGGTTCTATGTCTATTATATAACCCTAGTCATTCTTTATCATATTCATTGGCTATAACTAACCCTTATCACCCCTTTTTCTCACTTTCTTTTAGCCTCAAAAATATCTCACCTCTCTATAGCTTGTATTCTCTTCTCTCCATTTTGAGTTTGCATTGACATTCATTTCACTATTTTGATCCTTTCTATAGCTCCTTCTTATTTTATCTTTATGCAAGAAAGAGTTAGATTTAGGAGGAAGTTGAGTTGTTTCAACTGAAACTTTCTTTGTTTTTCTCTTGAATTTACTAAGCATGTTATCCTTTCTGATTAAAGTTCTGATTTGAGAAAAAATTCAATAATTTATGAGTTTTATGTTTTCTTTTTACATGTTTTGGAAGTTTAGAATCTTTTAGTTTGAGTTTTCCCTCTTTTATGGGAATCTTGCTAAATAATTAAATTGTTCTTACCTCTGAAACATAGCCTAAATAAGCATGTGTTGTGAAATATGATATAAAATGTTAAGTTCATATGTTTGCATGAGAGTTTGGTGCCTAACTAATCTATGGTGAATTAGTTATGAATCCTTAGAAAATGTATGATTTTAGAGAAAATGGGGTTGATTTGTGTGAATGTGAATCATGATTCAAGTTATGAGATTGTTAATTTTTGGTATGTTGCTATGATATGTTTTTGTTGGGATGTGGTGGGATTTTAGATTGTGTTTGGTATGAAAAATATTTGTTATGTGTTTTTTAGTAACAGACTGATCGATTGGTTAGGATAAACTGATTGACTGGTCATTAGAACCTTCAATTGGTTTGACCAAATCGATCAACTAGTGGGTCTGTGGTGACCCTTGGTTGCGCTTTGGTAGCCATTGATCGGTTTGCAAAAAATGATAGATTGGTTGGTCAAATTTATTGACCATTTATCCTAAACCTATCAACTAGTTTGGCCATTAGTGAGTGATTTTAATCATTTGGAGTTGATATGTTTTGAGACTATGCCTGATGTTGTTATATGATTAAATACTAATGGAAATACACTTTTGGCATATATTCAATAACGTAATGGATGGATCAAACAGACCATAATTCATCATATAATACATAAGTTCTTAGAAGTGCTTTAGTTGAAAAACCCGAATAAGTATGTTAAGACTTTAAAGGGTAACGTAATTTGGATTATTATCCTAAAATGAATTATCATGATCAATCGACTAATAATGGTTATGTAATAATGGAAATCCCACCACATTATTGGCAGAAAAAAATGCTTAAGATGGAATGAGAATGTGGTTATGTTACTTTGATGTTGTATGGGCCTTGTACAATCATTTAATATTAGAAAATAACATACTTGTTACTTATAGTGGAAGATGATCGAGCTATATATGGATTTGGGTTACTGATCCTTGATTAGCTATGGGGGGTTAATTTGCATTTGAGCTTTATTTCTGCTTTTGGGCTTTGCCTTTAGGTGGCATCTTAGTAGATCATGCGTTATTACCTACTCTAGACATTGACAATGTACTCAAGAGTATCTGTCCTAAAGGTTCTAGTCATATTGGTAGTTTTTAGCTTTGATTAGAATTTATTACCACTCATGGATAATTGGCTTCAACTAGACTAATTGTTCATTGGTGGTTGCATGGCTTCAGCCAGACTCTATGTGCTTTGGTTTGAATAGACTTCCATGGTATGTGAGACCATGGGGTGGTGTATATTCCATCACTTGATAAGAATAAGGATAATATTAAGGAGGCTAATAAAGAGGAAAATAGTATAGAAAGAACGGGAAAGAGAATTAATGGCTTATAAATAAATGACCAAATGGATTATGTAAGTAGGAAAATAGGCCTAATGGTAACTAATGTGAATGGATTGTAGAAGCCTTAATAGTAGTTTGAAAAAACTTCTTAGTAAATTATTTGATGCTTTCTATGATGTTTGTGTTATGATTGATAAGAATGATGAGTCTTTAATTTTTTGATCCATGTATGGAAGATCTGATGCATTACACAACCATGACAAAGGATGTATATCTAATTTTATGGCATAATCATAGTATATGTTAGTGTGATCCCCATGTTATGCTATATCTTTCTATGCTTGTGACTGCAATTGAGGAGGTAACTTGGTTTACTCAGTACATAACATATTAATGTACTTATTTTCTCAATCACTTACTCATTCTCATGAGTAGGGGACCATGTATATGTTTTTAGGGATTGTTGGCAGTGGGCCTAGCTCAATTTAGTATTAGGGCTTGAGTGGGAGGACACCTAAAGTCTTTTGTTTAGTCCTTAATGGAATAGGGTTAGGATACTCACAACTTTTGTTTCTATCATTTTAATTCTAAACTTTGGTTTACTTCCCTCTCTTATATTTTGATGTTTAAGGACCTTTGAGGTCCAATTTTTTAAACATTTTCTTTAGGTATCTATATATCATGTTTCCTCCACACTCTATTCATTATACTTAATTGTTGGTTTATCTTCTTATCCTTGTATCAAACATGGGATGCGCGACTAACTCCTATCTTGTGCTGGGTGTGAGAGTAACACCTTTTTTTTTCCCTAAATGTCTTTAATACCTTTTCCACTTCTACATGCTTTAAAATGAAATATTTCAATAGTTAAAGATGGGGGTGTACAGGCTGGTATCAAAGCTTTTCTTAAAGGTGTTGTGTTTAGAATTACTTTAACTACTATCATGGGTTATTTAAATTAATTTCCCACACTATTTAAGTATTTAGAAAAAAATATCAATGTATTTCAAACTAAGAATATCTGTGAGTGAGAGTAGGTTGGGAATTTGCTATAGATCGGCTCTATGTGGATTTATTTTGAAGTCTTAGTACTCGGTGAATTAGTATTTATTTATTTATTATTAATCCTAGTCTTTATGAGTAGATGGTATCCCACCACCATTACAAGCTCATTGAGGCATTCATGGAAACTCGGTGTTTTCAAGGAAGGTGAGATTCAAGCACCTTGGCCACTGCTTGTAGTGCCAACACCTACAACAGTACCAAAGGATTAACTTAGGAGGGATAGACATCATCACCTACCATTCTTCAAGGGTTAGGAAGACCCTAAAGCTATGGAGAGATGGTTAGAGAAATGGAGAATACCTTTATTTCTTATGGATTCCTATTGGGAAAGAGGGTCAATGTGGTCATGCACTATATGAGGGAACATAAAGACACTTGGTGGAGAAGCGTTTAGTGTAGAGGTAGAGAGCCTACTACATAGGGACATTTACTTGAGGCACTTTGAGCTAGATTTTATCTCCCTCATCTCCTCATGAAGAAGTGGGATGAGTTTATTGCCCTTGAGCAGGGAGGTATACCATTGGAGGAGTATCACACGAGATTAAAGGACTTGGTCTAGTTCTCTCTAAAGGTGGAAGCCAATGAGGGGATGCAGGTTCTTTGGTTTAAGATTTTCCCGAGGATAATATATCAGGAACTAATGTTTGGATTTACCCCTCCAGTTATTGTTGGATTGTATGAGAAAGCCTTGGAGGCTTCTTGAGCCTTCTAGGACCAGATTACCCAAATAAAGAGGAGAGAGCAAGTTTGAGGGCCTTCAATAGCTTGGTGGAAAGAAGAAGGTAGGTTCTAGAGGCATCATACTGACTAAGCATTGTTGGAGTATGAGGATCGCACCTTGATCATGAGGTTAGTCTAGGGTACAGCTTGAGGAGAGGTTTTACCATTGCAAGTGTTGTGGAGTGGATCACCTCAAGGTGGATTACTACATGCTTGAGTGTTGAGTTGGAGGTGGTAGTGTTTATAGGAGTTAGTTTACTGCTCAAAGTACTGGATCAATTTAGCAGCCATAGCCATAGACTTAGGGGGTTTCTTCATCAACAGCTAGTGTTTCCAATTGACTTGTAAGCCTAGGGGTCAGAATCCCCTAACCCTCTAGTAGGGTCAAGGATCAACGAGTGTTGATGGAGTCCCTTTAGGAGGATGCCATAATGTGGTTAGCTAGTCAGAGGTAGAGCATTAGGATGGATTGGTAACTAATATACTTACTATCTCCACCATTCCAGCTTGTGTATTGTTCTTTTATACATCTCATTCTTATTTGTCATATGCAATTGTAGCTAGAGTTGCTTTGTATTCTATGTGGAGTGTTTCCACTTTCAGTTCTACTGTCTTTGGGGTATAGGCATTGTATGTTCTAGGCTTTATAAAAGGAAATCTTTGATCATTGAAGGAGTATAGTTTCTTATAGATCTCATGGAGCTTGAATTATGCGATTTAGATGTGATTGTTAGAATCTAAAAGTTAGGGAAGTACTGAGGATTGATAGATTACACGCAAGAAAGGGTGATTCTTCAAGGACTAAAGGGTGTTATAGTCTCGTATCAAAAGTGTGAACCTAACCCCTCTTGAAATATCATATTGATAATGATGATGTGTACCATTATTCGTAAGGCGTATCTTCTTTTCTTATGTAGTTTTTGAGATATCGAGAATAGTGAGATGCTGTTAGAGGAAATCTCAATTATATGAGATTATTCTAATATGTTTCCCGATGAGATTCAGGGGATTTGGCATGTTCAAAATATTGAGTTTATTATGTATGTATTTCTAGGGATAAAGCTGGTATCTAAAGCCCTGTATCGCATGGAACCTATAGAAATGAAAGTTCTTAAGGCTCAGTTAGAAGAGTTATTAGAGAAGGGACACATTCAACCAAGTCTATTGCCTTGGGGAATGCCAGTCTTATTCATTAAGAAGATAGATGGGAACTTGAGATTGTATATCAACTACTAAGGTTTGATCTAATATGTAGTGAAGAACCACTATCCTTTGCTAAGGATTGATGATTTGTTCCATGTACAAAAAGGAGCCACAATGTCCTCCAAGATTAATGTTTATTTCGGCACCATCAATTGAGAACAATGGAGTAGGATATTCGAAAGACACCATTTCAGATAAGATATGTTCACAATGAACTCACTATAATGCCTTGCAGATAGACTAATGCACCATTAGCATTCTAGCCCTCAAGAACCATAATTTTTAACCATTTTTAGATGACTCTATTATGGTTCTCATTGATGACATTCTCACCTACTCTAGTGATTGAGAGAATCTTGAACAACATTTGAGATAGATCTTGGCTTTGTTTGGGAAATATTAGTTATGTACTAAGTTTTGAAAGTGTGAGTTTTTGCTAATTTAAGTATCTTTTCTTAGGCATGTGCTTTTGAGAGAAAGTTTGGTAGTGAATCTTTTCAAGGTTTGAGCACCTTTCAAGTGGAAAACACCAAGTTTTGTCAATGAGGTGCGTATTTTTGTAGTTTTAGTTGGCTATTATCATAGATTCATCACAAAATTCTCTAAGATAGTTCCTCTATTAACTAATTTACTGAAGAAGGCTAAACATTTTTAGTGGGATGATAAGTGTGGTAAAGCCTTTTGAGCAGTTAAAGAGGAACTTGACTACTGCCCTAGTGCTCATGTTACCAAGGGGATAAGGTGGCTTTTAGATATAGAATGATGCTTCTAAGCATGAAGTGGGTTGTGTATTAAAGCACCATGGGAGAGTAGTGGCTTATGGTTCTCAACAATTGAAGTGACATGGCCAAAGCTATCCAAAACATGATTTAGAGAGTACTATGGTAGTGTTTGCTTTAAAGATCTAGATGCATTATTTATCTAGTGTTTAGTGTATGTTCTAACCAATCATAAGATCCTCAAGTACATTTTCATGCATTAGGAGTTGAATTTGAGAGAACATTGATGGTTAGAATTAGTCAAGAATTATGACCTAAAGTTGACCTACTATGAGGATAAGGCTAATGTGGTATTAGATGCACTAAGCTAAAAAATGTCTTATTCCTTGAGCACCATTATATTTTTAGATCATCTATATCAAGACCTTAGAGAGATGGTGATCTAATTGATTGCCACTGGTAGTTTAGAGGCAAGAATGAGTGCACTTACAATTAAACCTTTAATCTTTGAGGAGATCTGAGCTAATCAACTCGGTGACGTTAAACTCAAGAGGATCATGCACAATATTGTAGAAGGTAGGGCTAAAGGGTTGGTAGGTTGTATATACTACGTGAATATGTTGAGATCAAGAGGAAAATCTAAGAGAAATGTCATTATACTTCATATTCTATCCATCTTAGAGGGGATAAGTTATACAAACACTTGAAGATGGTATATTTGTGGATCTATATGAGTATAAGAGACCAATAGGGTTGGTACAACCAGTAGATGTTCTAGAGGGGAAGTGGGACATCATCTCCATAGTCTTTGTGGTGGTTCTTTTGAGTACCCAGAGTTGTTTTGATTTTATCTAGGTTATTGTGAGCCACAAAAATAATTTAGTAGTGTTCATCCTAATGAAGATGACATGGATTACAGAGTAGTTAGCCAACGCTTATAGAAAGGACATTATGAGATTGCATGGAGTCCCTAGAGAAATCGTGTTGGATTGAGACTCCATTTTCTTAGCTCATTTATGGAAAAAATTGCAACATATTTTTGGAACCCAGCTGAAGATGAGTACTACTTTTCACCTAGCCATGGAAAGTCATATAGAGAGGATTATTTATACTTTTCAGGATATGCTTCATGTATGCGTGTTAGATTTTAGAAGTATTTGGGAGGGGTAAATAGACTTGATTGAGTTCTTCTACAATAATTACCATGTAAATAGCAAGATGGCACCTCTTAAAGCCAAATATGTGAGGAAGTGTCATATCCCCTTGTGTTGGAGTTATATTAGCGAGGCTGTTGTGTCAGAACTAGAGAGAATTAAGGAGATAATGAGCTAGACTTGATTGATTCATTATTACAGCGAAACCCAAGATCTACATAAATTTGATATGTCAAATTGATAGTTACGTGGTGGGTGATAGATTCATTTTGAGTATCTCTCCCACCAAGGGAGTAATGAGGTTTGATAGAAAGTGTACACACTATCTAAAGTACATTGGATTATATGAGATCATAGATCTAGTTAAAGAGGTTGCTTATAGTTTAGCCCTATTAGTGGAATTATTGTATGTTAACAATGTCTTCCACATATCCTGGTTGAGGAAGTACATAACATATTCTCCAAACATCATCCAAATAGAGTAATCATTTGAGACTCAAAGATTTGATCAATGCACATGAAGAACGTTCTACTATTAAAGGACCTCTGGTCACATTATGGTGCCATGGAGCCCACTTGGAAGGCAAAGGAAGTGGTTCAAGTAAAGTACCAAGAGTTATTTTCCTAGGGTGACCTCAATTGGTTTGATCTTATTTTAAGAAGTTGTAACCCATTTTACCTTCTTAAATGTTATATATGAATAATGATATTTTATTTAATATGTCTAGATCTTTATTAGTAGGTTTTAGGGTTAAAACCTCTTTAAGAGATTAATACTATAATAACCCATATTTTTTATAACATTTATTAAATGAAAATTTTTGGTCATTAATATTATTTGATAATATGTTTGATCTTGATTTGGAACTATAAATTTGTTTGAGGTAAAGATGGATTTGAAGAAAGTTTAAGAAATTGAATAAAACAAGTTTTAAGGTAGACCAATTGATTAGTTTGCTAATTTAGGAAAGGAGTTTTGTTTCACCGATTTGATTGACTGGTTTGGGGAACTGATTGTCTAGTTATTAGAACAGTTAAATAGTAGGAGCCAAATCAATCAACTTGTTAATGGGGCTAAGTAATTTTTGTAGTTCAACTTCTTTTGGAAATTTTTTTATTTCAAAACGGAACCTTGATAATCTAACTCCAAGCTATTCTTGAGTGATTCTTATCCCTTTTTTTTAATCATTTATTTCAATTTAGTTACTTCCTCAAATAGATTCCATGGATTGATTTTGAAATTTATGGGAGAGGATGGCCTCACTATTGTCTTCTTCCACCTCTCTCCTTTATACATCTCTAGAAGTATGCTTCAATTTTTAGATTGTGTCTACTCGGCTGGAATATTCCTTCCCATGCTGATCTTTCATTACCCTTCCTATATTTGATATTTTTTGGATGAATTTGACCTACATTTTTTTTAGAAAATAACCATTTGAGCTTTGAGATAAATGTCAACATATTATTAAAAAGTCTACCCATCCAAATTAGATTTAAATAGTAAAATTTGGGTTTTTTGGTCTATTGTATAACCCCACTCATCCCTCAACCTATTCATTGGCTATAAATAACCCTAATCACTCCTATTTTTTCACTTTTCTTTTATTCTCCCAAATATCTCACCTCTCTAGAACTTAGGTTCTCTTCTCTCCACTTTGAGTTTGCATTTGAATTCCTTTTACTCTTTCGATTCTTTCTCTATCTCCCTCTCATTTTTATCTTTTATAAAAAAAGAGTTAGATTTAGGATGAAGTTGAGTTATTTCAACTAATTATTCCTTTGGTTTTCTCTTGAGTGTGGTAAGTATATTTTCCTTTCTAATTCAGGTTATGATATGTGAAAAAACATTTGACCATTTAAGAGTTTTATCTTGTTATTTTTAAAGGTTTTTAAATTTAAGAATCATTTACTTTGATTTCCCCCCACTTTTATGGGAATTTTGGTAAATAGTTAATTCATTCTTACCTCTAAAATGTGGCTTGAATAAGCATGTGTTGTGAAGTATGTTGAAAAATGTTAAGTTTGTAAGCGTGCATGAGAGTTTGGTTTAAATTTAGAGACAATAAGGTTTATTTTCTTGATTGTGAATCATGATTTAATTTATGAGCTTGGTAAAATTTGGCATGTTGCTATGATATTTTTTTTTTGGGATGTGATAGTGATGCATAATTCTAAAAAAATGGCATTAACCAACTTAAAAAATTTAGTGTTGAAGGTTGGGTTAACTTCAACATATTTGAAAAAGAAGAATAGAAGCATGATTTAGGAATTGAAACTTGTTTTTGAGACCTATAAACCTTAGTAATTGCATCAACCAACTTGGATTACAACTCTTAGCATAAATGGTGCATAATATTTGCAAAAATTCATACACTACACAAGTTAGTGAGTGTCAAAGATAAGGTGATTTCTTAGCCAGAAAGATTTGCCCTTCTTGTAGTGTTACACTCTTTTTTAACTAGTGGGGGTTGTTGATATGTGTTGGAGGGTGGAATTCTCAAATTAATGAGAATATGGCTCAGTTGGATTGATAAAATTTAAAGGAAGATTTGAAAATGGGTTATGAAATGCCCCAAATTTTTTTAATTTTAAATATTATATATTTAAATGAGGTTTTATTGTAAAAATTAATTAAATTAATTATTTTATTAAAATAAAAGGAAATTAATTAGGATAAGTCAAGAAGAAACTTATAACTATTTTAATTAGGAGGAATTTGGGTATTTTAGCTAATTAAGGATTTTATTTTAGAAATTAATTAAATAAATTATTTTATTTAAAATAAGGAGGAAATAGTTCCAAATTAATATTAAGATTATAAATAATGTAAAATCCTATTTTAGCCTAAAAAGTTATTTAAATATTATATTATGTAAATATTATTATTTTCAAATAACCCAAATATCCTAATTAATTTTATTAAACCAACCCACTATTTTTCTTTTACCCCTTTCTCCTTTTTCCTTTTCTTTCTCCTTTTTCCTTCTTTTTCTTTCTTTTTCTTTCTTCTTCCTTTCCTTTTTCTTTTTCTCTTCTCTCCGGACTGGGCCTGTCTCGGCAGCCCAGTTTCCTTCTCCTTTTCTTTCTCTCCCTACGGTCCAGCGTCGCTGGCTACTCCTGCATACGCCCAAACGTGGCGTTTTGTCCATTTTAATGACGAGACGATGTGTCTCGTTTAATGAAGAAGTAACTGGCTCCAGCCGGCCCGGTTGTCCCGTTTTCTTTTCTTTTCCCCAGCCAACCAGTCCGCCTCCTTTCCTTCTTCCTTCTTCCTCCTTCCTCCTCCGTCGTCGCAACTGCAACTCTCAACCCCATCAATGGCTTCTCCGACTACAACGGCTATGATCGGCCGTTTCTTAGCTCATTCTATTCCTCTTTAATCAAGGAATATATTGGCATAAATATTATAAGTTATATCTCGCCCGTTTCTTCTCCCTAGCCTCGCGAAAATTTGAAGCAACCCAAACAATGGCCGATCAATTACTACCACCGGCCACCCAAATTCTTGCACTTAATACCTCCCTTCCGATCTTTAACACCCTATTATCCCATCTACCATCTATAAATAGCCTAGTTGTAGGAGTTTTTGGAGTTTTTCTTCCTGAAAACTCTAAGCAAGAGCTGGCTGCCACCATGACTTCAGACGCAGCTTCCGCCGCCCATAGCCAACCTTAGTGCCACTAGAGCATTCCAATTTCTTCCCTGAAATTTCCTCTAATTAACTAAACCAATTTCAACCTTTGATTCTTCTTGCACGGGCCTCCATAACTATACAAAGTTTGTTGGTCATCTCACCAGAATTTTCACCCCAAATCCTTAAGTCGTTGTCCGCTGCCGTCTCCGCTACTTCTACTTCCCTTTGAACCACCCAAAAACTCCCTCTAATCCTCCTCCACCAAACCATAACCTTATTTTAATTTTTCTCATGCTCCTTCTCTCTTTTTCTTCATATTTTTCCCTCTTAGATTGTTTTTCCGGCCACCGCCGTGAACCACCGCCGGTGCCGCCCATTCCCGCCGACTCAAAGTGAAACCCTAGACCTTCTTAGTCATTATTTATTATTTATTGTAAATTATTCTATTTTTATTTTATTTATTAGTAATTATTTGAATTTAATAATTATTTCCTTTCTATTAATATTATTGTTATTTGATATAAAATTTATGCTAAATTTTACTTGCAGGGTAGAGAGTAGTAATAAAATAATTTTATTGTTAGTTTCAAATTTTAAGTTATTAATTGAATTATTATATGATTATTATCATTATTCTTATTATTAATAAGATTATAATTATTAGAATAATTATTATTATCATTTTATTAATTATTTTGGAAAATCTTGGGCCTTAATTTTGTATTAACATTCGTACTTATGTATTTTAGTATTATTATTTCTATTGTTTTTATAACCATTAATAATAATATCATTATTATCTTTATTATTTTAATATTATTATTATTAATATTTATAAATAGTAGGTCATTAGTTGTAAGTAGGGTCGAAACCCCACTTTAAATTTAAAGCTTAAATATATTATTATTGTTATTAGTATTATTATTGTTAATATTATCTTTATTTATAATATTTAGTTGTTATTAGAATTATTATTATTATTATTAATATTATTATTATTATTACTATTATTATTATTATTATTATTATTATTATATCTTTACTAATATTATTTTGGTGAAGGGTAGAAACCCTTATATCACCTTTTTATTTTGAACTGCATTAGTTTTATTATTAATATTCTACTAGTATTTTGTAGAGTCAATTCTAGTATAGTAATTTTTAATTAAAACTAAGGTCTTGGGATAAGTTAGAAATAATAGCATTCTTAAAAAAAAACCTAATCCTAGTATTTTTTCCATAGTAGGTGAGCCCAACCAAAACCCTTAAGTGATATAGGAGCATGCTCTAAGACTAGTGACATTTTTAGGTAAGGGTTTACTAAGGCCATTGTATGTCTATATGCATTATGTGTTGCTTATGCCATATATTCTATGTTATCATCATTAATTATGTGGTATATGATATGATGTGGAGTTCATGTATGATCTTGGGTTGTTATATGGGATGTGTTTTAGTTGTAAGTGATGATATGCGATGTGGCTATAAGACATGCATGATAGGGTTGCAAAGAATGATGGGGATTTTAATTGCATGATGCTAGGGTATCACCGGATGGTATTGATGATGCATGAGAATTAGAGTTTGTAGGGACGTGTGGTATGTTGCATGGCATTAGGGTTGTATGGGGGTGTGGTACGTCGCATGAGAATTAGGGTTTTCATGGGAGTGTGGTACGTTGCATGGTATTAGGGTTATATGGGAGTGTGATACGTTGCATAGTGTTAGGGATACATGGAAGTGTGGTATTCTGCATGGGAATTAGGGCTTGCATGGGAATCAGGGTTTGCATGGAGACATGGATTACGTGGAGTTAGGGTTTGCATGGGAGCTAGCATTTGCATGTAAGTGTAGTTTACGTGGAGTTAGGGTTTACATGGGAGCTAGGGTTGCATGGAGGTGTGGTTTACCTGGAGTTAGGGTTTGCATGGAGTTAGTAATGCATGTCTGGGTAAATGCATGTGCATGGAAAATATTTATGAATAAAATATTTAAGACACTAACCTTTTTAAAGTGGAAGATTATTGAGCCGAGTCCAGACCGATCCACCGGTCAGGAATAGTGGTTAGGGTTTTACCCTATGTGCGAGCGATCCACCAGTTATAATAGTGGTTAGGACATGAGGTCCTATATGTGACCGGCCCACTGGTAATAATAGTGGGGTGACTCGAGCTCAATAAACACAAACTAGAATCGTTAAAGCTCTTAAAAGATACTAATTACTTACTGTGGAACACCATGCGAGCAGGAACCAGACCGATCCACCGGTAATAATAGTGGTTAGGGCATGATGCTCTATGTGTGACCGATCCACCGGTGATAATAGTGGTTAGGGTATAATGCTCTATGTGTGACCGGCCCACCGACTATAATAGTGGGGTGTTCCTGTACTCGTATGGATTGATAAAATGGCATGGTGTGTATCGACTTTCGATAAAAAGATTATTTAAGTAATTAATCCAGACTATAATTGGACCTTTGTACTTTTACCTGAATGATCGTATGCCTATATGTTATGGTGCTAGTCTCTATGATATCTTGTTATCCTGTATTATTTTATGTGATTATGTGTTGGCCTTAGTGCTCGGTTACCTTATTCAGTACGTAGTGTACTGATCACCCTTTTTATGGGTGCTGCTCATTCCCATGAGTAGCATGCCCTTCTAACTTGTGCAGGTGGGCGAGACATCAGTCGGGGCTGAGTGTTCAGTATATTTTGGCTCAAAGTTTGAGATTGTTGTGGTCGTATTCATTCTTTACGCGATTTCATTCCTTTTGTTATTTCTTTCATATAGTATTTACCATTTTCTGATTCATTACTCGATTGAGTATTTTGATGAACCTTTTATCGGTTGTAAATTTAATTCTCTTTTAGAAATGAGTTACATTTCTTGATGCGTACTCTAATTTCGTTTTACAATCATTTAATGATTATTTGAAGTTTAGTTTGTATTAATTTTGTAATTGATTGTTAATTTTTTCTTTAGCCTTAGTACTTGGTACTGGAACGGTCGGAGAGAGCCGGTCTAGTACTAAGTGTGGCGGTAACATCCCCAGAATTCACGGGTTTTAAGTATTTCTATTTTAATTACTTATGCTTGAAAAAAAAGTAGTCAATTTTGGGGTGTTACAGGTTATGAAGGATAAAGACCTTTGAATAAGGTGAAACAAAGATGAAGATGATTTGCACAATATGGTGATGATTCAGTGATGGTGGTTTGTTAACGATGAAGGTTTGAATAGCGTGTACTAATTAGCTCATGTATTCGACAATGGTTTGTTGTTGATGTTAAAATTTGAAGGTTAGGGTTTAGATGAAGGTAGAAATCGTGGGTTATGGTTAGGGTTAGGGTTTTATTTGAATAGGATGGTTAAGGTGATATTTGATTTGAATGAAAAGGTTAGGGTTTCAAATGGGACGTTTAGGGTTTTTGTTGTGTATTCTTAATTAGGGTTTTATTTAACTTAGAATTAGAGTGGTATTTTGATGGTAATTATGGTAGGAAAAATAGGTATTAAGGAGAGTAGAAAAGATATGGATGAATCTCTAATTCACATAGACAAAGAGATTAAAACTTTCAAGCTAAACTATTCACATAGATTCGATTTGCTTGAGTTTGAACTCATATAGAATTCACTTGTATTCAGTTTCAATGTTGATCTTCAATATCAATTCAATTCTTAATGTCCATACTTGACATTCATAGCATCTTTTAACCTTTCTTCCACTAGCTAAAAGTGTACTTTAAAAGAATTTAAAGTAAAAGATATTATGCTACCTTTATGCTACCTTTCAATTCTTAATGTCCATACTTGTCTTCAAATTTGTAGAAGACACTTTTCAAATGAAGAATAATTAGTTCCATAATTATGAAATCCAATTTTTGAGTGTTTACTCCTGCATCACTTGTCGACTAAGGTTAGAAAATAGAATGATAACAATGTAGGTTAGTCTTTGTACACCCTCACCCTTAGTTTAAGGCTACAAAAGTTAGCTATAGTTAATTGACTTCTATCAGCTAGAGCTAAATGTGTGTCGAGAACCCATAGCTACCCATCACTAGATGGTTGAAAATACAACCTATGAAAAGGTTTAGGATACACAGGTTAGACATTTTGAAATTTAAACAACATAAATTAAGTAATCTTAGCTAAATTAGGTAAACAAGGAAGATTACCAATTTGATTGATGGATGCTTGAAGGTTGTAGATTAGGATTATTAATTCTCCGCAAATTAAGCTTTTTTAAGAGGGCCTTGAGCTTCCCATAATTATATTCCCGATACCCTTAATTCTTGCGCAAATGATGGTGAAAAATGCAAGTCTTGATTGAGCCGAAATGGGTAGAGTATATAGGTGGATAAAGGTAGAGGCATGAGCCATTATTTGGTGTCATATTTGGAGCCATATTTGTGAAATTTGTAGTGGGAGTTTTGGTGAGCTGTGAAGCATCTATATGGAGACATGTTTACTTGGGCTGATGGAGTTTGCATGGCTTTCATGGATTCTAGATAATCTAGTTAATTATTGACCAAAATGAGAAGAGTTTTGAGTATTCAATTCAAAAAAAAATTGATAAGTAGATTATCCTTGGTTTTTAAAGATTGCATTGCTCTTGCATTAGATAGTATTTTAGAGAGTGTTTTGTAAGAAAAAATTTTTATGTGTTTTTTATGATTGAATCGATCTACTGATTAGGCTAAAATGATCAACTCATCTTTAGAGCAATTTACTAGTTGGCCCAAACCGATCACTTAATGGGTTTGTGATAACCATTGTTTTCTCTTTTTTTAAACCCATTTATTGGTTTGGTACAACTAATAGATAAGTTGGAGAAAAATAGAATGGTCTAACTAAATAGGCCTAATGGTGTAAGGGGATCCTAGGTTTGGCTGAGTAAAATAGACTAACTGGTTAACCCAAACCAATTGATGGGTTGGTCAAACTGATCAACTAGTTAGTGCAAACTGATCAACCAGTTAGTTCAAACTGATCAATGTTGTTATATGATTTATGAATGATGAAAACACACTTTTCGCAAAAATTAACTAACCTAATGGATAGATAAGATGGACTATAATTCATGGTATTCATAATAAGTGCTTGGAAATTCTTTAATGATACAACCCAAATAAGTATGTCATTACTTCAAATGTAGATTAAAATGCGTCATCCTAATGAATTAACAAATAATGGGAATCCCACAACATGGTTGGAGGATAAAAATTTTAAGACGGAATGAGAATGTGGATATGTTGCTTAGATGTTGTGATATGTGTGGGAATGTGAAATTATCAATTACATAAAACGAATGCTTGATTATGTTGTAATTAGGAAGGGGATTATTCAAAAGTGGTGAATTAAGTATAAATATGTTCGAATATGGAAGAATAATGATTATGATGATTTAAATATAAAAATGATGGTTCAATGATGATGAGTAAATGATTAGGGTGATTAACATTTGATGAGATGGTGGTGATGATGATTCGATAACGATGTGATAATAAAGATGATGATTTGGCAATTAGGGTTTTGATTTTGGATGTGTTTGGACGATGGATATGGCTAGAAAGGAAGGGGTTGTGGATTTTAGAAAATATAGTACTCAATGTCTAATTCACACAGACAAAGAAATTAAGGGTTTCAAGATTTATCATTCACATAGATTCGATTAAACTTGAGATGAACTCACACATAATTCAATACTTGCACTTTTCGTTCAACTTCAATTTTTGATATATCTCCAATCATGGGTTCTATGGCTTTATATAGCTAAGGCTATTGATTACAAGATACTAGGTAAATGGTATAATTAATCAAAAGATACTAGAAAATAGAATATGCTAAAAGATACTAAAATATTGATTCTTTAAAAATGTAGATATATGCTACTTTATTCTTTGGCTAATCTCTAACTCTACTAAGTAATTATTTACTTAACTAAACCCGCTAATACACACGTCCATGTTATATATTAATTCCCCCCATAGATGTAGGCATGCACTCCATGCCTGCCATGCACAAGTGTGTATATTCTTACTTGCTTCTATAATAAGTTTCTTCTATTACTAGCAATATAACCATTTGTTTATCCTCAATTTTGTGGTAGATCCTTTTTAAATGACGAAAAATTGATTCGATAATGATGAATTCCAGTTCTTGAGTGTTTGCTGCTGCATCTTTCTCCTCTTGTTGGGTTGAATTTTTCGTCAAATTTGCATCACTATAATAAGGGCTAATGTCTCCAATAATGAATGTCCTTGATACCCTACCATATGAATTTGGAAAATCTAGTTCAAATGGAATTTACCCCAAATTTTGAAGTACTTTGAAAGGACTATATGCGCTTGGCATAAGCTTGTGTTTCCTTATATTAGGAAATCTCTCCTTCCTCAAGTGTAACAATACCAACCTCCCAGTTGAAAAAAAATATTAACTCCTATGTTTATTTACTCTTGTCTTGTATACCTCATTCAACTTCTCAATATTATTCTTGATTTGTTGATGGATTTTTTGAAAGAACTCCACTCTCTCTTGTGCATCATAACTCTTCACTTCACCTTTCTTCAGTGACACCATATCAATAAGCATATATGGATTAATACCATATACTATCTCGAATGGACTATCGCTTGTTGTAGTGGAAGGACTTCTATTGTAAGAAAAATGTTCATATGCTAACTTGACAACCCAATCCATAGCGCTCTTACTCACCAATTCCCTTAGAAAAGTGTCTAAATTTCTATTAGTAACTTTGATTTGACCATTTGTTTGAGGATAATTTGACATACTAAATGGAGGCTTTGTTCCTAGCATGTGCCATAATGTCTTCCAAAAATAACTTAGGAAATTTACATATCTATCCAAAACTATAAACCTTTGAATTCCATGTAGTCTCACTATCTCTTGGAAATATAAATCTGCAACATGAGTAGTATCATCGGTATTGTGACATGAAATTAAATGAGCCATCTTGAAAAATCGGTGCGCCACAACCATAATAGAATCCTTAAGCCATCTTGAAAAATGGATCCACCACAAATATAATAGAATCCTTTTCTCTTTGTTTCCTAGGCAATCCTAAAATAAAATCCATACTAACTCATTCCTATGGTTGATTAAGCATGGTTAAAAGCACATATAACCCTTTATAGAAAAAAATCTTGCTCCTTTGACACGTAACACATCTAGTAAGTATGGCTTATACTCCCCTTTCCATTCTCAGCCAATAGAAATGTTCTAGCAACAATTCCAAAGTATTACGAACTCCAAAGTGTCCTATAATTCCACCTTCCTACACCTCTCTGATTAGTAAGTCTCAAACTAAGGTCTTTCGTACATATAATTTGTTGTGTCTGAATAAGAATCCATCTTAAAAAGCATATGCTGTAGAACTTCTTTGTTTCTTACAATCTTCAAATATCATAGTAATATTATCGTCCATGGCATATTGGCTCTTCAACATCTCTAAACCCAAAAGTTTTGCATCCATGATGGTAAGTACCATGGTCCACCTAGATAATGCATCTGCCAAAACATTCACTTTGCCGTCTACATATCTTGTCTAGAATATAAAAGTCTGCAATAAGCTTATCCACTTAGCATGTATTGGACTCACCTTCTTTTAACCATGTAGATACTTCAAACTCTTATGATATGAGTGAAGTACAAAATCCTTGGGCCTCAAGTAAAGGCTCCATGTCTCCAAATAGCACACAATAGCATAGAACTCTTTATCATAGGTTAAATAGTTTAGTCTTGCACCATTCAACTTTTCACTAAAGAAAATAATCGATTTCCTTTCTTGTGAGAGCACACGCCTAATTACTACACTACTAGCATCATAGTTTACTTCAAATAATTTATCAAAATAAGGTAAAGATAATATCAGTGTGTTTGAGAGCTTTGTATTCAAGTCTTCCAAAGCCTTCATCACTTAATCATTCGAATAAAGCCCTCCTATCTTCATCACTTTTGTGATAGGTGCTGCAATGGTAAAGAAGTATTTGATGAAACATCTATAGAATGAGGCCAACCCATTGAAACTTCAAACTTCATGGACATTAGTGGGAATAGGCCATTTGGATAGCTTCTACCTTTGACAGATAAACTCTAATATCATCTCCACCCATAATATAACTATGGAAAAACCACCCTCTCCATCATAAAATCATATTTCTCCAACTTAACATATAGATTCACCTCTCTAAGGTTGTAAAATATCCTCTTTAAGTGTTGTATATGCTTGAACTCAGTTTTGATATTTACCAAGATATCATCAAGATAAATAACAAAAAAGACTCCAAGGAAGGGTTTAAGTACTTTGGTCATCAATATCATGAAGGAACTTGGTGTATTACATAGCCTAACTGGCATCATCAACCACTTATACGTCCCACATTTAGTCTTGAAGGTTGTCTTCTACTCCTCCCCTTCCCTTCTTCTAATTTGATGATAACTGCTCCTAAGATCAATATTTGAGAACACCTTTGCACCATGTAACTCGTCTAACATTTCATCCAATCTTGGCATCAGATATATGTACTTGATTATGATGTTTTTGATTGCTCCTGAATCAATACACATCCTCCACGTACCATCCTTCTTAGACACCAACAAAGCTAGAACTCTGTATGGACTCATACTCTCTCAAATGTAGCCTCGATCCAACAACTTCTCAATAATTATGGGATTCATTTTTGGGATTCATTTACCACCAATGCATAGCATATCTTCTCATCTTTGATAGCTTCTTCATCTCACAACCATTATGGATCAACACTTCCATGCTAATCTTTTTTCTTCCCCTCCTACACTTAACATCTTCCTTCATTTTCTCTTTCTTTTTTTGCTGCATGCTCTCGGTTTCTTCCCCCTTTTTATTACTCAAAAATAAATCCTCTCTTTCTAGATTAAGTTTAAGAAAAAACTTATTTTGACCCTTGCACACCACATACTCATTAAGGACTCCATCATTCGCAACCTTCATATCGAATTGTCATGACCCCCGAAACAAAATATGATAAGCATTCATAGGTAGAATATCACATAAAACACCATCAAAATAATTTCTAATCTTAAAATAGATGAGAGTTTGTTTGGTTACCCTTACACCTTTGTATTTGTTTAGCCATTAGAGTGAATATGGTCTTAGATGACCCATGGTTTCCAAACCAATATTGATCACCATCTTCTTACTAGCAACATTAGTGTATGAGCCACTATTAATGATGACTTCACACACTTTATCACAAACCCTACACTTGGCCTTGAAAATCTTCTCCCTGTGAGTAAGTAGTTGGAGAACCCTTTGCAACATATAACAATCCACTTGGGCATCTTCTAAATAATCCTCTAGGATATCTTTCTTCTTCAAGGTCTCCATCAATGTCTTCATTCTCATCACAAGCCTCTATACTTGCTATCTCCTTCAAACTAAATGTCCTTTTGGTTTGGATAATCCTGAGTAAAGTGCCTATAACCTCTAAACTTGAAGCATTGTTTGTTCACCTTATCAAGAACTTGTCCTTTCCCTTTTATTCATGAGCTAACTTTCTAACATTGCCTTAATTTGCAGCTTAAGAAAGGGGTGGCTTCAACACCCCCTTAAAAGTCGAACCATATGGAGTTGGTTGAATTTTTCGGTGGCTTTGTTCTCTTCAACTATTTCTCAAACTTGATTTCTAACATAGCTAGTTCTTCAAACACTTCATAAGGATACACCTCCGCCTTCTCCCTAAGTTTCATATTTAGCTCTTTAATGAATCGTGCGCACCTTTTTTCATATCTTTCTTGGACATCACACATTAGAGCTAATCTTTCAAACTCCCTAATGTATTCCTCAACTTCAAGCAACCCCTGCCTCAAAGTAGTTATCTTTGTAGAATTCTCTTACTCATATTCTTGAGGCACAAATTTCTTCTTCAAATGTTTTTTTTTCCCATGACCTAATTCTCAATTTCCTTCTCTCTCCTTTCTCCTTTTTAAATTATCATACCACACTCTAGTAAATTGTTTAATCTTTAGTATCACTATTCAAATCCTCTTATCATCATTAATATCTTTATACTTAAAAATAGATTCCACAATTTGCAACCATTTGAGAAAAGATTATGAATTGAGATTACCTATAAAGTCAAGTAGATCAAATCAGATTCCTTTCTCCAGATTAGTGCAGGTTCTTCTTGATGTGTTATGTTGTCTTCCAAATTTTCCCACACTCTCTTCTCCTTCCTCCATTTGATTTCGTGCCCTTCTCATGTGATCTTCTTCTACTTATTCCCCTCTGTTTTGTAGTTGCACATGTTACCCTTGAGCTTGGGAGGCTTCTATTATCCCCACACGTAGTTTTACCTCCTTAATTTTGTCTATCAATCTCAAGTCCTCCTCTTAGTTTTCCATTTCTTCCCTTCACCAATCGAGTGGTGCACCAAACATGCATCGAAGTGCTGGATTTTAGAGTCTTCTTGATGAATTATGGGGAGAATCTAGAAGAAGA
Organism: Tamarix chinensis; assembly: GCA_030549775.1. Classification (NCBI taxonomy): domain Eukaryota; kingdom Viridiplantae; phylum Streptophyta; class Magnoliopsida; order Caryophyllales; family Tamaricaceae; genus Tamarix; species Tamarix chinensis. Next base: position 36,292,854 of record CM060174.1, read on the forward strand.
GACACGTTCTTGAAGAATCTTGAAGTCAAGACACGTTCTTATAAGAATATTGAATAAATATTGGATCTTGATCACAATAGCTCAAACCTAAGGCTTTGATACCAAAATTAATATGTGTGGGAATGTGGAATTATTAATTATGTAAAACTAATGCTCAATTATGCTGTAATTAGGAAGAGGATAATTATAAGTGATGAATTAAGTATGAGGATGTTTTAATAGGGTAGAATAATGATGATGATTATTTAAATATAGATATGTAAATTAAACAATGATGATGATGATTCAACAATGATGTGATAATGAAGATGATGATTTGGAAATTAGGGTTTTGATTTTGGAATGTGTTTCGATGATGGATAGGGCTAGTGTTTAGGTAAGATAGTACTTAATCTCTAATTCACATAGACAAATAGATTAAGGGTTTTAAGATTAATCATCCTTATGGATTCGATTAAACTTGATATGAACTCATATAGAATTCAATGTTTGCAATTTGTATTCAAATTTAATTCTTGATGTATCTCCAATTATGGGTTCTATGGCTTTATATAGCCCACAATAATAATTACAAGATACTGGTTAAAAGATATAATTATTTAAGATATACCTAGCTAAAAGATAGTAGAATATAGAATATGCTAAAATATACTAGAATATAGAATATTCTTCAAAAAAGTAGATTTATGCTACTATATTCTTTAGCTAATATCTCACTTTAATAATTAATTAATGAATGAATGAATGAATTAAATAAAAATACTAATATGCACATCAAAGCTACAAATTATTTCCCTCACGCATGTAGCCATGCACCCCATGCATATCAGGCACATGCATGTATACGCCTAGTAGCTTGGATAGTATATTTTATCTATCACAAGAAAATAACCATATGTTTATCATAAATTTTGTGGGAGATCCTTTATAAATGAAGAACAATTGGTTCCATAATGATGAATGCCAATTCTTGAGTGTTTGCTCCCTCATCATGTTGTATGGGCCTGTGTAAACAAATAACCTTGGAAAATAACACACTAATAACTTAAAGTAGAAGATGATCAACTTGTGTGTGATTTTTGTTTACTTGATCATCAATTTGTGAAATACCTCAAAACCTAATTTTAAGAATTATATCTAATTAAGGATTTATTATGAAAACTAATTACATAAATTATTTTTATTAAAATCAAAATATAATAATTAAGGAAATTAAGAATAAAATAATAAATATTTTTATTAGAAAATTTTGGGTATTTTAGCTAATTAAGGATTTTACTTTGGAAATTAATTACATAAATTATTTTATTTAAATGAGAGGAAATAAAAAGGGCCAAATTAATAGGAATGATATAAATAATTTAATTGGAGAAAATTAGAGTGATTTGCTAATTAAAGTAGAATTTATGAAAAATCTTCCAAAAATCCTAAATGAGCATAAAAAGAGATTTAAATATTATTTTATTTAAATATTATTATTTTTTAATATCCTAAATATTCAAATTAATTTAATTAACCCGAACCTACCTATTTTCTTTTTCCCTTTTTCCTTTTTCCTTTTCTTTCCTTTTTCCCTTCCTTTTTCTTTTCTTTTCTTTTCTTTTCTTTTGCTTCCCTTTTTCTACCCTTTTCACATGATTGGGCTTTCCTTCCTGCAGCTTAATCCTTCTTTTCCTTTCTTCCTCTTTTAGCATGGCCTAGGAGTGAAACACCTCTCTTTCTTCCTTTTTTACCAAAACACCGCGTTTCAATTAAATTCTTCCCCCTCACCCACCGATCGGCCCGGTTCACCTTCTTTTCCTTCCTTTCTTTTTCTCTTCAGTCGCCAAGTCTAGTCCCTCTTTATTCCTCCTCTTCTTCCTCCATCCTACCGTCAACCTGCAACATAGCCCTCCTCCGAAAATGGATTTTTATCGACTAGATTTATGCCTAATATTCCGTCCTTCTAAACTCTAATTATTTTATGATTAGGTTCGTATTATATTTCTAAAATTCTGTTATTAAGTTCTATTTCATTCATATTAATTTTAAACTTTATGTCGATCATTTTTCTTATTTCTAAAAAATATATTTTATGTGATTTTTATTTTATTTTATTGTGTACTCTTATTTCATACCACTCGAAATTTGAAAATAGATATAAATATATTTATGAGTTCGTTCATCTATTCCTCTCGCTCACTCACTCACTCACTCACTCACTCATCTTCTGTCTTTTTTCCAAATTCTTCGGCCACGAAAAAATTTATTTACGTGATTAGACGATTTTAGTCATTTTCACTCATTTAAATCGTTTGAGATTCAAACCAACTCTAACGCCCAATAATTTTATATTTTTGGGTTTCTAAAATTATTCCGCACATTCCTATAAATTGTTATCTTTTCTAATAAATTTCTATTTTCTAGCATTTCTACCTATTTAATTAGCCCGATACATGAGGTGATCCTTCCATGGCTTGGGTGTAATACCCCATTTTTGTAAATTCAGTTTTATTAAGTTTAATTATTTTATTAGCGTAATTTGTTGTAATCATTTAATTATTTTAATTTTGATTCGTTTTATGGATTTATCGACGATAATGAGTTTATATTTTTAAAAATGCTAGAATAAATAGGAACCTGCTAGTCACCTGGATTAGGTTACGATTGAATTAGAATCGCCTTGAAGTTTTTAATGGTTTGATTGATTTCTTGATCCAATTGAGTTTTTTTCAATTGTTGGTTTTCAATCTCCTTTGAGTGAGCGAGTGTGAATTATGTCACACCTCTACCGGTATCCACACACTTTGAATCTGGATCACTAAGGAAGCGTGCTAGCGCCAATGGAACACTCTCTCAATTTCGTGAATAACCAGCGTTGGTGGCTAGGTTATTTTCTCTCTTGGGATGGTTTACATGGTAAGGATAGGGTATGCATGGGAGTAAAGTTTTCTTATGAAAAGTTGACTTGGGATGTAAGGAAGGTAATAGAATTGTTAGTTGGGTGTTTGGAAGTTTTGGGTGGTAAATAGTACTTAGAATAGTATAAGGAGAAGGTAAGAAGGAGAAGGTAAAAAGGAGAAGGTAGGGTTTGGGGTAAAAGCCCTAATTTGAGGAGAAGGTAAAAAGGAGAAACAAATGAGGGTGAGTGGAGTACGTGATAATGATGAAAATGATCAAGTAAGAATGAACATGATTGGCATGGAAAAATAATAAGTGGAATGTGAGAAATGGAAGGGTGACATGTGGAAATGAAGAAGGTAGGGTTTGTTGTCGAGAGTTAGGGTTTGGTGTGGTTACCTAGGGTTTTGTGACCACACGTGTTCTTGAGAAGTTAGACGTAATGATGAGAGTTGAATCTAAATGTTGTGATGTGTGGAGTGTTAAAAATGAATTGGGTCATGTAAAGGGGAGTGGGATGGACCAAATAGGTTTAAATTAGGGTTTTAGGATAAAACTATAGAGTGAGATTTGGAGTGGACTTGGAAGTGTAAAGTATTGGGCCTTGACCCATAAAAATAAGAGTTGGACTAATGTGAGATAGGATATGGAGGAAAGGATTTTGGGGCAAGTTGGGAGGTGTATGAGTCTCATGACATGAAACAAGTTTGTTGGAGGATAGGTGTGGGGAGAGTGAGTCATGCATGTCTTGGGTGAAAATTTCAAGATAAGACACTTAAAACATTAATTATGTAAAGAGGAAGAGTATTGAGCCGGGCCTAGACTGATCCACCAGCATAATAGTGACCAGGTAGCGAGGTATCTTAGAGATCGATCCACCGACATATAATAGTGGTAGAGTATGTTACCCTATGTGATTGTTCCACCAAATATAATAGCGGGGGATCCCGAGCTTAATAAAAAAAGCCCTACAGTTTGCTAAGACATGTAAAAGATACTAATACTTACAGTGGAACACCATACAAGTAGGGGCTAGAAGGATCCATCGGTATATAATAGTGGTAGGGTATGCTACCTTAAGTGACCAATCTAGCGGCTAAAATAGTGGCCAGACGCTGGAGTGCCTTGGAGGCCGATCCACTAGCTAAATAGTGGGGTTCCTGTACTCGTGTGGACTTGATAAAGAGCATGGTGTGAAAATAACTTCCATAAGAGATTAATTAAGTAATTAATCTAGACTATAACTGGACCTCTATATATTAACATGAATGTTTATATACCTTTATGTTATTACGTGGGACCTTATGATCTTTTATTTAAACTGCACGATTTATGTGACCTTGTATGTCGGCCTTAGTACATCTATTACCTTACTCAGTACATAGCGTACTGATCACCCTTTTCATGGGTGCTGCTCATTTCCACGAGTAGTATGCCCTTCTGACTTTGTGTAGGAGGGCGAGACATCAGGTAGGGCTGAGTGTTGAGCTTGTATTTGGGTCGTTGATCGGGAGTGACGTGGACAGATTTTCTCTCCATGATATTTTATTTCCTTTTGATATTTCTTTCCTATATTGGATTTTACTTAATCAAATATTAATATAGACATTATTTCCTCTGATGAATTTTGATTTTGTACTCTGATTTCTATGTTATGATCTTTTTAATTCTTTTTATGAACTCTTAGTTTAAGTTTGAAGATAATATTTTTAGCTTTAGCACTTGGTACTAGAACGGTCGGAGTGAACCGGTCTAGTACTAAGTGTGGTGTAACATCCCTAGAATTCACTAATTTTAATTTAATTTCTTTTATTTAAAAAAAATAGTGAATTTTGGGGTGTTACAATTAGCTATCAAGGTTTAGTTAGCCTTTGGGTGGGATTCTAGTAGACCTTGCTGCCATACCTACTCTAGGCACTAATGATGTTCTAAGCAGTATTGATATTAAATGGTTTGGTCACTTAGGTGGCTTTTAGATTTTGGTGGATTTTCTGTCTATTGGTGGTTAATTAAATTTTGTCAGACTTTAAGTCCATTGTTCATGTCTTGTCTTCAGCTGGACTTTATGTGCTTTAGTTTGGATATACTTCCATGGTTTTTAAGACCATAAGGTAGTGCATAGTGCATCAACTGACAAGAATAAGGATAATAATATTGAGGTATATAAAGAGAAAAATAAAAGAAAAGAAGTAGAAAGAAAAATATTATCTTATAAATAAGTTACCTAATAGATTAAAAAAGTTGGAAAATAGGCCCATTAGATACTTATGTGAATTTATGATAGAAGCCCATATAGTCATTTGAATAACCTACTTAGTAAAGTGTATGATGCAAGCTGTGATGTTTGTGTTATAATTGATAAGCACGATAAGTCCTGAATTTTGTGGGTCATGTGTATTATGAAGTTGTGATGCATTACACAACCATGATAGAGCATGTATATCTAATTTTGTGGCATAATCATAATATATGTTTGTATGATCTCCACATTATGCTAATATTTTGTATGCTTGTGACTCCAATTGAGAAGGTAAATTGGATTACTCAGTATATAGTTTAGTAATATGCTTGTTTACTTGGTCATTTGCTCATTCCTAAAATTAAAAAACCATGTGAAGGTTTTTTTAAGATGGATGGTAGTGGGCCTACCTAATTTAGGCTTTAGCCTTTAGAGTGTGGACATCTATTATCTTTTGTTTTGTCTTTTATGCACTAGGGTTTGGGCTACACCTCGCTTATGTTTCTGTCATTGTAATTTTGTACTTTAGCTCAGTTCCATCTCATGTATTTAATATTCATAGACCATAGAGGTCAAGTTATTGTAAACATTACCTTTGGGTATCTATATATCATGTATCTTCACACACTATTTATTTTACTTCATTGTTCGTGCAAATTCTTAACCTTGTATCTAACTTGGGATGGGTGATTGATACCTATCTTGTGTTACGTGTGGCGGTAACACCTCATTTTTTTTCTTGGTGTGTTTATTATCTTTTCTTCTTTCGCATGTTTGAAGATAAAATTTTTTTAGTTGTAAAAAATGGAGGTGTTACGAGTATGGTGTGTGTTTGGCAACCTAGAGTTAGGTTGGGCATGTTTGAAGAGTTTTAAATATTTTTTACTTAATTTATCTTAGTTATGATAAATAAAGAGGTAGATTTAGGACTATGAATGTGTGCTATTTAAGTGAGAAGTATCTCTTGAATAGATGAAACACGTAATATCCTATGTCATTTACATTTTGATTATTTCACAAGAATTCCTATAGGGTACTAGGTAACTATATGTGGAACTAGTCCAAAGAAGAAGATTTTCTCCTATAAATTAATCAACTCGTTTCACATCTTAATTTAGATAGAGTTTTTCTCAATATCTTCATAGGGACTTTTAATTTCTATCTTCTGAAAATTATAGAATTGAAGATTACCAAACACTTAATTCAACCTCTTTCCTTAGTATTTTCTCTGAGCTAACTTTTACAGCCATCAATGATTCATCCTTTCTAACCTACACAATATCTTTGGCCCATGGGATTGAGAAGGTGAAAAAATTAATGAGCATGATAGCATACAAGTCATGATAGCACACATTAATATTATTATATAATTTCATACCAACTCACATGTTCTATTAATATAGTGTCTTATATATTCATATTAAGGCAGGTAAGATCATGATTAATGACAGAAATGGATTCATGAAAAGATCATGCTTCATACCAATTTTAGGAATTAATGGTTCATCATACATACCATAAACATTAGAAATCATGGATGATAATATAAGAACATATTCAATGGCACACTAAGGATGCAAATATTTAGGAAAATGCTAAGGTATAATCTATTTAATTATTCCTAAGCTTATAATTGCAATATTATATAATCATTTTCCTTAAAAATGGGTTCCATTATTCTCCATGGTCTGTCAATACCCATATAATTCAAGCCAATAACCTGATTATATATTATAATCATAATCTAAGAGAAATAGAGAATATAAGTTTGACCTATGTGAACTCAACCTAACCTAGTAAATCGACCCTTTAGTATCGATAACCATTAGTATAACATCATTTCCAATATTACGGATGGAAAAAAGATAAAATAGGATCCTACCTGAAGGTAAAGATAATAAAAGCACATGAAGAAAGACTAAATCTTAGTAGATTATAAAGGATCAAGAAAACTAAAGCCATATTGTGCTCCAAAATCCTTTGCTTTAAGTGAGTAATATTTTATTATATCATATAATATGCCAAATAAGGTCCATAAAGCATACCAAACCAACCATAACCATACAATTATAAGGTGATGTGTAGCCAATTTGATCCATAATTTAGGTTAACTATCACATGCCAACCAGTGGATCCCAATATCTAATAATTGTATCATGACACAACATCATGCCCAAACCACCACAAGGCTCGAAACATCAGAAGAAATATTTGGGGTTGATTTTTTTATCAAAACTACAACTACACCCTAATGCAATTCCAAAATTAGTCAATTGGTTGGCATAACCAATTGACCATTCTAACCATTAGTTAATTAATCTAGAATAACCAATCAATAGGCTTAGGTCGAGACTAAAACAATTTATTTCACAAACAAAATAATCAACCAGTATATGTAAAGCCATTTGAACATGTATTTTTCACATGTAAATTAGGCCTCGTCAAGATGTTACAAAACTAAGACTAATCATACTCATTTACTCAATGTTATTTTGTTTCTAATTAATCATCATGGTACATGCATATATCTCATGTTTTACCCAAAATTATAAAAGTCTAGGTATGTTTCACATGAAGCACTACTACTTTAGGCTTCATTTAATATAGGTTTACATAGTAAGATCTTATCCTACTTTGGACCTAGAATACAAATACACAAAATATATTTGAAAGAGGAAACACTTGAAATTATACTAAACTCATAGATTCATTCCTTTTATTATACATCTTCATATACAACCCAAGATCTTAAGGTTTACACTAACTTGTAGGCTTAACCACCCAACACAAAAGGTAAGAATGACTCACCTTATGTCAAAATAGCAAAAATCGCACCAAAGTAGAGAAAAACCCTTAGCTTACAACATTAAGACCTTGAATTCATTAATATAGGGGATTATAACATAGTAAAACAACTTACAACCTTAAAAAACTAAGATGAAACAAGAGGTTTCGAAAATAAACAAACACACCCTTTACACAATAGGAAAAATAAGGGGAATATCAAAGACCTAAATCTTATCATACATCTAACTCTATTTTTTTAATATTAAAATAAGAAAGAGAAAGATGAGGGATACGAAGAAGAGTATATGCTTATAAGTAGGGAGGAAGAAGAAAAATGGAAACAAGAGTGGAGGAAGTGAAATCCGTGCTTTAGAAGAAACAAGGAAAATGGAACGTATGGTTTAATGACGGAGAAGAAATTTTATGGGAATATAGGGTAATGGGTTACATAAATCAAAAGCGTAACAATACTACTAAAATAAAGTTAATATGGGAAACATCCAAAAGGAAATAGAGTTAACTCCTTATAGTGTTAAAATGGGTTTTGTGGGAGAAGTTTAGAGTGTTACACTTTAGAGGAGTAGAAAAACACTAAAGGAAGGAGTCAAGAAGAAAATAGGGTAGAATCAAATTTTGGTTAGTTCTTTTTGGATGAAAATTATTCAATTTTTGTACGAATAGAAGAGAAAGAAATAGATGAAAAAGATGGGAAGGGTTGTTTAGGTCATCTCTCAGTTTTTGATAAATCTTGTTCCCTCAATCCGCTCTAGGTACAGAAATATTCAAATTAACAATCAAAATCCGTTAAACATGGCTTAAAAAATTACATAGCTTGATTACTATGTTTTGAAGATTATTGGAAGATATTTTTTATTAAATCAATTCAAAAACCATTTAGATTAGGTGAATCAAATGATTATTCTGGTATGATTATTACCATATAATGATTAATTTTCCTAAAAAAAAAACTAAATAGTTATTGTAACCTAAAACAAAACTAAAAATAATAGATCAGTCGATCAACTTATACCACTAATTGATTGATGCACCAAAATAAATCCTTTTTCCAAACTTTTCCAAGTCCTTTGCACATCAAACCTAAAATAGACTTCCAAAGCATTATCAAACACCCTCAAATCATAGTGAAATACATGAATTTTCACACATTATTATCCTACATATATCAAGGATTAAAATTGCATAAAGGATTTATTGAAAACAACAAAAACCAAAAAACAAGGTATAGAGAAGAAAGGTAGGATCATGGGAAATGGTATTCTCTGTGGTAAGAAGGAGTTGAGGAAAATGGAAAGCAAAACACTTGTACTAGGGGAGTTAGGAAAAAAATGAAGGAAAGTGAGAAGTTTAAGGTTAAATATATAAACTTACCTTATTATCTTATGGTTCCTTGTCGACCAGAGCAAAAGAGAAGGTAAAAGTTTAAGTTAAAGCTGATATTACCCAAAATGAAGGAGATTATGTCTTTCATGGGGATCAAACTTTCTTAATAGAAGCATAATTTGTATAGATTTCTTAGAATCAAATTCATATAAACTTCAAAATTAATAGAAGAGAGAGGAAAGTAGGAAGAAGGAAACACAAAGGATAAGGTTATTAAGTAACTTTATGGGATTTAAATTCATAAATCTATTTAATTCCTAACAAGACAAACGCAAAATGCTCCTTAAATTCATAGAAATAATTTAATAACAATTTAAAGATTAATCAACAAGTTACAATATCATTAAAAAAAGATTCAAAATAAAATCGAGCATAAAAATGTTAAAGCTAGGAGAACTAGTAGAATTATCTAGTAACACCGACCGACTGGTACCAATAAATAATTTTTCACTAGAAATAGCTTATTTGTTCCCTATTCTCTAAAAGAAACCCTACAATAATGCACTAAACAAATAGTATGAGCTAGTAGTCAACTAGTACCCTAAAAGAATATTATTTTCCCATCCTAAATCATTTCCCAATTCTAAATTAAATAAACTCAATAACACACATCAAAACCACAATTAAACACACTCAAATCATAATCAATTAAATAAATTAACACATTTTTAAGGCCTTAAAAGTGGTTTATTACAATATACCTCATGTACTTATTTTATGTTGTATATCTTAGATGTATTATGTGGGCATTCTATATCTCTAGAGTTATTATGGTTTACTTATAATAATATATATTTTCTATTAATAATATGTTATTTAGGATGTTTATGTGCTAGTTATGCAGTGACTAAAAGAGTTTAATAGTAAAAAGGATCAAGTTTAAAGTTAAGGCTATTCAAAATAATATAAGTTTAGTGTCTACCTTTTTTTTAAAGTTTTATTTTGTACTTTATGTCCCTCTATTTATGTATTTATATCCCCTGTACTTATTCTTATTAGTGATGAATTAAAGTTGTGCAGCCCTATTGAACTTCTACTTATTTATATATTATCATTTTTTGATATTTTTCCTTAAATGTTTACTTAAATATTAATTAAAAGGATTTTTAGACTTACACATAGTATTAAAATTTTAGTGGATACCAAATATATCCTAGATAAAAAGGTAACATCATTCATTTTATTATTAAGCTTTCCTAAATATTTAATAAAAAAATGAAATTGTAGAAATAGTGCTATTGCAATAATTATTAGATGTTGTATCATGGTTTCTAACCGAGGGGTTTAGGGAGGTGAAGGCATTTGATAGAGAACGTAGAGAGAGTTGAGAACAAAGGAGAGTGAGTTATTTGATGTTGTGAAAGAGATGCAAGGGAGAATGATAAATGAAACCTCTTATTTTTAGGGATTGAGTATGAGATAGGAGATACCATTGCAACACCCCAATTTTAACATAATAAAGATTTTACTTTGAAGAAGGTTTGCGACAGCTAAATCAAAAAATAAGGTGTTACCACCACATCCAACATGGAGAAAGTACAACCTATAACCAATCTATTTTAGGTGCTAGGATAAAAGGTAAACTCATAAATTGTGACCAAGTGGGTTACCACCTAGTCCGAAACACTATAAGGTTACAATTCTAAGTAATGAGTTATAATAAGATTAAATGGAACAATACCCAAAGAAAACTAGGTCACAAACCCCAAATATCGCTAACTATCAATAATATATTAGTCTAGCACCAAAAGAAAGTAATATAACAACCATTGCACATGCATCAAATATAACTCTCAATTTTCGTAATAAAAAAAAATTGTGTTTAAAAAGTAGTGTGGAAGTAAATACAAATTCAAGGGTGAAACCGTCTTATCAAACATTAAAAAAATGTGATGTTACTAATGTCAGGTGGTAGGATAAGCTTGGAATGATAAAAAAAATACATTATAACAAAAAAAGTAAATAAAATTAAAACATATATTTACATAACTAAAGTGATAAGCTTACAAAAAAAACAAATGGTTAACGAAAAACATTAAAGGAAGTTAAAAGGTTTAAATAATTGCTAAACAAAAGAGACTAAACATGGGAAAAAATCTTGTCACTTAGCCTCGCTATATGCATCTTCACTTTCCATCAATACTTCATTAACCATCACTGGAGAGGCAACTATCATAGTTATAATCAACTAGGCACCCATTACCATCCATAAATATATCACCTATACTTTGAATAGACAAGGACCACAAATGGTAGTATCAACAAATGGTGTTAACAGTAAACACAAATCATTATTTCTCATAAGGATATTTTGATGAAATGCAAGGAAGATCATGTGAGCCACTAGGGCATATGAACATGGACTCTAAGGTATAGACCTGGACATTTGGTCCAATCTCAAATGAAAATAATTCATCGAGCACCATCATAGCAATAAGGGATATAAGACAAAGTATATAGGGACTCTAACGCCCCATAAATATGGAAAAAAGCTAAAGGGATAATTAGAAACATATATAAATGTTCATATAGGAACATATCATCCTACCACAAATGGAAAAAATATATAGGGAAATGTAATTTCTAATACGATCCTACTCAACTACAAATGGACATCTAGGTCAAGGAGTTTGTATGAAGACTTCAATGTCCACCTAGGTTAGAACTCTAGTATGCCAACATAGGACTAACATCCTATCAAAAAAATGGTTTCTTGACAAGTTAGTCTCATCAAAGTTATCACAATCCTTAAGTCACAATACCCTAAATAGATTTCAAATTCCATATAGAGTAGAAAAAGCACCATAGTACTCTATAGTTGGAAATCATTATTGTTACATGATAACACAAAAAGAAGGGCTAATGGAACATGGTGTAAGCATAAACACAAAATATATCCACAAAAAAAAAACATAGAGAGAACACAATTCAGATTAGTACTTTTAGTTAACACTAAACTCAATGCAAAAAACAAAGGCCCAACTTTTTTCTTTCTAAAAATAACATTTTAGTCAGAAAAATAAAAAAATTATTAACTGGTGAAAAAACCAAATATATTGATCTTAATTACAATAAAATTGGATTATTCCCTAATTTTTGAAAATTATTTGTTCATGATTAAACACTATTTACTAATCTACGAAAATGTCATTCTATAAAATTTGAAAATTTATTTATTAACAAGAATTACTATTTACTAAGATTTACTATTTATGGTTGAGAACTATTTTGAGGTTAAAAAAGTCAAGAGTCAAAGGTTGGGGTTAACCTTTGACTCAAAAAGTCCACTAAATCCTTTTTGGGGTATTTTAGTCATTTTTATGATTACTTAGAAAAACATGATAAATATTGAATTAAATACTCCCTAAGGTAATTTTAGCATAACTATCCAAGAACACATTGGAAAAAAAAATCAAAAACCTAAAGAAAATATATAAGGCTTTTAAAACTATTTCATGAACTTAAGCATTGAAATGAATGTGTATCAATACATTTGATATATGAAAGTTCATCTAAAAATGACAACCTATGGCATGGTATCATAAAATAAGCACAACCACCAAAAGATGAAAATCATACCTAGAAAATTCAAAATTTCTTTTTACCATAAATCATACTAAGCATGCTTAGATTTAAACACGTTAAGCATCAAAGATCATCTACACTTCAAGATATAAAATATGGGACCATCAACTTAATCAATACAAAAATAAACTCAAAGGCCCTAAAATGGCTAAAAATTGCAACCAACTAATCATGACATAAATATATCTATAAACACAATTAATCATGCTTATATGTAGTAACATAGTCTTCTTTTATTTAAGCTCCAAGATATTCAAGAAAGGGAAAATCAATTTGAAAACCTAAGCGTTAATATCTTATGAAAATGGAAAAAAGTATCGAAGAGTTTTTAGAAAAAAGAATTGGATAATAAGTATAATGAATCGTTGAATGAAATAATAGGAAGAAGACCTTAGGTGAAATTATCAAAGCTTAGAAGTTGAAAATAATGGGGGAAGAAGGAAGAAGATGATGAAGAAAAAGAGGAAGAATAAGGATAATATGTTTTAGTGGTGAAAAGAGGAGAAATAAAAAAAGAAATAATCATACTATTGAAAAAATGTTAAAAGGATAGAAAGGTAAATGTAAAGAAATCTTAACCATTAACATAGAGAAGATGTTTTCTAAAAACATATTAAGAAGAAGGAAGAGGAGGTGAATTTGAAATGGGAGAGGGACTAAATAAATTATTAGACCCATCCTATCACATATGGTTGGTGGAGATTAAATATCACAAAGGTTAGAATAAGGTAGAAAAAGAGAAATACCCAAATAACATCTAATAATACCCCAAAAAATATATTAATCCCAAGTCTTTTTTTTAAAAAATTATACATATTGAAGAATAATTTTGGACCTTAAAAATGCATTTTAGATATATATATGTATGATGAATAGTGCCATTTTTTTTTACCGACAACTTTATTTGGAATTTCTAAAGAGCTTAAGAGACGTAAAAAAAATAATATAAGGAGTCTAAACTTTCATGTAATGGAAGTGTTTTTGATGTAGGAGTATCCCCCTCAAGTAATAAAAATAAGGATAACATACTTATTGATTTTATAAAAGTTGAACACTTGAAAACTCTTCTTACTTGAGTTAATGAATAATAAGATATTAGGGATCTATGGAAAGCCATGCAACAATAAAGCAAACCATCAACCCCCATGTGTTCTTGGCTATATAGTGGATACATTATGGCTCCATAGAGGCACATTTCATTGGCTAACCAAATACATGATTTTCTCTATCCTTACACTCCACCATTTTAGTCGAGAAATCTACTCTTTACAACGCTATTTTCTATGCGAAATTAAGAGAATTTTTGAAGATAATATTGAGGAAATCAAGGTCTTCAAGTCAAGATTAATTTAGCAATAATAAACCTCAAAATGTTTAGCCAAATTCTAGCCTACCAAGGAGAGTAAATCCACCATCTATTAATTAACAAAAATTTTCCTTTCTTAGCTATGCATAGTTAAAGAGTGTTGTTAGACTTTCCTAATGTTTAACTTATGTTTTCTAATCACTTTTCATATTTTTTTATAGTACCCATCATTTCATGGAAGGCTACGAAGGTTCAATAATCACTAATAGCTCATTATGGACACTATCAACCTTAGTTATCTTGTATTAATACAAACTCTTGTTGGGGGTTGTAACCAAATGTGCTCACTTTGAGTTAAATATATGATGTAACTCACTAAAATCTTGAATCAACTTTATATAGAGGAAATATTAATTAATGGAGAAGGGTTCTTTTTGAAAAAAAAAATTACTAGCTTGTTGTCGACACAACACTTCATTTCAAGGTTAAGAGTTAGTCTTGTGTGTTCTAAAAATGTGACACTATTCAAAATAAGAGTTGAAACCTAAGTTACTTAATGTAAGTTCTTAATATTGAAGGTATTTCATGATTAATTTCACCTCTCATCTTCTTTACCTCTTCTCTACATTTTTTTGTTGTTGGAACCTACCTAATCTCATCACCAACACTTGGCTTAATCCAGTTGTTTAGATTTATTCATCAAATTAGTTTTAAAGCTCAAGTTGGTAACTCTAAGTCATCACAATCTTATCATCACCTTCACTCAAACCACCATCAATTTTGGTTCTGCACTTTTTTTCCTTCTTACCATTTCTCCCAACCATACCCAAACTCTATCCACCTTGTTTTTTTCTCTACCTCTTGGGTTGCATAAGGAATTTTGCTGGTAGTCTCAGCTAGCATGGAAAACCAACCTATTTTTAAAGGGTTGAGCATCAAATAAGACCATAACTTAAGAAGATATAGGAGCATCAAAGCTTTAAAAAAAGGATATGAGGAGGATGTTTGGAATTTTTTTTATTTGTTAGTACCAAATGCTTACATTCCTAGAGCAAGGAGTCCACTTCCATAAGATGGAGAAGGAGAAAATGGTGTAGGGGATGAGTCACAAACATTATCTAATCTTCTAGAAATTCCCCTATGTTACCATGAAGGGCGACGTTGTTTAGGAGGGATCCCTTTAATGATATCAAGTTTGAGATCCAATAGTGTGATGGATCCTATAATTCAAAGAAGTTTACATGATGAGAAGTCCTTTAAGGTTTCTATCCTCAAGTTTAAAGGCCATTCTTCCTTATGGTTGGAAAATTTAGTGCATCATAGGGGGATGATGGGCAACTTTAAAGTATGAAGTTGGGCGAAAATGAAAAGGTTGATGAGGGAGAATTTTTTGCCATCTTCTTACACTCAAGATCTATATAAAAAAAATTTATTTCTTATGGTAAGTTCCCTTAAGTATGGAAGATTATGATTGGGAGTTTGAGAGGCTCATAATGAGGCTTGTATTGGAAAAGGTTGAAGAGAACACAATATATCCATTCTTAGGTGGTTTAAGGAGTGACATTGCTATGAAGGTGGAACCCTACAAGTATTATACCATAGATGAGTTGTTCTATTTAGCCATAAAATTAGAGAAGCATAAAAGGGAGAATATTAATTTAAAATTTGGAGGGTTAAGGCTGAATACATGCCCACCTAAGGAAGTTCCATAGTTCACTCCTAACCCTAAGAAATTTGATGTTAAGGGTAAAGGAAGGCTAGATGTGGGTGAGTCTAGTAGAAATAATGGCATTTTGTGTTTTAAGTGCCAAGGATTTGGGCATTATCAAAATGAGTGTTTAGATAAGAGGGTGATGACCTTGCTGGATTTAGAAGAGGGGGCTTTGGAAAAATAATATTGTGAAGATCATTTAGCCTTGGAAGGAGGGGATAGTTTTGAAGAAGTATAAAAGGATGTAGAGGATTCTTTGATGGTAAGAAGGGTTTTACAAACAAGGTAAGTCATGGAAGAGAGTTGCAAAGGGAGAATATATTTCATACAAATTATACCATACTTGGTAAGATATATTCCTTCATTGTCGACAGAGGTAGTTGTAAAAATTTGGCTTCTAACACTCTTTTAGAGAAGCTTAACTTAACGACCATGTCCCATGCTAAGTATTATAAGCTTTAATGGCTTAATAATAGCTTAATGGTTGAAGTCACCAAGAAAATGGTTGTACCATTTTCCATAGGGAAGAATTATCAAGATAATTTTTATGTGATGTAGTTTCCATAGGCAATTTGATAGGAATGTAAAGCATGATGGCAGGAAAACACTAATTGATTAACCTAATTTAACAAAAAATATTGTACTCGCACCCCTTAGTATTTTTTCATCACTTGTTAGGGAAGACAATAATTATAAGAATATAAGAATACTTTGTTTGTTGATAGGAAGGGGTTGGGAAAGGCCATATGAAAAGGGAGGATCTTATATTTTTTACTAATTCATGAGCAAAAGGAGAATGGTAATACACTCGACCCTCAGGTTAAAACCAGGTTAGAGGAGTTTGGGAATGTATTAAAAATGAAGAGTTTTCCTCCAATATGAGGTATAGAGAACTAACTAAAATTTTTTCCTAAGGATACCCTTCCAAACAAACCAGATTATAGGAGTAATCCTTAGGAGGCCATGGAGTTAGAAAAGCAAATTAAAGAGTTATTGCAAATGGGTTTATTTAGGGAATCCCTTAGCCTGTGCACATTGTTGTCCCTCTTGGTACCAACAAAGGATGGGAAAATGCAAATGTGTGTTGATAGTAGAGCTATCAACAACATTACCATTAATTATAGGTATCCCATACTTAGTCTTGATTCCATGTTAGATTGTTTTCACGGAGTAAATGTGCTCTCCAATACTAACTTGAGGAGTGAGTACTATCAAATCAAGATAGAGGAGGGAGATGAGTGGAAAACTACCTTCAAGACCAAAGAGGGATTATATAAGTTTTTGGGCATGCCTTTTGGACTATCTGACAGACTAAGCACCTTCATTAGGCTCATGGATGAAGTATTTTCACCCTTCATCTTTGAATTTATAGCTATATATTTTTATGATATTCTTTTATACCCTTCTAGTTGTGATGATCATGTAAGTCACATGAGACTTGTGTTTGTTTCTCTTATGAACAACAATTTGCATGGTAAACTAGAAAATTGTGACTTCTTTGTGCCAAAAGTCACATTTATAAGGTTTGTTGTATCAAGAAATAAAATATCCATGGATAAGTCAAAGGGGGAGGTAATAAGAATGTAGCCTACACCCAAATCCATTATAGATGTTAGATCCTCATATATATATATATATATATATATATATATATATATATATATATATATATATATATATATATATATATATATATATATATTATAACAGGTTCATAAAAGCATTTAACATACTTCTAGCACAAATTACAGAATTCATAAAAAAGGGGAATTACAATGGGCTAAGTCTGGGCAAGAAGCCTTCAAGTTAATCAAAAGCAAGTTGATTGAGGCCCTAGCATTATGCTTATCCAACTTTATAAGGTGCTTGAGATCAAGTTTGATGCAAGTGGATTGAGTATTAGTGCCATCTTTATACAAGAAGGAAAATCGTTATCATTCTTTATTTAGAAACACAATTGTCCAATATTGATCTATAGCTTCTATAATAAAGAATTTTATGCTAATATTAGGGCTTTAGATTATTGGTCACACTATCATAAACCATCATAATTTTTATTGCATACCGATCATGAGTCCTTAAAGTATAAAATTGGGTAGCATAAATTTAACCCTATGTATATTAGGTGGGTAGAGTTTTTGTAATCTTTCTTATTTGTAGCTAAGCATAAGAGTGGCAAGACCAATAATGTATTAGATGCACTCTCTAGGAGATATTATATGCTATCATTTTTATAAGCATGGCTCCTAGGATTTGGGTTTTTGAAGGGACTATACAAGATCGATGAAGACTTTACAAGATACATGGAAGATTAAGACAAGCTCAAGGGCCATGCCTTATATAAGAAGGATTCCTCTTCAAAGGAAAAAAGTTATGCATCCTAAAGTGCTCCATTAGGGAACTACGCATTTGTGAAGTGAATGGGGGAGGCTTAGTTGGGTATTTTGTCATTAGCAAGACTTGTGATGTATTGTAAGAATATGTTTACTTTCCTAAGATGGCGGGAGATGTACAATACCTAGTGGAAAAATGCTCTACTTTCCAAAGGTCCAAGTGTCACTTTTACCAAGGACTCTTTACACCTTTACCTATCGCACACCATCCTTTGGACCATGTGAGCATGGATTTCATAGTAGAATTTCCTAACACACAAAGGTAAAATGACACCATTTTGGTGGTCGTCGATTGGTTTTCTAAGATGGATCATTTTGTCTTATGTCATAAGACAGATTACACCTCTTACATCGTTGATCTTACTTAAAAAAATAGTTTGGTTACATGGTATCCTAAGGATGATTATCTCTAATTGAGATACCAAGTTTCTCAGCTATTTTTAGAAAACCTTACGTAGGTTATTCAGTGCAAAAATTCTCTTTACTACCCCTTATCACCCACAAATCAATGGCTAAATGGAAGTCTATCAAGGAGACTACATTGATCATCTTTTAATCAATTAAATATTTCCTTTCATAATAAAGAATTGTAAAAGATTGTTTTTAGAATTTCTTAAAGTGTAATTTATGTTTTCTAATCACTTTTCAAAGGTTGTAATAGCACCCATCATGTGATAGAATCCTAGGAAGGTGTCACAATCACCAATAGCTCATCATAGAGACTATCAACCTTAGTTAGCCTGTATGAGTATAAACTATGGTTGGGAGTATAACCAAATGTGCTCACTATAATTTAGATATATGATGTAAATGACTAAAGGCCTGAATAAATTATATATAGAGGCAAGATAGCTAAAGGGAGAAGGGATTTTTTTGACAAAAAATTTCCATCACCTTGTTGATACAACACTTCATTTCAAGGCTAAGAGTTAGTCTTGTGTCTTCTCAAAATCTTACACCATTTAGGCTAACAATTAAAACCTTAGTTGGTTAGTGTTAGTGCTTAATCTTAATGGTATTTGAAGATTAAGTTTACCTCTCTTCTTCGTTACCTTTGTAATACGGAAAAAATTTTAAAAACCGATAATTTAATAAATAGCCTTTATCTTTTGTAACAATTTTAGTGTGCTACTCTATTTTGAATTGAATTTTTATAAACCATGTTCTATTTATTTTAGCCTTAGCACTTGGTGCTAGAATGATGGGAGTAAACCAGTCTAGTACTAAGTGTGGTAGTAATATCCCCAAAAGGTATAGTTTTATTTTCTTTGCTTCTGCTATTTGATTTTGATAAAATGAAATTTTTCAATAGTAAATTTTGTGGGTTTTACAACCTTTTATCTACATTTTTTGTTTTGTTCGAATATACCTAGTTCTATTAGTAATACTTGGCTTAATCCAAATTTTTTAACTTGATGCATCAATTTTGAAAGAGATTAAAGGCGAAAAGTAGTTTGAAAGTCTCATGAGAGCTAAAACTACAAGAAAGGATGAGAAAACAAGAACTAAAATGTTCAAAATCACTACTAAGGTTTCTAATCTTTAAAGGAATGTAAAAAATATATATAAAATCTAATAATTTTATTTTTAAATAAGTAAGATCTTATAATGTGAATCTTCTTTATGGTTTAATGATTTAAAGGAGTTTATGGTTTGGTGATTAAAGATTGGAAGGGAGGTTTATGAATCTTCAAGCAAGATTCAATCAAGAACTTATCACAAAAGCTAATTTGTAATGTCTCATAAAGAAAAAATTCAAAGGATCTTATCTAAGAGCACACGAAGTAATTATAGCTAGTAATTAATAGTTAGAAAGAGAGATCACTTGTATTATGAGTTCAATAATGCTTAAAATGTATACAAAGGGCCATTAGCCATGCCTTTTGTAGTTAGCTAAAACATTCTCACAACTATTTATAATTAGTTAACTAAGATATCCATTATCTTCTACTTGTTACAACCCACTTGTTTTGAGCACTTAACTAGCATAGACATGGCTAACTAGCATAGTAAATAAGTATAACTAGTTGAAATAATCTAACACTAACCAATATAATACATGAATCAAATGAGAATTATTAAAATTAATATATCTAATTATTTCATGGAAATAACCAAAAATATTCTTACTTTACAAAAAAAATAATAACTAGGCCTATGTAACTTGTAAGTTCGACTTTCATACATAATAACTTGTTTCACATAAAATTTTAAGTATGTTGACATCTTGAAATGATTTAATCTTCTCCTTTAAAGTACATTACATTCTTGAAAGAATTACTCAAAGCACACTCATTAGAGTAAAAACTATTATTATCAAAGTTAATTGATATGGTTGGCTCCATAAGCAAGTATGCCAAGTTTTTATTCTCTTAAGACTCCATGGATGCACCTACGTCATCATACACTAGTTAGGATTTTAAAAAGTGATGTATTGGATTAGATACCTAAAAAGTGTAGCATTAATACAATATACATACCGAGTAAATAAAACCTAATAAAAGTTATAGCATGTGCACATAAAATATATATGTACATGATGGAAAGTTGTAGATCATGCTGAAATAATTACATAAAAAAACACTTAAAACATTCCTTACATGATATTCACAAGAAATTATTCAAATTATCATGGATTCAAAATTTATAATACCCCACTATTTTCATATATCAATCCTTATGATCATACAAACACTACTATAAATTATCACTATAAGAAAGTAGTGCATTAGTTAGCAAATTATATTGTGTTCATCTTTTTTGTACTATTAAGGACCACCATCAATTTTCATTGCTATCAATATACCTATTTCTACATGTGTAAGTATTAGTCATTAAAAATTAAATTATTTAGTCACTAAATACTTCTATACATATGTATTTTCTTAAAAATATGGCATCATTCTTATTCTAAATCATCCAACCTCTCTATTCTAAAAATAAAGATAAGAAAATAAAAATAAATCATGATAGACATCATATTATCTAAACTAAAAACCTATAAATATATTTTAAACACTCTCTCACTCATAGTTTCCTTCGACCAACTCTCTCCTAAGAAACATTCAACCTTCAACAACTGCTCTCAAATGATATCCAAGCTATCAGATATTTGATCCATATTTTAAACCTTATTTTGGATTGAGTGGTTTAGAGGTAAAATAGATTGTGATTTTGTGTGGTTTTATATTAATTTTAAGGAAGAACAATTGGATTTGTGTGTTTTGCTTGTTGGATGTTTATGTCATCCCCATCTCTTAAATTCCACCACATTTGCTCCTCCCATTTAACTAGTATATTGTCATTGTTTGATATTATTATTTAAAATTACTATAGCTCAAATTATTCTCATATAATCTCCATATTTAGACAAAAACATAGTACTAAATTTTGAACAACACATTCACTTTCTAAAAAAATGGGTACATTAAACATTTTTAATTGAGCATTGAAAAATAAAGACGGTAATACCTAACCGCCACTATTATCTGTTGCACTATAGATTTTTATTATTGATCTTTATGATTATCCTCCATTTGTGATGGTTTATTTTCATATTTAATAAGAAATAGAGGAATGCTATGATTTTAGGAAACCTTTTTGAATATTGGGCCTCAAATTTTTTGTGTCACTTTTATAATAAAGAATCATTTATTATTTTGGTTTTCTCTAATTATCTTCTATAATGAAGTTATTTCAAGCCTTATCTTTCCAAAAGGTCGGTTTATACATAATGCTAGTCTAAACTATGGGTTTAGAAGTATATCAATAGATTATGGTGTCCTTAATCCTACTTGGTATTTGATGATGTATTTTGATGCTTTTTGTGGTTTGGGTCTAATTTTGGATAGACATGTTTAGGGTTTTAGCTTACTTGAGCCTCAAATGTTGTATTTTTGAGGTCATTTTGGCGTTTTAGCATCTCAAGTTATTTTATTTTAAGCTTTTTTCCTTATTCAAATACACTAAAAGTATTATGATTTTGAGATATATAATGAAGGATTTGGATAATTTTATTTTAATCTTCTAACTTGTATTTTGACGAATATGTTGTATTTGGTTTTTAATTAACAAGTAAAGTCATGAAAGATTTTTAGATAGGGTTTTCGATGGGTTTTTAGAATGGGATTTGACATTAATTGGAATAGCTTGTT
Organism: Tamarix chinensis; assembly: GCA_030549775.1. Classification (NCBI taxonomy): domain Eukaryota; kingdom Viridiplantae; phylum Streptophyta; class Magnoliopsida; order Caryophyllales; family Tamaricaceae; genus Tamarix; species Tamarix chinensis. The sequence goes on from CM060174.1 coordinate 36,315,310, forward strand.
GATAATGCATGATTTTATACATATATCATTTGATTGTATTCAATTCTTTTATTCCCTTTTGCTCTACAAGTATGTGATGTGGCTTATATATATAGTTTATGGTGGAAATGTTTGGAGAGAATTTGTTGTAGTCTTAGTTACTAGTGCTAAGGGGAATCATCAAGATTTTTCCTCCCATACTATCATTATTAGATAAGTAGTTATTTAACTTGTGGTCATATATATTCATGTTCATTGGCACCTCAATCTTACTATTAGAATATTCATGATTTACCCAAATACGATAACCAATGACTTAAATGAGGTCATATCTATACTAAACTTATATTTTATATATATGGTTGCAAAGAACACAAGGTTCATGTATTAGGCAACTAATGTTGAGTTTTTAATAAAGGAGGTGCAAATGTGAAGGTATATTTAGTGTGTCAAATTCTATCTTGTAATGCTGAAAACTAAATCTCTTATTTCATTTGTTGATCTTTAATAAAATCAAAATTTACCTTAAGTTGTTATTGTAATAATTCATGTGTTGTCTTTTATTCTCTGGGGTAATTCCATGCACTATATTCCTAAGCTATCTATACATTTTAGAATTAACAAAGAAGATTAATTCTTGATCCTTTAATATCTTCTCACGCTCCTCCTCCTCCTTCACATTAGTGCACATATATAAATATAAAGAAGAAAAAGTTATAAAATTTTCATATATTAAAAAATGATAAGTTTGATTAGTAGTTTTAGAGCATCATACACAAAAAAATGGGAAATTAAATATCTATTTTTTCTTCTAGCATTGGTTCTAATAGTAAGCTTGCATCCTAAAATTATATTGAAATGATAGAGTGCACCCATCATAAATATTAGTTAGAGTTTATTTTGAAGAGTTATTCCTCCTATGCTTGGTTACTTATTAGAATTAGAAAATTGTTAATCATCTAATTTGTTTCCCTTAATGGCCTAAAACAATTTATTCTAAATTCTAAAACTAGCAATATATAAACATCATTTAATGCAACCATTGGCTTAGTATATGTTTAGAAGCACAATCACCTTATTTTAACATTATTGAATAGACTTTATAGTTTTCATTAGTATTTATTGTATTTTCTAAATTATATCTCTCTAACTTAAATTAATTACTTTGTAATGTATCCCTAAAATTAGAATGGTTTAGAGAGAGAGAGAGTGGTGATTGAGAGAGGATATTACATTTACACCAAAGGATATACAAGAAAAATCTAAATATATACATTTAGCACACTTTCCTAGCTAATTAAAAAAATATGAAGGTTATATCCCACACTACAAACACCAAGAACGCGGTAAGGATCAAAAACATGAAAGTAATCTTATGGAACTAATTTTTATTAGGATTAACCTTCTTTTTCATGTTCATATGCAACATCCTGATTTTTAACTATAAAAAAATATTATTTAAAACAATGCAGAAGTAAAAAATATACTTTGAAAAAATGGCATGTCACCGCCGTAATAGGGTAGACGTCCACCGCCTATAGATGCAAGGATAAACCAAATGATCCAATTTAAAATAGAATGCGAAAAATTAAATTACATAAATATTTAAAATATTTTTAACATCAAAGGTCTTCAATAGCCCTTAACCAATTAAAATACAAGAATATAGATAAGTTAAGAATACAAGGCTATATTAAAACAATATTAAGGTGTGACACCAAAATCATGGTCCATCATGGATCCTACAAAATCCTTTGGATGTCGATGCTCTCAAGCCCCAAACCCAAGATGTGGTAGGAACACTATTAGATATCCATAAAAGCTTACACATGGCCCTCTACTCGTGGGAATGAGTAGTTGATTGATCAAACAAGCACATTAGTACACTATATACTGAGTAAGCCAAATTGCATCCTCAATAGAAATCACAAATATGAAAGATTCTATCATAGCAAAAATATCATATTTATCATGTGTCATATTAATGCCATATGCATAAAGGCATCAGGAAATACTATCATACATAAATCATGCAACTTAGAATATATAATACTTATCTTCATAGTGTAATGATATAGATTATCACACATATAATACAAAGATTAATTTGGCATACAACCAGGGTTCATTTTCCAAGTTGATTAATTGATTAGGTTATGCCATCTCCTTATTCATATATTTATATAGGTCAACATCTAGTCAAACATTCTAATTATGAACTAGTTAGTCATTTAAGACATTATCTAAGTGTTCATTCCAACTTCTACCCTTTTATCATACAATTTATTGTTTCCATCATTAAATAATTATTTATTATTATCATCATCCAAATTTTTATCATCAAGTGATGGATTGTGTACCACACCATGGTCTCACATACTATAGAAGCCTATCCAAACCAAGGGATAAAAATTATAGGTCAAGGTCAATCATCAAAGTGGACATAAGTCTAGACCGAAGCCAATCACCAATAGGGACATAAGTCTAGGCCAAAGTCAACCAATATGGACATAAGTTTAGGATGAAGCTAACCACCTAGGTAACTATACCCTTTAGTATTTATATATTATAGTATATTATTAGTATCTAGAGTAGGTGAGGTACCAAGATCTCTAGGATCTCACTCTAAGGCACCAATAAAGTCTAAAGGCAGACTAACCCCCATTAGCTAATAGAGGATTGGGTAACCAAGACCCATACATAACTTAATTGCCTTTATCTTTACATGATTAGTACATTATTCATGAGGTTAAGTGATCATACTAAGGCCCATAAAAATAACAAGCAAGGCATACACATATTTATTCTATATTGAACCATTCTAATTCCCTAGCCATGTGAGGGGGCTTTTCTAATTATCTTTATCCAATATTAATCATGCCCACCATATTATTTTATTCAAGCACATTTTATGCTTTATTAATATGTCCTTATATATCATCACATTTTATAAGTGTTAAACCTATTTAGCCTTTATAGTACTCATTGAGTATGTCATAAATTATGATATGATTAGTCAATTTATTAGGTCATTAATACATGATAAAATATATATTTTATGCTCTTAATAATCATAGAATGGTTGCATACATATCCTAAAAGTATAATCAAACAAAAATGAATGAAATCACACAAACCAGCCGAACAAGTCGATCGGTTTGGCCTACAAAGTTGATCGGTTGCACCAACTAGTCAATCAATTTAGTCGGACTAATCAATCAATTTGACTCAACTAAACCTTGATTTTCCTCAAATATATCTATTGGTTTAGGAAAACTATTTGACTATTTATAGATCCGTTGATCGGTTGTAGACAATTAGTTAATGGCTTTAAGTAGAGAGAAAGATAAAGGTCTCTCTAGGCTTACCACTTGATGGATTGGGTCAACTAGTTGACTGTTCTAAAAACCATTCGATTGGCTTGCCCTAACTAGATGATTGGTTTACCCTACAACAATACTAAACAATCATTTTCATGCAGATCATGCATATAAATCTTTATTATTCCACATTTGGACATGTTTTAATATCAAAACACACATTTTTAGCCTATTTAAATTACACACATCAACATTAATCATCACCACCCATTATTTCTCAAGATTCATGATTTTCACTCAAAATGCACAATCTAACCACCAAAATCAGTTCTACAAGCTATGTACATTCATGGAAGAATATATTGTCAAATTAAAGAGTTTCACATCATGAAATATTACTCATAATCCATTTTATAAGCAAGAATCACTTACTTGATGTAGGCAAAACTATCCTCAAATGAGAAATCTTAGCCTGTAAAAGCCTCAACTTCTAAAACCCTATAAAAAAATTTAACTCCTAATTTCAAACTTAAAATAGAAAGGAAGAATGAACTTACTACATCCAAATAAGAATAAAGGATACTTAGCTGAACCACTCAACCATTTTCATAAATCTAAATATTTTTGGATTAATAATTAAAATAAGAGGGAGTTAGAGAGATGATCAAAAGAGTGATATGAATTCAAATGTAAGGATTGAAGTTTAGAGGGAGAGGGTGAATACTTGAGAGTTAGGTATTATTGATTGCTGACAAAAAAGGTGAACAAAATAGATGATCAGAGCTATTTATAGCTAATAAATGAAAATAAATCATAGTGTGGCCAAGACTAGATCAAAAACACTAATTCTTACCATTTGAATTCGAGTTAAACAAACATATTTCATTCAAGATATGATGACATATTTTGTAGAGCTCAAATGGTTATTGTAGGGAAATATAGGTCAATTGGTATAGAAAAGCATTTCACAAGAGAGGTAATAGAAGATCAACATAGAAGGAATCTTCCAATTGATTAGAATTAGGCTCGAGATCAAAGCAATGATCTCAAAAAGGAGTAAAGAAGAGAGGTGGAAGAAGAAAAGGCTAAGGTCATCCCCCTTCAGTTGTCTCAATTGACCATCTAGTTATATTTAAGGTAGTATTTTTGTGCTAAATACATCATGAAAAAGGATAAGAATCTCTTAAAAAAGTTCCATCTTAGTATACAAATTTTCCCTAACATTGAGCTTAAAAAAATTTCCAAGCTTGATATATCATTCAATCAATTTAGCCTACCAGTCAACTTTTCTATAAACCATTCAATTTGTTCCCTAATAAGCCGATCAATTTAGTTGAGTAAAATCATTTTGTTGAAATAACGAACCAATCGATTGGTTCATGGAACCCATCAATCAGCTTTCTTGAAAAGCTCAATAAAATTAATTTTATAACCTTATTTGAAATAAAAATTAAGCTAAATCCCCTTAGGGAATACATCATCATATTTGCATAGTACTAATATCTAATCTAATGGCCTCAGCTGCTTTGGTGTCTCAGACATTGCATAGGTACAAGAGATACTCTTCATGAATAAGGTTTCTCATTGTAATTGCCAACCCAATCCTTATAGAGGGATTAGGTTCACACTTCCAATAAGAAACCCTAATACCATTAGGTTCTTACAAAACCACATGTTCTTGTGCACAATTGATCAGTACCCGATACTTTCCTAACATATCCAACTTGATGATTGCATTAAAATCATGCAATTTGAGTTCTATGAGGTCCAATAGAAATTATATTCCTTTAATACCAAAGCCAATTCTTTATAGGCCCTATAACATGTAATCCTATCCCTAGAAGGTAATGTAATAGAAGTCCAAATACCAGCGGAAGGAGATAAGGCAACTCTAGCTACAAATTTGGACAACACAAAGGAGTGAGATGCACTAGAGTAAAACAACACATATGCTAGAAGGGTAAAGATAATAAGCATAGAAGCTACCACACTCTCCTAACACTCTACCTCTACCTGGCCCATCATGTTTAGGAATCCCCATGATGGAACTCCCACAACATTATTTGTTCCTTTCCCTTATTGGAAAGGGTGAGGACTCTAACCTCTAGGCTGATTATCTAAACTAGCAAAACTTTCTTGTAATGGCGGAACTCTATAAGTGTGTGGCTTTAGATGCTAGATAGATCTGGTGCTCTAATATCTAGAATGGCCCTTATGGATACTTCCACCCAAACTAAACATTCATAAGCTCTATATCCCATCATGCTACATCCATGACACATTCCCTTGTTGCCTCTATAGTGTACCCTTGAGTGATCTATTCCACATCGCTTATAGTGGTAGTGCCTCTCCTCAGCATAACCTTCAAACATACCTCTAAGCTAAGGCACCGACTCCATGCTCTTGCCATATTTAGGAGGAAAGATTCATCCCAAAAAGGCCTTCTTTCTTTCACTAGGATACTGGTAAACCTTAAACTTTCTCTTACTCCACGATTGAGCACTTTAGGTTTGGATGACTTGGGATGCCTCAAAAGTCTACATGTACATCCCTACCATGTCATGTGGAGTAACTCCCACTAAGAGCTCTTGATATATGATCACTAAACCAATCTTCACCTTGTTAGCCTCCATTTCAAAAGAGAACTAGACCAAGTCAATAAATTAAGTGTAGTACTCTTCAATGGATATGCCCCTTGAATAAGAGCCACAAACTTGTCATACTTCTTTATGTGGAGGTTATTTGGGTAGAAGTGTGTTTATAGCACCTATACGCATGATCCCCATCTCACAAATTCTCCACCCCTATGTTGGATGCTCCTCCATCACATGTTATCCTTTCCTCTCAAGTAGTATACCGCCATGTCAACCTTCCTATCCATAGGGTAACTATAGGAGGTGAAGATATTCTCTATATCCTTGACTCATCTCTCCATGATTTCTGGGTCCTCTTAGCCTTTATGGGTTGGTGTATGATGATGCCCAACCCTCCTGATCTAATCCTTTGAAATTAGAGCAGCTAGTAGAGCTAATGGTGGTTGTGGTACTGCAATCTAGTCCTCCATGTTATCTCTGATAGTGTGCATGAATGGAAATTCAGTGTGGAAGGAATCTTCCATTAAAGGAGAATTAAGCTTGAGATCAAAGTAGTGATCTCAAAAATGTGCAAAGGGAGAGGTAGAAGAAGACAAGGCTAAGGCCATAGCCTCCCTTTAATAGGACAAATTGACCTTCTATATAGATCTTAGATATCATTTTTTATCTAAATGTATTATTAAAAAGCTTAGAATCTCTAAGTAAAATTCAGCATGGGTTAACAAAATTCTATTTCAATCAAATAATTTTTCCTAAAATATTAAGCATTATAGATATACCTAGCTTGATAAACTAGTAGATTTGGTTAGCCTACAAGTTGGCTATTGTAGAAACCAATCGATCATTTCCTCAACTAGTTAATCAATTTAGTTAAGAAAAAAACATTTTGCTAAAGTAACAAACTATTTGATTGGTTCACATGAAAAACTGAATAAATTTAATATTCCAGCCTTACTTTGAATCTAACATTACCTTAAACCAAATCAAAATACCAAATAAAAAATCAATCACAAAAATTTATATAACTTCTCATTCGAAATTCTTCTAAAAAGATTGGGTATTACATAATATTTTTTAATTTCTAAGTTACTAGTTATAATAATGTAATACTAGTAAATTGAAAAAAAAAAAGTGGAAACTTTTGGTTGGAGGATGGGTTGTTTTAATAAAATTTTATGTTTTTTAAAGTTATCTTTGCTAACTTTTCATTTGCAATCTTGTTTCATAACATACTTGGGAAAAATTTATTGTATTCAATCTATAATTACTCAATATAATTTTTTTAGGTTAAAGAAGGAATTCTTATTGGTCGCTTGATTTTTATATGTGAACTTTTAACTACTTCAAATACTTTTTTCTTGGTCATAAGTTTTTTTATGCCTAATTGTTATAATATATATAAGTTAATTTTTTATTATTTATAATTGATCCAAGCTTTAGGCTATCCTTTCATTTTCCCTGGCTTGTTTACCTAGTATATATCCTATTGAATGCTTAACCTAGTACTTAGATAAATTAATTACAAATAAAAATGCACACAATATTATTTTCTTAAATTTCTTTTAGGATATTTATAATATTTTTAAGTGTCTTATGAACCATTTGATCTATCATGTATAAATAAAATAGCTAACATTAAAGGCTCATCTTCATATAAATGTAGCATTTTTAGTGAGAAGGTAGTTTCATGTCCTACTCATTTCTACTAAAAATTAATGTATAGTCATAACTAAGGTATGTGTATGTGTGCGTACACACTCATTTCAATGGAAATACTGTCTTTTTTTTGGTAAGTTATTGGAATTTCATTAATTACAATTTGGAAATACTCTCATAAAAAGTTGAAAAAAATATTTACATAGGAACTACACAAATCTATCAAGTCAATCTATCAAAGCACAACATATAGCCATCCTTGTAGGTAAGGAAAGATTAATGAAGATTTGGAGTATAATTTCCCGAACCACTTTCTTCATAAAGGGACCTTAGCTTGGAAGATAGATTGGTTATGAGAGTGTCATATCATGTAGACAATAGCAGTAATTATCATTCTCATGATGCCTTGATCTCCTCTTCTATACTTTCTCCTCAGGATTATCCAAGAATTAAATTGAGCCCAATAAGTTAAAGGAGGACAAATACCAAGCTAATTACACATGGTGTGCCAAAGATCACTAGCAAAAGGGAAAAGAATAAAAAGATGAGTCTAGTATTCCTGCTCTAGGGCATTAATACCACAGGTTTTCTCATTAGTAACTCCCCATATCCTAAGTCTAGCTCGAGTAAGAAGATCCTTCTTGCATAATAGCTAGTAGATGATTTTATGTCTGAGAATACTAGGGTGATTCCACACCAGCTTGTACCATGGCTTAACAACCCTTTCAACAGAATCATGTTGTAAACTTTTCTATGTTTATAGGTCTCATTAGGTGGAATACACCCATACTAGAAAATATTAAGGAGACCATATATGAGAAGAAGGATTCTTCTAAAAGTCCAAGAATGCTAAGGTTTACAATGAAAATCACTCAACCTTGCTCCCTTGATATAATAGCCATGCACCCATTTAATCCAAAGGATCTCCTTACTATACATCATCTGCTAAAGTCTCTTTCCCATGGCTTTAATATTCTAATAGTAAATATTTTTTAGACCCAAACCCCTTCTTTGATAGGAAGATAGACCTACTACCAGGAACCCAAAGCCTTATGAGAACCAGAAATAAGGCCTGACAAAAGAAAACTCCTACAAATACTCTCAACATGAGCAATAACATTTTTTGGGAGAATAAAAACTTGGGATCGGAAGTTCTGAATACCAAAAAACACAAAAGTGATAAGTTAGATTCTACCAGCATAGCTTATATGCTTGTTAGTCTAGAAAATAATCCTAGCAGAGAGTTTGTCATTCAGTGGATGAAAATGGGAGATCCTCAACCGAGCATAAGCAAGGGGCACCTGAAGGGAAAAACATCTTCACACTTAAGAATTCCAAAAATCTGAGATTTAACATTACCAAGAACCCCAACCAAATACACCAAGCTCTTAGGAGGGTTTACTTTTAATACAGAGCATTTAGCAAAGTTATCCAACTTCTAGTTAAGTAACAAAGCTGAGTGAAGATCCCCTCTTGTAAACAGCAACAGATCATCAATAATGCATAGGTTAATAATCTTGAATTTTTGCAGCCATGATGGCCAAGACACCTATCATCATTCCAAAGTTAGTGTAGGTCCTTGTGTAGGTACTCCATATCAATCATAAAAAGATAAGTCAAAGTACCATTCACATTGAAAGATACTCTAATAGAGGATACACAAGCCATAATCAACTGTGTGAATTGATAAGGGAAGCTAAATGCAAGGATGATTTACTGTAAAAAATGTCAATTAAGGGAACCATGTGCTTTCTGAATGTGAACTTTAAGCATCATCCTAGAACATACAATCTTCCTCTAGTAGTGCTTCACTAATTCAGTGGCCATAAGAACATTATCTCCTAAATTTCTCCCCTTTACAAAAGCAGCTTGAGAATCTCCAATAATGAAATGTAGAACATTCTGCAATCTATGTGCCAACACTTTAGAGAAAATTTTGTGGAAAATATTATGGTAGGAAATAGGTCTATACTCTTGGACTCTAATAGCACCACTAATTTTAGGAATAAGATGTATGGCATTTTTATTTACCTTCCTTAAGATCTTCCTAGAGAACTAGAATTTAGAACAAGCTTCAATAATATCATTACCAATAATAGATCAGGATTATTTATAAAATAAAGGATCAAACCCATCTAGTCCAGGGGCTTTCAAGTTTCCCATAGAAAAAATATTTCTTTTGGCCTCTTCAAAAGTAGGGAAGGACAACAGGATATACCTCTAATCAGAGGTTAGAGTAGGTCCTTGATGATAGATAGCTATATTGATATGCTTGAGCTTAGCACTAGGAGAACCAAGGAGCTTTTTATATAACCCTAAAATATCAGCCTTAATCTCATCTTAATCCATGAGAACTTTTTCATGGTTATTAACCATCTGGATGATTCTATTTTGATATCTCCTCCCTTGTAAACTAGTATAAAAATATTTGTTTTTGTGATCCCCTAATTTTATATATTGAATATGGGACTTTTTCTGCAAGAAGATCTCTCCATCTTTGGCTTTCTTCTCCCACTCCAACCTAACCAACCTTTCATCCATGATACTGTCATGATCAGGTGGATGTTGATTCAAAACATTTACTTTGTCCATCCAAACTCGATAAGCTTATGCAATTTCATGAAAGATTTTTCCACACTAATTGTCATTTAAATTTTTTAATTCATTCTTTACTAATCTAATCTTACTTATACATTGATAAGATTTATTTCCCTCAATATTAGTCTACCAAACACTTCTTACAAGGTTAAGAAAACCCTCCTTCTCAACCCATTGATTTAGGAATTTGAAGGGTTTAGATCCCACATTTTGAAACATATTCAAATGAACAACCAAATCATGATGATTAGATGTAAGATTCTAAACAATGTGAATTTTAGAAGTAGGAAACATATCCGACCATTCACTAGTTCCTACTCCTCTATCCAAACAACAATAAATCCTAGGTCCATTGTCACGTGCTCAGAGGTTTCGGCCCCAGCACCCCTGGAGAGGCCAGCATCCCACATTACGAACCGTCGAGCACCATACCGAATATGCGCAACATCCCGCAATAATAACACAATAAAGATGCATGAGAGGGACAACGAGTCGTACATGAGACGGAATGTCGACATTAGCAACCGTCAGGTAACCAGGGATCACCCATATTTGCATGGCTCATTGGCTAGATGTTTGGGGCAAGTCACGGACCGTGACATTCTCCCCCACCCAAAATCGCAAACGCCCTCATTTGCACCATAGAGGGGTCCCAACATTGCTTCCCTGCATCTCAAGTGCTGTCCTCGCGATAGTCCTTCAACGCTCGCCCCATGTTGGGAAAACATCCGACAAAAACCATACGTTGCCCCGCACAGCTCGTAGTCCAACCAACATCTCGTACTCAACATATCTGTTGGGCCATATCCGACCCCATAGCAGCGACAAACCTGCGTGCCTGAGATCATCTCATCGCGCGGCCCTCAACAACCCATTTCAATGGCCTGGATCCCACACCAAACCATGTCCACCAACACCCTTGTCAATGGACCCGTGCGGCACTCACTACCTCCCCTTGGCTTCACTTCTTCGAAGCCGATCGTCTCACAATGTGTCTCACATCCACGGCCTACTCATAGTCCTTTGGGGTAGCAAAAAATACGGCAAAATGCTTGCTGACTAACACGGGCAACGAGCTGCTCTAATACCACTTTGTCACGTGCTCAGAGGTTTCGGCCCCTACGCCCCTAGCGAGGCCACCATCCCACATTACGAACCGCTGAGCACCATGCCGAATATGCGGAACATCCCGCAATAATAACACAATAAAGATGCATGAAAGGGACACCGAGTCGTACCTGAGACAGAATATCGACATTAGCAACCGTCAGGCGACCAGGGAGCACCCATATTCGCATGGCTCATTGGCTAGATGCTTGGGGAAAGTCACGGACTGTGACACCATGCTCCTATCTATTAGTTCACATAAACCTGGACCTAACAGTAGGCAAATCACCAAGTCCATAATATTGCAATCACTAGTTAAAATCAAGCACATCCTATGTATCAATATTACGTCCAATCTTTTCTTGAGATGCAGTTACCACATTAAAATCACCAATAGCTAACTAGGGAAATTCCATTTTTCTTTAACAAACTGAATCATTTGGTAATGACTAGGTTGAATTCCAGCTACCATCCTAATCAATGAGCTCTTCCACCTTTTAATTTCTTTAGAAATTTTGTCAACTTGGATCATGGATTTGTTTGATCCATCTACAATAATGGGTGGAATATATTTCATAGTCATTCCCATTTTAGGTCTTTTATTATTCACTAATATATCATGCTAAGATTGACCATCTAGTTTGTCAATAGGATCATCAAATTTTCGAGTCAAGGAAATGGGTTTATCCATGATAGAACGATTATGATTCAAGAAATTACTAGCAATAAGAGGATCAAGATTACACTTATTCAAAATTGTGCATAGATTAGCATACTTCAAATCACATGGCATCAAATCCCCTTTGACACTAGGCTCTTCAATCTCAAATCCTATGGAAACTAATGACAATCATTAATTCTCATAATCTGAAGTAAGAGCCACCTTTTGCTTGCCAGTTTTCTTCTTCGCCATAGTCACCAACAAGCAGAGGTAACCAGGGAGAAAGAAGCGCGCGAGGTGCGTTCAAGGAAACATGTTTAATTTGCTTCACCGAGTTTAAGGGGAATACTGTTACATGTATATAAAGCGGTAATTTATTTTACATAGGCGTCAATTGGTTGCTTTATTATATGAAGTGAGTGTTAAGTTCTACTAATAAACAAATTATTAGATCTACTTGAATTTCTCTATAAATATTATTTTAATGCACGGGTTATATACCCATTATCATTAATGTACTATGATGGTTCTACTTATGGCTAGTTATCTACATTGAGAGTGCTGCCATCATATACTAGCAGTTAACTTATCTCTTTTATCTAGGAATGATATATTGAATGCAATTATATGCATGTTTTTTACATAATGGGCTCATAAGAAACTCAATAAACACATCAATATTAATGGTTTGGCATACTTGATTATGGAACCAATCATATTATCTATATTTGATAACAATATGACTTATTTATGTTAATTTAAGTCATTCTTGCACATATGTAATATATTTAAAGGAAGAATATCAAATCATTTAAGAATTGAAGATACATAAGATTTTCAAATGTTACAAGTAATTACAAAGGAAGTTATTGTGCATGAAAGTAAAAACTGCAAGTCAAGAAGGCCTAGTTAACACTTTAAGTCAACATCGTTGTTTTGATTAGGATTCTTATTAGTTATTTTCATGTAATAATTAGCTTACTTTATTTTTAATATTTTCTATTGAGTTATGTATTTTGTAGGATACAATTACATTTTTAATACCATTTTATATACTAGTTAGCCATTTATGTTTTATATGACTAAATTCATGTGCTAGTTAGAAATGTAAGGCTTCTATATATAAGGCATGATGTCGAAACTTGTGACATGTTGACGGGTGAGTATATTGAAATATGATATAAGTAAATCACGTAGTTAATTCGCTCTTGGTTATTAAATAATCCTTTCTAAGACTATTTGGAGTAATCTTAGATAGGTGACACTCAAAGTTAAGTTCTTTGAGTTCTCGTTGAATTCTTTATAAATTCTTACTTGAATATCTTAAATAGCCAAAAATCTTAGTTCATTTTCAATCACACAAAACTTCATCATCTTTGAAGACTTGTGTTTGAAAATAATACTTGAAAGAATAAAATAAAAATTTTTTATTTTTTGCATAGAGTTTAGTTTCCCTTAGCTTATCAATTCATCGCCCCAAATAACTAAGATAATCATGCTCATTTTTACTATACACAAGTATATCATCTAATTATACCATAATGAATTTTCCAAGAAAAGTTCAAATAAATTTATTCGTGAGTGTCATAAATAAACTAGGTGAATTAAATAATCCAAATGGCAAACCAGCCCATTTATAAAGACCATATTTATTTTTAGAAGTCGTTTTCCATATTTATTCATCCCTTTCTCTTATTCTCATTTCATGATATCAGCTTCTTAGATAGATTTTAAAGAGTACTTGTGATTCACATAATTCATCTAAAATTTCATCTAATCTAGGTATAGGAAATCTATACTTTTTATATTACTCACACCTCTAGAGTCAATACACATGCATTATGTGCCATCTTTTTTAGTAACCAGTAATGCAAGTACACAACAAGGACTCATGTTTTCTCTCATATATCCTTTTCCTATGAACTCTAGTATTTTTTATCTAATTCCTTAGTTTCTTATGGATTAAATCGATAAGTAGGTTGATTAGGTAAAGAAATAGCAGCCATTGAATTGATAGCATGATCTATTCTTCTTTCTGGTGGTACTCCTAGTGGTAAGTCATTATGAAACACATCTTTATATTCATCAATAAGCTCATATAATTAAGGATTAATTTTTTTTCTTTACCTTGTAGGGATTCCTTAATAATCAAAGCATAGAACTTCTTCCATCCTTAATACACTTTACCATAGCCCTTTCATGCGAAGATAAAATCTTCTTATTTTTTACTATGTTATCATTATCATACTTAGTTTAAGTTTATGTTTTTTCTTATCCTTTTCAACCAGATATTCATTAGTAATAATATTATGAAAATCACAACAATCATATTTCCATCATCTACCAAATATGTTTCCATATGCATCCATAGGCAAAACATCAAATAACACATCAACATAATAATTACCAATTCTAAATGAGATTAGGGTTTGTTTTATTACTCTTACTTCTTTTTCCTTACTACTCAATTGTAGAGAATAAGGCTTTAGATGTTATTTTTTCTCTAACTCCAATTCATTCACTACTCTCTCACTACTCTCCCACTCTTCCTTTAGTCTTGACTATCTTCTCTCTATGATTTGGTTTTTCAATTACTTGTACTTTAAGTAATATTTATAACACAATAGGAATTTACTTCATCATCTAACTCACTTAAAAATTCTTCATTTGACTCTGACTCTAAGCCTTCTTTACAATTATCCACAGCTTCAATTTCTTGTATAGATAATATTCTTTGGTTGGGATATTCTCTTGCAAAGTGTACAAATCCCTAACTCTTAAAACTACTTTGTAGAGACTTCATTGACCTTGGCCTTTCCTTTATCCTCTCAGTTAATCCCTTGTTTCTTCTCAACATTTGTAGAATTGAAGGTATCTGTTCCATACTTAGTAGCTTGAGTACTTGAGTAGTACATTCTAGAAGAAGTACTTTTCTTAGCATGAGGCTTAGTAGATTTTATTTTTTTAATCTCAATGATAGATTAATCATAAAATCAAAAAAATCATATATACAAGTTTCAAATTTATCTCGAATCATCATGTTTTTTCCTTCCTCTTATGGATATCATATATAAGTGCTAACCTCTAAAATTCCCTAATATATTCATCAACATTAACAAGTCCTTGTATAAGAGTATTTATTATAAAATAATTATCTTACACATACACTTTAGGTATAAATTTTCATCTCAAATGATTCTTAAGCTTATCCCAAGATTGAATTTTAGATTTACCTTATCTCTCTATTCTTTTCATGTTATCATACCATATCCTAGAAAACTTCTTAAACTTCATAGTAGATAATTTAAAATTTTTCTTATCATGATCATCCTTGAATTAAAAAGTATCGTCTTACCTCATGTAACCATTTAAGAAATAATTCAACATCAAGTTTACCATCAAAATTAGAAAAATCAAGTTTAATACCTTTATCTTCTTTATGATGATTCCTTAGTTGATGACTATAGTTCCTTCTATGACTTCCACTACCTTCTAAATCTTCTTCATATGCTACTCATCATTTGTTCTTGAAAATTTTGCACCAAATCTTGCTCGGCAAGCAAGTCTCCATTATTTAAAATTGGGTTCGTATTGTAGGAAGTTGTTGAATTTGAGAATTGGTTGTTGCCAAATTGATTAAGAGCTTTTGGATTACCTCAAAAATAACTTGAACATTCCATTCTCCGACCATATTATTAAACTTTCTAACACACTTTAAAAAATAATTAGTAATCCCAAAGGGTTTGGTTGGAACTCGAATCACTAAAGGTTTTCCGTCGCTTCTTCAAGTTGGTTCTCGAGGAAGTTTTTGAAATGAATCAATGAAACAAACTATAATACCCAATTTTTTTTTTAGAATAATATATAAAATAATGAATTATTGAATTGAACATAAATATATATACCCTTTTAATAAAATAATAATGATAATAATTATGACAATATAAATGACACACAAAAATTGTTATTTGGAAGACATTTTAAGAAATTAACATAAAATCAATTATAGATAAATTAAACCAATTTCCAAATTAATAAAAATTATTCTAAATATTTTTATTATTATTACTCATTAACCATAAACACCCTACCATATTTGTTTTCTTTTTTCCTTTCTTCTTATTCTTTCCTTTTTTTTTCTCTTTCCTTTCATTCTTTTTTTTTTGTCTCTCTTTTTATATTCTTTTCACCTACCCTATTAGGTTGCACCCTATAGGCCCTGTGGCTGTCCCGTTCCCCTCCTTTACTCCTCTTCTTTTCTTTTTCCCCTATTAAGCCCATCTTCTTCTTCTTCTTCTTCTTTTCTTCTTCCATAGGTGGAAGCCCAACATTCCTGCTCCTCCCATATTTTTCCTTTCTCTCCCTCTCTTTTTCCTCCCTTTCCTTTTCTAACCTCACCCTCAACCTCTCACCCTCGCACTCCTATAGAGATCCTCTCCTACTATTATTTTTGTAGCATGCCATTCATGTTCCCCTAAAAACTTTTTGATGCAGGACAAAAACTCAAGAATTGGCTTTTATAAGTATGGAACCAATTATTCTTCATTTGGAATGTATCTCCCACAAATTTGAAGACCAACGGATGGTTATGTTGCTAGAAACGTACCAAACAACCAAATAAGGGTATATGTGTATATGCATGGCATGAATGGAACGGATTACCACGTGCATTGGGGTTTATTGGCAGCTTGGTTGAACACTAATATTAATATTAGCTACTTAATTTATTAAGTAGTACAGTTAGATACTAGATAAAGCATAAAGTTAGCATGTATCTTTTAGCTTGTAATCTTTTGAACTATTCCTTTTATCTAAGTGGTAGAATGGATATATATAGCCATGAAGGTAATGATTATGGATGTATGAATTGAATATTGAAGACCAATATTGAACTTTAATACAAGTGAATTCTGTGTGAGTTTAATTCAAATTAATTGAATATGTGTGAATGATTTAGCTTGAAAATTTTAATCTCTTTATCTTTGTGAATTAGAGAATAATTCATATCCTCTTCTACTCTCTAGAACCCATATTTTTTTAGCCATAATTTTCATCAAAAAATCACTCTAGTTCAAGCATAATTAAATCCCTAATTCAGTTTACCCATTAAAAACCCTAAACCGTTGTTTGAAGCCCTAAAATCCTTCACCCTAACCAAACATCACCTTATTCTTTCTATTCAAATTAAACCCTAACCCTAACCCTAACCCTAACCCTAACCCAAAAAATCATATTCCATTAAAACCTAATAGTCAAATCATTATCTTCAACACCACATCATTGTTGAATCAACATCATAATTAACTCATCACGTTTGAATAATCTTCATCACTCATTCGCCATCACCGAATCATCACCATAATTTTTTCCTACCATATTTAAACCATCTTGATCCTTATTCCATCATATTCAAATCTTCAATTTATTAATTCATCATCAATGAGACTCCATCCTAATATCTAAACCCAATTCAATCCTTAATTCCACATAATTGAGAATCTCATCCTCCCATACACATCATTTTCCCCTTTCCACCGTGCGGGGTATGTAACTAGCACATCCCCTATATGGTCCCCCTCCCCATCATATCCCTCTTCCTCACCTACCCCTCCCCCCATAAGTTCCCCCCTACATAGGTTGTACCTCCCTACACCTACTAAGCCCCTTCCTTCACTTCTCTTCCTTTCCTTTCCTCACCTATCCCTAGCCATGCAAGGTAGGCATCTCAAGCTACCCTTTTACACTACCAAAAAACACCAATGCCGCTCTATGCCACTATCACCGCCAGTCATACCTCCCTCCCTTCCTACATTAGAGCACTTCCCTTGCCACACATACACCTCCACCGCCTTTTCTTCCCTTTCTTCCTCCATTCCTCATTAGCACCATTATGAATACGTCTGCCATCGTTAGACCACCACCTCAACCACTAACCACCTGTGTCAACACCTTCACCATCCCAAGAAACCCTACCTTCTCTCCTCCTTCCAATCCTAAAAACCCTCTCTTTACATCATCACCACCATCTCCAAAGTGCCATCGCTACCACCTTTTCCTACTTGGTATATTCTGGTTACATATTTCCCCTCCTTTACTTATTTTAAGCATTTTATTATAATAATCAACTATTGTTATCATTGTTGTTGTTGTTGTTGTTATTATTATTATTATTATTATTATTATTATGATTATTATTGTTGTTGTTGTTGTTGTTATTACTATTGTTATTGTTATTAGTACTACTACTACTACTACTACTACTACTACTACTACTACTACTACTACTACTATTACTACTATTTTGGTTAAGAAAATAAGAAAAAAAAAAGGAAAAAGGGTAGGAAAGATGTAGAATAGCTAAGTAGATGCTCTTATTATAAGTATCAAACCGATAATTCCCCTAAGGAAGTGTAGGATATCTTTACTTCAAGACCAAAGCCTACGACGTAAGGATATAGTTATGTTTGGGTTGTGCTATATATCTTGGTTGTGTAATGAGTGTATTTGTATGTGTTGTGTCTTTGTGTGTGTGTGTGTGTGAAATAAGTGTGTATGGTGTAGCTTGGCTTGCAAGGATCTAAGGTAATGGTATGTATGACTCTCATTAATTGTTTATATGTTTTGATAAGTCCCATTATGGGTGGATATATATCTTGTGGATGGTTAAATAATAATCTATTTATGCCTAGATGTCTTAGGTGGGACTTTAGTGGCCAAGGTAAATGAAATAAAATAATGAGGGTAGAGTAAGAAAAGTGTTATGTTGGAAGTGTCTTAACAATCTCATGAAATAATTTGGAGTAATAAAAAAGAGTAATGGTAATGAGAGAGGTTAGGGTAAAAGATGTGCATGGAGGTAAGATTAATGTGGTGGGGCTTTTCTTGGAGGTTGATCATGGGGAGGAAGGTGTGTTTATGGTATTTAGTGTACTTTGGGGATTTTAAGTACGTTAGAAGATGGGAAAGTGCATGGGGGTATAAAATAAGGTTTTAGGGATCAACCCTAAGGATAGGGTGCATCATGGAGAAAAGTTGAGGAAGTAGGTTGTACATCAAAGTTATGATGAGGGGTATACCATATAGAATATTTGGGTTGAGTCTAATAGAGGGTATAGTTGTGTATGAAAAAGAGTAAGATAATAAAAGGGGATACTAGGGTTTTCAAGGGTGATAAGTTAGGAGGTCATTATCAGATGTGGGAATTGAGAGAGTTAGGCTGTAAGATTTTAGACTTAGGGTGAGTATGGTGATGGTACTTAGATCAAGGAAGCTTAAATTTAAGTCAGAAGAAGAGAGAAGTTTAGTGACACATAAGCCAAAATATAATTTTAAGGGGGAAACCCTAGTCAGCAATGGAGATCATAGATGGGGAAAAAAGGAGAGAAGGTTATGACTTATGAGTATGAGGCTTTTAAGATCACACATAGGTTGGTGGAAAAATGTTGGAGGTCTAGGAGTCATCAAAGGGTGTGGATATCCCTGGTCAAAGTATTAGGGATTTTATAAGGTTTGGGTTGGTCGAAGGGGTAGTATGTCAGAAGTATTACTTAGGTGGTGCATGGATGCATGTGTGATACCTGACTAATAAGACACGAATAAGACACTTCATTGAGCTAGGCCTAGATGTAGGATATTTATGGTCCATCATTTATAATAGTGGTCAGGTAAATTTTGCCTGGGGTATTAGTACATTGTCGATCCACCAGTTATAATAGTGGTTAGATGCATTCTACCTTGTATTTTATATTCTTAATCTATAAGTTATAATAGTGGGGATCCCAAGCTCAATAATACACTAATGACTTATAGCGGAACACAACGTGGGTCGAGATCGTATGTAGTATATTTACCAATCCATCGATTATAATAGTTGTCATGTGTTCTACCCTAGAGTTTATCATATATTTATGAGGCCATAGGTTATAATGGTGGTGAAGTTCCATCTTCTCTAGAGTATATATTTTTAGTCCACCAGTCACAATAGTGGGCTCCTAGAACATATGTGGATATATTTTGAGAGATATATAAATATGGTATGAATGGCTTTAAACTCTAATGGGGGTAAGTGATCTAAAATAATCTATTATATGTATTATATATGTACTTTATGTTATTATGCCCTAATTTGACTATATTGTTCCCTTATTCAATACATAGCGTGTTGATGACCCTTATTATGGGTTTTGTTCATTCCCATGAGTCGTTAGAGGATTATGTTGCGTATGATGATCTTATCGGGGTAGAGTGATACCTTATATTGTGGGTTAGGGCTAGAGAGAGTGTATCCCAAACTAATTTTCCTTTAGTACCTTAAGTTTTTTTCTACTAGTAGTGGGATCCCATCAAGTAATTCCAATTCCTTTATATATTGATATTTTACGCTCACTTGTTCTAGTATTTTTATATTTCAATATTGGATTCTTTCATGTTCTAATCTTATTTTTGTCATGGTTTTATATTTGTGTTAACCCTTTTAGCCTTGTGGTTAGTATGAGACAAGATAGGGGCCAGGCTTATACTGGTCACGGTGGTAGTACCCCCTCTTCTGCTATGTGATTTTTAAAACAAACAAAAAAATTAATTGTAATTTTTAGGGGTGTTACACACACAACCAACAATCAATATTATGACATACACAAAAAAATATAAATAGCTTACATATTTCTAGCCAAATTCTTGATATAGAATTCAACAAAATTCAACACCAAACACCTCATACTTTCTAACAAATTATATGCATGTATTCTATGTTCTAACATACAATATATTTAATGAACATTCAAGATGCTACCATATATGTATTAGGTGTATATGTATTTCACAAACAATAAGTCTAAATAGTGTACTAGACTTATAATTGTGTACACATTAGCATACATTTGACTTAGTTTCAAACTTAAAAAAGTTAATTAGCGTATAATAATCCATTTAGTTTTCATGCATTTACACAATCATCTAATGATTTAATTCTACATGAAAGCTACCCAAAAGACTTTTTTTCTCCATTAAACTATTCAACACGTATTGCATATAATCACTATCTTTAATTTAGTTCTTAACACGTAAAATTCATATATTAATTTCAAGATCACTCTAATTCCAATTATAATCACACATTTAACCATCTATAATTGATCACGTTCACGCAAGATTTCAAGAAAAGTAATCAAGATTCAAAAAATAAAATCAAGAATCATCAAGAACCTCTTTTTTTATGTCAAAGGAATTTGTTTGCTTAATTATTCTCCAATCCATGTCCTCCTTCACTTGTGTTGAACCAAGCCTGTACTTTGATAGAAAACATTAATGTGTAAGATAATGGGAAAATATCTTTCAAAAATTTAGAATCTTTATATTAGGTTTTTATAACAACAAATTCAACCAAGAAGAAATAAAATTGATAGTTAGGACGATTCATACAACTTTCAATTGGAATGTTTTGATCTTCTCTAACAATAAAAAAAATAAAGAGAAAAGGTTCTAATTTCTCTATAAAATAACTCCTAAAATTCAGTCAAGATTTAACCTCACTTGAAGAGAAAGTATGAAGATAGAATCACTAAGAGTTTTCAACTCTAAGTTATCTCTTTATTCATTAAGTGCTTATTAATTTATCTATTTATTCATTATATATAGTTGTTCACCACCACTAAATTTACAAGGCATAAATATATATACACATTTGACATATGAGGTCAAGCCTAACTCTCATTAGTTAAGCCCAAATTAACTGGCCTAACTGAATAAGAGTTAAACTAATACATCTCCATATGGTAAGACAATGAGTTACAATTATAATGACAAGATTTTACAAAGTTGACCTAAAATATCAAAGCCACATAAATCATAATCATGATAATACATGGAATAATAAAATAAGCAAGCTTTGTGTCTTGTAGGTTTATCTTCCATGCCACTTTGTAGCCATTACATTATCACTGTATTGTACATCAAATATCAATGGTGAAGTCTGTAATATCCTGAAAATTTTTGGTGCCTAATCCCACATCATTAATGCTCTAATTTGATTATAATATTAAGAAAGCTTATTTTTTTAGCCTTACTCAATCCCTTAATCCCAAAATTTTAACCAAATCTGAAACTCTGACTCAGATAAATTGTAATTCAAAGACCCAAAATCAAAACCCGCTAAAATTATCACTAATCCTAATTATTTATTACTAATCCAAAATCGTGTCTTAACTAGTCCCCAAACCCTTATCTTTTTGCTTTTCCTTCTCCTTTTCCTTTTCTTTCCTTTCTTCTCCCTTCTTCTATTAGTCCAAGCCACAACATTTGAAAAATGTTGCAACTTGCATCTACCCACTTGCACCATCACTTTTCTACAGCCATCACCCATCACCTTACTTCCTTTTTTCTTATTCTTCTTCTCCTTATACTCCCTTATCCCTACCCAACTACACACCCATATGCACACTTTGCACACTCCCTTTCCCCCTACTATTTTACTTCTCACATAACACCTACATAAAATCATCACCACCCTCACCCTGCAGCTACTACCCTACTCCTAACAATCCTCTACAACCATCATGATCATCATCACCTTGTAGCTACACCATCACCATAATCACCATTGCACACCCTTACGATTTTTCTTATTCCCTAATTCACACAACATACACACAAATTTTTGTGTGTGTGTGTGTCTATATATATATAATCTTCTTCCCTTATCTTTGGTTTGCCTCCATTATACCATTTTGTGTCCAAAACTCTACCTAAGCACTAACTCTTCCTTCTCCTTTCATCCTTCTCTCTTTTCTTATTCTTCTTGTTCCTGCTTTCCATAGTTTTAGCCTACACACCACCAATCCATCACTGTGCACCACCTCGGCTACCATTTTCCACCTATTGGCTAGTGGATCAACTACCAAGGTCACCCCAACCTTCCCCAACACCATCACCATCCATTACCACCGCTTCCCCCCATTTGTTGCACTTTTATAGAGTACCCGACCTCAGCATGGCCTCAGCACTTCGTTACAACACTTAAAATCTTCTATTATACAGTGTGTAACCTCTATATTGCCTATCCATATGTGATATTTTCTCTCGACCAGGTGTGCACTGATGTAGCACAACTATGCAACTTTTGTATTGCCTGGCCGTGCGTTAATTTTTCTTTCAACCAAGGCTGCACCGCCTACTATAGAGCCATGCAACTTTCTATTATTGGCTATGCACCCATATTTTCACCCCCAAACCTTGTCCAAACACCACTAAAATTTTACCGTAGCTCCACAACACATTCCTCTACACATCCGCAAATATCAAGCTTCCATTTAACTATGGTTATTTCTATTTTTACCCTCTTTACCTTGATTTCTCCTTCAATTTAACTCTTCCAGCCTAACCATGAATTTTATTATATTTTTTAGGTGGTATTCTAGTAGCTTTGATCATGAAATTTTGTGATGATATGAATATTATGTTGAAAGAAAGTAAGAATGGGTGAGAAGTACCATTATGTTATGATTTTGTTGGGATAATGTCATATTTGTGGAAATATATCTTATGGTATGAAATATAGAGTTAAGTATATCATATTATTAGAATAAAGTAAGAATGGGTAAGAGGCACCATTATTATTTTGTTGTGACAATGTCATATTTGTGGAAATATATATTCTGGTATGAAATATGGGTTAAATGAGTTTTGATAAATGGACTTAAGAATTCTGATAAGGTATGATGATTAATTGTGGACTTGGAAAATAATATGTGTGGAAGGTATATGATTTTATAAAATAAAGGTTTTTATTTGTACTTAAGGTTAGCTTGGTTATTATGGGATAATAAGGAAATTTAGGTATTTTATGTGTTAGGAGGATTCAAATATGATGATAATAACATAGGGAATTCTTGGAAGTGTTTTTATTACTTGGGATCCTTAAATGATTTAATAAATAATTTGGGACAAACTATCTTGTAATGGTAATACTATTTTTCCATATATAAGATCTAGAGGTTATTTGGGTGTCTGAATACATTGTTAATGTTTAACCTTATGACATTAACTACCAAAATTCGTAATCATGTAAATGTCATAGGAGGTGTTATGAAAAATCTTTGGAACATGGGTTTTGGATATTTTTCTAGTAGTTTATCAGAATGAGATTATTAATATATGTGTATGGGAATTAGATCTTTCATTTTTAGTATGATAATAATGATGGGATTTGGAGATGACATAATACAAGTTATATGGAATAATCAATATGGGAGAATGAATACTAAAGGGTGTGTAATTAGGGTTGGAAAGTACTTAAGGACTTGGACCTATGCCATATGTATATATGTTTTAATGCATTCTATGCCTAAGAATCAATCTTGAAGAAGATACTAATCACTTAAAGTAAAAGAGCACATGAATAGGGCCAAGGTGTCTTATTTATATATATATATATATATATATATATATTCTAGTTCCATTAGGGAGAATAGTAACTTGAGTGCATTTTATCCCGAGAAGATGTTTCTAATCCCCGTTCCATTGAAAATAATAGTGGCTTGGGAGCATTTTGTCCCCAGAAGGTGTTTCAGTTTGTTTCGCTAGATTAAGAATAGTTGGGCCCCTACAAATCATGAAATGAAATATATATCATTATAAATTATGGAAAAGATACTAATGATTTAAAGTAGAATAATACTTGATTCAGGACCAAGGTGATCTTTATATATATGTATATATATATATATAGTCCAGTTCCACTAGGGAGAATAGTGGCTTAGGAGCATTTTGCCGTAAGAAGATATTTTTCATGTACATTCCACTAAAAAGAATAGTGGATCAAGTTTTTTTTCCTTAAGATGATGATTTAGACCATTCGACAAGTTTAAGAATATTAGGGTTCCTACACTCAACATATATAAAAGAATAAAACTGGATTATAATTAATGAAGGAATCGAGATCATATTATATCTTATGAAATGTTTCATTTATTTATTTTTTCCCTTATTATCTAATGTGAAATCATATGCTTTTTGTATCCCTATTTCAATAGTATTGTTCCCTTAATCAATAAGTAGTGTACTGACCACCCACTTTTGGGATGCTACTCATTCTTATGAGCAAAAGGCCCTGAATCCATAGAAGATCAGCTAGATGATTATGCTACCTATGGTGTTTTATGTGGGGATGAGTGACTTCAACTATGTTAGGGGTTAGGTGACGAATAATTGTTATTCAGTTTATGTATTTAACTAGATACCCTTTTTGGACTCTTGATCCATAGTATCCCCTCTTTTATATTTTGTATTGTTAAACTCAGAGTTAGGCTCCAAACTCATTATATTACCATAAATGTTCTTTTATTTCTAATTTCCTATGTTAATTTAAATGTTTTAGCCTGTTGATTGATGTAAGGATTGCTACATAAGCCAAAATTATGTTGATCACAGTAGTAAACCCTAATATTTTACTTAATTATATCCACAGCAAAATAAATATTTTTAGTGGCAAAAATTGGGGTATTAAAAAGTCCTCTTCTTGCAAACATATTTAATACCTTCAAGAATCACTTAATGAAATATTATTACGCTTATTATGAAGGTGTTTAGGATTTTCAAGAATAATTGGTATTGCGTAAAAATATTTTAAATCTTGTATTTCACAATAAGAAGAATGAGATAGAAATAGTCTTGCATCGGTTATAGTCACCATTGTAGTCAAAACATCAAACACCATCAGTTACTATCTTTATGGTGCTCCTTATGTTCATAAGTTCAATTATGTATTTTGTGTTAGTTACATCAGTTATAATTTAATGGTCAAATGACCAATATTAGAATGTAGTTAAGTCTAAATTATATGTATTTTTCTACATCACATGTCATTTATGTCTATATTAGGTACCTAAGGAATAGATTTCATAAGGCTTTTACATAAATGCATTACTAATTTATTTTTTATTTCATCACCTCACATAATAAAAAATGATCTCTCTCTACCTGTGGATGTAGCTAACACAAAATTAGTGAACTATGTAAATTTTTGTGTTTGATTTTTACATTTTTTCAATATTGTTTCACATAATTTACAATATATGGTGAGAATTGTAAAGGTAGGTCAGTAAGGAAAGGGGTTGAGCTCATTAGTAAATTAAATAACCAAATTTAGTAAAAATAATAGTGATGAAATAATAATAATAATAATAATAATAATACATTATTAGCAAAACTAATGTTAAAATATTTTTTTTAATAATAATGGAATAAGAATAATGGAAATTCAAAATAGGAATAATAATCATTATTATACTTATAAAATTTTAATATTAATAATAGTAAATAAAGAAATAATATGAAGAATTAATAATAAAATTGAATTTAAATACAATGAGCTTCAGCCCTCAACATAAATAATAATAAAAAAATTAATACTAATAATAATAATAATAATAATAATAATAATGCATATTAAAAATATAAATATTAAGAATAATAATAATAGTATTTATATGCAAATAATTGAAATAAAATACTTTAAGGGTTATAAAAATAGGGAAATAGTTGAGAGGGTCTAGGGTTTAACCATAGGCTGGTGGGGATAGGCGGCACCGGCTGTGGTTCACGGCGGCGGCGGCGGTGGCCGGAAAAAGAAAATAAAGAGTGGAAAGTTGCATGCTGGTAATAAGATAGGGAGAATTAAAATGGGAGTTGGGGTGTTTTTAGTTGCCCAGAAGGAGAGGGACAACATGAGGGTGACGGCGCAGCCAAAGGTGGTAGAGCACGGTGGCGATGGTGGTGGCCGAGTGGAGGAGAAGGAGAAAGAGAGGGGAGGAGAGGGAGAAAGAGGAAAATAAAGGTATGGGGAGATATAGGAGGGTCTAAAGAAGATTTTGGAGGTGAAAGAAGAGGCAGAAACGGCAGAAGAGGTGGCTAAGGGCGGCGCAAAAGGGTGGCGGGGGCTGGAAAATAGGTTGGTCGAGAAGGGAAGTTCCCACCATCGGGGAGGATTGTGCAGAAAGAATCGAGGGTGATGAATGATTTTGTTAGCTAGAGGGAGGTGCAAGGAAGATTTTGGTGGCCATGGATGCGGCGAAGTCGGCCGGAAGCGGCGGACGAGGCGTCTGAAAAGTCGGCGGCAAAAAGGGTCAATTATGGGTAATGAAATCAAAGGCTCGATACAGGTTATCATGGGGGTATTTATAGAATGTAAATGGGAGATTAGGGTCTGTGGGTCGAGGAGGGGATAATGAAGTAGGGTTTTCGGTCGCCGGTGGCGTTGGTTGGCCGGTGGCAGCAAAACTCAGGCAGGGGAATGCACAAGAGAGAGAGAGGAAAAATCGCGCGAAAAGGGGAGTTGATTGGGTTTATGAGGCTGCCAAAACAGTGGGAAGAGAAAGGGAGGCAAAGTCCGGTCAAATCAGGCAAGATCGCCCACGAAAATCTCGGACGGGCGACTGCGAAAGTTTTAGGTCGGTGGTAGTGTCGGGGGTGGGGAGAAGAAGAAGATGGGGGCTTTGGGCCAGGGAGTTCGCAAAGGAAAGGTAAAGAAAGAAAAGGAAGGAGGTTGGGCGGTCAGCGCGGGTCGAAGGCGTTTAAATGAAACGCCAAGTTTCGGTTGAAATGGAGTCAAAACGCATTGTTGTGTGGGGCGGAAGAAGGATGCGCGATGCGGGCTGGGCCGTGCCGAAGAAGGAAGAGGGGAGGGAATTGGGTCGTGGGAGAGGCAGCCCAAACGGCTAAAGTAAGAGAGGAAAAAGAAAAAGAAGAAAGGACGAAAAAGAAAGAAAAGGAAGAAAGAAAAAAGGAAAAAGGGAAAAGGAAAAAGAGAAAAATAACTATGTTGGGTATTTAAATTAATTAAAATATTTGGGATATTTAAAAATAATAATATTTGACTAAAATATTATTTAAATCCCTTTTTAGGCTCAATTTGGATTTTTAAAAGATTTTCCATAAATTCCATTTTTATTAGCAAAACACTCTAATTTTCTTTAATTAACTTATTTATAAAATTCATATTAATTTGAAACTATTTTATCCTCCTCACTTTAAATAAAATAATTTATTTTATTCATTTCCAAAATAAAATCCTTAATTAGCTAAAATACCCAAATTTAACCCTAATTAAAATATTCATAAGATTTCTTTAAATTTTCCCAAATAAATTTATTTTAATTTAATAAATATAATTTATTTATTTAATTTTAATAATAAAATCTTATTTAAATATAATTTTGAAATTAGAAATTTTCGAGGCATTTCATCACTACCGCCTTAAAAACAAACTTCGCCCCCGAAGTCTACTACAGCTACTAGGGTTCGGGAGAAAACTCTCTAAGATCAAAGGAACACCATAAGATCAAAGGAATCTACCCTTTGATTCTTACCGTGGCCGAAATTTAAAATGCTTAAAAATGAAAAATCGTTTTGGATTCAAAAATGATTGGAACCCAAGGAAAACTTTGTAATTCAAATTCATTTTGAAAATGATACTACTCGTAGTATCAGCTTAAAATATTAAAATCAAAATATCGGTCAAAACACACTTCAAAATCCGATAAAAATTTCATAAACTGAAATTATTTTCCAAAACAGGCATTGTTAAAAAGATCAACCACTCTGATACCACCATGTGGTATCAACTTAAAAAGTTTAAAATCGGAAAAGCGCGATCGAACTACTCTGATACCAAATTGTGGTATCAACTTAAAACATTTTAGAAACAAAAGAGCATGTTCGAAAGGATCAACCGCTCTTATACCAAATTGTGGTATCAGCTAAACATTTGAAATGGAAAAATATTTTTGAAATTTACTCTGAACGTAAATGTTTTTAAAACAAGAAAAACTTCGTTAAACTAAAAAAAAATCCAAACAAAAGCGTGGTTATCGAAACCAACGCTTTGATACCAACTTGTAACACCCCAAAATTTACTACTTTTTTTTCGGAAGAATTTAAATAAAAACCCGTGAATTCTGAGAATGTTACCGCCACACTTAGTACCAAAGCGGTTCTCTCCGACCGTTTCAGTACCAAGTGCTAAGGCTAAGTAAGGATTAACAATCATTTATAAAATTAAGACAAACTCAACTTCAAATATTCATTAAACGGTTGTAAAACAAAATCAGAGTACGCATCAAGAATTGTAATTCATTTCAGAAGAGAATTAAACTTACAATCGATGAAAGGTTTAATTGAAATACTTAATGCAAAAAAATAAATCAAAAAGGATAAAAGTGATACAAAATAATACCCAAATAAATAAATCGCATAAAGAGATAATATGGCCACATCACTCTCTCGATCTTTGAGCCAAAACATGCTCAACACTTAGCCTCGAGTGATGTCTCGTCCACTTGCAAAAATCAGAAGGGCATACTACTCATGGGAATGAGCAGCACCTATAAAAAGGGTGATCAGTACGCTACGTACTGAGTAAGGTAACCGAGCACTAAGGCCAACACATAAGCACATAATCCATGTAAAATAATAACAAGGCATAATCACCAACACAATAACATAAGGAAAAGTGAACGATCAGGTGAGAAGGCCAAGATCCAATATAGTTTAGATTAATTACTTCATTAATCCTTTATCAAAATATTTTCACACCATGCTCTTTATCAAGTCCATGCGAGTACGGGAACCCCGCTATATTGCCGGTGGATCGGTCTCCAGGGCACTCTTGCTCCTGGCCACTATTCTAGCCGGTGGATCGGTCACTAGGTTAACATACCCTATCACAATTATGCCGGTGGATCGGTCTGGCCCCTTCTCGCACGGTGTTCCACTATAAGTAATTAGTATCTTCCCATATCTTAACAACATATATGGTTTGGTTCGTTTCGTTGAGCTCAGGATCCCCCACTATTTTAGCCGGTGGATTGGTCACTAGGGTAACATACCCTACCACTATTTTGCCGATGGATCAGTCTCCAGGCTACCGCAGTACTTGTCCACTATTATGCCAGTGGATCGGTTTGGGCCCGGCTCAACATCTTTCACTTTACGTGATTAATGTCTTAAGTATCTTATTCAAAGGCTCTCAGCCTAGAAATGAAAGAATAATTCCCTTTACACTTCACACATCCCAAATCATAAAAATCCATTATCATAATTATACTTTAATTACCAAATACACATGATAACCCAAAAACTCTAAGCAGCCACAACAACACATAGTTAACCACTCCAAACCCTAATTCAGTCTCCTCCATACCCTTAATTTGCTCCACGTGCTATTTTTCATCCCAAGTGCTCAAACACCCAAACAACACTTACATTACCTTCCTTACATCCCAAATTAACTTTCCACACGTAAATTTCATACCCATGCAGACATTAATCTCCCCATGCAAACCTTGGAACCTTTTTCATACAAACCCTAAAATTCCACGTGAAACCCTAAATTCAACCATGCAAACCCTAATACCGCCATTAAACCATCAATGCCACCATGTAAACCCTAATACCACCATACAACCATAAATACCACCATGCAATCCCTAATACCACCATACAACCATTCATACCACCAAACCCCAGACTCAAATCACATAAAACCAAAGATTCATCCTTACCTTACAATTGATTGAATTCTCCCATTCATAACTACAAACTAGATTTTCCCATACAAGACCATAAGTTAGATGCTTCCACATAAAATCATAAATTAGAATCTCCCAAGCAAAACCATAAATTGGATTCCCCCAAACAAATCGTAAATTATATTCTCCCAATCAAATCATAAATTAGATTCTCCCATATAATATCATAAGTTACATTCTCCCAAATAACATCTTGAATTAGATTCTCCCAAACAAACCATAAATTCGATTCTCCCATATAACATCATAAATTAGATTCTCCCAAACACACCATAAAATTGATTCTCCCATATACATCTTAAATTAGATTCTCCTAAATAAAACCATATATTATATTCTCTACATAAAACCATAAATTATATTCTTCCACATAAAACCATACATTAGATTATTCCTTATAAAACCATAAAATTAGGTCAACTCACTTCCCTTAGTCAAATTCTTTCCCCATCATCGTTTTTCATCCTTTCTCCCACACAAACCACATCGACATCCTCTCATGCATGTCTTATAGGGTCACAACACATATCGTTATACATAAATGATACATATGCCATACAAAAACATACTTCAACTCTACTTCATACCATATACGACATAATTAATAATCATGAACATAGAATACATAGCATATGAAGCACATAATGCATATAAGCACACAATGGCCTTAGTAACACCCTTACCTAAAACAACAATGGTCTTGGAGCACACTCCTATGCCTCCTTAGGGCTTTGATTGGTCTCACCTATTATGAGGGAAAAGCTAAAATTAGACTCCCTCCAATCAAAAATACTGTTAAAAACTAACTTAATGTAAGACTAGGCTTTGATAAAATATTAAAATAATGATAGCAAAAATACTAAAAATAATATCGATATTAATAATAATAAGGTTAATAAAAACAGTAACAATTATAATAAGAAGGACATTACTCAAAAACATAGTAAAATAAGGGCTTCATCCCTTTTACTAAAATAATACTACTAATAATAATATTAGTAAATTAAATAACCAAATTTAGTAATTATAATAGTGATGAAATAATAATAATAATAATAATAATACATTATTAGGAAAACTAATGTTAAAATATATTTTTTAATAATAATGGAATAAGAATAATGGAAATTCAAAATAGGAATAATAATAATTATTATACTTATAACATTTTAATATTAATAATAGTAAATATAGAAATAATAAGAATAATTAATAATAAAATCGAATTAAAATACAATAGGCTTCGACCCTCAACATAAATAATAATAAAAACATTATACTAATACTAATAATAATAATAATAATAATAATAATAATAATAATAATAATAATGCATATTAAAAATATAAATATTAAGAATAATAATAATAGTATTTATATGCAAATAATTGAAATAAAATAATTTAAGGGTTATAAAAATAGGGAAAATAGTTGAGAGGGTCTAGGGTTCAACCATAGGCTGGTGGGGATAGGCGGCACCAGTAGTGGTTCACGGCAGCGGCGGCGGTGGCCGGAAAAAGAAAAGAAAGAGGGGAAAGTTGCATGTTAGGAATAAGATAGGGAGAATTAAGATGGGAGTTGAGGTGTTTTGAGTTTCCAAGAAGGAGAGGGACAGCATGAGGGTGGCGGTGCAGCCAAAGGTGACGGAGCACAGCGCTAATGGTGGTGGCCGAATGGAGGAGAAGGAGAAAGAGAGGGGAGGAGAGGGAGAAAGAGGAAAATAAAGGTATGGGGAGATAGAGGATGGTCTACATAAGATTTTGGAGATTAAAGAAGAGGCAGAAACGGTAGAAGAGGTGGCTAAGGGCGGCGCAAAAGGGTGGCGGAGGCTGGAAAAAAGGTTAGTCGAGAAGGGAAGTTCGCACCGTCGGGGAGGATTGTGCAGAAAGAATCGAGGGTGATGAATGGTTTTGTTAGCTAGAGGGAGGTGCAAGGAAGATTTTGGTGGCCATGGATGCGGCGAAGTTGGCCGGAAGCGGCGGACGAGGCGTCTGAAGAGTCGGCGGCAAAAAGGGTCAATTCTGGGTAATGAAATCAAAGGCTCGATACAAGTTATCATGGGGGCATTTATAGAATGTAAATGGGAGATTAGGGTCTGTGGGTCGAGGAGGGGATAATGTAGTAGGGTTTTTGGTCGCCGGCGGCATTGGTTGGCCGGTGGCAGCCAATCTCGGGCAAGGGAATGCGTAAGAGAGAGAGAGGAAAAATCGCGCGAAATGGGGAGTTGATTGGGTTTATGAGGCTGCCGAAACAATGGGAAGAAAAAGGGAGGCAAAGTCCGGTCAAATCAGGCAAGATCGCCGGTGAAAATCTCGGACGGGCGGTGGTGGAAGTTGCAAGTCGATGGTGGCGTCGGGGCTGGGGAGAAGAAGAAGATGGGGGGTTTGGGTCGGGCGGTTCGCAAAGGAAATGAAAAGAAAGAAAAGGAAGGAGGTCGGGAGGTGGGCGAGGGTTGAATTCGTTTAAATAAAACACTGAGTTTCGGTTTAAATGGAGTCAAAACGCATTATTGTATGGAACGGAAGAAGGATGCGCGGCGCGGGCTAGGCCGTGCCGAAGAAGGAAGAAGGGAGGGAATTGGGTCGCGGGAGAGGCAACACAAATGGGTAAAAAAAGATAGGAAAAAAAAAGAAGAAAGAAAGAAAAGGAAGAAAGAAAAAAGGAAAAAGGGAAAAAGAAAAAGAGAAAAATAATTATGTTGGGTGTTTAAATTAATTAAAATATTTGGGATATTTGAAAATAATGATATTTAAATAAAATAATATTTAAATCTCTTTTTAGGCTAAATTAGGATTTTTAAAAGATTTTCATAAATTCCATTTTAATTAGCAAAACACTCTAATTTTCTTTAATTAAATTATTTATAAAATTCATATTAATTTGAAACTATTTTATCCTTCTTACTTTAAATAAAATAATTTATTTTATGAATTTCCAAAATAAAATCCTTAATTAGCTAAAATACCCAAATTTCACCTTAATTAAAATATTCATACGATTTCTCTTGATTTGCCCAAATAAATTTTAATTTAGTTTAATAAAAATAATTAATTTATTTAATTTTAATTATAAAATGTTATTTAAATATAATTTAGAATTTAGAAATTTTTGAGGTATTTCAAATGTAATATAAAATAATGCCCCGCTACAGGGGAACAAAAATAGTAGAAACATAAGAAGTGAAAATTTCTGACGAGCACCCTCTCTGGCCGTATTCCTAGGATATCAAATCATCATATTGCCGCAACCAATTCATCATAAGCATCAAGGTCAATAAAAGCCTCATCACCTACTTGCACATACTTAGGAGGGGCCACTACTCGTGCGAATAAATAACACCCATGAAAGGGTTGATTAGTATACTATGTACTAAGTAAGGTAACTATATAACTAAGATAAGGAATATCATATAAAATATAGATAATTCAAATAGTAGTTTTATTAGATTAATCACCATTATCATAATTTAAGCCATTGGTACCATCTTTGCACATCTCTCAAATTATATACACATGAGTATAAAAACCCTACTATTATGGCCTTTGGAATGGAAATAACTACTCTAGGACAGAATACAAATAGCCAATATTATAGTGGTGGAGTGGTCTCTAAGGTAAAATGCTACTGCCACTATTATAGCTAATGAAACAAAATTCATCCTAAGTTTGGGCTCGACCCATGTGGTGTTCCACTATAAGTGATAAATGTCTTTTTCATAATTTTTTATCATCTGAGGTTTGGCTTATTGAGCTCAAAACCCCCACTATTATTGCTAGTGGAATGGAAATATACTTTAGGGTTCAATGCACCTAACCACTATTATAGCTAGTGGAATAGTCTATAGGGAAAAATGCTCCTGACCACTATTATAGCAGGTGGAAAAAAATCATCCTAAGTCTATCCTCGGCTCAATGATTTTCTACTTTAAGTGATTAGTATTTTATTCATGTATTATTCAACAAGTAACCCCTATCTAGACATGCACACCCGAATGAGCTTCCCCGACTCATTATCACTCTTTGAACCTAAACTTCCTAAATAACCCTATCCCTTAACATGAGACCTCTATGATTTCCAAGACTCTAGGACCCCTTTTCACCTTCTACCATACTAGCCAAAAATTTTAAATCCCCACACAGATGGGTCAAGGCCACATTCCCATTTCTACACCTAGGCTCACCATTGCCTACTAGGGTTTCCCCTTGAAACACTAATATAGCAAATGTGGCCCTAGCCTCACCTTTTATTATACAACCCACATTCTCCCTTAATTCCAACACCAACACCATACTCAACCCACTCCAAACCTCACATCATAACTCTTAAACTCCCAAATGTGATAATAATACCCTAGTTGATCACTCTTGAAAACCCTAATTGTAATACCCCAAAAATCCTAATTTAAGAATTATGGCAAAATAATGATTTATTAGAGAAAATTAAGAAAATAGGTTACTTTATTAGATAAAGAGGAAATCAATTGAGGAAAATAAAGAGAAAGTGATAAATAAATTATTTAGAAAATTTTGAACATTTTACTGATCAAGATGAAAGTGGAGGAAAATTTCCCAAAATAGCCAAAATTAATCTAAAAAGGGAATTAATTTATTATTATAATAATTTTTCAAGAAAATAAATATATATATAAATATAAATGTATAATAACACAAAAATACTACAATTTCCCCATGAGTTATTTTATTTATTTTCCCCTTCTATTTCTTTTCTCATTTTCCCTCTTCTTTCTTCCCCCTCCTTCTCTTTTCTTCTTTCTTCCTCCCCGACTGGGCCCGCCCACCGGCCCAGATCCCTTTCTCCATAGTCTCGTGTGCCAGGCCTGCCAGCCCCTTCATCGCCTGTTGCCCCCAGCTGGCTGAACCGCCCCCTCTTTCTTTTCTTTCTTTCCCCTGGACCGACCAGTCCCCCCCGCCCTGTCTCCTTCTCCCTAACGCAACCTACAATTCAACGCCTGCAGCTCAAATTTTGTCGGCGGCCACCAGCTTAGTACTGATCGTCCTCCCCTGCCCTTCCCGTTGTTTTCTTTCCCTTTTTCGACCCCAACAAGCTCCACAGCTACCCTCCCCGCGTGACATCTCCCTTCCTTTTTTCTCCCCTCCTCCCAACCCAACATGCCATGGCAGGATCTACACCGCCAGCAACCGGCCGACCACCTGCACACCTGCCCCGCTCGTCTCCTTCTTCCCTTGTCGTTTTCCCCTCCCAATTGCCTATAAATACCCCCCATTGGCAGCCATGATTAGCTCCCTTTTCGATTTTTGCCCCGAAACCCTGTCTCTCCGCCGCCTAAAAAAGACGGGCTTTCTGCCGTCACCGGTGACCTCTGTCGCCACCGTTGCCCACCGTTATCATCCCTGCAACTCCCTTGACAAAACTAAACCACCGTCGCCCTCCACCCTTCCCTACACATGCCGCCATAGCCGTGCAAAGTTCCCTGCTGAAAAATCCCTCTTCTAGTCGCCGCCGCCCCTTACGCCGCCCGTAGCCGCCACCTCCGCCGTAGTCCACCCTCCTTCCACCTCCCAAAGTAACCTGCAGGTCCTCCCCTGCCTGCCCATACCCTCCTTACCCCCTGCTTCCTTCTCCACCGCCCTCCACCATTTTCCACCACCTTCTTCCTCTTTCGGCCGATGCGTCCACCACCGCGCGCCGCGGCCCTTCTCACGCCACCACCCTCATTCCACTCCCCTCTCCCTGTTGTCTCCTCCCCCACACTTAAATTTCCTTTTCCTCCTCCCATCTAACCACCTCCCCCATCTTTTCTCTCTTCTCTTCCTCCATCGCTGCCGCCGGACCACCACCATCCTCAGGTGGTCTTCCACTCATCTGAACCCTAAAACCCTTTTCTTATGCCACCTATAGTAGTTTATAACTAATATTAGTATTATTACACTTATTATTATTACACTTATTATTACTATTATTAGCTTATTAACTAATACCATTTCTGTTATTATCCTTAATGTTATCATACGATCACCCCATCCAACCCTAACCCCTATTATACTTAACTTAGGGTTAGTATCATTATCTTCATTATTAACATTCCTAATACTATTATTATTATTACTTTTATTATTGTTATTACCATTATTAATTTATGTATCCTAAAGGTGTTATTTTCTTACAAGCCATAATCTCTCCCAAAACCCTAGCTTTCAACATACTTAACCATTAGTGTTAGTGTTATTATTTTATTAATACTATCGCTAAGATTACTACCACTATTAGTATTCTTACTATTTAACCCAACCTTATGTGAAGTATTGTAACTATGTAATATTTTTTTACCATACCTAATACCTTTAACATTAGTGTCATTTCTATTATCGATATTACCCATATGCTAATTCTATTAGGGTGACAAAATATGGGAGCCCTTATACTGTTTATTCAAAATATGAATTTTATCATTACTACCTATAGGAGTGTTAACTTGTTGATATTACAACCATTGTATTAGTATTTTAATACTAACACCAACATAAGTATCACTATTAGTAGTTTACTATTACCATTATTATCATTATTTTACTATGTCTAGCAAACACTAATGTTATAAAGATGGGACTAACGGGTCTAATGATATAAGTGTAACAATGAGCTTTGAAACTAAAGATATATCAATGAGTAATACTTAGCATAATAATTTAGAGCAAAAACCCTAGTTTGTGCAACGCCCCTACTAGGGATAAGAACTCTAACCTTAAACTAGAATAAGGGTTAATAGTATTTATAAGGGAAACTAATACTTAGCTTTTCCCCCTTTTCATAGGTGACCCCAATCCGAGCCCTAAGGAGCTAGAGGAGCCTGCTCCGAGCCCGGTGCCTACCTAGGTAAGGACGAAGCTATGGCCTTGTGCTATGTGTGATGTAATGTGTGGGTGAATGATGAGCATGCCATGTTGATGTGTATTATGCATGTGTTACGAATAACTTGTTTTGTGTAGCGCAGCGTGGATCATGAGGTATGTTGTGTGTGCCTTATATTATACGTGTATGACATGTTCCATGTTTGATGTTGATGTTGATGATGTGACTTGTTATGGCCCTCTAGGACATGCATGCTAGGGTATTGGGTAGCATGAAATGATAATAGAAGGATAACGGGGAAGTGGACGTTTGTGAAGTTTGCATGGGGGACTAGACCCTGCATGGGCATGATCCTTGCGTGTGAAAAGTTGATTTGAGTTGTAAGTAAGAGCTTGGGAGAGTCTTGGAATGATTGGAGACTTAGTATGAAAAATAGTACGTAAGTTGGTGCATAAGAGACCTTATTAGGGTTTTGTGTGTAAGTGGGTGTTGGGGAGTCTAGATGGAGTATTTAAATTATGCATGGGAATGAATCTTACGTGAGGGAAGTTGATTTAGGAAGTGAATAAAATGATGTCAAAGTTATGGACCCATTGGAGACTTGGGTGCAAAATTTTACATGGGTCGATGTAAGGGTGTCTAAGGGACCCAATTAGGGTTTTTGGGAGGAAATGAGCAATTTAAAGGGTACAAGGGTAAAAATGATCAAGGAAGGATGGAGTATGGGGTTGAGAGTGAGAGTCCACTTGTATGAAGGATGAGTATGGGATCCTAAATGAGAGAAGAGGTTTTGGGGCAAAGAGGAGAGGTTACTTGGGGAGGAAGTAAAGTGCTAGGGTTTGGTGTGGCCAACTAGGGTTTGGTGGTCATATGCGGAGGTGGGGAATAAAGGGATATATTTTGGGAATTTCTTAGCAGAGACGGGAAGCGAGACAAGGAAAAAAGTAAAGTTAGGATGAGTAAGAAAGAGTTGGGCCATATAGGCCCAAATTAGGGTTTTCAAGGAGGAGCCCTAGAGGGGTGATGACATGCGGGACCGATATCGTTGTGTTAGGGTTAGCCCACATTCTCGGGAAAGTGTGCCCTTACTAAGTTTCCTTATGTATAAGAGTAAGAGGGGATGGACATCGGGCATGAGAAGGGGAGAACAGTCTCAAGATATGGGACGGGCCTCCTCGAAGGGAAGAAGTAGAGAGTAGTAGACATGCATGTCAAGGGTGGAACCTTATTTAATAATACATGAATAAGACATTAAATACTTAAAGAGTAAGATTGTTGAGTCGGGCCCAGACCGATCCACCGGCATAATAGTGGCTAGGTGCCGGGGTGCCCTAGAGACCGATCCACCAGCATATAATAGTGGTTAGGTGAGTTCTACCCTATAAGTGACCGATCCACCACTATAATAGTGGGGGATCCTGAGCTCAACAAACCAAACAGTATGTTGTAATTAAATCATGAGAAAGATACTATATACTTACAGTGGAACACCATGAGAGTTGGGGCCAGACCGATCCACCGACATAATAGTGGCCAGGAGCGTTCTGCCTTGGAGACCGATCCACGGGCATAAAATAGTGGTTAGGTGCGTTCTGCCCTATAAGTGACCGATCCACCGGCTATAATAGTGGGGTTCCCGCATTCTCATGGATTCATAACGATTATGATGTGAATCGACTATAATTATCAGAGTTATGAAAAGAAGAAGTTGGACTGGACCATAACCGACCTACATCATCCATAATATTACATGTTCCTTATGTGATTGAGATGTGTGTGTTATGTTGTATGATGGTATGCTTAGCCTTAGCGCACCTGCACCCTTACTCAGTATTGGACCCATACTGATACTACCTTGATTGAATGGGTCCTCTGATGATCCACCGATGGTGGAGAGCAGACCTCCTGTGCAGGTCTATGATCGGGTACTATTTTGGGGTGGAAGGCTTGACTTGAGTGAGTAGGCGATCCGGATACTGATCCTTTTTAGGAATTGTTTTGTTAGCTATACTTTGTATTACGTTTCCCCTTTTAAAGAAAAAAGTATTATGGGGTTGTAATCCTAAATCGTTTTCAAACTTCTGTTTAACTTATATCTTATTAATGAATTATGCTAAATGTCGTCTTGCGTTTTATGATACTTCGTACTTATTGAAGATCGGATTTAGACTTAGCACTTAGTACCGAAACGGTAGGAATGAACTGGTCTGGTACTAAGTGTGGCGGTAATACCCCCAAGTTTACGGTTTTAATTCTTTCGCTTCCGCTAAACTTTTTGATTTAAATGAAATTTTTCAGTAGTAAATTTGGGGGTGTTACACTAATACACCCCTTTTTTCCACACCTTATTCTCATACACAACTCTAACCTCCATTTAACTTAAATTACACCCTCAAGGTGACACACTCCTCATCAAAACCTAAAGTCCAACCGACCTCCTAAACCTCTCCTAAAAACCCTTGTTATGCTCCTATGAATATTTCCATCAACCCACATATTAACTCTTACCCAAGCACACCAATTAGTTAAAATATTCTCTCTTCCCCATGGTAAACCCTCAAATTAGATTTCCCCACATAAGATTTTCCCCCATACAAAGACCATACACCCCATGTAAAGCTCACACTCCCCATACAAGACTTTATCCCAATCCTTCATTCAATTATTTCCCCCCTTTGTTTTATCAACTATGTGTCTTAATACCATTAGGGAATTTGAAATGCCCCGAAAATTTCTAATTTTATAAATTATATTTAAATGAGGTTTTATTAGAAAAATTATTTAACTAAATTATTTTTAATAAAATAAAAGGATATTTAATTAGGAAAATTCAAGAAGAAATTTATAAGTATTTTTATTAGAAGAGAATTTGGGTATTTTAGCTAATTAAGCATTTTATTTTAAAAAAAAAATAATTTATTTAAAATCAGAAGAATAAAATAGTTTCAAATTAATATTAATTCAATAAATAATTTAATTGGATAAAATTAGGGTGTTTTGCTAATTAAAAAGGAATTTATGGAAAATCTTTTAAAATCCTAATTTAGCCTAAAAGGGATTTAAAATAATATTTTATTTAAATATTATTATTATTAAATATCCCAAATATTCTAATTAATTTAATTAAGCCAACCCACTATTTTTATTTTTCCCTTTTTTCCTTTTTCCTTTTCTTTTTCTTTTTCTTCTTCTTTTTCTTCTTCTTTTCTTTTCCTTTTCCTTCTTCTCCCCGAACTGGGCCAGCCCGGCGGCCCAGTTCCCTTCCTTTCTTCCTTCGGCCCAGCCGCGCGACGAGCGTCCTTCCTCCCCTCCTCTTCCGCGCTGCGTTTTAGTGTGATCTTCCATCGAAGCGCGTCACTTCATTAAATCACCCTCGCCTCGCGCCGACCGGCCCGGTCTCCCTCCCTTTCTTTTCTTTTCTTCTTCCCTGAGCTGCCCGGTCCAGTCCCTTTCTTCCTCCCCCAACCCCTCGCACCTGCTAGCCCCGACGCACCTGCAACTCCCCGCCAAAATGGCGGCACCGGCTACGAGAGGTCTGACCGGCCGAGTCACCTCTCTTTTTCTTCCTCTAAGCTCGCACATTAGCTTGGAATAATCAATTACCCCTAACTCCTGCTTATTCTCTCTCTCTGGCTTCGCGAAGGTTCGACCCGACCCAAGCTTAGGTCGGTCGATTTCTGTCACCGGCCGCAAAAACCATAGCAATGAATGTCATCTACGCGACCCCCAAAACCCTAATAACCCTTCTAAAATCTATATATAGCCTGGTTGTGAGTGTGGTCGAGACTTCTTCCTTCCGAAACCCTAAGCGAGAATCGCCCACCACTGTGACTTCAGACGCATATTCCAACGTCGATAGCCAACCCCAACGCCACCACCACATCTCAAATTCTTCGTTGAAATTCCCTCTAGCTAACCATACCATTTTCAAACTTCGATTCTTCTTGCATGGGCGTCCACAACCGTGCAAAGTTTGCTTCTCATCTCGCCCAAAATCTTGACCCCGAGACCTTAAACCACCGCTCGCCGCCACTTACGCCGCTTCTGCCACCCTATAAACCACTCAAAATCTTCTACTAAGTATCCTCCATCGAACCATAAGCTTAGTTTATTTTTCTCCTTACCCCTTCCCTTTTTTTCTTCATTTTTACCTCTCTTAGATCCATTTTCCGGCCACCTCCGGGAACCACCGCCAATTCCACCTGCACCCTCCGACTCAAGGTGATGTCATAGACATTTTAAGTACTTAGTTTCGATTTATTTATAATTATCCTAATTTTAGCAAAATTTTAGCATTAATTCAACTTTTATTATTATTATTATAATTATTAATATTAGTAATATTGACTGCAATTTTATTTCTAAATTTTGTTGACAGGTCAGGGAGTATTATTGAGTAAGATATATTATTCATCTCGGCCTTTACTTATTTAATCTAATTTTTGCATGTTTAATGTTATTATTATTAGTGTAATTATTTAGTTAATATTGTAATTATTTCAGGAGGATTATAAACCTAAAATTTTAACTAAGTCTCTCACATTTGCTTTTTACAACTATTATTAACATTTTTAACATTTTTTCTAATTATAATATTATTATTATATTTATTAACTTTATATTATAAGTATATATAATATTAATATCATTATTACATTTTTGAATGGTGTTATTATTAAATGGGTTGATTTTGAAAGCCACCTTGTAATTTTAAGAATTTTGGTATTATTAATATTAATATTCTTCTAATAAAAGTGTTATTAATAATGTTTTATTATTATCATTATTATTATTATTATTATTATTATTATTATTATTATTACTATTATTATTACTATTATTACCCTTATTGTTATTATTATTATATTGGTGAAGGGTAGAAACCCTTGTATCACCACCCTTTCGAATGAAAACAATAATTTATTTGTACTTTAAGTAATATTTTGTATAATTAATTATTGTATAGTATTGTTTTAATTAAAAATAAAATCTTAGAATAATTTAGAGAATAATAAAATTTTATAAGGGAGCCTAATTCTAGTATACTTTTATTTAATAGGTGAACCTAGTCTAATCCCTCAAGAGGAATAGGAGCGTGCACCAAGACCGGTGTCGTATTAGGTAAGGGGTGCTAAGGCCTTTTTGTGTGCTTATTTGCATAATGTGATTCGCATGCTATGTATCATATGTCTATCATTATTATTTATGTTATATACGATGTGATATGGAGTCCACGTATGATATTGGTTTGTTATATGGCATGGGTTTTACTTATATGTGATAATATGTGATTTGGCCTTAAGACATGCATGTTAGGGTTCTCACGGTGTTATTAATATTGCATGGTGTTAGGGTTTCACGTGACGATATTAGGGTTGCGTGGGAGTGTGGTGCGTTGCATGGTAAAATTTGGGGTTTTGCATGGAAAGGTGGTACGTTGCCTGGCAATATTAGGGTTGCATGGAAAGGTGGTACGTTGTATGATAATATTAGAGTTGCATGGGAGTGTGGTGCTTTGCATGGTAAAATTAGGGTTTTGCATGGAAAGGTGGTACGTTGCATGGCAATATTAGGGTTGCATAGAAAGGTGGTACGTTGCATGATAATATTAGGGTTGCATGGAAAGATGGTACGTTGCATGGCAGTATTAAGGTTGCATGGAGGTGTGGTGTGTTGCATGGGAGTTAGGGTTTGCAGGGAAGGGTGACTTACATGGAATTAGGGTTTGTATGACATGGCATGATGTTGGGATTTTGCCAAGATGATATGAATGAGGGTCTGCATGGGAGTGTGGTATACATCGAGTTAAGGTTATGTAGGAATTAGGGTTGCATGGAAATCGGGTTTACGTGGAGTTTAGGCTTACAGGAAGTCAGGGTTTGTATGGGAGCTAGGGCATGCATGGGAGGATGATTTACGCAGAGTTCGGGTTTCATGGTAATTAGGGCTATTGTAGTATGGGGTTACGTCACTGGATGTGCATGTCTTGAAACGAATATCCGAATAAGATACATAAATTATTAATAACGTAAAGTGGAAGATATTGAGACGGGACCAGCCGATCCACCGGTTAGTAATAGTGGTTAGGGTTTTACCCTATTGTGACCGATCCACCGGTAATAATAGTGGTTAGGGTTTTACCCTATTGTGACCGATCCACCGGTAATAATAGTGATTAGGACATGATGTCCTATTGTGACCGGCCCACCAGTTATAATAGTGGGGGATCCCGATCTCAATAAAAATAAACCAGGGTTTTGCTAAGCCAAATAAAAGACACTAATTACTTACAGTGGAACACCATGCGAGGAGGAACCGAACCGATCCACCGGTTAGGAATAGTGGTTAGGGTTTGACCCTATTGTGACCGATCCATCGGTAATAATAGTGGTTAGGGCATGATGCTCTATTGTGACCGGCCCACCGGTTATAATAGTGGGGTGTTCCTATGCTCGCATGGATTGATAAAAGGCAGAGTGTGAATCGAATTCTGATAAAAGATTAATTAAGAAATTAATCTGGATTATTGGGCCTTTGTACTTTGACCTGAATTGCTCATATGCCTTTATGTTGTTATGTTGGATTATGCCTTTTATTATTTTATATGGAATATGTGTTATGTGTTGGCCTTAGTGCTCGGTTACCTTACTCAGTACGTAGCGTACTGATCACCCGTTTCATGGGTGCTGCTCATTCCCACGAGTAGAGGGCCCAACTGATTTGGTGTAGGTAGGAGATGTTTACTTTGATGCGATTGATATCCATGGGTCATCAGGTGGGGCCGAGTGATGATTGGGCCGAATCCGTATCAGAGTGGCGTGGCCGGACTTCCATTGAGATTTTTCCTCCTATTTTCCTTAATTTATGTTAAGCACTTCCAAATAAATTTATGTTCGGAGTTATCTCTCTCTTCCTTGAAAAACTAACTCTCGTAGTCTGGATTGAATAAGGACTTGTGCGTATTTAATTTTCGTATTTATGAATTTGAACTATTATTAATAGTTATGAGTTGTTTTCTTTAGCCTTAGCACTTGGTACTGGAACGGTTTGAGAGAACCGGTCTGGTACTAAGTGTGGCGGTAATATTCCCAAAATTCACAAGTCTGAAATAATTCTGTTTTAATTGCTTCCGCTTTTAATAAAAAATAAAAAAGTAGTGAATTTTGGGGTGTTACAGAATTCCCCCCCCCCCCAACTTCTCCTTACTCACTCCTCCCTCTTCATCTCTTTTAATTCCCCGCCACCACTCAAACACACCTATGGCCTCTAAGCATACAAATCATAACATCTCAACCATACATAAGAACATTTTATCCATATAAGCTATATCACACATATTACACATAATTCCAATCATGCTTAACATACCATATCTCCTTATAAGCTAAGCTACAACACAAACACACACTTAGTTCGCATTTATATACATTCACACAAGGAATACAAATACATCCATATATATAAGATTTATACAT
Source organism: Tamarix chinensis (assembly GCA_030549775.1). Lineage (NCBI taxonomy): Eukaryota > Viridiplantae > Streptophyta > Magnoliopsida > Caryophyllales > Tamaricaceae > Tamarix > Tamarix chinensis. The sequence goes on from CM060174.1 coordinate 36,360,112, forward strand.
AACCCAAGCCTTAACAATATCCTTACATAATAAGACTCCGAGCTTAAAGCACACTCCTGCACCTCCTTATGGGGATGTGTTTGCTCAAAACTTATAAAAAGAGTATAACTATACATTTCACCTTCTTTCTACTCCTTTCTCCTTTTTCCTTTGTCCTTATTTTCTTAGTCAAATATTATTGATAGTAATAAGAATAGTAGTAGTAGTAGTAGTAGTGTTAATAATAAAAAAAATATTAAAATAAAATACTAAGTAGGTAGGAGGTCGAAGGGCACAACCAAAAGAGACAATAGGCTAGGGGTGATGGCGCCACATGATAGTGGTGGATGAATTAAAAAGGAGGGATTTGGGCTTGAAAAAAGAGGAGGGGAGTTAGGGTTTCCTATATGGTAGGGTTTCTTGGGTCAGAGGTTATGGTGGTGGTGGTGTTAGCAATGATGGCTGAGAGGAAAAGAAGAGAAAATAGGGGGAAGGAAAGGAAAGGAAAGAAACAGGAATTGGTGGTGTGGTAAGTTAGGGGAGGGTTTTCTAGGCAGGAAGAGAGGTGCGGAGGGTGGTGGTAGCTACGGTGATGGTGGCTCAAGGTAGTGTAGTTTAAGGTGGGAGGTGAAAAGGGATAGCAGAGGTTGGGAGAGATGAGGAAGGGGAAGGAGGGGGATGGAGTGGTTCGTTAGGTTCAGGGTGATATAAGATGATGAAGGAAGGGTGTAGCGACGGCAGAGTGGCCTGTGGTGGCGGTAGCAGAGGTTATTTGGGTGGTGTGAGTAAGGGTTATGGGTTCATCAATAAAGAAAAGAGAGAAAATGAGGGAGTGGGGAGGGGTATTTATAGGTTTGAAGGTTGGATGAAGTGGATAAGAGAGAGAAGAAAAGACGAGGAGGGAGGTTGGTGGATGTCGTCTTGCATGTAGGTTAGAGCAATAGTGCAACAAAGGAGACATGGGGTAGGTTTGTAGGGCTGGGGGGAGTAGGTGAGGAGCTATGGTATTGTAGGAGTGAGGGGGACCATGTAGGGTCATGCCTCATGCACGTCTTGCAAGGATAAATGAGGTAAGGAGGAGGGACTGTTGTGAAGTAGCCATACACAACATCACGTAGGTTGGGGGAAAAGGACGCCATGACAAAAGGGCAAAGAATGAGAAAAGAAAGGAAGAGAAAAGGAAAAGAGGGAGGAAAGTTACACTCGGGCTAGGTTACTTAGGGGGTATAAAGGAAAAAAGAAAAAAAAAGCTGGGCCAAGGAAGGGCAAGGAAAGAAAAGATGCGGGAAGGAACTAGGCTGTCGCTAGGTGCAGCCCAGCTAGCTGAGGGAGGTAAAGGCAGAAAGAAAAAAGAAAAGGAAGAAAATAATAAAGAAAATGAAGAAAAATATGAAGAAAAGGGAAAAGAAAATGGAGTGGAGTGGTTTATATTTTTTTTGTAGTTTTAGAAATAATAAAAATTAGTAGTAATAATAATAATTTTTATTGATTTATAAATTATTATGATTCATTTATCATTTACATTAGGTTAGCAAATAAATTTAACCTCTACTAATTATATCCCTACCTCATTTTTCTTCTTTTATGGTCATAATTATTGTTATTATACTATTAATATTTTCTTAGAAATAGCACAAAAAATTAAACCTTATCTTATAATTTCTTATTTTATTCAAATCCTAAAATAAATATTTGGGGTATTACAAAAATGTAGTAGAAAATGCATTATCTAAGAGATCTATGGTAATTTTTATCTTGGATGCTAAATTATTAGGTTGTGAAATGTTGAAAGAATTATATGTAGAAGATGGAGATTTATTTGAATTTTATAATGAATGTAACGAAAATCATAGGTGTGGTACTTATGTGCATTAGGCTTAATTTCTTTTCAAACTTAATAAGTTATGTATCTACTCTAGTGTATATGGTTTACTTGTTAAGGATGTAAATGGGGGGTATAGCTGGCCATTTAGGTGTTCATAAAACCATGTAAATATTACAAGAAAATAATAAAATTAGTACAAGCTATTATTAGGAGATTTGAAACTTGCCAAAAGAGTAAGAGTTTCTTCTATAAAGGTTTTTATACTACTTAACCAGTTTCTAGCAAGCCCTAAGAGAGTGTTAGTATGGACTTTATCTTAGGTTTAACAAGGACACAAAGGAGATATATTTCTATAATTATGGTGGTAGATATGTTTTCTAAAATGACACATTTTATTCCTTACAATAAAATGGATGACGCTGCTTAGATTTATATTTCAAGGAGATAGTAATGTTATATGGTATTCCCAAAAGTATAGTGCGGATAGAGATGTAAAAATTTTGAGTTACTTTTGGAAGATCCTTTGGCATATTTTAGGTACTATATTGTTGTTTATTACATCTCATTATTTACAAATAGATGGCCAAAATGAAGTGACTAATAAGACCTTAAGAGCTTTAGTATGATGATTAGTTATTAATATTACAAATGATTGGGATCTAAAACTTGCACATGCTAAATTTTTCATACAATAAGACTCCTTATATAAGTCACTCAAGTCCATTTAAAGTTTTCTATGGAGTTAATCATTATTTACCAATTGATATGTTGTTATTAAAAAAAATGTTGTTTCAAGAACTATGATGCTAAAGAAAAAGTTTAATTCTTTAAAAAACTTAATGAGAAAATAGTGTATAATATTGAGAATTCTAAGGGTAAATGCCAAAAAGAAGCTAACAAGAATAGAAATACATAAATATTTTCACAAGGAGACTTAGTATGGCTAATTTAAGAAAAGAAAATTTTTCAAACTTAATAAAGAATAAACTAATGCCAATAGTAGATGGACCATTTAAAATCTTAAGAAAATTTTGAAATAATACTTATTATTTATAATTACAAAAATCTTATGGAGGATTTTTTAGGACTTTTAACATTGGTGATTTATCTCCTTATAATAGTGATGGTAATTTGAGGAAAATTCTTTTTTATAAGGGGATAATGACACAAGAGCATCTTCATGTCATTCTTCTTATTTTCAAGGGAAATATTTGGCATATTTTGGGGTAGTACTAATTTTTCTTGAAAATCTTAAACACCTTCATAATAACACTAATATTGTTTCATTAAGTAACTTTTTTATATATTACATATGTTTGTAAGAAGAAGACTTCACCAATGATATCTAATGTATAAGATAATGACAATAAAAGGGTTATAAAGTTTTATGGAAGACAATGACATAAGACATAAAATCATGATTATTTGATTATTTCATGTATTATCATAATTTAGTTTTATGTAGCTTTGATAATTTATGTAAACTTTGTAATATCTTATCTTTGTAATTATAACTCATTGTATATAACATATGGACATGTGTTGGTTTCGTCCTTTTTCAATTAGTTTGGTTAATTTTGGCTTAATTAATGAGAGTTAGGCCTTACCTCATATGTCATATGTGTGTGTGTGTTGTATCTAATACATTCAGTGGTCGCGAACAACCATATACAACCAATAACTTAATGAATAAAGAGAGAGCTTAGAGTTAAAAACTCTTAGTGAATCTATCTTCCTACTTTCTATTCAAGTGAGGATAAATCTTTAGTGAATTTTAGGATTTTTTCTATAGAAAAATTAGAGATTTTCCTTTAAAATTCTTTTGATCTTGGAGAAGATCAAAACCTTCCAATTGAAAGCTATGCTTAAATCGTCCAAACTATCAATACTATTTCTTCTCGGTCAACATTTTTGTTATACAAACCAAATATAAAGATCTTACATTTTTTAAAGATATTCATCTATTATCTTACACATCAATAACATTCATTAATAGTTAAACCAAATAGGTTACATCATAGAGATTAAAATAGATCAATTTCTCGAAACCAAAAACTAGATGTATATGAATTTAAGGTATCTCAAAAGATAATCACCTTAACTTTAAATCTCTCACATAAATAGATGTGCCAAGTGCACCTAAAGATGATAGATATATAATGACTCCCCTCTATGGTGTAAACACCCAAAATGGGATTGTGTTGGTTATATTTTATTTGCTTATTTGAATTTTCTTTGTCAGAATTACTTCCTTAGAAGAGTTGTTTTCATAAAATTGGGTTGATGGGTTGATTTTTTTATATTTTTGCATGTGTGCATGAAGTTTTATTTTATGTTCCTTAGTTTCAAAGTTTGTTTTATCTCAAACAGTGGTGATACGTTCTTATTTCTACAATTTGACACGATGTATTTCTATTAGTTGATATGATATGTCCTTGTTTCTTAGATATTTAAGCTAACAATTATTTTATATCTTTCTTTATTATTGCATGTTAATTTACTTGATTTTGACAAACTAATCAATTATATAATGTTCATTGAATAAAAGAAATAATTGTTAGGAAGTTGTCTAATATGAGATTTTATAGTTACTTAATATTTCTTTAGCTTAAACGTAATTTCCAAAATAATTAATGTATATTTTTTATATAAATGGTTAGTGTGAGTATTTAGGTGAACGTAGACACAAACAGAAAATTATATAAAAAAAATGTATGTCTATATATATATATATATGCATGCATATACAAGGTTTGAAATTTTTTAATTCGTTATTTTATTTTTGACACTATAATTGTGCATTTGCAATAAATAGTTAAGGTCGCTAATAATAGGGGAATAGATTGAATCAAAAATGGGCTACATGATGAAAGATATTGTGGCTAATATTATTAGTAATGAAAATTTTCTTCATAACTATTTTTTTAATAATTTTTTTATTATTTGTGACAGAAAAAATTGGTTCCTAATGTCATTTGTGACAATGTTTATTGTTGATTGATATTATTAATAATGACCAACCTTATACATGGTTATTGCATTAGAAAAAAAATATTATATATAGTTGTTATTAAATTAACAACTAATATTATATTTCATCATTGTTACATTAGCAGCAAAAGTATTTTCAATTCATCATTAAAGCATTTATCGAAGGATAAATAGTGACGAGTTGTGGTGATTGATACTTTTGGTCACTATTGTCATTAAGGACGAAAATTATTAGAGCTTAAAGCCTCAAATTCCTGTATGTTAGTTCATATCTCAACATGTTATAACATAGAAGGAACATGCTTGATGATGTGGTTTTTATCAAAGTAACGGAAGGTTGGATCGAAATTTGTAGTAGAAGTTGTCACCCACGATCTAATTGAAAAATAATGAAGTGAATTGGTGGATTATGGACAAAGAAATTGAAGATACAAGTGAAGGTACTCGACATATTTGTATAACCTTCAAATATGTCGAGATTTAAGATAGTTTTGAGGAAGGATTATCCTGGATCTTCCTTGCTCAATGTAGACCCAAAAGGGAGGATTAGAATTTATCTCTCTTGCTCAAAGTTTTATCAAAATTCTTATTATTCATTCTATTCAATTCTCTCCATACAAATGTTGTGCACAAAAGGTATATATAGGAGAAGGGAGACTTGGTGGTGAGCTAGCTTAAACCAGCCGAGTTTTCCTTCTTAATTCAGCCCATTAATCATGGTTGAATTAAGCCCATATTAACCTTAATCCAAAGCATAATATCATTGGTTAAATGATTTAAAGGATTAATATTACAACGCTATACAATAGACTAAGATACATACATGAAATTATAGCCATACCCTAACTTACATAAAATAATGAATATCATCACTCTATCTCTTGTTGTAATGTATCATCCCATGTATGTCATAGTCTTGCATGCCTTGGAATACTTGTACACATCAATGTGTATGAATATCATCTTCTTGCAAATATGTAACATACCTACAAGAATAACTTGAATGGTTTTTAATGTCAATCATATTAGGATTATCAATAATATTTAACATGATAGGCTCCAATATTAAGAAAGCTAAATCATATTCCTTACCTTGAGGATTAGAATGAATATGGCAATCATTATGTTCAATGGATGCTCCTGCATCACTTGAATAAAGAAGAGCATGCAATTTATCATTTGATTGAATAGATTTAGAATGTAATATGCATTTTACACTATTTATCACTATTTCCTACTATTTATTACAAATAATTAAAATTTTGTCCACATACAACAAAAATATAAAAACTTTATCAAGAATTATATTTAAAATCAAAAGTTATTTATAACTAAAAAATATTATTGACATAAATTTACTATTTACATCAAATTACTATTTCAAATATCAAATCAATATTATTGTCCCTGAAATATTTATGTAAGCCCTTAGATTTAATATTATTAAATTTAATGTAGGGATAATAGGAATGGAGGCATAAAAAAAATGGAAGAGAAGAATAAGAGGGAAAATATAGGGTATATATATTTAGATATGTATGGAACAGAGTAGAAAATTAGAATAAAATACTAATGAAAATGTGGCTGATAAATTGATAGCCTTTAAGGGTAAAGTAAAGTATTTTAAGTACATTTTAGATATTTTATAAATTTAGGAAACATTTTAGAATATTTAAGATATGTTTTATGTAGAAAAAGATAAATTTTGGTGGTTAACTATGCCTAAAATTGGCAAATCTTATCTAAAAAGGTCAAAACAATCAAAATTCATTTTTTTCATGTTCATATTAAATATTCTAAAACATAATTATCGACTAATTTTAATAAACTTTTGTTGGATAAACTACTCATTTTGGAGCTTAAATGAATATATAGCCTTATAGTGATTCTTACTATAATATATAGCCTTATAGTGAATACTAGAAAAAATGACAATGAATAATAATTTTCTATCGAAGTCTCTATTTAAAATTTTAAAATGGCATGATAAACTCATAAAATGCCAAGTAATCCAAATACTAAGAAATAAGAATTATTTGGAAGAACTTTCATATCAAAAATTATCTTGAAAGTCTTAAAAGAGTTAAAAATGTAAGTAAAGACAAGAAAATGTGAATAAAATGTTTCAAAAACACAACCAAACTTTCTAAATTTTTGAGGATGTAACAAATTATTCAAAATAAAATAAATTTATTATAAATAAAATAATGTTTTTTTAACAAAATCATGTATTACATCACCTCCTTAAAAATAATTTCATCCCTAATATCTAATAAGGGTATGAGATGAAAACTAGAATCTAATTATAAGTCCATCCAAGTCATCCATGATAAGGGGGCTAGTGCACATCATCATCAACTAATATAAAGGGCATTAAGGTCTCATACCATGGGTTGTGTCTCAATATCTTGGCCATGTGTATGATCTAGGAGAGTCAGTTGCACTTGATTCAACTATCTAAGCCTACTAGTGGGTCTAGGAAAACTTTCTAAGCCTAGTAACCAAGTTTTGAAATAACCTATATCATCACTCAATTTAAAAAATCAACCCGTAAAATTAGAAAATCTTTAGGGTTTTCCTATAGAATTGGCTTCATGTAGGAGAGCTTCTTATGAGAGTTTATGGATCCTCAAAAAGGTGAAGCTTAAGTGTTAGAGTTGACTCTCTCACAAAAAATAATATATAAAAAATACTTAAAATGGGAGTGTAACTTCCTTACAATGCAATCATGAAGGACATGATATGATATAATCATAGGGAACAAGGTCAACCCATGGTCTCACTCCCTTAAAATATCACTACAAAACAACAAATAAGAGGAGTAGGATTCCCTTACAAAATAAAAAAAAATAATACGATCAACCCATTATTTGACTCCCATAAAAAAATGGTTAAAATAATGTAATGTTCCTACTTTATGACACATCCGAATGTTTGCTTATCATTATGGTCATTAATAAATAAAATAATATTATTAAATAAATTTATTACCTAAAGGATTAGAAAATAAAAAAATCAATATTTAATTATGATGGATTACCATTTAAATCTTATTTTAGGACACTTTTGATTTCAATAGCACATCTAAGCATATCTACTAAAGATCCGTCTATTGAAAAGTGGTAGTAACATCAAAGCTTTGAATTCCATTGCTTGAATATTGGTCGCTTTTATAAAAAGCATTAAATTTTCATAGGATATGAAAATAAAAGAGCTCATTTGCAAAAAAAAAAAAAAAAAACTGAAATAAACATAGCCATGATTTGTCATGTCACCATTTTTATGGGTAGGAAATTTTGTTCTTTTAAAAAGAGTTTGCAGAAGCGATAATAAAAATGGGAATGAAATCGTGGCTTCTAATGAGGGAAAGATACAACCATTACTTAAGATATTCTAATCATCAAGCTAAAAGTACTCTTATATGCTAAAGAGCAAGGTAAACTCTTTAAACAATACATGTTAAAATAGAAAAGTGTTAAATGTTAAAATTTATGCTAAAATTGTAAAAAAGAAAAAAAGAATTAGAGAGAAATAATAAAGGAAAATAAATGTGGGAGCATATCTAAGACATAACATCCCTCTCCAAATAGGAATCCACAAAGATGGACAATGTGCAAAATAAACCTATCTACTCCCCCTGCATTTGCTAGAATCATTACTATGCCACAAAAGATGTTATTATTGTTAAGTACTTAGTAAAATCTAGTTCCTATGAGCACTTAAAACAAAACTCAGGTAATCACACAATTTCGTAAACCATTTTCACACATGCTAGCACTATCGAGAAACCCAGTTGTAGATCATGGCATGGAATCTCCTAATTGATAGAAGCATGGAATTTGGTACAGTTATCTGAAAGATGATATATTGACATCATATTATTATAAAATCATTATATGATCATAGAATTCTAAGTGTCAAATTAAAATGAGTGTTTAAATTGTGAAATATTACATTTGAATGGATATAATAGCCAAGAGGCTTTGTTTTAATGCCTTATCAAAATAGGCATTTCATTGGTGAAACCTTACACCTTAATAGACATCAAAGTTAAGAGGATTCCAAAATGGTACGACACCCACCTTAATCTCTTTATTTCCATATCAAAATAGGTTTTTACTTGGTGAAATCCCACACATTAATGGATAATATTAGAGCCAAGAGGCTTCCTAAGGGAAATTTTTAGTTATAAATACACTTTTAGGGGATATTTAGCCCTATCAAAATACAAAGTAGGTTCTTAGGGGAATTTCCAACCCCATTTAAACATGTTAAGCAATGGCTATTGAGTTTTTTCTTTTGTGTGAATGTAAAAAAATGATATTGCATTATTCATCTTGTGAATTAAGGTTATCAATTTGTTCAAGTCTCGTGAACAAAGGCTATAGAGTTTTTTTACCCTCGAATAAAGGCTATGGATTTTTTTCTCCTAAGGTTATTTATCATGCTAAGTCTTAACATTTGTATTTATTTTATATAATTACACACAATAATAATAAATGCTAAAAAATATTTATATGAATAAAAGTAGCAAAAACCTTTGATGATATATCACATAACTCCATCTAAATATTGTTTGCAATGAACTAATTAAGGTATTTAGTTCATCATTTCAATTCCTAAATATCATTATGGTTTCATTTGAGAAAGAAAAACAAAATAAAGTTTAAAATTTTGAAACAAGGTTGTATTTTAGAAAAAAAATACTATTTGTGATTAATTGTTAAAGTCAATGTCAATGTCAGTTGTCAATGATGTAGGTCATGGTCCATTTTCCAAGTTTGACTTTCACTATCCATATATTCATTATTTTACGCTTTTAATGTCATTTTAATCATGTTAGGTCTAACATTGATTAATCCTATAGTTATCATACTTAACATGATTAATTCTTGATTAATCCTCAAAAACATGATAAATTTATCACTAAGCCCACTTATGGTGATTAGGGGATAATTGGTGAGAGTGCTTTGAATATTCGGTAAAAACTTTAACAACATTAATCTTATTTACCTAAAATTCCTCAAACTTTATACAATCATAAGTTATAATATAATTACCCAATTGAAACATTTGATATGCCAAAGTTAAAAAAATACAATTCTAATTGACATCATCAAAAATTATTTTTCCCAAAATGAAACTCTTATAAATCACAAGCCTAAAAAATCCTAAATACCAGAATTTTTTTTTTACAACTTTGCAAACTTATGATAGAATGATCATAACATTTGACATGTAAATTAGAATCATGAAATATAAAAGTTGTGAGAAACTAGACATATATATATGTCACATGAAATATTGTTTGCATCAACTGATTCATCTAATTGAAATCAATTTGTTCAAGAATTTAACACAAATGCGAAGCCTAAAATCATCAAATTTTATGTCTTTCTTAAACATCTATGAGGCAAATCCATAAAAAATAATCTTATTAACATTATAAAACTTATATTAACTTTATAAAAACATATATTAATATTTAAAATAGTTAAAAGCATCATTTGATCCATGTTACAAAATACCCATGAAAAATATGCGAGAACCATAAAAAATCATAAAATTTCATTGCAACACATGTAATTGATGGAATAAAATTTAGAGGCTCATGCTACCAATTGAATGAAAACATTATTTGAAATCCCATTAAAACCAATATATATATATATATATAGGAATCTTGTTAGTGTTTACCTTAAATTATAATAGATTTAAATCAAATAAAAATGATGATGAACTATAGCCTTAGATATTATTTGGAGAGATATAAAATATTACAATAAGAGGGCATATGATGGTATTAATCTTACCCAAAATCCAAGCTTAACTCTCATTTGTTTAATTTAAAACAAAAAAAGGATAGAGTAAGGTTGTGTTTGAGCTTTAAAGCATTGAATGTTGAATATCAATGGTGTAAAACATGAAGATATGAAAAATAAGATGATGAATAGGATGATGATTTCCTTTAAATGAAGAGAAGAGATGAGGGAATTGGCCAAAGGCACAAAACACTCATGCTACATATACTCAACCACATAAGCTAAACTAAGAGTCTTATTGGGTATGGATTTATACATGGATTCATGATGATTTTGACACCTATGTGGAGGTCATTGGAAGGGCATTTAATTTCATGGACTTGAAATATGAAGGAGGGTCAATGAGGAATGTGTCGACATAGCTAATAAGGAGGTTAAGGGGTGAATGTGAGGTATAGAGTGGTGATTAGTTGAGAGGTACTTTGGTAATCATTAGGGAAAAATTATTGTGGATATGAGGGATGTATTTTGGGCAGTCCATGGACGCCCATAAGATGATGATAATAGTTATAAGTGGCACATATAGAATAGGGGATAAACAACAAGAAGCGACGATGAGAGGTTGTGTTTGGTTAGCCTAGGATAATGTAATAATTAGTATAGAGTGGCATGGATGATAGATAAGTAGGGGTATGATCATGACAGGTTAGGTACATGGGTGAAATAATGAACACGATAAGTAAATATCATAATTGGGAAAGTATTTTGTAATGATTTAGGAAGGTATGGAAGGTCTATATGTGGTGTAAGTGCATCCTCATTTGATGATCAAAATATCATCATTAATTTTATCAATCTTTAGAGCCACAAACTCTTTGTACTTGGAAAAATTAATCACTAAAACCTAGTCATGCATGACTAATAAACCTTTTTAACCCCCTTCATACCATCCACAAAACACCCCAAAAAAGAGCCACTATAAGCTACATTTTTTTCTCAAGTCTTTTCCTTCTGTTTAACCCATTTTCCCTCACTATTTTATCCCTAGAAACTACAAAAAAAAATCTCATTCTTCTCCCTTGAAAGCCACAAAAAATAGGCATAAGTCCTTTTCAAGTTGAATGTCAAGTCATTTTTAGCACTTGGAAAGAATAAGGATGGATAGAAAATATTCCTTACTTCTTTTTGTTTTTTAAAAGTTTAAAAGGGCCTTTATATCTTTATTTTTTAGTAATATAGTTGTTATATGAGTTATAACATGTGCTAAGTGGGAGATATATGTTTAAAAAACTGCTCAAATCCTCCACTCCATAATCGAAAGTCATTATAGGACTTCATATTTTTCCCTTTTCTTTAGCTTAAATCATATGTATTAGTTGGTTGAGTTGTATCATTTAATCCTGCACTTCTTTTATAAGTATCAAGGATAGAATGAAATAGAGAGAACACAACTTTTTGGCTATCCTTTTTTCTCCCAATAAACTTAGACTCTTCCTCCACTTCTCTAGTGCAAGAATTTGTAGATTTTATAAAAATATTTCAAGATTTATCCCAAGGATTTAAACATTAGGTGGTTGTTACACATATTGATTCAAGGGGTTAGCAACAATAAATATTGATTCACTAAAACTTCCCCCATTTCTCTCTTTTATTTTAGTTTCTTCCAATGTTTTAGAATACCAACTCCTAGCAAGACCTAAGTTAGATCTCATATGCAGCCACTTGATATCAAACCTTAGGTTATAGAAATTTAGATTTTATTTTACCTTCCCATAATCCTTGTCTAAACCAAAAACACAAAATCTAAAACAATCACCCCCTTCTTTTTTAAACCTACTTTATTTTCTTCTTCCCTTAAACAAAATCTTTTTCTCTTCTTGAATATCTTAATCTTCAGTCGAAGACCTTCTTTTATGAAGGGGGTTGAGCCTTGAGGAAAAAAATAATTTAGGAAGGTAGAAAGCCATTGAGTATCTTCAAAACAATATAAGGACAATACTTGATATCGTAGAGACCATAATCCCTAATATGGCCAGAGACCGACAAAAAACAACACCCCCACTTCATGACCCATTTAGAGATGTCGAGCATTTTGGTAGTGAAGATAGAGTATATTAGTCCTCAACTGAGTCCTATATGGATCCAAGGAGGAGCAATGTGAAAAGGAGAGATTTATTATGATTTTGGGTCCAAGATTGTGGAGTTTGAAGGCAACCAAAATACTGAAGAATTTTTAGAGTGGGAGTTGAGGTGTAGTAAGTTGTTTTGAGGCTAAGGGTTATTCCGACACAAAAACATTTAACATGGAAGTTCTTAAGTTTAAAGGGCATGCCTCCTTATGATGGGATAATTTAGTTCATAAGAAGGGAAAAAAGAGAAAAAAAAGTTAATTCTTATTTGAAAATGATGTTGATGAAGGAGAGATTCCTTCCTCCTTCTTACACTCAGGAATTACACAACAAAATATCCTCTTTGAAACAAGGATCATTGAGTATTGAGAATTACATTAGATAGTTTAAAAGATCTATATAAGGCTTAGTTTGGATTCTTTAGAGGAGAACACTATCTCTCAATTCCTTTGTGGTCTTAGGCATGACATAGCTAGGAAGTAAAGATGCATAGGTATTATACCTTATATGAACTTTATCATATATCCATTAAGGTCAAAAAACATAAAATGTAGAGTAGGGCCCTGAGGTATGGATTTTAAAACAAGGGAGATAGCACCTCAAGGGAGGTTCCTCCACTATTCAGAATCCCTCCCACACCTATGAAAAAATATGTGATGAGTAAAGGAGTGGTAGTTGAGAATTGAACCAAAAGTTTTAGGTTTTTTAAGTGTCAAGTATTGGGACACTATCAAAATGAGTGTCGTAAAAAAAGGGTACATGACCATGGTAGATTTGGATGAAGCTAACTAAGAGGAGGAGAGTGATGAAGAGGAGGAAGATACAGCTTGATCCTTAATTGGAATTTTCATGATGGATCAAAAACCTATGATATAGGACATTCACCCTTTGAAGTAGTATGTAATGTGAGCCCTAATACTCCCATCGATCTCTTACCTCTTCTCATCGATGCCCACACCAACTTTAAAGTATAGAGTTATTGAAAAGATTGGTGATAGTCATTATAAATTGGAGTTACTAGAGAAAATGGGTGATATATCAAGCACATTTAATGTGGTATATATATAAAACACATTTAATGTGGGAGATATACTTACTTACATTTAGGATGAGCCATTTAAAGATAAGGAGCTTGTTTTTCAAGAGGGAGAGGCTGATATAGGAGTATCCTTATTTGATGATCACAATCTTGTCATTAATTGTCCCAATTTTAAGAGCCACAAAACTCTCCTCATTAGAAAAATTAATCATCCAATAAAACCTAGCCATTCAAGTCATACAAGTCATGCAAACCTTGTTATCCCCCCTTTGTACTATCCATAAAACACCCTAGAAAAGGGCCACCATAAGTCACTTTTTTTTCCATATTTTTAACCCATTTCCACAAATATTTTATCCCTAAAAAATCCACAAAATGAATCCTATTATTCCCCCTTTAAAGCCACATAAAATATCCATAAGTCCCTCTCAAGTTGAATTTCAAGTTTTTTTCAACACTTGAAAAGAACAATGTAGATTTGGGGATGAACAAGTAAGGCTAGAAGACATTTCTTATTAATTTTTGTTGCTTATAAGATTAAAAGAGCCTTTTTATCTTTACTTTTGAGTAATATGGATGTTATATGAGATATAACATGCACTAAGTAGGAGAATCATGTTCGGAAATCTACTTAAATCTTCCTCCCAATGCCTGAAACTCATGGATGGAATTTAAGTAGATTTTATCCTTTGTTTTAGCTTAAATTACATGTATCAGTTGGCTAAGCTGTAAACTTTAATCCTAAAATTACTCTATAAGTGTCAATGATAGATTTAAATAGAGAAAGAATAATGTTTTAGCTTCCAATTTTTCTTTCTATGAACTGAGAGTGTTCCTGCATTTCTCTAGTGTAAGACTTTAAAGAGTTTGCAAAAATATTTCAAGATTTATCCTAATATGTTTAACCTTAGGTGGTTATTATGAGTATTGATTCAAGGTGTTACTAATAATCAATTATTATTCACTCAAACATCCCCCATTTCTTTCTTGTATTTTTAGTTGTACTAAAGTTTTAGAACACCAACTCCTTGCAAGACCGAAGTTGGATATCATATCGGGAAGGTTTATATAAGAAATTTAAAAATATGAATTGGAGACTAAAAGTCCCTGAAATGACATAGGTGAAGTGAAAATGAGAAAGGAACCACTTGAAACAAATTTATAAGTGTGAGGAAATGATTTTTTTGAAGTGATTATGAATATATAAAGAATATTCTTTAATATCACTTGTGCCATTATAAGGGGTACAAATGAGATTTTTATAAGATAAATTAAAAGTTAAGATAAATATATGAGTGGTTTAGATTAAGTGCCACACAAGTTTAATATCATTGAGCCAAAGAAAGATAATATTTCATTACTGATTATATAGTTAATGGAAAATATTAATAAAAATAATTAAAATAAAGGTAAAATATTTGTAATTCATTGGTAAATCCAAAAAATGAAAGTATGTTAATCCCTAATGTTTCATAATTTTAGGGTAAGGACTAGGACTAAATTGAGGCCAAAATGCAAAAAAGCATAAAATAAAAATTAGGTTGTACCTTTTTTGTTATGATATCTATTTATCATTTTGAACATGAAAAGGAGACTCAAGAAAAGAAAAAATAAATAAATTATGGATACATTAGGATTTTTTTAGAAAAATTTGGATGTCTATAAATGGCTTATAAGTCTTATACTACTTATAACTATAACAATGGTGAGTGGAATAAGAATGAAATGTTTCTAAAATGTGACTAGGTTTATCAAAACCTCAAAGGATGTGATAAATGTTTTGAAACTACTAATTTTATCTTAAAATTATAAATATTCTAAAGGAATATAGGTTTTTGAAATTTCAAACATTACCTACTTTCATATTTAAATAATTTACATTATAAAATAACTACCATAATATTAGAACTTTAATAAATGTAATTAAATGAGCCGAAATATCTTGATGGTGATCTTAAGACCATTAAATGGTATGAGATTAGAAACATAAGTTATACATATATTGATTCCTTTAATTATCCTAAGACAAATACTACTTTGATAAATTAACCAAAGGATACGATGGAACTCACAAAAGTTGAAACATAGTTACGGAATCCCTAAAGTTTAATAGTCTATCATGTTAAATTTAAGGCTTTATGACAACCCTAAGGTGATTTTCTGAGTCTATAATTGATTATAATGGAGACAGATCCAGCATATAGTGGTTGATTGGACCAAAATGGACCAACCAAACCCCTCCATATTCAATTCAATAGCCTTGGCATATTGGCCAAAGAATTCACCTTTCCATCCCAATATTTATTTCTAAAAAGCAACTACATGTGCCTTCTAAGGTCTTAATAACCATGGTGCATTGGTCGAGGGGCACACCAATTGAGCATCAACTTAGAAGCTAAAAGTTACCAAGCATGCTGTATGTTTCATTATGTGGGATTATGGCCTTGTAAACCATCCCAAGGTGCACCATTAGAGCCTCAACTAACTAATTGAGGAACCAAAAAGTGTGGGGAAAATGTTTTGAGGGCCTAATGGCCTCATCATATTAAGTAATGCCCCACTTTTTGGAAAATCTATTTGGCCTAAAATATCAATTTGATTTATAGAATCTATCATTTAGCCTTATCAATATTGATTTGATTTATAATTCTTATGACGATACATTCATTGAAAAAATACCTTTAAATTTATTTATATTTTTGTTTAATTTGAAATTTTTTTTATTTATTGATTTATCAACTATTTAGCTTCATATTGATATTTTAATTAATCATTTATTATTATAGATGATTCTCAATAAATTATTTCATGACTTAAATTTTTATTAAGTGAATATGATTATAATTCATGTCTAAAAATTATATTTTCATTTCCAATTATATGTATGATTTGATGTATTTAATGTATTTAAAATTTCTGATAAAAGTATTGTGATTACCCTCCAACTTTTAATTGTTCTCATAAGACCTTAGAAAATAATACTTTATAATGAGATATCTAGTTTTTATGTGTTCTACAAACCTCTAAAATTCTATTTTGAGTTTTTGGCAGCTTATTCTAATTCTCTATTAGAAATGACTTGTATTAGTTTCCAACTATTTCATTGAGATTTAGAAAATAGAATTATAAAAAAAAATTATCAACTATATCTATTTAGTACCAAAAATACATTAAGATTCAATATAAAATTATTTTTAGACAACCTGAGTTTTTTTTATCAAATTTTTGTTTTAAAACGTTTATGATAATCTAAGTTGAGAAATTAATTAAATTTGTATGGATGCTTATGATGTGATTTAAATATCTTTCTAAAATTTTAAAATATTATTTTAAGGTTGAGTTATTTATTTTTGTTAATAATATGAATTCTTACTATTATTATTTTTAAATACTTTAAATGGGTTCTATATCAATTATATATATCTTTGGATCCATAGAGAATGATTTTCATAAAATAAATTTTAGATGATATTACCCTTTATTATTTAGCTATTTTCTAACCCTTAAATATCTAGATATTTATATAATAATTCAGAAAAAATACATTATAATATCCCAACAAGCTATTATTTCCCCCTAACTTCACTCTCATCCTCACCTTCTTACCCATTCAATCTCATCCTCTACTTTCTTTGCTTCAACCTCCATCCAAGAGCACCACCACACCACACCACACCACTACCACAATAAACCATCACCAATAACAAGGTCCAACACACTAATGATGTAACAACATCATAAGAAGTGGTTATGCATGGTAGTAGCTAGCAATAATGAACTACCATGCAACTACCATCTACATCACCTCAATGTTAATGAGTGATGGTGGGCTAATTGAAAAAATCTAATGACCATTTCTAGTACTTATATATTTAATTTATTTTTAGTATAGATTACCCTAATCATAACTCTTATTTTTTATGTAACATATGGCAAACACCTTTTGATAATATTAAATCAATTTTATAGATTATGTATATATACATTAGATGATTGATTTAGATAAGTTAATTTTATTATATATGCTTGATTTTTGACATATGGATTGTGAATCTAATTATTTTTTAATATCTTAGAGTTATTCAATTCATCTATTTTTAATAATTTTATTGTGAAATATAGTTTGAAATGTATTTAATTTGATGTTGGTGGATTCAATTCAATAAAATTGATTGAATTAAATTTAGGTTGAGAACCCTGATTACCAAAAGAAGGCAAATTAAATTGATTTTTTTTATGTTGTTATCTATTTAATTTACCTTTAAGTTTGGTTAGAATTGATGTAATTGTGTAGTAGAACTCTCAATTTGAGCTAATTGGTTTAAGTTGATTGATTTAGGACGTTTAGGGTGAAACATTCATTATGTTAACTGGCGTTACTGATTGTTGTTTTCTATTAAATTAATTATACATTATGTTTTAGAATAGTATTAATTTCATTTTTAAATTATCAATTTTGATTATTTAGCATGAATTGGTAGGTTACCTCAAGCTATAACCATATATGTCAAAAACAATTATCTTAAATTTGTTATTTCTAATATTATTTTTATTAAAATTGGTTATTTAGATTTATTTATAATTGGTTTAATTGTGTTTTGGGGCTGTGAATTTAATGTAATCTATGTGAATTGGTTAATTTTTAGTTCAAACCTAAAAATCCTATTTGTGGACTTTCAGTTGATAAAGTTGATTAAACCTTTGATAGACTTTTCTTAAATAAAATAATTTGAGTAATTTTACACATGTTCAACTGTATTTCCATACTATCAAATTGGGTTAATTCTTTAAAAATAGTCATTTTATGTTTTAGATTATAAAACTAACCTTTTATAGGTTATTATTTATGGAATTTATCTATTCTCTATAACATTAGCTTAATTTTTTGTTCTTGAAACAATAAAAATTGTTTTAGACAATACTTAGTAACTAGATTTTTTCGAGACTCATTGCATTGGCATATTTTAGAGGCATTTCCTTCAATCATGAAATCTATATTTATTTTCCAAGGAATTAATTTGTGTTTATCATTGTTAATTGATTAAAATTGTTTGAATCTCTGATCATTAAGATAATATTCTAACATAACCTTTCAATTTTCAAATGTGATGTAGGGAAATTTTTTGGTGGATCCTAAATCTAGGGATTCTTTTCTTCATTCTTTCCATTTAGCTAGCTATAGACTAAGGTTTGTTGCAATTTTCCTCTAATTATTATTTCTCCATTATGATGAGTCAATATGTATTTGTTTTAAAGATGAAATTAACATGATTTGCATTAATTGGCATGCTAAGAATGTAGTATTCCTTGTATAATATTGTGTATTGCTTATGTGTATAGTGTGTCAAAATTTAAGCATGAAAAGCTCGCTCTTGAGTATGATGATTGCATAATATGTATTTGGGTCATATTAGTTAGCATGTTATGTATATAATATACATTATAAGGTCCTTTTGACAATTTAGGGGAGGTGAATGTGGAAGATGTGTATATGCATATTGAAATTGAATTTTGTATATCTTCAAGCATGCTTTTGTGAAGAGTATGCTAGGAATTTAATATATATATATATATATATAAAATCGTGTTAAACATGTGCTTAAGTATGGGAATGGTGCTTGACAAGGTATGTATAGACAAGGATAGATGCATACTAAAAGTAAATTTTTTAGAGTTTCTAAACATAAAAGATCATTTTACTTATCTTTGAAAATATTTAGATTTGTAAGGCAAGGTTAGAATCTAAAATCATTTACAATATTTGGTTTGCATTCGAAATGGATTTTATGAATTAATCATTGGTTTTAGAGTTTTAAGTTCTATTTATTATGTTAAGGCCTAAATGGAATTTTTCTCTTTCTCAGGACTTAATCGGTGAATAATATGTGAGGTTGGACTTTAGGGATTTTATTGACCTTATACTTGACTTTAACATGATTTGATTATTAACTTTAATAGTTGAATTTTTTTAGAAAATTCTTATATGATTAAGATTTTTCTTCTAAAGTGGTTTATAAGGATTAAGGTGGTTATTTCAAGGTTTTAATTGATGCACTTATATGAAATTTAAGTGTAATATATAAACATTTATGTAATGAGTAATATATATAAGTTTAGTGTTATCTGAAAAATTTTATCATGTGCATCGTATGATCAATCTATGATATATGTTTTCGATACTATAGCCTTTTATTTAGTCATAGATCATATATAAGCCCTTAACATTTTATGATCAGTGTCAGATATCCCAAGGGGATGATTGTGAGCTCTTAATCTTGTGTGGCTAAGATAGGACAATCTAAGAGGATGATTCTAAGTCCACCCTGTATGGTTAAGATTAGACACATCCTAAAAGGATGAGCATGAGCTTGTTAATCCTATCTAGTTAACATTAGACATTCTAATAGGTAATCATGAGCCCTTAATACCTTTATGGATCAATATGCTTGTACCTATAATTAATTTTTCAAGTAATCAGTCGACAATAGTATTTAATTTTCATACCATAGACACATGAGAATGTCGTACACTACAATCATGTTGCTCTTTCATGTTTAAGTATGATGTTATATACGTCTCATATACTATCATATGTGTATGGTATGGGTTATAATGTATGCATTAACTGAATATGATATTGTATAAATGTAATGCACAGTAATTATATATGCTTCTGATCTTATGTTTCATGTTTTCCTTATATTTCAGTAGTGTGACTTACTCGATACTGAACCCATACTAATACTACCTTGATTGATTAGGTCTTCAGATAAACCACTAATGATTGGGTACAAACCATTGGTGTAGGTTTGAGATTGATTATTTCATTTATGGAAGGAAGAATTGACTGGTGTAACACCCCGATTTTTTACTACTAAGAAATTTCCTTCAATAAAAGTGTCTATTTTCCTTCAACAAAAGCATCTTTGATAATGACTGGTGTAACACCACAATTTTTACTACTGAAATTTTTTATTTTTGTGACAGAAGTAATTAAGTAATATAGTTGGGGTTACCACTGTAATCAACATAATTTTGGCTTATACAACCATAATCAATCAAAGGCTAAAACATTTAAAGTAACATAAGGAACTTAGAAATAAAAGACCATTTATAGTAA
Source organism: Tamarix chinensis (assembly GCA_030549775.1). NCBI lineage: Eukaryota > Viridiplantae > Streptophyta > Magnoliopsida > Caryophyllales > Tamaricaceae > Tamarix > Tamarix chinensis. The sequence goes on from CM060174.1 coordinate 36,380,957, forward strand.
AATACTGAGTTTGGAGCCTAAATCCAAGTTTAAAAATAGAAAATATAATAGAGGGGATACCATCGATTAAGAGTCTAGAAAAGGCATCAAGCAAAATACATAAACTAGATAATAATTACTCTTCAGCCAACCTTAACACTGATGAAGTATCGCATCTCCAAATCAGGTGTCATAGGCAGCATAATCATCTAACTAATCTTCTGAGACCTCCATAGGGCTGTAAACGAGCCGAAATGAGCTGAATACTCCTGAGCTTGGGCTTGACTCATTTAACTAAACGAGCCTAAAATGATGTTTGGGCTCAGCTCATTTAACTAAATGGACGAGTTGAACCGAGATTTTAACGACGCAAGCTCATGAGCCAAAGCCAAAACATGAACCGAGCTGAGCTTTTTCAAGCTCGGGCTCAGCTAGTTTAATAAATAAGCCTAAAAGTGAGGCTCAAGCTTGACTCATTTAACTAAATAAACAAGCTAAACCAAGATTTTAACGAGCCGAGTACAAAACTGGCTCAGCTCATTTACAACCCTAGACTTACATATAAGATTCAGGTCCTTCTACTCATGGGAATTAGCAGCACCCATAAAACGAGTGATCATTATACTACATACTAAGTAAGGGAACAATACTATCAAAATAGGGATACAAATAACACATGATTTCACATTAGATAATAAGGGAGTAACCAAATAAATGAAATGTCTCATAAGACATAATATGATCTAGATTCCTTTATTAAGTATAATCCATTCTCATTATTTTATATACTTTGAGTGCAAGAACCCCACTATTCTTCTTGAGGATAACACACTCGAGCCACTATTCTTTCAAGTGGAACAAAGATTAAAAACATCCTCTCATAGAAAAGTACTCTCAAGCCACTATTCTCCCCATTAGAATAGGATATATATATATATAGAAAAATAGATTACCTTGGGCCTGACTTACGTATTCTTCCACTTCAAATCATTAGTATATTTTCCATAGGTTATAATGACACATTTTCATTCCATGATGAGTAGGGACCCCACTATTCTTAATCTGGTGGAATGGACTGAAGCACCATCTCGAGGAAAAAAGCTCCCAAGCCACTATTATTTCCAGTGGAACTGATATTAAAATCATCTTCTTGGGATAAAATGCTCCCGAGCCACTATTCTCCCTAGTTGAATGGGAGTACATAGATATAAATAGAAAAATAGATTACCTTAGTCCTCTTCATGTACTCTTTCACTTTGAATGATTAGTATCTTATTTAAGGTTGATTCTTAGGTACAAAACACATTAAAAAAGAGAAACACATAATATAGGTCCAAGTCCTTAAGTCCTTTCAAACCCTAGTTATACACTATTTAGTATTCATTCTTCCATGTTGATTATTCTACACAACTTATATTATATCATCTCCAAATACCATCATTAATATCATACCCATAATGCATGATCTAATTCCCATACACATACATTAATAGTCTCGTCCAGATATATTACTCATAGAAATATCCAAAACCTAAATTCTATAGATTTATCATAACATCTCTAATGAAATTTACATGATTACCAATTCTAATAGATAACCCTATAAGGTAAAATATTAATAACATATTCAAAAATCTATATAACCACTAGATCTTATACATCATTATCATAATAAGATGGTTTGCTCAGAATTATCCATTAAATCATTTAAGGACCCCAAATAAGAGTTATACTTCTAAGAATTCCTCATACTATTATTGTCATATGTTAATCCTCTTAACACATAAAATACCAAAATTGTTTTATTATCCCATAATGACCAAGTTACCCTTGAGCACAAATAAAAACCCTTATTTTATAAAATCATATACATTCCACACATATTAATTTTCAAGTCCACCATTTATCATCATACTTCATGAGAATCCTTAAATCCATTTATTATAACTCATTTACTCCCATATTTCTTACCATATGATATATTTCCAAAAATATGACATTATCTCAATAAATAATGGTACCTCTTACCCATTCTTACTTTCTTTCAATAACATAAAATCCTTAAGCCCATGTTTCATACCATAAGATATAATTCCACAAATATGACATTATCACAACAAATTCATAATATATAATGGTACCACTCACTTATTCTAAATTTCTTCCAATTACACAATATCCTTAAGACCTTATTTCATACCTTAAGATATAACTCCACAAATATGACATTATCATAGCAAAATCATAACAAAATTTTACTTCTCACAAATTCTTACTTTCTTCCAACATAACATTCATATCATCACAAAATATCAAGATCAACACATGTTATATCATTTATCAACAATATCTTGAAAAACACATATAATAATATTAGCAAATAATAACAAAAACCCTAAACATTGAATAGTATCCTTACCAACTAGAACACTAGGTTCTAAGCATGCAAATCCTAGACTTCCTCCTCTGAATCCACTAAAATACAACGTATAAAAATTAATAAAATTCATGGTTATGCTCGAAGAGTTAAATAGAAGGAGAAACCAAGGTAAAGAGCTAAAAATAGAAATAATTGTAGTCAAAGGGAAGCTTAAGATGTGTGGATGTGAAGAGGAATGTGTGGTTGATGCAGGAGCATCCAATGAACATAATGATTTTTATGTTCATACTAATACTCAAGGTAAGGAAGATGATTTAGATTTCTTAATGTTGGAGCCTATCATGTTAAATATTCTTGATAATTCTTATATGCTTGATATTAAAAAACATTCAAGTTATTCTTATAGGTATGTCACATATTTGTGAGAAGATGATGTTCATACACTTTGATGTGTACAATTATTCATAGCATGCAAGGCTATGACATACATGGGATGATACATTACAACAAGAATATAAAGTGATGATATTCAATATTTGTATTAACTTGTTGTAAACCCTAACCCTAAATGTATTTTTTGTAAGTCAGGATATTGCTATAATTTCATTTATGTATCTTAGTCAATTGTATAGCTTTGTAATATTAATTCTTAGTATCATTTAAATAATGATATTATGCCTTGTATTAAGGTTAATATGGGATTAATTCAACCATAATTAATGGGCTGGATTAAGTGGGAATAATTGGCTGGTTTACGCTAGCTAACCACTAACTCTTTGTAACACCCCAAAATTCACTAATTTTTTTTTCTTAAAGCGGAAGCAAATAAAAATAGAATCACTTAAAACTTGTGAATTCTGGAAATGTTACCGCCACACTCAGTACCATACCGGTTCTTTCCGACCGTTCCAGTACCAAGTGCTGAGGCTAAGGAAAAGATTTACATTAAATTCAAATCAACAGTTCATAAAAGAACTCGAAAGATCATACCTTAAAATCAGAGTACGCATAAACGTTTATAAACGTAATAAAATAGAAATCAGAGTGCGAAATCAAAGAGGATAAATACTCCAATACAAAGAAATAATAGTAGGAAATAAAATTACATAAAGAATGAAATACGATCATAACTCTCTCAAACGTAATAAAATAAAACTATAATATGGCCACAACTCTCTTGAATCTCGAGCTAAACATTCTCAACACTCAGCCCCAACTGATATCTCGCCCACCTGCACAAATTCAGAAGGCATACTACTCGTGGGAAGAGCAGCACCCATGAAAAGGGTGATCAGTACGCTACGTACTGAGTAAGGTAACCGAGCACTAAGGCCAACACACAAGCGCATAATCCATGCAGAATAATAACAGGCATAAAGACCATCATCATGTCATAATATCGACCAATCATTCGGGTACATACATAAAGGCCCAATCATAGTCCAGATTAATTACTTAATTAATCTTTTATCGGAATTCGATACACATCATGTCTTTTTATCAAATCCATGCGAAAACGGAAGCCCCCACTATTATAGCCGGTGGATCGGAGGCGCATAGGGTATCACACCCTAACCACTATTATAGCCGATGGATCGGATACACATAGAACTACGCGTCCTAACCACTATTCCTAACCGGTGGATCGGTTGGCTCCGGTTCGCATGGTGTTCCACTGTAAGTAATTAGTATCTTTTAGGCATTTTAGCAAAATTCTGGTTTGCAGTTGTTGAGCTCGGGAACCCCCACTATTATAACCGGTGGATCGGTTACGCAAAGGATATCATGCCCTAACCACTATTATAGCCGGTGGATTGGTCACACATAGGGTAAATACCCTAACCACTATTATTACCGGTGGATCGGTTGCACATAGGGTAAGAACCCTAACCACTATTCTGAACTGGTGGATCGGTTGGTCCCGTCTCAACGATCTTCCACTTTACATAATTAGTGTCTTAAGTATCTTATTCAATGGCTTTCACCCTAGACATGCATGAATCACTCCTTTAACACTTCACACATTATAACTCATAAATTCCATCCTCATGACTCCACTTTAATCACAAAAAAAAACACCTGATACCGCAAAAACCCTAAGCAGTTGCACCAAACCCTAATTATCCACACGAACCCTACCTCGGTTTCCTACGTACCCATATAATGCTCCACGCACTATTTTCCCTTCAAATGTTCAATCACCCAAACAACACTTACATTACTTTCCTCAAATCCCAAATCAGCGTTCCATACGTAAACTTCACTCTCATACAAACTTTACACATCCCATGCAATTATTAACTTCCATGCAAACCCTAATACCACCATACAACCATTAACCATTATGCAAAACCCAAAATCTCATCATACAAAACCCTAAATTCATTCCACATAACCCAAAGATTCATTCATACCAAACCCTAGATTCAAAACATATAAAACCCAATGATTCATCCATACCAAACTAAGTATCCATCCTTACCAAACCCTAAGTTCAAACCATATACAACCCAAAGATTCATTCACACAAAACCCTAAATTCAATCCATACCAACACAAAGATTCAAATCATATAAAACCCAAAGATTTTTCCACATAATACAATTGATTAGATTCTCCCCTTTCATAACCACAAATTAGATTCTCCCATACAAGACCATAAGTTAGATTCTTCCCCATAAAATCATAAATTAGAATCTCCCAAGCGAAACCATAATTTGGATTCTCCCAAACAAATCATAAATTATATTCTCCCAATCAAATCATAAATGTAATTCTTCCATACAAACCATATATTAATTTCTCTCACATAAAATCATACCAAACCATAAATTAAACTTCCCCATATAAAACCATAAATTGGATTTCACCAGACAAATCATAAATTAGATTCTCCCAATTAAAATCATAAATTAGATTCTCCCAAACAAATAATAATTTGATTCTCCCATATAACATCATAGATTACATTCTTCCAAATAAAACCATGCAATAGATTATTCCTCATAAATTCATAAAATTAGGTCAACTCACTTCCCTTAGTCAACTTCCTTCCCCATCCTCCTTTTTCATCCTTTCTCCCACATAAAATCATATCAACATCCTCACATGCATGTCTTACCGGGTCATACACAAATAATACACATGCCATACGAAAACATACTTCAACTCCACGTCATATCATATACGGCATAATTAATAATCTTAAACATAGAATGCATAGAATACGAGGCACACAATGCACATTAGCACATAAAAGGCCTTAGCACCCCTTACCTGAAACGACACCGGTCTTGGAGCACGTTCCTACGCCTCCTTAGGGCTTTGACCAAATAATAACATACTAATAAAATAACCTTAACAAAATTCTAACTTTGCTAAAGACATAAAAATAATAGAGATATTATAAACCTTGATAATATAGGGTTAAAGACTTTACCCTAATGATAATAATGATACTAATATAATAATATCAAAATTAATAAAACTACTATCAATGAGAATATAAATAGTAATAACAATAGTAATAATAATAATAATAATAATAATAATAATAATAATAATAATAATAATAATAATAACAATAAAATATAAGTTTTCAAATAGATAATGAATTACCATTTATTTAGTATTAATAATAGAATTAATAACATATATAATAATATTAAAATAATAAAGATAATGATACTATTATTATTAATGGTTATAAGAACAGTAGAAATAATAATAATCAAATAAAAGAGTGCAAATGTTAATACAAAATTAGGGCCTGAGATTTTCAAGAATAAATAATAAAACGTTAATAATAATTATTCTAATAATTATAATATTAATAATAATAATAAGAAGAAGAATGATAATAATCCTATAATAATTCAATTAATAACTTAAACTTTGAAACTAACAATAAAATTGTTTTATCACCACTCTCCATCCTGCAAGTACAATTCAACATAAATTTTACATCAAATAATAATAAAACATATTAAGAATATAAATATTAAGAATAATAATAATGGTATTTTTATGCAAATAATTGAAATAAATTAAATCAAGGCTTATAATAATATGGAAAATGGTTGAAAGGGTCTAGGGTTCAACCTTAAGCTGGTGGGGATAGGTGGCACTGGCGGTGGTTCACGGCGGCGGCGGCAGTGGCCGGAAAAAGAGAAGAACAAAGAGAAAGATGGATGTTAGGAAAAAGATAGGGAGAATTGAGGTGATATAAGAGGTGTTTATTGCTGCCCAGGAGGAGAGGGACAAAATGATGGTGGTGGTGCAGCCAAAGGTGGCGGCGCACGGCGGTGGAAGGCGGTTTAAGGCTTCGGGGTCAAAATTCCGGCGAGAACGAGCATCTAACTTTGCATGATTATTTAGGCTCGTACAAGAAGAATCGAGAGATGAAAATAGTTCAGTTAGCTAGAGGATGTTGCAAGAAAGAATTTGGCATGCGGAGGTGGCGCTTAGGTTGGCTATCGGCGGAGGAAACGACGTCTGAAGTTGGGGTGGCCGGCACTCGGGCTTAGGGTCTCGGGGAAGAACAAACTCCAAAATCTCATACAATCCAGCTATTTATAGATTATAGATGGTATAATATGGTTTTGGGGGTCGGCAGGAAGTTATGGGATGCGAGAATTTGTGCAGCCGGCGGCGGAAAACGGTCGGCCAACGTTTGGGTTGATTCGACAGTTCGCGAGGTTGGGGAGAGGAAACGGGCGAGATTTAACGTTGAGTAATTATGAAAGTTTATTTCTTGAGTTAAGAGGAAGACAATGAGGCAAGAAACGGACGGTATTAATCACCGTAGCCGGAGAAGCCATTGACAGCGGTCAGCGTTGCAGCGTAGCGATGGAGGTGGACGGAGGAAGAAGGAAGAAGAAAGGGAGGTGGACCGGCGGTTCGGGGAGAAAAGAAAGGAGAGGCAGGCCGGGACGGTCGGGCGCGAGGAGTTAAGTTCATTAAATGAAACGATGGGTTTCAGTGGAAAAGAAGGAAAAACACGGCACGGCACGGGGCGGACGGAGGACGTCGCGCGGGCGCGGGCTGGGCCGAGGGAAAGGAAGAAGGGAAAAAAAATTGGGCCACGGGAGAGGGCAGCCCAACCGGGGAAAAAGAAGAGGAAAAAGAAAAAGAAGAAAAAGAAAGAAAAAGAAAAGGAAAAAGGAAGAAAGAAAAAGAAAAAGGGAAAAAGGAAAGACGAAAATAATTAGGTTAGGGTCAATTAAATTAATCTGAATATTTAGAATATTTAAAAATATAATATTTAAATAAAATAATATTTAAATCCCTTTTTAGGCTAAATTAGAATTTTTAAAAGGTTTTTCATAAATTCCATTTTAATTAGCAAAACACCCTAATTTTCTTCCATTAATTTATTTATAAAATTAAAATTAATTTGAAACTATTTTATCCTCATTATTTTAAATAAAATAATTTATTTAGTTAATTTCTAAAATAAAATCCTTAATTAGCTAAAATACCCAATTTCTCTTAATTAACATACTTATAACTTTATTCTTGATTTTCCCTAATTAATTTCCTTTTATTTTAATCAAATAATTTATTTAATCAATATTTATGATAAAACCTCATTTAAATATAATATTTAAGATTAGAATTTTTTGGGGCATTTCACTCTTCGTCCCCCTATATAAGCCTTCTTGTGCGCAGCATTTTAGGCATATTGAATGAGAATATTTTTTATCAAAATTTGAGAAAAGTTAGCTAAAGTCTAATCCTCCCTTTTGGGTAGAAATTGAGAAAGGAAAATTTTGGATTTAACCTTCCTTAACCTATCTTCAACCACAACATATTTGAAGTCCATACAAATCTATCGAAACATTTCAACTTGTGTCATCAAGTACTTAACCTATAATCCATCAATTTACTTCATTTCGTTTGCATTAGATCATGGGTGAAAGCTTATAGTAAAAAATTTTATCCAAAATTCCATTACCTTGATAAAAAACCACATCATTTTTGGTATCAAAGCTTCATTTTTTCCAAAGCTGATGCAGACTAGTGACTTACGAACCTAAAATCGCGTGTGTGTTCTTGTACCAAGAACTTATTTGATTTTTCTTGAAATTATTGTTTGATTTTCCAAATGACTTACCTCCTGGATTACCACCTGAAATTAGGTAAGTCATTTCATTGAATTATTGGTTCTTGGTGAAATTATCCTCACTTATTTGAATATCCTAATTTAATAAAGTTCTTGATGTGTGTAATGATGTATTTCCAAATGACTTACCTCCTGGATTACCACCTAAAAGGGGTATAGAGCATGCTATTGATCTTGTTCCTGGTATGCCTATCCCTAATAAACCGGCTTATAGATGTAACCCAGAAGAAGCTAAGGAATTACAAAAACAATTAAAAGAACTTATGGATAAATAATTTGTAAGAAAAAGAATGAGTCTTTGTAGTGTTCCTACGTTACTAGTGCCTAAAAAGTATGGTACTTGGTGTATGTGTATAGATTCTAGGGCTGTGAATAATATTACTATCAAATATAGATTTCGTATGCCTAGATTAGATGATATGCTTGATGAACTTTATGGAGCACAAGTATTTTTCAAAATTGATTTGAGAAGTGGATATCATCAATTAAGGATTAGAGATGGAGATGAACGGAAAACTGCTTTTAAAATAAAATATGGTCTCTATGAGTGGATGGCTATACCTTTTGGGTTATGTAATGCACCTAGCTCATTTATGAGACTTATGAATGAAGTTCTTCGACCTTTCCTTGGTTATTTCATTGCTGTATATTTGGATGATATTCTTGTGTATAACAAAAATAGTTATGATCATCTAGTGCATTTGAAGAAATTATTTGGTGAGTTAAGGAAAGCTAAACTATATTGAGAACGTGAGAAATGTGATTTTGTGCTTCCAAGTGTAGCTTTCCTAGGCTATATTATTAGTGGAGAAGGTATTAAAGTAGATCCTAATAAGATTAGGGATATAAAAGAATGGCCTATCCCTAAGAATGTTCATGAAGTGAGATGTTTTCATGGATTAGCTACCTTTTATAGAATATTCATTAAGGATTTATCTACCATAGCTACACCTATTACTTAACTCATGAAAAAGGGTTAATTTTATTGGGGACAAGAAGCTACTTAAGCCTTTGAAACCCTAAAAGATAAAATTTGCCATGCCCTTATTCTATTCTTACCCAACTTTAACCTTCTTTTTGAAGTGACTTGTGATACTAGTTGAGTTGGAATAGGAGGAGTACTTTCCCAATAAAAGAAACCTATAGCATTTTTCTTTGAAAATTTAAATGGAGCCAAAATTAACTATTCAACTTATGACAAGGAATTCTTTACCATTATACGGAGTCTTGAGACATGGAGTCATTATTTGAGACCAAAACCATTTGTGTTACATTCGGATCATGAAAGTTAAAAATACTTACATAGTCATAATAAAGTTAATTCGAGACATGCAAAATAGGTAAATTTCTTACAATCCTTCATGTTCTCTGTTAAACATTTAGATGGTAAAGAAAATATAGTTGTTGATGCTCTTTCTCGTAGGCCTAAATTACTTGTTATGATGGATGCGAAAATCTTCGATATTGAAATGATTAAAGAATTATATCCTAATGATGAAGATTTTAAGGACATGTTTAGTGCATGTAAAGAATTTGGATACCACAGAAATTATGTCATACAAGATGGATTTTGTTTTAGACTAAATAAACTTTGTATTCTTAGATCTAGTATTAGAGACTTGATTATCAAGGAAATACATGAAGTTAGTACGGCGGGACATTTAGGTATACATAAAACTATGGAATTATTACAAGAAAATTTCTATTAGCCAAGAATGGTTAAATATGTGCAAGCCGCAATATGTAGATGTTCTACGTGTCAAAAAAGTAAAAGTTACTTTCATAAGGGCTTATACAGACCTTTACCCATTCCTCATAAACCATGAGAAGGAGTTAATATGGACTTTATTCTAGGATTACCAAGAACAAAACATGGTAAAGATTCTATTCTTGTGGTAGTAGATCATTTTTCTAAAATGGCTCATTTTATTCCATGTAATAAAGCCGATGATGCCATGCAAGTTGCTAACTTATATTTTAGAGAGATTTTTAAACTTCATGGAATACCTAAAAGCATAGTTTCTGATTGGGATGTCAAGTTTATGAGTTATTTCTGGAAAACTTTATGGAATATGCTTGGTACTAAATTGTTATTTAGCACTTCACATCATCCCCAAACTAATGATCAAACTAAGGTAACTAATAGAACTCTTGGTACATTATTAAGATGTTTAGTTAGAAAAAGTAAAAAAGATTGGGATGTTAAGTTAGCTCATGCAGAGTTTGCTTATAACCGTATTCCTTCGAGTACTACTCAAACTAGTCCATTTGAGGTGGTGTTTGGTGTGAATCCTAACATGCCTATGAACATGATTCCGTTGAAAAAAGGTGAATTACAAAAATATGAAGCTAAGGAGAGAATACAATTTTTTTAACAACTTCATGAGAAAATCAAAAATAATATTGAACAATCTAATGCCAAGTATAAAGCTCAAGCGAATAAGCATAGAAACTCTTATGTGTTTTCTCCCGATGACTTAGTTTTGTTACATTTGCGTAAAGAAAGATTTCCTAATTTACGTGAAAACAAACTAATTCTAAGAGCCAATGGTCCATTTAAAATACTTAGGAATTTTGGAGATAATGCTTATGAACTTGAACTTCCATATTCTTATGGTGGAATTTCAAGAAATTTTAATGTTGGTGATTTGTTTCCTTATTATTATGATGAAAATTTGAGGGCAAATTCTTATCAACTTGGGGAGAATGATGCAGGAGCATCCAATAAACATAATGATTGTCATGTTCATACTAATCCTCAAGGTAAGGAAGATGATTTATCTTTCTTAATGTTGGAGCCTATCATGTTAAATATTCTTGATAATTCTTATATGTTTGACATTTAAAAACATTCAAGTTTTTCTTATAGGTTTGTCACATATTTATAAGAAGATGATGTTCATACACTTTGATGTGTACAAGTATTCAAAGCATTCAAGGATATGACATGCATGGGATGATACATTACAACAAGAAGATAAAGTGATGATATTCATTATTTGTATTAACTTGCTGTAAACCCTAACTCTAAGTATATTTTATGTAAGTTAAGGTATTGATATAATTTCATGTATGTATCCTAGTCAATTGTATAGCTTTGTAATATTAATCCTTAGTATCATTTAACCAATGATATTATGCTTTGCATTAAGGTTAATATGGGCTTAATTCAACCATGATTAAGGGGCTAGTTTAGGACTGTAGGCATATTGAATGAGAATTTTTTTTATCAAACTTTGAGCGAAGTTAGCTAAAGTTTAATCCTCCCTTTTGGTTCGACATTGAGTAAGGAAAATATGGGATTTAACCTTCCTCAACCTATCTTCAACCACAACATATATGAAGGCCATACAAATCTGTTGAAATACTTCAACTTGTTTCATCAAGTTCTTCACCTATAATCCATTAATTTACTTCATTTCTTTTGCATCAGATCATGGGTGAATGCTTCAAATACAAATTTTGATCCAACCTTTTGTTACTTTGATAAAAACCAAATAAGTGGTGGATCTATGGTCAAATTTTAGTGGTGTTTAGACAAAGTTTAGGGGTGAAAATAGGGGTGCACATCCAAAAATAGGATGTTGCATGACTGTGCAATAGGCAGTGTAGCTTGTGGTTGAGAGAAAAAGTAACTCATAGCTAGGTTGTGCAAAATTTGCATGGCTATGCAGTAATAGGCCGAGAGGAGAAAAGATGTAACGCCAGGCAGTGTGAAAGTTAAATAGTTATGCTGCAGCGGTGCACAGTAGTCTAAGAGAAAAAAAAGGCACATAGCTAGGCGGTGCAAAGGCTGTATACCCTACAAAATCTATGATACACCAGAGGATGAAGAAGGGAAAAATGATGGTATTTGGTAGTGATGGATAGCAATGAAGAAGGAAAAGGCTAGGGTGACCTTGGTTGTTCGTTCACAAGCTAAAAGGTGGTGAGTGGTGGCTAGGTTGGTGTATGGTGATGGAAATGGTGGGGCATAGGTCAAAAATAGGGAAAAAAAGGAAGAAGAAAAGAAGGAAAAACTAAAGAGAAAGAAGGAGAGTCTGAACTATATATATACATGTGTGCATGTGCGGTGTAAATCAAGAAAGAATAAAAGAATAGGGGGTAGTGTGTGATGGTGATGGTGCAGCTACAAGGTGATGATGACGGTGATGATTGCAGAGGATGGTTAAGGGTAGGGTAGTAGCTGTAGGGTGAGTGTGGTGATGGTTGTATTTAGGTGTTGTGTGAGAAGTGAAAGGGTAGGGGAAGATGGGGTGTATAACGTGTGTGTAACATTGTGCAGCTGGGCAAGAATAAGGAAGTAGAAGGAGAAGAAGAAAAAGAAGAAAGGAAGTAATGTGATGAGTGATGGATGTAGAAAGGTGGTGGTGCAAGTAGGTAGTGTAAGTTGCAACCAATTCAAATATTGCAACTCAAAGATGGAGGAAGGAGAAGAAAAAAAAGAAGAAAAGAAAAGAAAAAAGAGAAGGGTTGGGAGATTAGTTTAGGGTGATTTTAGATTATAAAAAGTAATTAGGATTAGTGGAGATTTTAGTGGGTCTTGATTTTGGTTTAGGAGTTACGATTTATCTGAGTCAAGGTTTTAGATTTGGTTAAAGCTTAGGGATTAAGGAGTTATTTAAGGCTAACATAAGATTTATTAAGATTAGAATCAAATTAGGGAGTTAATGATATGGGATTATGCTAACTATATTTTTGGGGTATTACAAATAGTGCTTAGAGAAATAAAAGGTTTGTCACAAAAAATTATTTCTATTTCTAATGTAAATGCATAAAATATTTTATTTTATCAGATAGTGTAAAGCCTATTGAAAATAGTTAATGTAAGAACTACAACATAAACTATGATCTAAAATGAATCTAGCACCCCCATCAAAATATTACCTTCATAATTGATTAATCAAAATAGAATAATTTGAACATTAGCCAAAATTACCAAAGTCAATGAAACTTTGAAGTGAAGAATTTAGTTTGATATTTTCAATGCTTGGGCAAATGAGAGTTATATAGAAAAATATTTGACATGTATATGAATAAATATCATTTTATTATGTATTCATACGCATTCCCCAAACAAAGCCTAATGGGTATTAGAACATGAGATGCATGTAAAATACCACCATATTGTCAAAATTTGATCTTTTAGATATTATACTGATAGGGAATACAAATTATCTTAAATTCGTATGGTCAAAAAAGGTATGCGAAATTGTGATTCAAATAAAAAAATAGCATTACCAAAACCTAGGGTTTGGTTTTCTTTTGTAGCCTCGAGTATGCATACTTAGGGTTTTGTTACCTTTAGAGCCTTCTAGCTTTAGAGATCACATGTCGTGGAAGTGGAAGATCCTTAAGAAAATACTTTTGGTACTAGTGTTAGTATGGTCGGTGAGGCAAATCCAAAATTGAATGTATTCCCTTTCACCTAGGAGAACAAGTGTATTAGATGTTGAAGATCCTATAAACAAAAACCTCTAGGAACTAGAGTTACGTGGTAGTTAGAGTTATAGTCCTACATTTTTCCTAGTTTTTTTATATATAAAATGGTTGGATTCCATGAAATTATATATTAGGTGAGGGACAACAAAAATTTAGCATATTCCCCCTCTTTTAGGAGACCTAGTATGGTGGATATTGTTGATCCCTAAAAAAAGGTCCTTAGCACTGGTACGATGTGGTGGTGGGAGAGGCATTTCTACACTAGTCCCGTCATGGAATATGGGATTTATTTGTTCTATTTTTATATGGACTGATATATAAACTCATGTATGTATGTAAATGTGAACCATAAAGTCTTTTCCATGTCATATAAAATCATTATTTTATGTGGTATTTCCTTAATCAAATCGCATACCATGATATCGTAGGACCTCACTGTACAGTAATAGCCTTTACCATGTTTTAGTTATTTTATTTTAACAGTACGTTACCAAATTGATGCTCCATTTGCATGCTTAGTTTGATGAATCCTCTTCTATTTTGATGAGAAAATAATTATTTGTAGGGTTATGATTCTCAACTAGAGTACATAGAGAATGATGACATGGGTTATTAGATGGTCATTGTTTAGGGATTCATGTAAGACTCCCATTTTTACTATTTAAAAATTTTATTTTGTAAAAGTGTTAATTACTAAATTACTAGGTGTTACTGAAAAACTTAGCATAATTTGAGTTTCTTCACCTTTCGTATGCCAAATGCTAAGGCTAAAAACATAACACAACTAGAATAAAGTGTCAAAATGAGAGATAATACATTAATATGAGTTATGGTTAATATACTTCATATAATCAAGATAATTATAATGCATAAGAGACATAAAAAGGGGTGCTCAAGCATTGATCTATACCATAATTTTAAACTAGACCAAATTGGCTAGTTATTCAAGGTTCCAGTCCAAGATCATACCATTATTCCTGTCTCTACTCCAAGTTTTATTCTTGAATTAAAAGAATTGTGGTCTTTAACTAGTTCTAGTCAAATTCGTTCAGGTCCTAACTGGTACAGTCTTCTAATATAACCTTGAATCTCATTAGTTTACCTAAAAATGTAAAATTTATGGATTTCGATCCTAACCATTCTTAGACCGATAATTCCAATCCGATCTCAGTCTAGTCCTTGGTGCAAGCTTTAAAAAAATTGGTCCTTAATAGGGTTCAAGTTTAGTCCGATTTTATATTGGCACACACCCCTAGATATAAGAGCTCAAAGGAAAGCCAACTATAATAAAATAGGCAACCAAAGGTAAGATACTGGTATTACTTAGCTCTTATACCCAAAATCTCATTATATGAATAAGACCTCTTCCTAAGGGCTCCACTTATCATTACCTCTATTATATGGCTCAAATGACTCTATGTCCTTCACATAATCATCTACAAATATAGTATCAATACAACTTTCTCATACTGAGTAAATCACAATATGTCACAAGAGGTAGCATACCCAAATTGCACATAATCACATAATATTTCAAAAATCATGCTCAAGAAAAACTCACATGCCATGATAATATTAATAATCATATGATTATGTATACAACATCAAAAACTCATACTCAGTAATTAATCATTCATATCATCATAATGTACACATTAGCTATATCTAACCAATCAAATCAATCCCAAACATCAAGGAAAAGCACTGAGGCAACTACTAAACCCATAATCTCTAATAGTTCCAATTACTAAAGGTAGGGAACTAAGGCGAATTTTGAACCAAAAAATTTAATTCAAATCCTTTTTATATTCTTATATAATATTTACTTCCACTTTTAATTACTCATGGGGAAACAATCACCTTAGATACACTAAGGTACACCTAGTCATATTAGTGGGTGAATGTAACACAATACCTTTACTCTTGAACATAGGGACACGGTGATATGCCTAGTCATACAAGCGCACACATACAACACATTATGCTCCAACCTCAATCACTTAATCCTTAAGTATTGATACCTACTATAGGGTATGTAGGTCACATATATAGTAGACTAGGGTCTTACCAAGGTATATTAGTACACCAACGAAACAAAATAAACAAGCGATGCACCTCATCTCTAGGGTAGCTAATATAAAAGAGTAACCATTCCTAACTCGATGTATTTTACTTTAAGTTTTAATATTTTATGAGGTGATCACAAATATCATATATTCCACAACATTTCCCATTTCCATATTAAAACCATTTTCCTTTTATTTCAAATTATTCATGTAAACTTAGAGGTCATCATTCTAGATCAAGCCAAAGTTAACACTAAGGTCAACCTATTAAAAGTCTAAGGCCATCCTAATGCCCAAGTATTCACAAAAAGTGTTCAGGTATAAATTTACAAAAATACCCTCAAAACCATAACTTTGTCATTATGTCTACTTTTGTACCAAACATCATTATTATGAGAAATATTTCATGAAATGGCTAAAAAAATTCACATTATTTTAGCACATAGTTAATATTTGCGATTTAGTGATTGATTATATTATTGACTTTTCATGTATTTAGTAAATTTCACCCACAAACCCTAATCATATGATTTTAACATGCCTTAAAGTCCATACAATATGTACGTAAATTCTATAGCATGATACATCATTAAATAGGCCAATTAACATTATGGTGCATGTAAAGAAATATTTCTAACCCTAGAATATGTGTATATGTTCCGCGCTATTTATAGTAATCATAGCTGCCATGTAATATTAATCATGAGATATTTACTATTGTATTAGAAGATTTTATACCCTAACAAAACCCTATACTTACATACATAAATTATTGAACATAATGCTCATGCATATAACTTAATAATTATAATACATACCATTTATTTAGCATGTTATCATTTTATTGTGCATGCCATCTTACTTGAAGAATATCAAACCCTAGAATGAATCTAAATCTAAATAATCCTAACATGCTCAAACATAATTTCTATATTTCATGAGTGATTAGATTTACCTAAGTTCAAGCATACACAAAGAATACAAAAACCATCTTCTCTATGATCCTTAATGGTTACCCGAGAAATTAGCACCTAATAACACATATATTAGCATATAAAACAACATAGTGATAACAAAATGCTAATCAAAATAACTCAAGAAAATTTTAACAGCTAACCAATCAAACAAGAAATAATAAAAACCCATAAAATAAAGGGAGGAGCTAATTGTGGGCGATGTCAAAGAAAAGGGTTGAGGAACGACAACTTTGGTCATTTTTGGGGTTGTGACCTGCAGAAATTAAAAAAGAAAAGGGGGAGGTTGCGGTGTATTTATTTAAGGAAAAGGGGAGGGAATTAGTGGGTTTAAGATTAGGAAGGTAGAGGGGATAGACAAAAATGGTTGAAGGAGGAAGGAGGTGATAGGTGGGTTGGGTCATGGGAGTTGGGGTGCTTAAGTGGATTTGGGCATAGGTTGGGGTGGCTTTAGCAAGGGCTACTAAAGGTTATGGTGAGGGAGCAGTGGAAGTGGACATTGATAAGGAAGGAGGAGAGGAGGTGGCATGCATTGTAGATAGAAAAAAAGATGGTGAAATGAAGGCAACAACAAGGTTAACGATGGAATTTGAAGGGGTTTTTCTTACTTGAGGGAGTTCTTGATTTAGGATAAGAAATAGATGGTTTTCTTGGGGCTAATACACAAAACAAAAATAAGAGGATGGACACTTAAAATGTGGGAGGCATGAAGAGGGTCGAGCCAAAAATGGGTGAGGGAAAGATGGGGGTAGGGAAATGTGTGGGAGGTAAGGTGTTGGGTAAGGTCATGGAGGGGTAGAGTGAGTAGGGTATGGCCACAATATAACATAAGGTAGGGTAATTAACAAAGGAAAAACATCCAATTACCTAGAGTAGTGTTACCTGATTTCAATTGGGGTCTAAACTAGGATTAAATTTGGTAACCTAATTTCTTCCATATCTTAACTTAAATAAATTTATATATTATATGTCATAATAATACATTATAAATGAAATACTTAATGATAATTATTACAACAAATTACACATAATTATTGGTTTATAATTATGGTTTCTAAAAGTAGGGTATTACAATTGTGAGTTATATTTCTATTTATTAGGAGTTAGGCTAAGTGGCTAGATGTGTTTTGCCTACTATGTTAGGATGTTTTTATTCTTTTTGGTTACTTTAACTCTTAGCTTTGATTCCTATATTTGGGATTTTTAACTCTCTCCCTTATCTATTTTATATCATCTGTATCATTATTATTGTCATATTGTTAGAGCATCCATTCTCTTATTCATTGTTCCGTTTCTCCTTGCATTATGAATTACTTAGGTGATGATCACATCTCTTTTATGGCTCATGTGGTGGTAGAATCCCCCAATTTTGTATTAATAACACTTCCACATTATCTTCAAAATGAATGTTGTTTGTTGCACATTTGGGGATGTTACAAGTTAGTATCAAAGCATATCATTTAAAATGAATGTTTGGGTTGGGATTTAGCCTTAAATTTTCTATTCAAACTAACTTTTAACCTTATATGTAATACGGTACGTCTGTGTGTGCTAATTTCATAACCAATAGTCATTCATTTTCTAAATAGGTTTAGTATTTTTTGTATTTTTTTAGCCACAAGCTAGTGGCTCAAGCATTTCTAGGAGATTGTTGGGGCCTAATTAGATTGATAGATTCAACGTGAGGAGGCTCCATAGTCACTATCACCACCTCCTTTTCCAATGTCGCTACTAGCAAATAGGCTTTATAGGATTGATCATCATCGTACACCAATCTTTGAGGATCAAGTGAACTCAAATGTTTTAGAACACTAGTTGAGGAATTTTGAGAATATCTTTGTGGCTAGTGGTTACCCAAAGGATAATCATATGGAGGTAGGAGTGTTTCGTTTATAGGGATGTACTAATGAGTGGTGGAGAGGTCACCAATTGAGAGGAGCCACCACATATCAGTGAGAGCCTTTTGTGTAGACTTTTAGGGATAATTCCTACCACAATCGCTTGAGGATGGAAAAGTATGAAAAATTCATGGCTATATGATAGGGTATGTCCACAATGGAGGAGTATTATCATTGCTACCTAGATCTAGTTCGTTTTGCTCCAATGTTCAACAATGATAAGAGGTTGAAGATTCTCCCATTTTAATTGGTCTTGAGTTTGATATTATAGGAGATGTTAGTAGGGACCCACACGAAGGACTGATATGATATAGATGACTATACCTTAGAAGAATCACTTATTATGTAGACTCATAGTGCCCAGTTAGGTGCTAAGAAAGGTTTAAAAGCAATCAATGCTAGGGCAGAGAGAAGTTGTTCTAGATCAAAGGTAGTAGCTATTTAGGGTTTGCACCTCATTATGGAATATAGTTGAGCCAACTAATAGTTAGGAACTTTGTTTGTCAGGTTATGGTAAGAATCATTTGGAAGCCCATTGTAATGGGTAGTTGATTCATTGTCACAATTATGGTGAGTTTAAGCATCCCCAATTTGAGTGTTGGACTGCTAGAGGTAGTATCTAATAGAAACCAAGGTGTTCATGGGGGATAATGGTTTAGATTCCACAAAGTGGGTTTAGTAGGTAGATAGTGGAGGTAGTAGAATTACTACATCGTAGATGATCCAGAGGAGCCACATTTTTTTGATAAGAGTATGCTTTAGGTAATGTTGTAGTACCGCATCTAAGTAGTAATCGGAATGTGATGAGTCAGTCAGAGGTAATAGGTAGGCATATGTTGTCACTTACACTTTTAGTTTCTTTTCTTTTCCTACCTATGTCATATTCAACTAGGGTGCATCCAATTCCTTTGTGTCTACCACTTTTATCTCTATAGAGACTATGTTTCCTTCTTGTAGGATAATGATTTTTATTATTCTTTTTTCTATGGATAATTATCATGTACTGGGTTATATAAGGAGGTGGCCTTAGTTATTGGAGGATTTGAACCTTTAGTAAACCTCATAGAGCCTAAATATTTTGATTATAACTTAATTATGAGGATGGATATGCACTCAAAGTATATGGATGTGGTTAATTGAGCACAAAAGCATGTATTTCTCATGGGTATAAAGGGTTCTACAGTATCTTACCAAGATGCAAGCCTATGCCCTTGGTGAGATTGGTGTATGCACTTGTATTTAGTACATAAGTATGGAAAAGGTACCCACTCTACTTATGTAGTGTTTAGGACTTTGGTGTTAAGGGTCATAAATGGAGGATATCCACATGATATAAGAGTTTCTAGATATATTTCTAGATGAGATATTGGGCATGCCCTGATTACACGAGATAGAATTCACGATAGACCTTCTACTAGGGAGGAAGCTTATGTCTAAGGCACGTTATCACATGGCAGAAACTGAGATCTCATAGTTTCATGCTTAGTTAGATAAGTTATTTGAGAAGGGATACATTAGACATAGTGTATATCTTTAGGGAGCATCAGTCCTTTTTGTTAGAAATAAAGATGGAGGGTTGAGGCTAGGTGCTTACAATGATGAACCATAGCCTTTACCTTAGATTGATGAACTTTTTTATCATCTACATGGGTACATAGTGTTTTTAATGATACATCTCAGGTTTGGGTATCATCCGTTGAGAATTTTTTAGGACATACCATAGAAAACTATTAGAATGAGGTATAACATTGATATCCCTAGAACTCATGAATGCACTTGTGGTATTCATATCCCTCATGAACCACATCATCTAGGAGAACCATGATCAACTCATCGTGCCCTTCATCGGCGATATTTTTATTTACTAAACATTTTGTGAGGAGCATGAGCAACATTTGAGGTAAACATTAGCATTGTTGAGGACATATCAACTATACGGCTAGCTCTTAATATATGAGTTTTGGCTAGATAAAGTAGCCATACTTGGGCATATTGTAATACCCCAAAATTAACTACTTTTTTTTAAAGCATAAGTAATTAAAATGATTAATTTAAAACTCGTGAATTCAGGGAATGTTACCGCCATACTTAGTACCAGATTGATCCACCGGCATAAAATAGTGGTAGGGTATGTTACCCTCACGACCGATCCACCGGCTAAAATATTGGGGTCCCCGTAATCATATGGATTTGATAAAGAGTATGGTGTGAAAATATTTTAATAAAGGATTAATGAAGTAATTAATCTAAACTATATTGGACCTTGGCATTTTCACCTGATCATTCATTTGTCTTTATGTTATTGTGTTAGTGATTATGCCTTGTTATTATTCTGCATGGATTATGTGCTTATGTGTTGGCCTTAGTGCTCGGTTACCTTACTTAGTACGTAGCGTATTGATCACTCTTTTTATGGGTGTTGCTCATTCCCACGAATAGTATGCCCTTCTGACTTTGTGCTGGTGGGTGAGACAATAGTCGGGGCTGTGTGTTGAGCATGTTTGTCTCAAGTTTGAGAGTGTTGTGGCCGTATTTATTCTTTATGCGATTTAATTCCATTTTTTATTTCTTTTTCATCAAATTTATCCTGTATGATTTATTACCTTGTATTGAGTATTTCAAATAAAGCTTTCATTGATTGTAAGATTATTCCCTTCGAGGAATTTTGATTTCACACTTTCATTTCTATCTTATTATTAATTGTAATCATTTATGCTAACTCTAATTTCTAAGTTATTATCTCTTTAATTTATCTTATGAAAATCTGGTTTAAGTTTTATATTAATCTTTATCCTTACCACTTGGTACTGAAACAGTCGGAGAGAACTAGCTTGGTACTAAGTGTGGCGGTAACATCCCCAGAATTTACGGGTTTTAAATTAAATATTGTAATTACTTCTACTTTCAAAAGAAAAATTAGTGAATTTTGGGGTGTTACACATATCATTTCAAAGGATGATGTATTAATGGATCCTTTAAAGATTTGAACAATATCATATTGGTTAGCACTTATGAACTTTAGGGAAATATATAGTTTCCTAAGGTTTGTAGGCTACTACAAGCATATTTTTCCTATGATTTTTCTAAGATGACTCGTCATTTTAACAGCCTTGTTGAAGAAGATGATGTGCCTTCATTGGGATGATAAGTGCACTGTGGCTTTTGATGATCTAAAGTGATGAAGCTTGGATAGGTTTCAAGAAATTTCGTCGGATTGTGAATCGAGTGAGGGGTTCGATTATGCACGAAAATCAGCCTAAGGAGTTTAATCCAAAGGAAGATTAGTAACACTGAGAGCGCAGTTGTAATCAATGGCTACTGAATTTAGATTAATAGAAAGAAATTCAAGAAGAAGATCAAGGAAGAAGAAGATCGAGAAAATGAGTCAGGTGCGAGAGAGAGGGAGAAGTTGAGAAAGAGATCCAGAAAAATCAATTGAATTGTATTCAGCCAAGAAAAAGTATCGTATAGACCATCCTGTATATGCCTTATATATGGCCGTATACAATAAACACAATAAAATCCCTTATACAGACGATGGTCTCAATTACAAACACAACATATCAACCTAACAATCCAACCAGCTAATATAAACAAATAGGTCGTTGGTGCTGTAACAATAAATCAGCTCAACTACAAAAATACAAATATACATTAATCCAAAAAATGGATTTAAAATTTAATCCCCATCAGCTAATTTTTGTTAGCTTATTATGGTTATCAAGGGTTGCGTAATCCACAATCCTTCTAACCCAGAAAATATGGATTGGGTGGCGGATTACGCGGCCAACTTAATTTCCATTAACCAAATTATGCCGACGAATGCATCATATGGGACAATCAACAATTTAATACAGCAAATTCCTATCAGCAACAACAACCAGAAACATCTATACACAGAAGCTCATCATGATCCATCTCCCATAATCTGATTTAATTTCTTAATTAAGCACAGAATACGAAAAGTAATTATATGTGCACTGTAATTTATAACAATTAATAGAATTATTTAAATATAAATTATTGAGACATATCACCTTTAAGAGGAGATTAAATTCACCTCTAGTGATTTCCTTATCATTGGGTATGGATGGGTTTAAGATATATAGTGACGCATCCAAGCATGGACTAGGGTGTGTGTTGATGCCACCTAGGAGAGTAGTGGTGTACGCTTCTTTTTGGTTGAAGGAGTAGAAGAAGAATTATCCAACTCACAACCTTGAGTTAGTTGTAGTGGCCTTTGTCTTAATGATATAGAGACATTATTTATACAAAGTTCAGTATAATTTCTTCACGAACAACACCTTGGCTTCCTTGAATTGGTTGACCAGCTCATTGATCCTTAACAACTGATGCTAATTATTTACAATAGCCTAATTCAACCATCGGCAATTAATGCAAAATCTTAATCTCTTATCCTATCCAAATAGGATTTGCCCTCCCCATAGCGATATAATTTATTGGATGTAACCCTTCCCCCAAAAACTCCTTTATTTGGGCCTTAAGCTATTTAATCTCTACAAATTCCATAAGGTACGGAGCTACTGAATGGATCTAGTGCTCTAAGCTAGAGTATAACCTATCTGAACACTACCACCTCTAATGCGGCACTCATAGGCTCTATGCCCAACCATACCACATCCATGGCAAGTCACCTTGTTTCCTCCACATTCTACTCCTGGGTGATCTACTCCACAATGCTTATAGTGGTAATGCATCTTTTTGGCATATCCCTTGGACTATCTTCCAAATCTTGGTACTAACCTCATATATGTCCTATAACTAGGAGGCATACTACATCTAGAGTATGCCTTCTTCCTATTACCTAGATGTTGACAACTCTCAAACTCCCTTTTGTCTCTCAACTGGGAATTGTAGGCTTGGATGACTCAAGAAGCCTATAAATATTGCTCTTATATTCCCACAATGTCTAATAGAGCAACTCCCACTAATAACTCTTGGTATTTTATCCTTAGGTTGATCTAAAATGGTGGATGTGCATCTCCTCATTTCCCTCTACCTTAGGGGAAAACTAGAGCAAGTTCATGTATCTCGTATAGTACTCCCCTATCAATATGCTTCCCTACCAATAAGATATGACTAATTGTATTACTTCATATACAGATGAGTAGGATAGAAATTCGCATGAATCACCTAAAGGAATGGTCCCCAACTAGGAGGCTCTCTGCCTCTAACTTGTATGCTCCTCCACTAAGCATCTGCTCTCCCCCTTAGGTAGTATACAACCCTATCAACCCTCTTGTCCATAGGGAGACCACATGTGGTGAAGTATTCTCCATGTCCCTAGCCTATCTCTCCATATTATTTGAGTCTTCCTAATCCTTGAAGATCAGTGGGTAATGATACCTAGCCCTCTTAAGCCAATATTCTGGAACTAGTACAGATACTACCACTAGAGGTGGTTATGGTGCTTGGATATGGCCTTCCATTTAAGCTCTAACTATCTCCATGAATGCCTTAATATAAGCATAATATTTGTTAATGGAAATCAATTCCTACTAACTAAGAGTAATCAAAATCAATCCATTACCTAGTACTTAGACTAGGACAACAAATAAACAAAAAAGTTATCAGCAACACATTCCCCAACCCACTGGCACTCACGGATATTCCGGGTTTCAAAAATCTTTACATTCAACTAAATACTGAAACAATAGGGAAATTGTTTAAAACTAATCTGTGGTACCCTTTAAACAACTTAGGACTATTTTTTTTAGAATATCTAATACCAACCCACGGTATCTACTTAATTAATTGAAAATTAGAGAAGATTTTTGAAGTAGCTATGATACTAACCTATAAGACCCCCATTTTTCACTACTAAAATATTTCATTTCAAAAACCTTGGAGAAGTATAAAACTAATAAACACTAAGGAATAATGGGATCTTTCCACCCCACCTAGAATAGAATAGGCTCCAATAGCCCGCCTCGTGTTAGATACAAGGATGAGAACCAAACCAACAAAAAATTAATGTAAATTGTGCTAAAACATGTTATATAAACGTGAAAAGAAAGCATATTATATAAATATATAACCTCGATAGTCTACGATGTTCAAATATAGGAGGAATTTAAATCAAGGTACATTATCATCAAATTAAAAAAAAAAAAGTAGGATGTGGCCCTAACTTTGGTCTATCACGGATAGCTCAAAAGTTTCAGTATGTCTATGCTATCATAACACATGCGCCACAAGCGGTTGGCCAACTACTAACCATCCCTGAAAATCTACACATGGCCTTCTGCTCATGAAAATGATTAGGTGACCAAGAAAATTAATACACTAGTATGCTTCATATTGAGTACGCTAAGTTATCTCCTCAATGGAGTCACCATCACACAAGATTCCAACATAATAAAAAGGTCATATTAACATATTTAATATGAACAAGATACATGCTCTATCAGGGTCACGGAAGGCATAAGAAGCTCATACCATATATGACTCATAATGCTTGAAACCATAACAATACATCTTTAGATGATAATGTACAAGATATAAGTAGAACCTTCAGCTAATAGTAAGTCTTCATTCATCTAGGCACATAATTTTACTATTGGTCATTTCCACATACCTACTTTATTAGGTCATTTATACATATATAGGCCATTATCCCCTTTACTAGTCTTTCCTTTTTACTTTTACGTTTATCCTTAGTTACATTCTTATCCCAACTTCTTATCTTACTATCTACTAAAAATTATTTTACAAATACTTGTCCAAGTTATTATCGAGCATTAGATTGTGCACCACCACATGGTCTAACATACTATGGAATTATATCCAAACCAAAGGGCATTAAGTCTAAGCCAAAGCTAAGTAATCGCTAATGGACATAAGTCTATACCAAAACCAAGTAACTACCAACGGAAATAAATCTAGGTCAGAACCAAAACTACATAGGTAACCAGACCTAATATTATCAAAACTCCCTAGTACATCATTAGTGTCTAGAGTAGGTAAGGTACTAAGACTAAGTAGGATCCCATCTGATGGCACCAATAAGTGCCCAAAGTAGACTAAGCCTATGTAGCTAATTGAGGATTGGGAAACCTAAACAAATAAACTTTTCGGCCTTCTTTTAGTTGAAGTGATTAGTATGTTAATCGTAACGTTATGTGGTCACACAAGGCCCATACAATATGGAAGGAAGATATTCACATACTTATTTCATATTAACCAAACCATTAGCTTAATCCATTTCAAGCTAAAGCCCATATTGCATTACCCATTTAAAGCCATAATTACATATTTAGGTTGACCCATTAAACCCTTTACAACATCTATGGGGTATATCATGAATTATGATCCATTTAAGGTTGTCAATTTGGTTGAGCCAATAGATCAGTTTTACTAACTAGTCGATCGGTTGGGCTAACTAATCAATTAGTCTAGGCAAACTAGTTGAATGATTTGGCTCGGCCAAACCTAGGGTTTTATCAAACTAGTTGATTAGTTAGGACAAACCAATTAACTATTATAAGACCATTGAATTGATTTTACCAAACCAATAGATGGGTTTATGCAAAGAGAAAATTAAGGTCACCATAAATCTATCAGTTAATGGGTTAGGCTGACTAGTCGACTCTTTTAAGGACCAGTTAATTGATTTGAGCTAATTGATAAATCAATTTTACCTCAACACATAATAGACATTTTCCATGCAAATCATCCCCAAAAATCCTACCACGTCAAAACTAAAATACATCTTGGCATTATACCAATACTTTTTCAACTCATAAATAGAGACATGTTTCATAATTAATCAAATTGGCCTAATGTGAAACCAAATTCTTATGCCAATATATAAAATAAGAATTTATAGAATTTACCAAAACACGTGTTTAACTAAGTCCCATTTTGAAAGTAAGAATAACATACTTTGTGCTAGTGAAACTTTTCTACAAATATGAAAACTCAACCTAGAATATTCATAATTTCCAAACCTTAAATATGAAAACAAATATGAAAATTTTCTACAAATATGAAAACTAAGCTCTAATTGGATACAAAAGAATACAAGGTTAGAGAGAGATAGAATATTTTGGTAGCTAAAAGAAAAGTAAATGGAAGGGGTGTTTAGGACTATATATATTCAAACAATTAGTACATGATGGAGTATGGTTAAGAAAATATAAAAAATACATGATTTATGAGATTCAAAATTGAGTTGAAATGGAAGATTTCAATAAATATAGGCTCACATTCCTTATAAAGTAGAAACGATGATTTTTTTGGAAAATGCTAGTAAATTTTACCTACAAGCATCAAACACAAGTGAGGAAATAAACGATCAACATGGAGGGAATTTTCCAACTAAGCATATATAGATCTAGGAGTCAAAGTAATGATTCCAAAATGTGTAGAGGAGAGTGGTGGAAGAAGATAAAGCTGAGGTCACCCTCCCCGTAAATTAGTCAAATCAAACCCTCGAATCAGTCCAAGGTAGATGCTCAAGCCAAATGTATGATAAGAAAAGTTAAGAATATTTAAGGAACAACTTGGAATGGGATTACAGAGGTTTAATTTTTATATAAGAAGATTTTTCTAAAAAATTGAGTTTTGAAAATGTACTCAACTCGATAAACTAGTTGATTGATTTTATCTACTAGTCGACTACCCTACCAACTAGTTGATTAGTTCGATTGAGAAAAACCCTTTAGATGAAATGAATTACCAAACCTAAAAGAAAAACCTGCAGAGTTTGTATCAAATAGAGACTCAACTACCTCCTAAATCTAACCCTCCTTTTCTTCAAGAATAATAATAAGGCTCTAGATAATGGATCAAAATAGTGGAAAGGAACCAAAATTAAGCTCAAATTAGAGAGAAAAGAACACAAGGTTAGTGAGAGATACAATATTTTAGTTGTCAAAAGAAAAGTGAATGGAAGGGTTGATTATGGCTATTTATAGCTAACAAATCGGTACAAGAATGAGTATGATTAGGCATAAATAAATGAAAAACCTAATTTCTACCATTTAAATTTGAGATTAATGGGGAGATTTTTAAAAGATAGATTAACCTACCTTCAAGAGTTAAAATGGTGATTTCTTGAAAATTAAGGTTGAATTAACCTAGAAATGTCAAACACAATAGAGGAAATGAACTATCAACATCAAAGGAATCTCCCAACTTAGTAGAGATAGGCTTGAGAATCAAAGCATTGATTCTAGAGCATGTAAAGGAAAAAGGTGGAAGAATACTAAGTCGAGTTTACCTTTTCCCTCAATTGTGCAAATTTAACCCTTGAATAAATTGGACCTAGATGCTCAAGCCAAATGCATGATAATAAAGGTTAAGAATATTACAAAACATATTTCAAGGGGATTGTTAAGGTTTCATTTTGGTATAAGAAGGTTTACTTAAAAAAACTTAGTTTAAAAATATGCTCAACTTGAGAAACTAGTTGATTGGTATGGCCTACCAGTTGGCTATTCTATCAACCAATCAATTAGTTCCCTAAACTAGATAATGGTTTGATTGAGAAAACCCTTTAGTTGAAATGACGAATTAGTTAATCGGTTCATGGAACTAATTGATAGGTCGATGGAACTAGTCGATTGGTTCGCCTACAAATTCCTTTTATTCTATTTCTAAAACTTATTCAAATGAAACTTTTCTTCAACTCAATTATATTCCAAATCAAAATTAAATAGTATCAAATCTGAATAATACCATAACTTCTCATTCCCCAAACTTCACAAAAAGATGGGGTATTACACACTCACTTTTCTCTCTCCTCTATTAGCCATGGCTACGTGTAGGTCACATTACACCCTTCCCTCTAACTTATCTACTCCCTACCTTCCATATGACTTTACTCCATCTTCCTTACTCTCATCATTCACCCTATTACACATTAATCCCCCACACTCAACATTAGTCAACTCTATTCACTATCCTTCCTTTGGATTTTAAGCATAAGTAAGTTAAGAAACATCCCTCCTTATTCATTTTCACCTTGGCTCACAACACTTGCTTTCTTTCTCCTTACCCTTGGATTAAAATGTTTGTGTTTTGGAATTTCATCAATCTCCTAGTAAGAAAAAAAAAAGCTTGTCTTTTTTCCCATTCTTGGTAGAATTCTTAACTCTCATTTTTTTCTGCCAATCTTATCTTAGTTTTACCTTATTTGTAACACCTCGAGTTAAGATGACCACATTGGATTACCATGGATTCCTTTCATATTTATTGATGAAACCTATAGATAAATATGATTCCATTTATCACACGTTCTTCGCACTCATACTCATCCTACAAATTTTTAGAAAAGTTCTAAAACTTTCTCGGAAAATCATCCATTCTAAAAATTACTCCAAATCAAGTCAGATGATTTAGGTATGGGTTGTAACTTCTTCATGCTACATGAGGTAATTTAATCCTCATTTTTTTACAACTTCTACAAACCCTTTCAAAAATAATGAAAATTTCTAATTTTCAAAATGGGGTGCTACATGTTGAGGCTTCAAGGTATCAAGAACTCATAACACCCACACTTTTCAATACCAAAAATATTATTTTAAAAATATTATGGATGTGGAAACATAAAATACTCTTAGAAAAATGGGGTGTCACTACCGACACTAACATGAGGTAGACATCACATCATTTATCCCTTGCTAGACACAAAGTTGAGTATTGAAACCAAATAAAACCTAAGAGGAATAGAGAGGCTAAAGAAAATGGTGTATTTAAAACAATTATAGATCATAAAGGACCCTATAAAGAGAATAGTATGTTGGAATAACTTAGCACTTATTTTCCCCACCCATAAAAACCATATGGCCACCTACAATCCATCCATCTCTACACTATGTTAGACCCTTTTTTTTTCTTTAGCCATTTTTCCTACAAACTCATACCTTAGCCTAAGTTATTGTAGTCTTGCATGTGTTGTCCTGAGTAAGATGGAGAACCAACCTATTTATAGATGGTTGAGTCTTCAAGAACCCTATAACTTAATAAAGGATATGGTCATCGAAGTATTATAAATGGATATGAGAAGGGTGTTGGGAATTTTGGATTCATTTGTGCTAAATGCCAACATTCCTAGACAAATGAGTCATTTTCACAAAAATAAAAAGGGTAGAATAGTGTAGGGGATGAGCTAACCAACTATAACTCATTTTTAAGTAATTTCCCTATATAAGCACAAAAGGAGAAGAGCCGTTAGAAGGGAGTCCTTTGATAATATCAAGTTGGATATCCTGGATTTTGATGGATCCCATAATCCAGAGAATGTTTTGGAATAGGAAATGAGATGTAACTAAATGTTTGAAATTGGATCTTTATATGATGAAAAATCCTTTAAGTTTGTTTTCCACAGTTTGAAAGGGCATGCTTCCTTATGGTGGGAAATTTTGGTGCAGCACAGAGGGAGGAAAGGCATGTCAAAAGTTAGCAGTTGAACAAAAATGAAGATGTTGATGAGGCAGAGGTTTTTACCACCTTCTTATACTCAAGACCTATATAACAAAATTTCATCTTTAAGATAAGATCCTTAGAGTGTGGAAGAGTATATTTGGAAGTTTTAGAGGCTCATCATGAGGCTTGGGTAAATGGAGGTTGAATAATACACCATGTCTCAATTCATAGGTGGGTTGAGAGGTGATAATTCTAGAAAAGCGGAGTTCTTCAAATATTACACCTTAAATGAGCTATTTAATATGGTTGTCAACATTGAGAAGTATAGAAAGGAGAATAGGGGTTGGAGGTTTAAGTTAAAATGCTTACCCATCAAAGAAAGTTCTAAAGGCAACCCCTAATCCTAAGAAATTTAATGTTAAGGGTAAATGAAGTCTAAAAGTGGGTATGTCTAGAATAAATAAGGGTATTTGATGCTTCAAGTGTCAAGGAATTAGATACTATCAAAATATGTGTCCACATAAGAGGTTTATGACCTTGATATACTTAGAAGAGGGAGCAATGGATGGATATGATGTTGAAGACCATTTGGTAATGGAGGGAGGGGCTAAGATTGAGGAGGTACCACTGAATTTAGGGGATTCTTTGATGGTAAGGAGGTCTTGCAAGAAAGGGAGGCTATGGAAGAGGAGTCACAAAGGGATAACATATTTCCTACCAAGTGCACCATGTTTGGTATAATATGCTCGTTCATTGTCGATGGGGATAATTATGCAAATATGGCTTCTAATATGTTGGTGGAGAAGATTAACTTTCCAACCATGGCACATGTTATGCCTTATAAGCTTTAATAGATTAATAATGGTTCAATGGTTTAAGTCACTAAGCAAATGATTGTACCATTTTCCATAGCAAAAACTTATCAAGATAGCGTTGTATGTGATGTCATCCCCATGGATTCTTGTCACTTGTTATTATGAAGGGTATGAAAATTTGATAAGAATGTCAAGCATTATGGAAGAAAAAATATATATAGCTTGATCTATGCTATTAAAAACATTGTATTCACACCCCTTATTATTAGGTCCTCACTTGTTAAAAAGAATACCAAATATAAGAACACTTTTTTGTTAATGGGAAGGGGTTAGAAAGGGCCGTAGGAAATGGGAAGGCCTTGTACTTATTGTTAATTCTTGAACCTAATGAGAAGGAACAAACACTTAACCGTTGGATTAAGAACCTTCTATGAGATTTTGGGGGTGTATTCCCATATTATTTACCAAGTTAGTTGTCTCATATAATAGGCATAAAGCACAAAATTGATTTTGTTCTCGGTGCTACAATCCCAAACAAGCTGACTTACAGGTGCAATCCTAAATAAGTCATAAAGTTAAAAAGGAAAGTTAAGGAGTTTTTACAAAAGGGTTTCATAAGGGAATCCCTTAGCCCATGCACGGTCCCATCCCTCTTAGTGCCTAAGAAGAATGGGACAATGCAAATGTGTGTGGATAGTATAGCTATCAACAACATCATTATCAAGGGTAGGTATCCTATACCTAGAATTTATGAAATGTTAGATTGATTGCATGGGGCAAATTTATTTTCTTTGATTAACTTGAGGAGTGGATATTATCAAATCCAAATGAAGGAAGGGGTGAGTTTCAATCCACTTTCAAGACCAAGGGAGGATAGTATGAATGGTTGGTTATGCCTTTTGGACTATTGAATATGCCCAACAACTTCATAAAGCGCATAAATGTAGTTGTTTGACCCTTTATTTCTATGTTTGTAGATTTGTATTTTTATGATATTCTTGTATACTCTTTTAGTCAAGATTACCATGTAAGGAACTTAAGACTTGAATTTCTATCCCATAGGAACAACAAATTGCATGAAAAATTAGAAAAGTGTGACTTCTTTGTGCCAAAATTCACCTTCCGAGTGTTTTTTGTATCACAAAATAGAATCTCCATGGATGAGTCAATGGTGGAGGCAGAACACAATGTATACCCACATCCATCACCAATGTTAGATCCTTTCTTGGGCTAGCTTATTTTTATAGGAGGTTCATAAAATAATTTAGTATACTCTTAGAAACCATCACAAAGTGCCTAAATAAAAGGGTTTTCCAATGGACCAAGCCCACATAATAAACCTTAAAGCTAATTAAGAGCAAGTTAAGTGATGATCCCATATTATGCCTACCCAACTTTAAAAAAGTGTTCGAGATTGAGTGTGACATAAGTGGAGTGGGTATTGGTGATGTCTTACTAGAAGAAGATAGGATTGTGGCCTTCTTTAGCAAGAAACTCATTGGTTTGGGGTCTAATTACATCACTTATGAAAAATCATTTTATGCTATTATTAGTGCTTTAGAGCATTGATCACATTATCGTCGACCATAAAAAATTTTATTATGTACTATCATGAGTCCTTAAAATATGTAAATTGGAAACATAAACTTAAACCTAGGCATGTGTTGCGGGTGGTGTGTTTACAACCTCTTTCATTTGTAGCTAAGTATAAGAGTGGTAATACCAATATTATAGTAGATGCACTCTCTAAGAGGTATTATATGGTATCATTATTAGAAGCAACGGTGTTAGGGTCTAGCTATATAAAGGAGCTATACAAGAAGTATGTAGACTTATCTAGCTAAATAGATGAACAAGACAAACCTTGGGTCCATACCTAGTGCAAGAAGGGTTCCTCTACAAGGGTAACAAGTTGTGCATTCTAAAGTACTCCATCCGAGAATCACTCATTCAAGAGGTGCATGGGGGAGGTTAAGCAGGACATTTTGGCATCAATAAGACTTGTGATGTTCTGTAGGAACATTTATTCTGGCTTAGGATGGTGGGAGACAAACAATAACTTGTGGTAAAATTCTCTAAATATCAAAGATCCAAGAGTCATTTCCACCAAGGACTCTACATACCTTTACCTATTACACATCATCCTAGGGATCATGTGATCATGGATTTTATAGTGGCATTGCCTAAAACACAAAGGTAAAATGATGCCATTATGGTAGTTGTTGATTAGTTTTCTATGATGAATCATTTTAATCCCATGCCATAAGATGGATGGCACCTCTTATATCACCGATATCTACTTGAAATAAATAGTTTGGTTACATGGTATCCATAAAATGATTATCTCTAAGTGAGATACCAAGTTTCTCAACTATTTCTATAAAACCTTGTGGAGGCTAATCAATACTAAGCCTCTCTTTAGTACATCTTAACACTCATAGAATAATGTTCAAATAGAATTACCAATGACACCATCATGATGATTTTGAAGAATTTGGTTCATGAATCCTTGAGAGATTAGGATGTCAAACTAAGCCATGTTGAATTTGCATACAATCTTTGCCTTACCTATTCCATAGACTGGTAACCTTTTGAGAAGGTGTACATGATGAATCCCACCACTCCCATAAATCTCATTCCTTTTCCAATCATGGGTCAAACAAGCTTCAAAGTAAAACATAGGGCCACCAAATAAAAAAAAATTACATCAACAAGTAAGGGCCAGAATTAAAAAAGTGAACGATGTGTATCAAAAGAAGGCAAATAAGTACCAAAAAGAACAAACTACTATACCAAAAGACCTAATATGGCTTCATCTTCAAAAATAAAGGTTTCCCTCTAGGAGAAAAAATCAAACTCATGCCAAGGAATGATGGTCCTTTCAAGATTCTAGAAAAGATTAGTTATAATGCATATCACCTTCAACTTCCACAAGAAATGGAAAACTTATCCAACACATTTAATGTAGCTGACTTACTTTGTTATCTACATGACAAGCCCTACAAAGATGAGTAAGTGAATTTGTAAGAGGGGGAGGATGATACAAGAGCATCCTAAAATAAAGACAATCTACATATTAATTTTCTCAAAGTTGAAGACTTCAAAACTCTTCTCACATAGGTTAATGAATAACAAGAATATCAAGGAGTCATGAAAATCCATGCAAATGCGAAAACAAGCCATCAACCTCACGTGCGGATGGCCCCATTTTATCTTCCTTATGGCTCCACAAAGCTACTCATAAAAGAGCTCCATTATGGCTTAACAAATCCACAATCTATCCACCTCTACACTCAACTTTTGACTAATGAAGACAAACAAGTGCAACCTATTTTGTGTGCAAAAATTAATGGAAATTAGTAAGATAATTTTGGGAGATCAAGAAATTTACAGAATTCTTAAATCATGAAAAAGTAACCTCCAAAGTTTTGAGCAATTATCCAACCTAACCGAGAAGAACTCCTTCCTTTTCAATCAAACCAAAGTATCCTTTCGTAGCTAAACTTAGTTAAAGTATGTTGTTGGACTTTTTAATGTAGAGTTTATGTTTTTGCTAAGACCTTACATACGTTGTAATAGCATCCATCATGTGATGGATGGATATGAAACTTTGACTATCAACACTAGTTGGTTATAGTGTTAGAATCTTAGTTAACATGTATTAGTGCCAAGTGTGGTTGGGGTATAACCAAATATGCTCATTATGGGTTAGATTTGTTTCATATTTCCTAAAGGCTAACTAACACTCTATATAGAGTGGAAGGGTTGAAGGAAGATGCATTTTTTTATGAAGAAAATACCCCTTAGTTGTTGAACCACTTCTACTCTCAAGGCTATGGTTTGGCCTTGTGAATAACTTAAAAATCTTTTACCATTTAAGCTAAGAGTTGAAACCTTAATGGGTTAATGTAAGTGCTTGATCTTGAAGTTTATGAAGATTAAGTTAATATCCTAATTTCTTTCCTTCTCTACATGTTTTTTATTTTTTTATAATATACCCAACTTTAACACCAACACTTAGCATAACTCAATTTGTTTAGAAATATGTATTAATTACCCAATATAGAATTTATATAGCACATAAGTTCATAGAATGCATGCCTATCATACTATCCATATATGAAATCATGCTTATTCATTAACATGCTATGGTGACATAAGATAATCATAAGATATTCATGACATGGTACACTTGGATAAGAATAAGAATATTAAGATTATTATGCTAACTACTAGGCACAATGTTATAAACTATCACATGCATAACATGGATTAGGAACCATATACATCGTCATGAGCCTTGATAGATAAGTAATGTATATTAGATAATGTGTAATGACACTATTGGTCTTCATTACTATAGTATATTTTTCTATTTATTATCCTAAAATAATGGTGACCATATAATTCACATCCATGTAGAGTTTTAAGAATTTTCAAGAAATGATAAGAATTTTTGATCAATCACTTAAGTTTTCCATCATGGGACTCATCCCCAATAGCACACCAATAATTAGGGTTACTAAGTGAGCATTGGAAAGTAACCATTATCTTTTACTACTCTTAGACATAGGCCAAGGTAGTGAACAATCAGAATCATCCTAGGTATCCTAACCCTTAAGTGTTATAATCCATTAAGTACGTGAGGTGTGTAAGTATAGTAGGAGAGCTACTATAAAATGAGACAGTATTAATGGTGTAACATTAACTTCGAAAATCAATTTATGAAATTTTCCAACAATTTCAACATATAATTACATGGACTCGTATGCATTATCAACATTCCAAAGAATATTTATAACATGTCTTCATACTATAAAACCATTAATCAAGACAAATGATGATCATGTGTCTAAATGCCATTTAAGCATGTAGTCCTTAAAACATGCTCTTATGATTCTATATACTTCATCAAGCTATATTATTAATTGCAAATTCTACATAATATACACTGTCACACATCTCAGTCTAAGCCATCACCAACCTTATACCCAATTATTCCACTTAAGAGGCAAGAATGACTTACCTCATATGAAAAAGTAAAGAAAACAAGTATAAAAAAGATCCTCAATCAAGCTCACACTATTTTCAATCTTTGAAGTTACCTTATAAAATTATACTTAAATCTCATAACATACTATCTTAAATCATTTCAATCTAGAAAAATAAATGAATTAAAATATAAAGGGAACCAAGAAAAACACTTAACCTTGCCAAAAAATAGAGGAAGGAAGGATAATGTTAATCCTGCAACTTCCCCTAGATCTAATATAATGATCATAGAACAGAAAACATAAAGTAAGTCTTACAAGTAAGAAGGTGAAAATATAAGGTGAAGGCTTTGGGTGTTTTTTTGAGGTTCAAGAACGCATCATAAATAAAATGGAAATATTTCAAAAAGCCTCAAATTTGAGTTTAAAAATATGAACACAATTATAAAAATAAAAAAAAATCAAAACTTCACCATCAAGTCACAAAAAAGGTGGATAGAAAGTTAGATTAAAATTAGAAATGAAGAATTAAGTGTTCCTGATAATTAGTTAGCAAATAGGTAAGGCTGAATAATGATTTAAATAGGTTCACACATCCATAGATTGTTTCCAAAAGTCTTTATACCCACTTTTCATTAAACTTATCTAAACTTTCATCAAATAAAATATCAAAAATACATTAAATAAAGATAAAAAATAAGAATCAACCCATATTAAGACCCAAATTTATGGGGTATTAGATAAGTAAATTGAGGTATAAGGTTTGCCTTACTCCTAAACTTGTGGAAAATTTAGGGTAAATAAACAAAAAATAATGAAGTTGCACACAATTGATGATAAATAGACCAAACACTATAGATTTTAATTCATTAACCTCCAATTTTAATGCTCGAATAAATAGAAGATCGAACTAGTCAACCATGTTTGAGCTTTGGTTTGACATGTGAAATAAAGGTTTATTGAGAACCTATATGCAAAAACCAAAAACTAAGGCTAAAGAAGATGCCTAAGTTTAACCTTGAATCAAAATAAAATGAGAATTTCAAAATTAAATCTTCAAATTAAGGCTTAGAATAAAATAAAAAATTAAATTGAAAACAAACATTGAATACACCCATAACACTTAGTAGATATAAAAGAAGTTTAATTTTTTTTCCAACCCCATTCACCAAGATATTTCATGATTTTTTATCATTCAAGTTTTTTTTAATAGGATTTAAGCCGTCTATTCAATCAAATTCAAAAATTTCCCTCTTATATTTTTCACCAAAAAAGTACTTGAAGATGCTAGTATGACACAATTCTTATCCATAAAAAAAACTTAGAGGACAGAGGCAGTTTGAGCAATTTTATTAGCATGCATCTTAAAAACCCAAAGGTGAATTTCAAGGTTAAGGACCAAAATTGTGAATAAGTGTAACACCCTAAAATTTACTTTAGAAAAAATTCATTTTGTGGAAGCACTATATTATGATAATTGAACGTTACTACTATATTGGGCATGTTTCTAGCTCACCATACTATTCTTATATCAAATACAAGAAAAAATAATTACAACTTTAAATAATATGAAGAGAGAACGAAGGAAATTTTCATGAATCTTAGATAACATTTTAGATATAAAACTTCAAGTAAAAATATATATAAGCAAAATACAATAAAAAGGATCTAATAGAATTAAGAGTCCATATTTGATGTGAACAAAAAACTAGCTACCGAATAACATCGAATTGACTCCCAAGCCCAAACTCCTCCATAAGAAATATATCATAAACAAAAAAAATCATCAAGGTAATCTCTAGTAACCTACACATTAATACTTTGATCATTTAAACATGGGAATAAGGAACACTTGTTATTGAGTAATGTAATAATAGAAGTTATAAGAAGTCATACATAATAAACATAATCATTAAATTATAACATGACATGGTTCATAAGAAGACCTAAAAATAATTTCATGATAGATGATTATGCATTTTCATTTACTTATTATATTGATTTAAGGGACCTTATTATTCATAACTGATGGAATGAAATCAATCAATACAACAAACCTAGGACATAATTCTTCTAGCAACAACTCTTGTCCAGAGGAATCAAATAGTACAACCTCATGGCATATAGCTCCTAGCAATTATTCTCATCTAGGTGAAATGGAATATTATAACCTTAAAACATAAAGATCATGACCACTATTCTCATATGGTGAAATGTAATAGTACAATCCTTGGGCATACAATTTATGGCGATTATTCTCGTCCATTCAAATAAATTACAAAAACCAATTCTATCTCTGAAAATGTTCACCTGAAATATTAGTGACTTATTAGACTATTTAGTTATTTCATAAATTTAATGTATAATTAGAATAGATAAAAAAATGTACATAAATTATGACTAAAGGAAATTACATTATTTCTTAAATGAAAGGACCATGACACCCTAATGAAACCCTAATTTCATAACACAAGCATAACTCCCTCTATAAGACTCACCCACCACCATATTTAACATACCGTCCTAAAATATCATTATTAAAAACATATTTGAAAATTAAGGTCTAACTCTAATATTTCACATATATGATTACGAGCATATTTTGTTAGGTTCATTATTTCCAATTTAAGTCATTTTATTATAGCTATTATACTTGTTATTAACCAAAATATTTCATGTAACATATTTATCATATTTCAACTTGGTAACAATTTGGAAATGTAAAAATTCCATATTAAACCCAAACATACCAACATACCTCTATATTTCTTAAATGCCTCAAAATATAATCTATCATATTATACATGGAATTAATTATAAAATCCTCAATGATTACCATGAAACATTTACTTCTTGCCAAAAATTATAAAAAGACTCAAATACCCTAAATATTTAGGGTTAACCAAATATGTCACCAAAACTCTACAAATCCTAGTATCAAAAACTTCCAACCTTTTGATGTGTGTGGGAGGGGGTAATCTTTAATTATGTGGAATTATGGTCCAAATGGAGTTTAGATAATGTGATAAAGGCTCGATGATGGTGAATTAAAAGATTAAAGTTTTTAAAAGGATTTAAATAAGATGATGGTGGTTTGAATGTAGTAGAAGAGTGATGATGATGATTTGGTGATGATAGGTTAACAATGATGATTATTCAAATGGAACACACTAATTAACCTATGCATTCAATGATAGATAGATGAAAAAGGTAGGGTTTGGATGTAGTTTAGAATCATGGTTTAGGGTTAGGGATAGGGTTTGCTTTGAAAAGAAGGAAATAAGGTGGCATTTGGTTGGTATGGATGGTTTAGGGTTTTGAAGGGATGATTTAGAGTTTTGGTTTTGTATATCAAGTTAGTGTGTTATTTGACCATGAATTATAGTAGGATTTTGATGGTAATTAGGGCAGGAAAATATGGAGTAATAATATTAGAAATGATATGGATTAATCTCTAATTCATACAGACAAAGAAATTAAAACTTTCAAGCTAAACCATTCACACATATTCAGTTTGCTTGAGCTTGAACTCATAGAGAATTCATTCATTGTTGATCTTCAACTTCAATTTTCATTCTCCAATACAATATGCTCGACATTCATGCATAATATAACTATTCTACTACTAGCTAAAGCATATTCCAAAAGATTACAAACTAAAAGATATGATGGTACCTTTATACTAACTTTATGCTACTTTATGTTAGTTTTATTCTCCTACTTTATTAATTAATTAATAAATTATCTATGTATTTAATAATGCTCAAAAATCCTACCAATATACTCTCCATGCACGTGGCTACTCCCTTCTTGCATGCCATGCACATGCACGTAGACACTTAATTACTTGTTTGTTACGTTTTAAGCAACATAACCATTTGTTGGTCTTCAAATTTATGAGAGACCTTTCTAAATGAATAATAATTTGTTCCATAATTATGAAAGTCGATTCTTGAGGGTTTTCTCCTACATCGCCTTCAAAATATTTCATCAAGATAATTTTTAAACATATTTATAACCCACATCTTATAACCTAATTAAAATAATGGATCATGCCAACATGATAGGGTTACAAGACAAGGCTTAACCAAGAAATATCACATATGCTCATACTTTTGCATAACAATGATACTTCCACAATATGGTACAACAAGATTATGTTATAACATTAACATTATGCTTTTAAGAAATGTAACTATACCACAATGATACTACATATAGTTAATTCATAGAATTAAAACCCCTATTCTAAGGCATATATCCTTCGTTAAATTCTATAAGCCTCTATGAAAGCAAAATACCCTAAGTCTCCTCCTCTAAGATTTTCAAAAGATCACTTAAAAGCTAATAAAAATCCACCATAAGAATTGTTGGAAAAATAATCAAGGAAAGACAAGGAAAAGTGGAAATAAAAAAAAAAGTTAAAGAGACCACTAGCTATGTGAGGGAGTTGTAATTTATGGGGATAAAGTGTGCGAGGAATTAAAACTGCCAAGGGGAGTAACATGAATATTTCATATTGATAAGGTTGTATAACATTAGTTTCTCATATTACATACATGGTACAACATTTTTTTAGGTGGGACAATTTATGTAACCCCCCGAAATTTTAGAAACTTTAAATTTAATAAATAGCTTTTATTTGGGATAAATTAGCTTTTAAAATTATTTAATTTAATTATTTTATGGATTTTTGAGTATAAAAATTTTGATACGGATATTTAAAAAATTAAAATAAATATTTTATTATCATAGCATACTCATTTTATTTAAATAAATTTTCAAAGCAATATTTTCCCAAAATTAACCTTTTAAACCCTTATATTTAATTATATTAAATTAAATTATTAAATAAATTTATTTCCCATAAATATTACCTTCTATTATTTTATAAATTTAATTATTTTAATTTTTCCTTTTCCTTTTTCCCCTATTTTCTTTACTTTCTCCTTTTTCTCCTATTTCCTCCTTTCTTCCTTTTTCTTTTTACCACCTCTTTAGGCTGCCGGGTCGGCTTGTTCACCCCTTCCCCCTATGCCTAGGCTACTGGCCCATCTTCCCCTCTCTCTTCCTTCCTTCCTTTCCCATATGGGCCACCTTCTTTCCCTTCCTCCTCCACGCACATCAACCCAGCCTAGCTCCTTCTCTTTCTTTCCTTCCTTTCTCCTTTTGGACCAGGTCGGCCCATGCCTTTTTTCTTTCCTTCACCGACCTGCACCTCCCCCCTTCTTTATTTGCTCTTCTTCCTTCTTCTACGCCCCAACCAAGGCCCCGACTTTTCCCTTTTACCATGCCTGCCACTTTGGGCATGCCGTCCATTGTCTGCTGCCACCACCTACCACTATTGCAACCCTCCCTCTCTCTCTCCCCCATCCTTTTTTCACAATTTTATACACAACTGGCCATAGACCCCCATCACTCATGGCCTCCCTTTTCCCCTTCTTTCCTTCCCTCTCCCTACCACCCTACCACCTCCCTGCCACCCTAGACGCTGCCACCAAAAACTTGACACGTTCCTACCCGCAAGTGCACGGGGTTAGAGTAGTAGTCAAGGTCGATCCCACAAGGATTGGTGAATGACCACTAGGACAATGATAGAACTTAACTATGTCTAAACTACGAGATGATATGAAATAATAAATAGTAAGCTAAAATAACTAAATAAGCTAAAAAGAAAGGAAAATAGCACTCAAGTCACTCAAATAAATAGAAGAGCTAAGGTTCCGGTTCATTGCCCCCGATCCTCACATGTAATCGAAGATCACATCACAAAATAATTCAACAATCATAATCAATCATGCCAACAAGGATAGAAAGTGTTGTGCTTTCTCAAGCCACAACCACCCTATTACATATCTATGGCCCTAACTATCTCTAGCTTAGAGTCTAATAGAATGTAATGCATTAAAGTCTATAAGTTTCCTCCTTTATTGTTGAAGAGGTCAAATCGATTGTCTCTCGACCTACAATTTAATCTCCCGTTGTGCTATTGGGTCTAATACTGGATTATCTCTCGATCTCACCGGTATTTCCCACACCGAAAATCGATTGTCTCTCGACCTACAATTTAATCGTCGTGGTTCAAGAATCCGTCAATCAATCAATAACACAACACATACATTATGAATTGAATAAAAAAGGATGCAATAATTCAACACATTAGGATCGGGAAAAATTACCCTTCACCTTAGCACAAGATCTAGCCCATCAAATTCATAGCAAGAATATTAAAAACAATAAGAGATTCCATAGATAAAGAAAATATCATTAGATAATACCCTTGATGTTCACAAATTCTTGCAAAAATTTAACTTCTTGAACCTCCGTCTCTAATTTACAAGAGAGATCTTGATGAATTGGGGAAGAGGATAGAGAAGAGAGAAAATAGAGGGAGTGGAGGCTGCCTCGAGATATTAGAATAAGAGTTTTTACACTACCGCCTCGTGGATCGCTAGGGTTTCGGTAACGATGGGCTTCCCGTGTCAGCTTTGAAAATGATTCATATTTTGACCATAACGTTTTCATCATAACTCCGATTAAGCTGATTTTGGATGCGTTGGAAAGCTATTAAAACTATCTAAAACTTTGATGTTGAAAGCTTCTCCAAATTCAGACCTTTTATTGGTCTAAATTTCACTTCTTTCAGGCCCATATACTTTAAATATGCATTCTTTCTTTTTCCACTTTAACTTTTGCTCATCTTTGCTCCTTTTTTCTCCTTTCTTCTCCCTTTAAGGTTATTCTTTTTCTTCATCCTTCATGATTATTTTTTTTGCTTGAGACCCTGTAAATTTTCACAACATAAAGGCAGTAACAAAAACAAAAAGGGAGAATTCTGACTGAAATTAAAGGTAAAAACTCTTATAAACCTTAGGAATAAGATGTAAAAGTCACACTTATCACCCGATCAGCCACTTATTACCCTCTCCTCCCTCTTCTTTTTCTTCTCATCACAGGCCCTCCTGCCCCATATTTTTGCAGCCCTTTTTCCCCCGATCTCCTTCCCTTTCTTTTCGTCCCCTCCATCTTTTCCCCATTTTTTTCCACCACCGCCGCCCTACGCCAGTTCCACCGCCGTATAAAACCCCAACACCACTCCCTACCGCCCTCTACCCTAGCCTTGTACCACCACAATGCCCCCTCGAGTGCCTATAGTCCCTTCTTCTCCTTTTCCCTTCTTCTCTCCCTTATCGGTAACCTCCTTGCAACCCCCCTCTACTGCCACCCAAACCACCAATCTACTCCCTACAACCTCCTCTACCACCCCACACCTCCTTTTACCGAAACCAGCCCCGCAACCCTTCATTTTCCTCCTCTCTTTTCCTTCCTTCTCAGCCCTGTCCACTCCTATAGCCTACTTTGCAGCCTCATTGCTTCCGCCTCTGTCGCCCTTAGCCACCAACAACCCATCCCCGACCACCACATACACCCCCTCTTTACTTTTACACCCCCTTACCTCTAATCCTCCCCCACTTTCCCTCTTTTCTAGCTCCAAAGATTCAACCCAAAAATGACCATCCCTCCCTTCTACCTCCCTACCTTCAACCTTTTTTTCCCCACATAACCTGCATGTGGCTTGCGCTACTCATGTAGTGTGAGTTCCACATTAATTTGGGAGTGGTTTTGTTTAATTATTGAGATATATTAATGGTTAAATAAAGTGTATTATTAATTAAGTTTTTATAAAGTTTTATCCTTTTAATTTTCTACTTCTAATATAATAATTATTGATATTATTTTTAGGTATTAGTTTTGCTAATCAAAGCTTGAATCTTTAACCGAAATACTGGTAAGGTTCAATTTTGTGGGAATTAAGGTAATCGTTAAACCCCACTTAAATGCATAGATAAACGTATGCTAGCACATTAGGGTTTTAATATTTTATTTGGTATGATACAAATATTGTTTAATATATTATATGTAG
Source organism: Tamarix chinensis (assembly GCA_030549775.1). NCBI lineage: Eukaryota > Viridiplantae > Streptophyta > Magnoliopsida > Caryophyllales > Tamaricaceae > Tamarix > Tamarix chinensis. Next base: position 36,424,941 of record CM060174.1, read on the forward strand.
TTGCTTATAATGATTGATAAAAAGGAAAGCATGTTGGTTATATACTATGTGTGGAAATATTGCTTAAGCAAAGAGTTTGGTTATTAATGAAAATATTGAGTACTTATTCATGTTAGATTATGTTATTATGATCATTAATGCATGAATAATATTATTATGAGCCCTAGGAGCATTTTATTAATATATATTGTGCAAGAGTATGGCCTAATATGTGTGGGTGATGATGAGTATTATGTGAAATATAATAGTTGGTGGAATTTGGATGAGGAGAGTGGTGTATTAATATTAATATTCATGTAGTGATGATAACATAATAAAAGTGGTATAATAAAAGGGTGAGATGGTAAATTTGTAAGAAAGGGCAGTATGGTAATTTTAGATAAGAAAGGAAAAATGGTAAATTGTAAGTAAAAGGGTATTATGGTAATTTTGGGAGTAAAGGGGGAAAATGGTAATTTTATAAGTGAAGGGGTAAAATGGTAATTTTGGAAGAGAAGGGCAAAGTGGTGATTTTGTAAGAAAAGAGCAAATGGTAGTTTTGGATGTGAAAAGGTAAAATAGTAATTTGCAAGTAAAGGGTATTATGGTACTTGTAACACCCAAAAATCATAGCTTGAAAATTTTGTTTAAATTTTACTTTGCAGAAGCAAAAATTAAAGAACAGTGGGTGTTACCGCCACACTTGACATGAGTCTGGTCTCCTCACCATCCTTACATCAAGTGCTAAGGTTTAAAACAAATCAACCCATCCAAAGATAAGAGAAGTATAATACAAAATCAAGAGTTTTGCAAAAGACATATTATCCATGACAAATGATTGTTTAGGAAATTTAATAACTAACCATTTAGAAAATAAAAATAGAGTACGCAAAAGTCATTAATGGTTTGCCTTACACTCTTACGGTCCAACAAATTATAAGGAAAAGGGGGAAAAGGGGGCGGGGTCCACTCGCTCCCCAAATCTACCTATTCGCCGAGGTGACGTTCCTCGTAGTCTTTTAGCTAACACATGCCCTAGACGTACTCCTCTGAAAAGTGATAGCATCAGTACGACTTCCTCGTACTGAGTAAACCACAACACCTCCGGAGAGGTAGCATACCCACGTAGCAAACATCATACAAGTACGGAATTCAAAGAGAATATATGCTCACATGCAAGGCCATGATTTTGAAACACACAACCACATCACATTTAACATTATGAGCTGGGTCAAAATCTCTATCAAAGGCATTTACAGCATGCTTATAAATTCATAATCAATTTAACTTACCAACGACCATACATTATGGCCTAATGGGAAGAATTAGTGATATTCCAAGGAATCTCACCAAGGTCAAGTCATGCCTATTCCGATTATTACAGAAGTATTATGGTGGGTGTCTAATTTGGTTATAAAATTCATAGCAATTCTCAAGTGTAATACAATCCCATATCCATGACAAAGATAGTCAAGGAGGGTGGTATGAAAATAAATACTTCAATTCCAAGGCAAAGCTCACCAAGGAAGCCACGTGACATAACAGTCGCCCATACTAAACCTCATAACTCAAGACCTTAAGTACGTGTACTCCCTATAGGGTGTATGGATTACCTATAGAGTAGAAGTGAGCCCCTTGACCTGAAGGCCCAAACTATGCACTCGGCGGCCAAGTCCGAGGCACGAGATTCATTTCCAACTCGAGTCTTTCTCTTTAAGTAATTATTGTCTTATGAAATTCCAGGTTATTATTTTCTTTTAGAATATCGAGATTTATAAAGTTCAACAAGGTCAGAAATCAACAAACAACGTCACATCCAAAAGACCACGAGGTCGCAAACATTCCAAGCCAACACGGCCTACGGTTAGGCATTATGCCATAGCTTGAATAATTATTCGATTCAGTGTTCAAAAAAATTGTCTACTTATTTCTAACATTATTTTAAGGCCAAAACTTAATTTAACTTATCCAATTATCCACTTTGGAACATCTTTTTGCCATAATGACCAAAATACCCCTCAACCTATAAATGGAACATTTTCCTTCACTTTTATTACCAAGTTTACTTACATAGGCTATTTGTCATGAATTGCTAGCATAAGATAACTAATGATACTTTACATCCGATAATTTCTTCGGTACTACAAAGGACCATATTATCCCTAACCATTTATCATACATAGTACACGTAAACACTATTAGCATGCATTTAATATTTTATAGGTTCATACAATTTCCACAAATAAATCTCAAACACATTCATAGAATATAAAATTACATTTTACCTTAAACATACCTGTCTCATTATACTAGCATAAATCCAAGTTCGTTACCATTAGCATACACTTTTTCACATTTAAGAATATCACTTCGGTATATAAAAACATTTGCATGATATCACATTGATGCATTGTCGTATGGACAACAAATTTAATAAATAAATCCTAATTCCCAAATACGTAATATATGGCAAGAAGGAGTCGAACCCACAAGGAATGGCATATAATCAATAATTCCGTAATCGATGTTAAAACCCCGGTTATGCAATAACATACAATTCTATCATCAATATCTAAAATATGGATAAATAATAAAACATTGTACTCACTAATTAATGAATAAGGACAGGAAGGTATTGATTATGGAATTAGGATATCAAATAATCATGGAGAAAAGAATGATTCCAAATGATTTAATGTTGACCTGTAGAAACTCATATGAATTCATTTCTTTGCTTTCTCTCAATTCTAATATATTGAATAAGCTCTCAATTTATCCCTAACCAATTAATAACCTTGGTTAAGAACACTAGATTCAATTAATGGCACCATTATGAATGGAAACAGTCAACTACGACCATAATCACATAAGCTCGGATCATGCAATCATACGAATTAATGGACAAGATTAATAATTAATATTTTTCTACTCTGGAAACGTTAATTAACAATTACGTATTAATTTCATTATCCTAGCATAGATTAAGATCTAAACTAGATAGTTGATCAGTCTAATTAGTTTGAATTCTTAATCTATGATGCGAGATCATTCAATTCTGTCCATCAATTCAATTAAATTTTATTTAGAGTCATGAATTCAAATTACGTTATCATATCCGAAACCCTAATTTCGTCATCAAATCCTCCTACATTATACTATCTACATATTTGCAATAACACACAAATAAATGAAATAATCAATAATTAACATCAATACTTACAAATAAATTAACAATGAAACACCGAACATAAGAAAAATAATAATGCAACAAAGAGAATTGAATTACATTAAAAGAGGAATGGAGAAGAACTTATTGAATTGAATGGAGAGTGTTGATTGTTCAATTGAATACAATGGAGAGAAAGAGAATTGGAATTACAAATTACATGTGGTATCTAGAGAGTGTAGAGAGACAGAGAGAATCCCCTTCTCGAACTCCCCCCGAACCCCCTTTTTGATTGTTTAAACTTTAGAATTATATCGGGAAAACGTTGCGCGAACGGTTATAGAATTTGAGAAAAACATGGTCTGTGTTAGAAAACACGGGACCCCCGTGTTTTTCCTTGAACTATCGGCCAAATGCTGAATTTTAAATGCTGAAATTTTGTGTGCTGATAGAAAAACACAGGCCGTGTTTAGGAAACACGCGCGGGGGGCGTATTTCTTGTCCTTCATTATTTCTTCATGAAATTTCAACAGAATCTTCCATTTGATATATATTCTTCATTTCTAGTCTTTTCTTCCCTTGATTCCATATCTCTTGATGTGTTCTTTGTTGCCTTTTCTCTTTCCATCGATTTCTCCTTTGAATTTCTTCATTTTTATCTTTTCCTGCAAAATCTATCCAAAAGAGAAAAACTCAAGAAAATATTAAATGTTATAAAAATAATGAGGAATAAATGACATTTTTACTTAGCAAAATAACATATAAATCTCATATATCAAAAACCAACTCATTTACCTGAACTAAGACATCCTCAATAACCCCTTCAGAATACGTGTTAGATCTATCAGCCAATTGGATAACAACATGAGTTTCCTTTAAAGGACCTAGACTTAGGGTGTTAAAGATAGATAAAGGCATGACATTTATTGAAGCACCTAAGTTAAGCATGCATTTTTCATACCTCATGTTTCCAATTTTGCAAGGTATAGTGAAAATACCTAGATCTTTGCACTTTGGTGGATGCTTTCTTTGCAATATTGCTGATACATTTTCTCCCACACTTACCTTATCATTCTCATTAAGTTTCCTTTTATTAGTACATAAATTCTTAAGGAATTTTGCATACTTGGGTACTTGTTTGATCACATCAATGAAAGGAAGATTAACTTCTACCTTCTTGAATATGTCAAATATCTCCTTGTCATGACTTACCTTCTTGCTTTTGGCCAACCTGCTAGGAAAAGGCGCAGGAATTTTTATAGGAGAATGTGACTTACTCTTCATCATTTGTTGTGAATCTTCATTTATTTCTTCTTGAGCCATTGTTTCATCTGATTCCTTCCTTATGTCATCTTCTTCACTCACTTTTCTTGGATCTGATAATTATTTTCCACTGCGAGTCGTCATAGCTGAAATGCCCCGAAAAGTTCTAATTTTAAATAGTATATTTAAATGAAATTTATTATGATAGTTAATTAAATATAAATTATTTGATTAAAATAAAAGGAAATTAATTAGGACAAATTAAGAAGAAAATTATTACTATTTTTTTAATTAGGAGTAATTTGGGTACTTTAGCTAGTTAAGGATTTTATTTTAGAAATTAACAAAATAAATTATTTTATTTAAAATAAGGAGGATAAAATAGTTCCAAATTAATATTAATTTTATAAATAATTTAATGGAAGAAAATTAGGGTGTTTTGCTAATTAAAATGGAATTTATGGAAAATATTGTTTTAAAAAAAACCCAGAACTAGCGTAAAAAGGGAATTTAATATTTTTGTTAAATAAATATTTTATATTAAATACCCAAAATATTCTAATTAATTTATTTAAACCCAAAACCTTATTTTCTTCCTTTTTCCTCTTTCTTTTTCTTTTCTCCTTTTCTTTCTTTTCTTTCTTCCTCTTTTTTTTTCCGTCGATTGGGCCAGGCGCGGCCTAATCCTCTTTCCTTTTTTCTTCCTTTCTTCTCTCGCGGCCCAGCGGCGCTGGCCTTCTCCCTGCGTGCGCCCAGACGCGGCGTTTTGGGCGATTGTATGTCGAGACGCTGCGTCTCGTTAAGTGAGGGTTTAACCGGCGCGGGACCCGCCCGATTCTCCCCTTTCCTTTTCCGTCCTCGGCCGACCGGCCCATCTTCTTTCTTCTTCCTTCTCCCTCCGTCTTCCCCCGACGCTGCAACGAAACCTCCGACCCCTTCAATGGCCTCTTCGGCTACGGTGATTAATACCGGTCGTTTCTTGCCTCATTGTCTTCCTCTTAACTCCAGGAGTAATTCGGCATAATTATTGGACGTTGAATCTCGCTCGTTTCTTCTCCTCAGCCTCTCGAAAATTCGAAGTAACCCAAACGATGGCCGATCAATTACTGCCACCGGCCACCCGCCACTTTTACTGCCCTATGAACCACCCAAAAACTCCCTCTAATCCTCCTCTACCGAATCAAAACCTTATTTTAATTTTTCCCCTGCTCCTTCTCTCTTTTTCTTCATATTTTTCCTTTTAGATCATTTTTCCGGCCACCTCCGTGAACCACCGTCGGTGCCGCCCATTCCTGCCGACTCAAGGTGAAATCCTAGACCTCCTTAGACATTATTTACTATTTATTGTAAATTATTCCATTTTATTTTATTTATTTGTAAATATTCGAATATAATAATAATTTCCTTGCTATTATTATTATTATTATTTGGTATAAAATTTATGCAAAGTTGTACTTGCGGGTGGAGAATGCTAAAAAAATAATTTTATTGTCAATTCCGAACTTTAAGATATTAATTGAATTATTATATGATTATTATCATTTTTCTTATTATTATTAATATTATAATTATTAGAATAATTATTATTAACATTTTATTAATTATTCTGGAAAATCTTAGGCCCTAATTTTGTATTAACACTCGCACTTATGTATTTTAGTATTATTATTCCTATTGGTCTTATAACCATTAATAATAGTATTATCATTATCTTTATTATTTCAATATTAATATATATGTTATTAATTTTATTATTAATATTAATAAATAGTAGGTCATTAGTTATAAGTAGGGTCGAAACCCCACTTTAAATTTTAAAACTTATATATTATTGTTATTATTATTATTATTATTATTATTATTATTATTATTATTCTTGATATTATCTTTATTTATAATATTTAGTTATTATAGAATTATTATTATTATTATTATTATTATTATTATTATTATTATTATTATTATTATCTTTACTCATATTATTTTGGTGAAGGGAAGAAACCCTTATATCACCTTTTTATTTTGAACTACCTTAGTTTTATTATTAATATTCTACTAGTATTTGGTAGAGTCAATTCTAATATAATAATTTTTAGTTAAAAATAAGGTCTTGGGATAAGTTAGAAATGATAGCATTCTTAAGAGAAAACCTAATCCTAGTATTATTCCCACAGTAGGTGAGCCCAACCAAAGTCCTCAAGTGGTATAGGAGCGTGCTCCAAGACAGGTGACGTTTTAGGTAAAGGGTGCTAAGGCCATACTTGTATTATGTGATTTTATGCTAGGCATGCTATGTGATATTAATTATAGTGTATGTCGTGTGAATATTGTATACTTGTTATTAATACAACATGATTACGGGATTCAAGTATGTTGGTGTGGAAAAATGGTAGCATGAGAATCATGTGTACATGTATGTTATTATTGTGTATAATGTGGCCTTAAGACATGCATGAATGGGGGTCGTAAAATAAGGATGGGGTTGTAACATAATTACGGGGTCGTAAAATATTGGAGTTATAAAATATTGCCGAGGAGTTGCATGTGTCAGGGTTTTGCATGGGTTAGGGTTTCGCATGAGGTTGCCCGGTGGTTAGGATTTTGCATGAGGATTAGGGTTTTGCATGGGAGTAAGGTTTGCATGGGAATATGTTTTACGTGGAGTTAGGGTTGCATGGGGATATGTTTTACGTGGAGTTAGGGTTTGTATGGGAGATAGGGCTTGCATGGAAATATGTTTTACGTGGGGGTAGGGTTTGATTGGAAGAGTAATTTACATGGAGCTAGGGTTGCATAGTGTGGTCATGCATATCTAGGGTTTTATCTAGGAGGAAAGCTTGGAATAAAATACTTAAGACACTAATTATTTAAAGTGGAAGATCGTTGAGACGGGACCAATCGATCCACCGGTTCGGAATAGTGGTTAGGGTTTTTACCCTATGTGTGACCGATCCACCGGCTATAATAGTGGTTAGGGCATGATGTCCTATGCGTAACCGATCCACCAGTTATAATAGTGGGGGTTCCCGAGCTCAATAAAAATAAACCATAGTTTGCAAGGTACCTAAAAGATATTAATTATTTGCAGTGGAACACCATGCGAGTCGGGGCCAACCGATCCACCGGTTAGGAATAGTGGTTAGGACGCGTAGTCCTATGTGTATCCGATCCACCGGCTATAATAGTGGTTAGGGTGTGATACCCTATGTGCCTCCGATCCACCGGCTATAATAGTGGGGGCTCCCGTATTCGCATGGATTTGATAAAAAGGCATGATGTGTATCGATTTCTGATAAAAGATCAATAAAGTAAATAATCTGGACTTTAATTGGGTCTTTATGTATCTACTCAATTGATTGTACGATATTATGCTACTGTGATTGTGTCTCTGTTATGTCCTCTATGTGAATCTATATGCTTATGTGTTGGCATTAGCACTCGGTTACCTTACTCAGTACGTAGCGTACTGATCACCCGTTTCATGGGTGATGCTCATTCCAATGAGTAGAAGGCCCCTCTGATTTCCTGCAGGTAAGAGATATGTATTATGATGCTATAGATGTCTATGGGACATCAAGTGGGGACAAGTGATGATCGGGCTGGATTGATTATCAGAGTGACGTGGCCGGCCTTCCTTTAAATTATTATTACTATCTTATCTATTTATAAATAGTACTTTCGAAACTACTTCATTATTGTAGTTAATTTCTCTTTCCTGAAAAACTACCCTCGTATTCGGAATTGAATAAAGACTTGTGCGTACCTGATTTCCGTATCTTTGATTTTGGACTATCCCTTAATGCTTACTGAGTTGTTTCTTTAGCCTTAGCACTTAGTACTGGAACGGTAGGAGTGAGCCGGTCTGGTACTAAGTGTCGCGGTAACATTTCCAGAATTTACGATTTAAGTTATAAGTAAAAAAAAAGTATGTAAATTTTGGGGTGTTACAATAGCACTAGCATTTGCCTTAGGATTTCTTTCAATTTGGCTAGGAAATTTTGAAGAGCCTTGTGCTTTCATTTTTTCAAGGGAATCTGCTAGTTGACTCACTTGATTTTCCAGATTCTTAATACCATTTCTAGTCTCTTGTTAGAATTGTAATGTATTGGTAGCCAAAGATTTCACCAAGTCTTCCAAAGGCATACCTCCGGATTGTTGTGGAATTTGTGGTGGAGGCATTGGTTGAAACGGTGGTCTTTGATGATTTGGTGGAATTTGGAAAAACCCGGGAGGTGGATTTGCTCCTTGCTGATTTTGATACATCTGTGGTCGGAAATATGAGTTACCACTTTTTTGAGTGTTTCCATACCTTAGATTCGGGTGATCCTTCCATCCATGATTATATGTTTGAGCAAATGGATCGTTCCTTTTTGGTAATGGCTGTCCTCCAATGGTGTTTACTTGTTTTTCTTCCTGCAAAGTAGGGCACATGTCAGTTGGATGACCAGTAAAAGAACAAATTCCACATACCTTGGCCGGAATCTTTTCTCCTACAACTCTTTCCACAAGAGCTGTCAAATTTGATACTTGTGTTTTTAATTCAGCAATATTGGTTTCTTTCACCTGTTGAGACATAGAAGTATTACCCCTATTACAATATTGAGAGTTAGATGCCATATTAGCAATTAACCTTTTAGCTTTGATAGGTGTTTTATCAACCAAAGCACCACCACTAGCAGCATCTATCATATTGCGATCCATAGGAGATAAACCTTCGTAAAAATATTGTATTAATAATTGTTCACTAATTTGATGATTAGGACAACTACCACACAATTTCTTGAAACATTCCCAATATTCATGTAAAGATTCTCCTCCATCTTGCCTAATACCACATATTTCCTTTCTTATATTAGTTGCTCTTGATGAAGGAAAATATTTTTCAAGGAAAACCTTTTGCATATCAGTCCAAGTGTTTACTGAGCCCGCTGGTAGATCATATAACCATTCCTTAGCAGCATCAGCTAAAGCAAAAGGAAAAGCTTTGAGTTTAAGTTTTTCTACACTTACTCCATTCGATTTCATACCAGAACAAGCTATATGGAATTCCTTGAGAAATTTATTTGGGTTGGTGAAACAGCCTGAACCCATGGAATTGTTGTCTCTAAAACCTGTAAAAATAGGTAAGGCTCATATTAATCCAGGTTTGATTTCACAAGTATCATTGTCAGCAGGATAATTAATGCATAAAAAATTAGGGTTGAAGACAGGAGCAGATAGCTCCATGAGAGTTTGATCCGCCATCGATGGATTAATGTAGCTAGGTGTACTACACAAATCCTCTATACGGTCTTCTCCCAAATTTGTGGAACTTTCTTCGAAAGGTGATGGAATCTAACTAGCTTGTTCCAATGTCCTTCTCGTCCTAGTTGCAATTAGAGAAGATGAGTTTGGATCTATGGCTGGAATAATTTATCCTTGATGCTCGATTGCAAATGATCTCAATTGTGAGTGCCTGAAGATTCCACACAATCAAAGATTAAATGAGTTCATGTGAAGAATTTCTCAAAAACTAAAATAAGAAACCACAACAAAAACAAAACTAGAGATTATAATTGCCATTCCCCGGCAACGGCGCCAAAAATTTGATGCACTGTCGTGAATACCACAAATTTAAATAAATCCTAAATCCCAAATACGTAGTATATGGCAAGAAGGAGTCGAACCCACAAGGAATGATGTTCTAATCACTAATATGCTATCGATGTTATAACCCTATTTATACAATTTCATTGATTCTTATACTAAATTTGATGATACTAAATCTTAATCACTAATTGACAAATAGGGGAGGAATGAATTGATGATGGAATTAAAATGCCAAACATTCAAATAAGAATAATGATTCTAAACTATTTAATGTTGACTTAGGAAATTCAGAATAACAAATTCCCATACTCCCTCTCAACCTTAATAAATTAAATATGCTCTCAATTTATTTCATAACCATTTAATAACCTAGGTTACGAACAATAGATTCAATTAATGGTAGCATTATGAACGGGAAGCAGCCAACTACAATCATATTCATAAAAGCTCGGATTATGCAATTGCACAAATTAATGGATAAGATTAATAATTAATCTTCTTGCTACTACAGACAAATTAATTAACAAATACGGGTTAATTTCATTGTCTTAGCAAAGATCAAGTTCCAAACAAAATAGGTGATCAATCTAATTAGTTCAAGAATCTTAATCTATGATATGGAATCATTCAATTTGATCCATTAATTCAATTAAACCTCATCTAGAATCAAACATTTAAAATATGAAATGGTAATTAGGATAAAATTCCATCATCAAATAATCCTACCCTGTTCAAATTACTCAAATGTCTGCATATTCTCAATTCATATAATTACATAAAATCTTGAAAATTAATAACATCAACACATTCACGACTTCTATTATTGCAATAATTAGATGATACTATAGTGAACACAAATAAAATTGTAGAAAATCTACTTAGATTTAACAAAAATAAAGATACTGAAATTTATAAAGGAATAGAGGAGACTTATCAATTGAAGTGCATAATGTCAAATCATCAATAGAATTCAAGAAGATCAAAAAGTTGGAATTGTGCATTACATATATGTTCTAGAGGAATAAAGGAAGAAAAATACATTCCAATTGTTTTCGATCTCCCTCTCTATCCCGAACCCTATTCTTAGATAAAATTTATCAGAAACAAGTCGCGTGGACAGTTACACGTTTTTAAATGGAAACACGGTCCGTGTTTTGGAAACACGGGACCCCCGTGTTTTCTTCCAACTGCTCTGATGAGAAGGATCTTAAGATTGATGCTCGAGATAAATAACACGGCCCGTGTTTATATAACACGGCCCGTGTTTATGAAACACGGGACCCCCGTGTTTTTGATCTTTCCACCCAATTCCTTTGAAAGTTTAAGCTTATCTTCTCTGGATATATTTGTTCCCTTTCCAACTTCGCTCTCCTTGATTCAACATTTCTTGATGTGTTCTCTACTTGATTTCTTCTTTTCAATGATTTCTCCTTGAATTTCTTCAATTTTTTTCCTTTCCTGTAAAATCTATTCAAAGGAGGAAAGCTCGACGAAAAGATTCAATCTAATAGAATTAATGAGAGATAAATGATATTTTTAGACATAAAAATAATCAATAAATCTCATCTATCACACATATTAATTTACACATCATTTTATTCATGTATGAATGAACTACAACATGCTCCCATATAAACTACATTTTACCTTAGACATATTCATCTCATTTTTACTAGCATAATTCAAGTTTGTTATCATTAATATACACTTCATCAAATTTTTAGAATATTACTTAGGCATATGAAAAGATTGCATGATAACACATGTAAATTTACACATCATGATATTCATGTAGAAAAGAAATACATCATGATCCCATTTCCCACAAACATACAATAATTTGATAATTTCATCCTATCATGATTTAATCCTTGAAAACTAGCCTATCATTTTGACATAAAAATTCTACCGTCTAAGGATTAGTTGGATTTACCTTGAGCTAAGAAATATTAACACCACAAGCTTCCTCCACAAATACTCTAAGCGAGGTCGAGATTACCTAGGAGTAAATACACCATCCAAACTACAAACATTAATATTTATGCAAAATAAAATAATCAAAATACAATCTACATAAGCTAATACTTGAAAATGATTAGGAAAATAAATTATGCAGTCGGTGCATGAATTTAAGCACCGAACCCACCGAAGATAGAGTAATTACTTTGGGAAGAAAAATGGCTGCTTGGGGGAGGTGGAACACAAGGCAAAAGCTGGAATATTTTTAAGGCTAAATTCGGCGGAGGGGAGGGGAGTTTGGGGTTGCACTTTCTTTTCTTTTGTTGTTGGAATATAGGGAAGGGAAGGAGGGGATGCAAGGGGAAAATTTATAGGGCTTAAAGGGAGAGGGAAGGAGGATGATATCTGCAGATTGGGGCTAACAAAAGAATGGAGGGTTGGGGGAAAAAGGGTTGCGTGGGTTAGAGTAAAGGGGGCTACAAGTGGGCTGTTTTAGGGGGTTGATGGTGTCGATAGGTTTGCATGGGGAAGGAGGTCTACAAGTGGCAGGTTGAGGCATAGGGAAGGGAAGAAAATAGAGGGGTAGGTGTGTAGGTTGAGAGGAGGGAAAGATAGGGGTTGCAAGTTGAGGGAAGCTGGGGTTACGTGACTTGTTGCTACAAGATGCTAGAAGATGTGATGGAGGATGGCTGGGGGTTAAGGGCTGCGTTTGGGGAAGAGGAAAAGCTGCAAAAAGGAGGATAGTGCTGGACAATAAGAGAAATATGCATGGAGAGGAGAGGTAAAGGTGACGGGAAGCATGGCTGCATGGGTTGCATGCTCTTCGACAGGTTGGGGGTGGCTTGGCTGGGTTTAAGTGGGGAAAAAGGTGGGGGTTTGATTAGCAAAATATTAGCAAAAGCCTCCTAAGGTATTAAGATAGAAAGTAAGGTTATTAGGAAAAGAATTCCCACCTAAGCAAGGTTTAATTTCCTCCAAAAAGAAATCATGATACTATTATTATTATGATCGATATTATTATTATCATTATTTTATCACTTCCCTTATTTTATTTTATTTGAAATTATAACTAAAATTATTATTATTCTTACAATCCCCTTCTATTTTAATTACTCTCTTCTCATTATCGGTATTATTAACGACATCAATTTTTAACTTCCTCTACAATTTCTTACATTTAATCTGGGTTATTTTTATAACTCAATATTTATGGACCTACTCGAGACAACAAGGCTATCGCTAAAAAAAATAAATAAACATAAAAAAATAATCTTATGGCTTACTTCGCCTACTAATCAAACTTTAAGTCTTACGTGTCTAATTTAAAAATTAGTTTATACGGCGTATTACAGTAATTTTATAAGTAGAAGGGTGAAACGGTAACTTTAGAAATAAGGGGGAAAATGGTAAATTGTAAGTAATAGGGGTATTATGGTAATTTTACATGTGCAAGGGTATTGTGGTAATTTTATAAATAAAAGGACATTATGGTAACTTTGGAAGTAAAGGGAAAGTAAGGGGTAGAATGATAATTTTGTAAATAAAAGGATGTTATGGTAAATTTGGGAGTAAAGGATAACTTGGTAATTATAATAACGGCGAAGGATAATTTGATAATTAAATTATGATTATAGAAGGGTAATTGGATATTTATGATAATAGAGAAGGATAATTTGATAAATTAACCAACAAGAGGGTATTATGGTAATTTTAATTATGGATAAGGGTAAATTGGTAATTATAATAATGGAGAAAGGTAAGTTGTTAATTATAATAATGGAGAAGGGTAAGTTGGTATTTATAATAATGGAGAAGGGTAAATAGGAAATTGTAATTATGGAGAAGGGTAATTTGATATTTATAATAATGGAGAAGGGTAAAACGGTAATTATCATAATTGAGAATGGTAAAGTGGTAATCATTATATTAGAGAAGGGTAATTTGGTAATTATAATAATGGATAAGGGTAATTTGGTAATTTTAATAGTGGATTAGGACAATTTGGTAATTATGAAATTGCGGAAGGGTAATTTGATAATTTAACCAACTAAAGGGTAAATTGGTAATTATGATAATAAAGAAGGTTAATTTGGCAATTTATCCAACTAAAGGGGCAATTCAGTAATTATAATAATGAAGAAGGGCAATTTGGTAATTTAACCGAATAAAGGATAAATTGGTAATTATTTAACCAACTAAAGGGGAAAATTGGTAATCATGATAATGAAGAAAGGTAATTCGGTAATTTAACCAACCAAATGGGAAATATAATAAGTGTAACAATTATGAAGGGTGATTGGTGATCTAAAAAGCGTAGGAGATAACTTGGTAACCTAAACCAAGCAAGGGGTAATTTGCTAATGATGTAACGTGAAGGGTGATATGGTAAATTGGCAATTAAGGAAGAGATAGCTTAATAACTATACAAGTAAGGGGTAAATAAGTAGTTCATATCTAACATGTTGATGGGACACTGAAGGTTCGTAACAAGACTCAAGTAACACTAAATAGTAAGGTAAGAGTATTGGACGTTTAGTAAACATCATGAGGATGAATCATAAGTCAGAACTAGATGAGGTTATGATGGCCTTAATGATTCCTTTATGTATCCTTGATAACTTTTGAATAAGAAATACCTAATGATATCAGAACGATTGAAAGTGAATAAATATTTGATTGTTGTGCTCCACGTGATCACTTTAATTAAGACACTAATACTTACAATGAAAGACCTCGTGATCAGGAATGGTGGCTCTTTAGGGGTTGCTACCTTAAAGACGTGGTTTAGCCTAAGATTATTCTGGTATTTGCTTGTGTGCCTTTGTGCCCCATTCAGGCCCTATATCTTACTCTATCTTGCTCTACAACCTATTTAGAGGGTATGTATACTTATGGATTAGGTATCCTTGTCGGTAGGGTACTGAGTAGCTTTATGCAACAGTATGATGAGGGTACCTTTGCATCCCTAGGTTGATGGTTGAAGGGTACTTAGTAGATTGTATGCACCAGTACAACCAGTGTACCTTTGTGTCCAGGGTTCTTGATCTCCCATCCGAGGTAAATAAATGGAATTGATGTACTAATTAAAAATGGAAAAACACTAATCATGAAAGTGAAAGATTAATGAACTGGACCCAATTAAATTATGATATTGAGTACCGATCCACTAGTTATAATAGTGGCCCAAGATTGTGTTGCCCTGGCTGATACTTATGATTACCAGTCAACTAGATATAATAATAGCCCAAGAGCGTGATACCCTAGCAGATGATTATGACTACTAATCCACTGAACATAATATGGCCTAGGAGCATGTTGCCCTGGATGATGTTGATATATATTCCAATCCACCAGCAATAATAGTGGGGGTCCCAAGCTCAATAAAACCAATCATGGATGTGAATAAAGTTATGGAAAAATACTAATCACTTATAGTGGAACACCATGTGAGTCGGGGCCAGACCGGTCCACTAGCGAATAATAGTGGCCAGGAGCATTTTGTCCTGCATGACCGGTCCACCGACTATAACAATGGGGTTCCCGCACTCACATAGATATAAAATCTAAGAGATGATTGAATAATGGTGGACTAATAGGTTAAGGCCCAAATGTATTGATTTTGCACTATGACATGACTTATTAATAATTTATGGACTTGTCAAGTATGAAATTGTGGTGTATATATTTCTTATTATATATGTATATAGTTTTTTATCATGTGTTGCATTGTGGGCCTGCTTTTATTTGTGTTTTTAAAGGATTAGTCAGTACCATAATACTGAAGGTTTCAATTCATGGGGCCTCTACCTATTCAATGGGTAGTGTCCCTTATAGGTCCTTTTTAGGTGTTATTCAAGTGGGAAACGGGAAAGAGAATAAGGAATTATCCAGAACTATTAGAGTTTTCTTTTTCTCTTTTAAATTCCTGGTTTTAACGTTATTGTTGTTTTTGTAATCATCACTAGTGGATTTTATTCTTGTAAATGTTTTATTATGCTACTCTTATTTAAATTGTGTTTGTAAAATATGTTTTACACTTTTAGCCTTAGCACTTAGTACTAGAACGGTAGGAGTGGATCAATCTGGTACTAAGTGTCGTGGTAATATTCCTAGAATTCATAGTTTTGAAATTTGCTTCTGCTAAATCTTTTAAATAAAACAAAAATTTTCAGTAGTTAATTTTAGGGGTGTTAGAATTTAAGGAGTAGATGCTTCTAGAATTTTATTATGTGAAGTTAACCAAAGAATTATGAGGCTATAAATGGGTTAGTTACATGCATAGCTCACACAACTTAGGGGATGCAACATGAGGTAATTAAGCTGAGGGTGGTGGTGAATTATGAGGCAGATTGTAATTGGTGGAACTTGCTACAAAAAAAAAAGAGCCTTAAAGAAAAAAGTGCAAAGAGAGAGGCATGAAAGAGATAAAGGGTGAAGCTTAGGTTGGTAGAGTAATAAATGATGGAAGAAAGGAGGGAAGGGGTATAAGAATAATGGCAGTGTGCAAAATAGTATAATGAGGGAGTTGAGAAAGTGAGGGGGTTATGTAGTTATAGTACAGAACAAACAAGGCATAGGGTTGGAATCACTTGAATGAAGGAAGGCGATGATGATGGAGTGAATACATCATTATAGTTGGGGAATTTTGTTTGATTAACTTAACTAAAATAAACTCGATTAGCAAAGGGAGGGGTCATATAGGAAAATTACCCAAGGAAAAGAAAAAAGAGAAAAAGAGAAAAAGAGAAAAAGGAAAAGGAAAATGAAAAGAAAGAAAGTTTAGAATTTAAAGTTAGAGTTAGGATTAAAGGATTTGGAAATTTTAAGATACTAATCACTCAGAATTAGGGTATGCTAAATTTAGGGTGTTAAACTAAGAAGAACCGCGTTGAGGTAGTTAAATGTTGGATATGAAGTTGAGGCTATAAAATGAGCTAAGAACTAAGATCAAGAGTGAAGCCAAAATTAATTAATGAACAATCTAAATTAACTAAAATTGATGATAAGTTAGCATTGTAGCATAGTGGAGCCATAACTCATCGATTTACTTAGTATGAATTGATAATATTTTTTTTAAATTGACCCTTTTAATATATTTCTAATATGTGAAGACCATATCTTAAATGGTTGTAATTACATAAGAAAAGTAGGGATAATTGAAATAATTTTTTGTAGTGAAACATCATTAACAAATGATGAGTGATAGAGGCCAAAGTAATTGAAGCCAAAGCTAAAGTCTAATACACCAAAAATCTTAGATATATATAAATTAAAAAGGGTAAAGTGTATGTTGTTATTAGTTTTCTTCTTATTTGGTCTTGATTTCATAAAAGATAATGCATGTAATATCCTATTCTAAAATCCTTGTATTTAAACTATATTTATATGAGATAAATTAGTTTTAGTTTTGAAAAGCGCATGAAGTTTTTTTTTAAATGTGAATTTTAGGCTTACTAATCAATAGGTTACCCAAATGAATTGACTGATACACTAAAAAACTAGCACTTTTATTATGTGATGAACCAGTAATCTAGTGTGTCAAAACCCATCAACTGGTTATCCTCCGGTTTCTAATTCTTTTATATTTTAAGCTTCAATTCTATTTTCAATGTTTATGTAAATTTTTTATTAGAAAATATTTTTTCTAGTAATAATATTTTAGTTCTTTAAGATTATGTTTACATTAATTAGAACATAATATGATTTTAGTTAGCTAAAATTTTCCTATAAGCACTTTTGAGGTACTTTCTCACATTCCCTAAATCTCCCTGACTCTCCTCTCTATTTTGAGAACCATGGCTATGTATAAATCATGCTGCTCGTTCTCCTAACTTACCTATTCCATGTGATCCATTTGATTTCACTCCATCTCCCTCACTCTCATCATTCACCCTCTTACACTTTGGTCCCTCACACTTAACCAAAGTCAACTATATATATATATCTCACTCTTAATTTTCCTTTGGTAAGTTAACCCAATTTTTCTTCACAATCCATATTCCTAATTCATTTTAACTTTCTCCTTTTTGCATTTGCTCTCCTTATTTCTTTCCCTTGGGAAAATTTTACTAAGTGTAGAGATATTCTTTATTTTTCTCTTTTTTTGTTTCTACTGGGAAATAAAGGATTATCTCTTGCCTTCTCATCCTTTGGTTGAATTCTTATCTCTTTTCTCTTATCTTTATCTTATATTAGTTATACCTTGTTTATCTTAAGTAATGAAGGATTAAGCTTTAGCTAAAGGTTGAATGTTTTAGCATTCCCTCTTATTGAAATTCTATTCGGAGAAAAGGTTGATATGTACTTCTCAAAAATTATTCTTCTTCTTCTTCTTCTTCTTCTTCTTCTTCTTATTATTATTATTATTATTATTATTATTATTATTATTATTATTATTATTATTATTATTATAACTACCATTAATACTATTACTATTTATTATGGATTTTACTTTAATTGGTTTTTATAAAAAAGACTTTCAATTTTTTTGAATATTAATTATTTTTGGAAATCAAGGATCTTAGTAGAAATTCATCAAATTATGAGTATTTTTGTGCAAGATTATTTGTTGGAGGTAAGGCATTATTATCTCTAACATGATTGATGTAATGTGTTGTTCTAGTTTCATGTTCCTGGTATGTCTCTATGATGTGTATGTATTATTTTAAGTTATTACATTGGAGCATCTGACAAGGTTTTAATTTCTATTGTTGTGGGAATATGTTTTAAGTATTTTGAGATTATATATACCTTTGGTGAATTTATGCATGATGGTGTCGATTATCAAACTTCTACTATGTACCCATGTGATTCCTCAAATGGAGTATGTATTTATATGTGTTTTATAACATAGAAGCATGTTAAGATTAAGTTGGGAATGAATTATGATTTTTGGCATGTAGGCATCATTGTTCTAGGAATTGTTTTGCCCAAAATAGTTGACTAATTTGATATACTATTTCATTGGTTGTGTGAACAGTTGGATGGTTTGGTAGCCATGATTGACTAGTTACTTGAATGCTTCATTAGTTTGATGAACTAGTAAACAAGTTTATGTGAGCAGATGATCAATTTGTCAAACCCATCAACTAGTTCTTTTGTGGCTAGAGTGGTTATAACCTCTACTCAAACACATTAACTAGTTTGGACAAACCCATTGACTAGTTTCTACAAACAATTTATTAGTTAGATCAACCAACCAACTTGTTTCATAGTGTATTATTTATCCTCAAATGTGGTGAGAACAAACCAATCGATTTGTCCCATGAACTGATCAACTAGTTCTGCTAGAATTTTTCATTTTTATATATTATTTTTCTATCACTCTTTCGGACTTTGATCTTAATTTACCAATTTAATATCAACATTTTAAACCATGATCTTGCTCTTGTATAAGAGGAGTTAAGGGAAATAAAAAGGAAAATATTGTGGTGCTTTGTTTGGTTGTGTTTAGTATTAACTCTTTAGTGTGTGTAGGAATAAAGATTTATGCTCTGGGTGGTTTTATGGTCTGGTTAGTGTTATTTAATGGTTATGATGGTTCAAAGATGATGATGATTCAACAAGGAAGAATTAGTGATGATGGTGCTTGAATGATAAAGATATTAGACTGGTTTGGTTTATAGGCTAAGGTTAGGGTTTAATAGTGATGTGGATATTATGATGACGAACAAATGGGATAATGGAGATTTAATTATTAGATTATGAATTTAATATATTGAGTATGATCATTTGATAATAATATTGTTATTATCTAAGGGTTGAAAATATAAAAAATTAAAAAAAATAGGTTGAAGATGAGTGGTGAAGATGATGATAATGATGATCATATATGGCGATTAGGGTTGGAATGGAATGGGTTTCATGGAGGATTGAAGGATAGGTCTTAATCTCTAATTCACATAGACAAAGATATTAAAGATTTCAATAATAATCATTCACACATAATTCTTTAAAATTGAGAAGAAATCACACGGAATTTAGTTAAGCAAAAACTAGGAACTTCAACAACTTTTGTCTCAAAGTAGTCATTTTTATAAAATTCTCTTACTCATATTCTCTAAGCACGAATTTTCTTTTTATGTGCTTTCTCAATTTCTCCCATAATCTTATTTTTGTCTTCCCCTCTCCCTCCCTTCTCCTCTTCAAATGGTCATATCATACTCTAGTAAACGTTTTAAATTTTAATATAATAATTCAACATCTCTTCTCATCTTTAAGCCCCTTATAATCAAAAATAGATTCAACAATTTTCAACCATTCAAGGAAAGATTTTGGATCTGTACTACCTTCAAACTCAAATAGATCAAATTGAACCCCCTTCTCCACATCATTATATGATTTCCTTAAAGTTCATGAGCTCATACATAATTCCCTACACATATTAATTTGGTATTAGAGCTCAGGTTTGAAGATCTTCCATAATTTTCAATGATCTAAGAGTTCAATTACTCTAAGGTTCTAGCTTTAATTCAAATGTTCAGCCAGATTAATTCAAGAGCAAATTTAAGGATAAATTTTTCCCAAGAAGGGGAGAATAATGCAAAAATATTCCCAGATTTTGAATATTGACTTGTGAGTTATAATAGAAGGAAGCAAAGGGTGAAATTTCAGGATAATTATTTACCTAAAAATATGGATATCATTGGAAATCTTATTAAATCAAGAGTCCAACACATCTTTCAAAACTTAAATTTAATTTTTCTACACAATGTTACGACTATTTTACTATATATGTATCAAACTGAATTTTTACACATTAATGGATAATATTTCATAATTAGCATTATGGATGCCATTATCTTTTCATATTTATTAACTAGTTTGTTATTGAATTTTTTGATAATTATGTTAGAATATTAGTTAGTTAATTTATTTCCTTAATCATTAAGAAATTAGATATGGTTTATATTTCATCTGATCATGTACCTTATCTTTTAAAGATGTTATTATGATTTAATTATTATCATCATAAGATATTACTATTTATGTGAATAGTATCTTAAATTGTAACACCCCCAAAATTCACGACAGAAAAAATTCATTAATTAAAAAAGAAATTAGCGGAAGCAAATTATAAAATGTGAACTTTGAGAGTATTACTGCCACACTTAGTACCAGACTGGTTCACTCATACCGTTCTAGTATTAAGTGATAAGGCTAAAGGAAAATGAAATACAATGTGCAAGAAACTCAACATACTAAAATCAGAGTAGCGCATCAAATTGTTTACTAGAGTAAAATCCACCAATGGTGGTTACAGTAATAAAATATACATTTAAAACCAAGAATTTAAATGAGAATGAGAAAAGGCCTAATAGTACCGGATAATTCCTTACTCTCTTTCCCGTTGCCCACTTGAGTAGCACCTGAAAAGACTTGCAAGGGCACTGCCCATTGAATAGGCAGGGGCCCCAAAAGGGAATCCCTTCGGTACTACAGTACTGAGTAACCCTTTAATACCACACTTAAAGACAGGCCCGCATACGACACATAATACAAGCTACATACATGAATAATGAGAGATGCATACATAACAATAACATACGTAATAATTTATAAGTCACGATCGCTACTTTTGGCCTTAAGCCATGTCATAGTGTAAGATTAATACATTCGAGCCTTAAGCCATTATTCCATCATCATTCAATCAATATCATATTTTATATCCATGTGAGTGCAAGAACCCCACTATTATAGCCGGTGGACCGGAAATTATACACACAGGGCAGAACGCCTCTGACCACTATTATTTTCCGGTGGATTGGTCTAGCCCAGACTCACATGGTGTTCCACTATAAGTGATTAGTATTTTTCCATAACTTTATTCACATACAATACTAGTTTTATTGAGCTCGGGACCGCCACTATTATTGCCGGTGGACTGGAATATATAAAATCATCATCCTGGGCACAACCCTCTTGGCCGCTATTATATCCGGTGGACCGAAATATATAAAGAATCCCCATCCGGGGCACAATGCTCCTGGCCACTATTATATCCGGTGGACTAGAATATATAGAGAATCACCATCCAGGGCACAACGCTCCTAGCCACTATTATAATCGATGGACCGGTACTCAATATCATAATCATCTGGGCCCGGCTATAATACCCCAAAAATTTTGAAAACCTATATTTTAATAAATAACTTTTATTCGAAATAAAACTAGCTTTTAAAATTATTTATTTTAATTATTTTATAGATTTTGGATTATGTAAAATTTGATAAGAGTATTTAATAAAATAAAATTTAATATTTTTCTATTTATCATATTATTTTATTTGAATAAATTTTCAAACTATTATTTTACTATAATTATCCTTTTTAAGCACATATATTTAATTATATTAAATTAAATTATTAAATAAACTTATTATCAAAAATATTACATCTTATTATTTTATAAATTTAATTATTTTCAATTTTTCCATTTTCCCCAATTTCCTTTTCCTACCTTTTATTTTCTTTCTCCTTTCCCCCATTTCTCTTTTTCTCCCTTCTTCCTAGCTTTGGGCCGTCAGGCTGTTGGTCTGCTTTCCCTCCTCCTTGTGCGTCAGGCCAGGCCCGTTCCTTTCCCCAGCCCCTCCTCCTCACACGCTGTCCAGTAGCCCAACGTCCCTCTTTATTTTTCCCTTGGACCGGTCGGGTTGCTCTTCTTTTCCTGCGCCGGTCCAGCCGCCCGCCAGCACCTCTCTTCCCTTCTTCTTCTCCCATGCCCGACCAGCATTTCTGCCATGGTCGAGCACGCTCCTACCTGCAACCCGGCCACCACCTACCTCCCTGCCCTCTCTCTTCCTCTCTCCCCCGTCGTTTTCTTTCCTCATTCAAACCCAACCAGCCCTGCATCCCCAGCTTGCACGCCCTGTTTCTTTCCCTCTTCTCCCCTTCCTTCTCCCTGCCACCCGACCAACCCTGCAACCTGCAACACCGATCGCCGCCAGCCCTGCCCCCTCTCTTCTCCCTCTTCTTTTTCTTCATCTCCCCAGCCCTTCATTTCCCCATTATTTCAAACCATCATCCTCTTCCCGATCTCCCTCCTCTCTCCTTCCTTCTTCCCCATTTTCTTTCCCGGTTTTTTATCACCGCCGCCCGCCGTCGCTCGAACCACCAAACCCAACCCCTGCACTGCCTTCTGCCACCACCTACTACCACCCTGCACCACCACGCCGCCCCTCGAGCCCTACACTTCCTCCTCCTCCACCCATTTTCTCTTTCTCCCTATTTTTCGCCTTACCGTCGAGCCACCTGCAACCGCCACTTCCGCTGCCGTCCGGCCACCTCTGCCGCCACCCAACCCACTGTTCGACACCCTGCAACCCCCTCTACAACCACCATGCATTAGTTGGCCAAAAATAGCCCTGGAACCCCTCCATTTTTCCCTCTCCTTTTCCTTCCTTCACAACCCCTTCCCCCCGACCCATCTCGGCAGCCAAATTTGCCGCCTTGCCACCGCCGTCTCCGCCGCCCTATGCCGCAGGGAAACCACCCTTAGCCTCCACCTACACCCCCTCTTCACTTCTGCACCATTCCCTTGCCTTGAAACCTCCCCTAACCACCTTCTATTCTAGCCTAAAGACCCTAAACCGAAAATAATAAATCTTGCTTCCTTCACCCACCTTCGAACCCTTTCACCTCTCATTTCTGGATGAGACTCACGCTGCTCATGCAGGGTGAGATCCCCCTTGTTTTGGATTTAATTTGGAAAATTTTTGAGGTATATTAATAATTAATTAAAGTGTTTTATTGTTAAATAAATTTTTATAAAGTTTTATCCTTTTTTTTATTTCTTATTTCTAACATAATAATAATGGATGTAATTTTTAGGTGTTGAGTTGCTAATTATGCTTGGTAAGATTTGATATTTTGCGAGATTAAGGTAACCGTTAATCCTCCCTTAAATATATGGAAAAACGTATGCTAGCACATTAGGGGTCTAGTATGATTTTATGCATGTTTGGTGTGCTTAGCAAGATATGTATATGCTTTCTTATATTGTTTGATAAAAAGGAAAAGCATGATAACTTTTGTTCCATATGTAGGTAGGTTAATTAAGGAAGGAGTTTGATTATTGATGGAAATGTTAAATGCTTGTTTATGATTTATTATGTTAATAATTCATGATTGTCTAAGGGTATTTAAGTAATTTTGCTTATGAAGTATGTGACCTAATGTAGGTAGTTGCTAATGAGTATTATGTTGAATGATGACATGTTGGTGGACTTAGATGATAAGAATGAAGCACTAATATCATTATTTTATGTATTGTTAGTAAATTCACAAATATGGTGAATGAAGGGGTTGAGTGCAAATTTCATAAGTGAAAAAGGGCATTTTGGTAATTTTTTAAACAAAAGGGTATTTTGGTAATTTCAAAGGGAAGGGGTGAGATGATAATTTTATAAGTAAAAAAAAGGATAAAATTGTAAGTTGTGAGAAAGAAGGGTATGATGGTAATTTTTGAGATAAAAGAATAATATGGTAATTTTATGATTAAATGGCCAAATGATAATTTTATAAGTAAAGGGGTATTGTAGTAATTTTTGAGAGAAAAGGATAAAGCTGTAATTTTGGAGTCAAGGGACAATATGGTAATTTTATAAGTAAGTGGTAAGAATGGTAATTTTGGAAGTAGGGGTAAAATAGTAATTTTGGATGAAGGAGGGCGTTATGGTAGTTTTGTAAGTAAAAGGGTTAATATAGTAGTTTGGAGGTAGAGGGGGCAGAATAGTCATTTCATAAATAAATGGTAATATGGTAATTGTATAAGTGAATGGCGAAAAAGTAATTTATAAGTAAGGGGTAATATGGTAATTTTGGAAAAGAAGGAAAAAATGGTAATTTTGTAAGGAAAGATAAAAATGGTAATTTTTGGTTATAAAAGGGTGAAATAGTAAATTGTGAAGTAAAAGGAGTATTATGGTAATTTACAAGCAAAAGGGTAATATGGTAAAATTGGATGTTATAAGGAGTAAAATGGTTATTTTGTAAATAAAAGAATATTATGGTAAACTTGGGAGTAAGGGGGTAACTTGGTAATTATGATAACGGCGAAAGATAATTTAGTAATTAAATTATGATTGTAGAAGGACAATTGGATAAGTAGGATACTAGAGAAGGGTAATTTGGCAAATTAACCAATGAGGGCATTATGGTAATTTTTAATAATGGAGAAGAGTAATATAGTAATTATGAATATGGAGAAAGGTAAATTAATAATATGATAATGAAGAAGGGTAAATTAATGTTGGTAATTATGAAGAAGGGTAATTTGGGATTTATGATAATTAAAAAGGGTAAAATGGCAATTAAAATAATTGAGAGGGGTAAAATGGTAATTATGATAAAGGAGAAGGGCGATTTGGTAATATAACAAACAAAATGGGAAATATGATAAGTGTAGAAATTATGAGGGGTGACTGGTGATCTAAAAAGTATAGGATATAATTTGGTAATCTAAATTGGACGAAGGGTAATTCGGTAATTACGCAACCTAAAGGGTAATGGAGTAAATGAAGGAATACTTAGCAATTATATAAGTAAGGGGTTAATGAGTAATTTGTACCTAACATATCATTATGATTGTGGAACATTATAATATAATTCAATAATGCGGATTAGCCAAGTATCTGATGATTAGTATGGCCTTAATGGTTTCTTTGTAACATCCTGGATAATCATCTGAATAAGAAACGATTATTGATATCAAAATGATTGAAAGTGAATAAGTATCGGATTATCGTGCTTTTCGTGATCACCTTAATTAAGACACTATTACTTAAAGTGAAAGACCTCGAGATCGGGAATGGTGACTCCTTAGGGGTCGCTACCCTAAGGACGTGGTTTAGTCCACGATCATTCTGGTATTTGCTGGTGTGCCTTCGTGCCCCAAGCAGGCTCTATATCTTACTCTTTCTAGCTCTACGGACCTAGTTAGGGGGTATGCATACTTATGGATTAGGTGTCCTTATCGGTAGGGTACTGAGTTAGCTTTATGCACCAGTACGACCACGGTACCTTTGTGTCCTTGGGTTCGTGGTTGAAGGGTACTGAGTAGCTGATATGCACCAGTACAACCGGTGTACCTTTGTGTCCCAGGTTATTGATCTCCTATTCAAGGAAAATAAATATGGTTGATGTGCTGATTAAGGAAAGGAAAGATACTATAATTGAAAGTGGAATATTAATGAGCCGGGCCTAGATGATTATGATATTGAGTACTAGTCCACCGGTTATAATAGTGGTCAGGAGCGTTGTGCCCTGGGTGATGATTCTTTATATATCCCGGTCCACCGGTTATAATAGTGGTCAGGAGCGTTGTGCCCTAGATGGTGATTCTTTATATATTTCGGTCCACCGAATATAATAGCGGCCAGGAGCGTTGTGCCTAGGATGATGATTTTATATATTCCGGTCCACCGGCAATAATAGTGGAGGTCCCGAGCTCAATAAAACTAGTATTGTATGTGAATAAAGTTATGGAAAATACTAATCACTTATAGTGGAACACCATGTGAGTCTGGGCTAGACCAATCCACCGGCAAATAATAGTGGTCAGAGGCGTTCTGCCCTATGTGTATACTTTCCGGTCCACCGGCTATAATAGTGGAGTTCTCGCACTCACATGGATATAAAATATGATATTGATTGAATGATGATGGAATAATGGCTTAAGGCTCAAATGTATTAATCTTACACTATGACATGGCTTAAGGCCAAAAGTAGCGATCGTGACTTATAAATTATTACGATATTATTGTTATGTATGCATCTCTCATTATTCATGTATGTAGCTTGTATTATGTGCCGTATGCGGGCCTGTCTTTAAGTGTGGTATTAAAGGGTTACTCAGTACCGTAGTACTGAAGGGATTCCCTTTTGGGGCCCCTGCCTATTCAATGGGCAGTGCCCTTACAGGTCTTTTCAGGTGCTACTCAAGTGGGCTACGGGAAAGAGAGTAAGGAATTATCCGGTACCATTAGGCCTTTTCTCATTCTCATTTAAATTCTTGGTTTTAAATGTATATGTTATTACTATAACCACCATTGGTGGATTTTATTCTGGTAAACAATTTGATGCGCTACTCTGATTTTAGTATGTTGAGTTTCTTGCACATTGTATTTCATTTTCTTCTAGCTTTAGCACTTAGTACTTGAACGGTACGAGTGAACCGGTCTGGTATTAAGTGTGGGGGTAATACTCCCAAAGTTCATGATTTATTTATTTGTTTCCGCTAATTTCCTTTTTATTAACGAAATTTTTCAGTAATGAATTTTTGGGGTGTTACACCAGCTCATTAATATTCCACTTTCAATAATAGTATCTTTCCTTTCTTTAATCAGCACATCAATTATATTTATTTGCCTCGAACGGGAGATCAATAACCCAGGACACAAAGGTACACCGGTCATACCAGTGCATGTCAGCTACTCAGTACCCTTCAACCACGAACCCAAGGAGACAAAGGTACCCTGGTCGTACTGGTGCATAAAGCTAACTCAGTACCCTACCGACAAGGACACCTAATCCATAAGTATGCATACCCCTAACTAGGTCCGTAGAGCTAGAAAGAGTAAGATATAGGGTCTGGTTAGGGCACAAAGGCACACCAACAAATACCTGAATAATCGTGGACTAAACCACGTCCTTAGGGTAACGACCCCTAAAGAGTCACCATTCCCGATCTTAAGGTCTTTCACTTTAAGTAATAGTGTCTTAATCAAAGTTATCACGAAAAGCACGATAATCCGATACTTATTCACTTTCAATCGTTCTGATATCATTAGTCATTTCTTAGTCAGATGATTATCCAGGATATCACTGAGAAATCATTAAGGCCATACTAATTATCAAATACTCTTACTTGGCTAATCAGCATTATTTGAATCATATTATAATATTCCACAATCTCAAAGACACGTTAGGTACAAATTACTCATTTTCCCTTTACTTATATAATTGTTAAGTATCCATTCCTTACTCGCCAAATTACCATATTACCCTTTAGGTTACATAATTACCAAATTACCCCTTATACGATTTAGGTTACCAAGTTATCCCCTACACTTTTTAAATCACCATTCACTGCTCATAATTGCTACACTTATCATATTTCCCATTTGGTTGGTTAGATTACCAAATCGCCCTTCTCCTTTGTTATAATTACTAAATTGTCCTTGAGTTGGATAAATTACTAAATTACCCTCCTTCATTATCATGATTACTATTTTGCCCCTTTAGTTGGTTAAATAATTATCACTTTACCCTTTAATCGCCTAAATTACCAAATTGCCCCTTTAGTTGGATAAATTACCAAATTGCCCTTCTCCTTTATCATAATTACCATTTTACCCCTCTTAATTATTTTAATTGTCATTTTACCCTTTTTAATTATCATAAATCCCAAATTACCCTTCTTCATAATTACAAATATTAATTTACCCTTCTCCATATTACTAATTACTATATTACCCTTCTCCATTATTAAAATTACCATAATACCCTTTAATTCGTTAATTTACCAAATTACCCTTCTCTAGTATCATACTTATCCAATTACCCTTCTATAATCATAATTTAATTACTAAATTATCTTTCGTCGTTATCATAATTACCAAGTTACCCCTTACTCCCAAGTTTACCCTAATATCCTTTTATTTACAAAATTACCCTTATACCCCTTACTTTCAAATTACCATAATATCCTTTTATTTATGAAAATTACCACCATACCCCTTTTTCTTGTAAAATTACCATAACACCCCTTTTACTTTACAACTTAATATCTTACCCTTTACATCCAAAAATTACCATTTTTATCTTTCCTTATAAAATTACCATTTTTCCCATCTTTTACAAAATTACCATATTACCCCTTACTTATAAATTACCATTTCGCCATTCACTTATACAATTACCATATTACCACTTACTTATGAAATTACTATTTTACCCCTACTTCCAAGATTACCATTCTTACCACTTACTTATAAAATTACTATATTGCCCCTTTGACTCCAAAATTACCGCTTTACCCCTTTCTCCAAAAATTACCATGATACCCCTTTACTTATAAAATTATCATTTGGCCATTTAATCATAAAATTATCATATTATTCTTTTATCTCAAAAATTACCATAATACCCTTCTTTCTCACAACTTACAATTTTATCCTTTACTTATAAATTATCATTTAACCCCTTTCTTTTTAAATTACCAAAATACCCTTTTACTTATCAAATTACCGAATTACCCTTTTCACTTATAAACGTTCCACTCAACCCCTTTATTCACCATTTTTATGAATTTACCATCGCTACATAAAAGAATGATATTAGTACTTCATTCTTATCATCTAAGTCCACCAACTTGTCATTATTCAACATAATACTCATTAGCAACTACGTACATTAGATCACATACTTCATAAGCATACTTACTAAAATACCCTTAGACAATAATATTACTCATGCATTAGCAACATAATACATCATAAACAAGCCTTTAATATTTCCATCAATAATCAAACTTCTTCCTTAATTATCATACCTACACATGGCACCAAGGTTATCATACTTTTTCTTTTTATCAAGCAGTATAAGCAACCATATATATATATCATGCTAAGCACACAAACCATGCATAAAATCATACTAAATTCCTAATGTGCTAGCATACGTTTTTTCATGTATTTAAGGGAGGATTAATGTTTACCTTAATCCGGCAAAATACAAAATCTTATCGGTACCCCGGTTAAATATTCAAGCTTTATTAGCAACTCAAAACCTAAAAATAATATTAATCATTATTAGGTTAGAAGTAAGAAATTAAAGGATAAAACTTTATAAAAAAAGATATTTAATAATAATACTGAAATACCCCAAAAACCTTAATTTAGGAAATCCTAGCCGAATAGGGAATTATTAGGGAATTAATTAAAATAAACTACTTTTAGTGAAATAAAAAGGAATTAATAGGATAAATCAAGAAGGAATTTATAAGAGTGTAAATAGGGGAAATTATGGTATTTTAAGTTAATTAAGGTTTTCATTTTAGAAATTTATTAAATACCTTAAATTATATAAAATAGGGAGGATAAAATAGTTTCAAATTAATATAAAATTTATAAATAATTTAATTAGAGAAAAATTAAGGGGTTTTGTTAATTAAAATGAATTTAGGAAAATTTTTCCATAAATCCCTAAATTAACCTAAAAATAGAATTTAATTTTGTTTTGATAATTATATTTTATTAAATACCCCAAATTACCCAAATTATACTAATTAAGCCAACCCCTAATTTTCCCTCTTTTTCCTTTTTCCCTTTTTCCTTTTTCTCCCTCCTTTTTCCTTTTTCCTTCTCCCCTCCTCTTCCTTATTTTTTTCCGACCAGGCCGGCCTGCTAGGCCCAGCGCCCTGCGCAGCCAGCCCTCTCCCCGCCGAAATTGGGCCTCGACCGGCCCAACTCCCTTTCCCCCCTTTTCCTCCTTCTCGCCGCGGCCCAGCGCTGTCCCCTTCACCCTGGGAACAAAACGCAGCGTTTCGCCTCCCACCCCGCTGAAACGCTGCTCCCCAAGCAAAGAAATATAACCGTTGCCTGGCGACGCGAACTCCGCGTTTTCCCCAAAATTCGCCCAAAACGCAGCATTTCAATAACAAAGGAAATAACCGCCGCGGTCCGGCCGGTTCCCCTTCCCTTTCTTTCTTTCCCCTGGACCGCCGGTCCAGCCCTCTCTTCCCCTTCTTCTTCCTCGCGACGCCGTCGTCCCCCGCCTGCAACTCAAATTTTCGCCGGAAAACGCAGCGGCAACGACACGTCTTTTCCGTCATTCTCTTTTGTCTTTTCATCCCTGATTGACCTCCCATTGGATGTGACCAATCAGGCAGCCATTTTCCCCGCACGCAACCCCCTGCCTTCTTCTCCGAAGAGGTTCGGTCTGCAACGGCAGACCTGTGCCGGACGACCCCCCCTAAACCTAACCCACCTAACCTCCCACGTGACCTTGTCGTTTCTCCCTCGGTTTGGCCTATAAATAGCCCTCCTCACCGCCTTAATCGGGTTCGAGATTTGGAACCCAGAAATCCAAAGCCGCCGCACCTCCCCACCTTCAGTCGTCGTTTCCTCCGCCTTCGGCCGCCGTTGCCGCCTGCCCGTGCCACCAACGTCCTCCCTGCACCTCCCTCTACACAACCAAACTACTAGCTCTCCCTGCCTCGCGCCGCACGTGCCGCCCTGGCCGTGCAAAAATCCCTCCTCAACCTCGACCTTCCAGCCCTTGCGCCACCTTCGCGCCGCCACCGCCGGCCACACCGCCGCTTGCAGCGCCACCACCACCCCCCAAAACGACCAGCAGCTCCTGTCCTACCACCCCGTACCTCCTTTTCCCTCTGGTTTTCCCTTCCCTAGCCTCCACCTCCATTTTCCCCTCTCTCCCTTCCTCCACCGCCGCCGCCGCCGCTGCTGCCGCCGCGCAGCCGCCTCCACCACCACCTCAATCAGGTTGCCAACACCCTGAACCCTAAGTCTTAAAAAAATAAATAAATAAATAAATAAAATAAGTAAATAATAATAATGAATAAATAAATAAATAAATAAAAGTGATTAGTGGTTTAATATTATTAACTACTATTATTAGTATTATTATGATTAATATTAACATTATCATTATTATTACTAATATTATTATTATTACTAATACTACCACCCATACTATTATTATTATTATTATTATTATTATTATTATTATCATTATTATTATTATTATTATTATTATTATTATTATTATCATTATTATTATTATCCCTATTATTATTATTAAGCATTATTATTACTAACATTACCATTAGTGTTATTATTATTATTGTTATTATTATTAATATTAATATTAATATTATGATTACTATTACTATTAATATTATTATTAGTATGATTATTATTACTATTATTATTATTATTATTATTATTATTATTATTAGTGTTATTATTATTCTTATTAATATTATCATTATGAGCGTTACTATCATTACTACTACTATTATTACCATTTGTAGTATTATTATCATTACCGTCACCATTCTTATGGTTGTGTTATTGTTATTATTATTATTAATATTATTATTATGATTGTTATTATTATTACTATTATTATTATCATGGTCATTATTTTACTATTAGTGTAATTATTATTATTAATATTATTATTGTTATTTTTACTATTGTTATTGTTAGTACTATTATTGTTATTATTATTATTGTTATTATTATTATTATTATTGCTATTACTATTACTATTATTATTATTAGTAGTATTGTTGTTATTATCATTATTATTATTGTCTTTACTATTTTTATTATCAACGTTATTATGGCTGTTGTTGTTATTATTATTATTACTATTATTATTATTAGTATCATTACCATTATTATCCATATTATTATTATTAATATTATTATTATTATTATTATTATTATTATTATTATTAGTATTGTTATTATTTTTATCATTATTATCCTTGTTATTGCTTTATCGTTATTGTGTTTAACGCATCTGTTATTTTATCAATTATTACTATCGTTATTATCCTTAACGTTATACTTTAATATTATTACCTTAGTATTTTGCTATGCTTAGCATTGCCACAACTATTGTATTATTATTATCATGATTATTATTATTGTTATATTTATTATTGTTATTTTCACTATTGTTATTATTGTTACTAGCATTATTGCTATCACCACTATTATCGTTACTATGATTAACACTAATGTTATTATGTTTATTTTTCTCATTATTATCATTATCATCGCTATTATCCCTATTAGTATTATTTCTAGTACTCTTACTATCCTACGTATTATTACTATTATTATTATAATCGTTGATGTTATTATTAATATTTTCATCGTATTTATTATTATTATTAGTATTATTATTGTCTTCATTCCTATCATTATTATTATTATTACTATTATTATTATTGATTTTATCATCTAAGTGATTATGGTTGTATTAGTACTTTATTATTATTATTATCGATAATACACTATCACTAATGCTAATATGATTTCAATTGTTACTATCATCATTATTATCATTATAGCTATTATTATTTTTATTATGAGCACTATTATTATAAGTAGTATTCTTATTATGGTTGGTGTTATTGGTAATCACTATTAATGATATTAAAACCCTCACCTTAATATTCTGGATTTGCTAAAATCTACTTTAAGTAGCGATAATCCGTTTAAGCTATCGTAAGAGTAGTAATAACCTACCCTTTATTTACAAACCCCGTCACTAATAGTAGCCTTGGTATTAGGCCATGATAGGGGTAAGATAGGAATTTTGATAATTCTGGTAGAGGGAGATTAACCCTAAGTATTTCCTTCTTATAGGTAACCGGGTCAAACCCCAGGAGGTGTAGGAGCGTGCTCCAAGCCCGGCGCCGATTTAGGTAAGGACGTAACTAAGGCCACTTGTGTGCACTGCATGTTTTAAGTGTCTTGTATGCTTTGTGCGGTTGTATGCTATAACCTGTATATTATTTGTATATTTGTGAAGCGCAGCATGGATCCGAGGTACGTCCCCGTATCCTCGTCTTCGTGTACTAATATGTTGTGGTACGAGTGTGATGTGGTGTGATGTGGCGTGACCTCTACGACATGCATGTTGGGTTATGTGAGGGAGTGTGGTGAAGTGGGGGACTTGAAAAAGAAAAATAAGCGGTTAGAATAACCAAAGGGAAGTATGTTGGCTAAACTAGGTATGGACGACCTAAGGAATTCACCATTTGTGAGATAATGAGGAGAAGGTGGAATTAAATAAACAAAAGGGTGGGTATAAATTAAGGTTGCATGGGGAAGTTCGGGTTTGCTTGGTGATATTATGGGTGGTATTGTGGTATTAGAGTTTGCATGGCGGTATTATGGTTGGTATAGTAGTATTAGGATTGCAAGATAGTATTAGGGTTGGTACGGTGTTATTAATGATCACTTGGTGGAAGTAACGTCTTATGGTGGTATAGGGTTTGCGTGATGGTACTAGGGTTTGTGTGATGGCATTAGGGTTTGTACGGGTGGTATTAATGATTACTTGGTGGTATTAATGGCTTATGGTGGTATAAAGGTTTGCAAGGTGGTATTGGGGTTTATATAGTGGTATTAATGATTACTTGGTGGTATTAATGGCTTATGGTGGTATTAGGGTTTGCAAGGTGGTATTAGGGTTTATATAGTGGTATTAATGATTACTTGGTGGTATAAATGGCTTATGGTGGTATTAGGGTTTTCGTGATGGTATTATGGTTGTTATGGTCAAATAAGGTTAAGAGTGGTTAGCCATGGCCTGGTGTGGACAATCATGGTTCGTATGGCTATTTAGAGTTGGTTGGTGTTATTATGTGTATTATTGAGTAAAGTGTAGGTATGAATGTGGAATTTTATCGTTTGTGATGTGTAAAGTATGTAGTGAATGATTTATGCATGTCAAGGACATGATGTGGTTCAATAAGATTCGAATAAGACATTAATTACGTAAAGTGAAAGACTGATGAGCCCGACCCAGTCCGTTCCGCCGGTTAGAATAGTGGCCAGAGGCGTTCTGCCCTGGGTGTGTATTTCCGGTCCACCGGCTATAATAGTGGCCAGAGGCGTTCTGCCCTGGGTGTGTATTTCCGGTCCCCGGCTATAATAGTGGGGGATTCGGGCTCGACAGACCCAAACGAATAAGTTAATCCACGGAAAGATACTAATCACTTACAGTGGAACACCATGTAAGTGCGGGGCCAGTCCGTTCCACCGGTTAGAATAGTGGCCAGAGGCGTTTGCCCTGGGTGTTGATTTCGGTCCACCGGCTATAATAGTGGCCAGAGGCTTTGTGCCCTGGGTGTTGATTTCCGGTCCACCGGCTATAATAGTGGGGTCCCCGTGCTTACAGGTTAAATGAAGAATGTGTGAAAAGAGATTATTATCATGATAAGAAATGGCAGACATAGTACAAGCATGAATCAGCTTTCCGCTTACTCATCCTGGTGTGTGGTTGACGTGTTAAGCATGTATCTTGTGTATTATTGCATGTTACTTTTTATGATTGTTTCATGTAGCCTACGTGTTGTGATTGTATGCTTGGCCTTAGCGTCTACGCCTTACTCAGTACTGGACCCGTACTGATACTGCCTTGATTGACCGGGTCCTGTGATGATCCACCGATGGTGGGGAGCAGACCCTGTGCAGGTTTTGGTCGGTTTACTACTTTTGGGGTAGAATGCTTGACTTGAGTGAGTAAGTGGTCCGGATATTCATCCTTCGGAATTGTTTTGGCTTAAATCGTATTTGTCCTTGGAGGTTACAAGTGTTGTTTTTAAATTTTCAAGGGTTTTATCATACTTATTATTCGTTATTTTAAGTACGCTGATACATGGACTTTTTCAATTGTACCTCGGATTGTAACATTTGACCTTCGCACTCTCATTCTGTAAAACTTGTGTTTTATGAATGGTTGTTCTGGCTTTATTCTCTCTAGCCTTAGCACTTAGTATCGGGTCGGTAGTTGCGGATCGATCTGGTACTAAGTGTGGCGGTAATACCCCCGGATTTACAATTTCATTTGCTTGCTTCCGCTAAAACTTCTTTTAAATTTAACGAAATTTTTCAGTAGTAAATTTGGGGGTGTTACAAATACACTTTAATTAAATATGAATATACCTCAAAATTTAACCAAATAAATTTCACAACAAGGGGGGAGCTCACGCTGCATGAGCAGCGTGAGTCTCATGCAAAAATGAGGGGAGAAAAGGGCTCGAAGAAGGTGAAGGAAGAAAAATAAGCCATTTTCGGGTTGGGGTCTTTGGGCTAGAAAAAAGGGTAGGCGGGGGAGGTTTCAAGGCAAGGGAATGGTGTAGAAGTGAAGAGGGGGTGTAGGTGGAGGCTAAGGGTGGTTTCACGGGGAGACGGAGGAGGTAAGGCGGCAAATTTGGCTGCCGAGATGGGTCGAGGTGGAGGGGTTGTGAAGGAAGGAAAAGGAGAGGGAAAAATGGAGGGGTTCAAGGGCTGTTTTCGGCTAACTAATGCATGGCAGTGGTAGAGGGGGTTGGAGGGTGTCAAAATGTGGGTTGGGTGGCGGCATAGGTGGCTAGACGGCGGCGAAAGTGGTGGTTGCAGGTGGCTCGGCGGTAAGGGGGAAAATGGGGAGAAAAAGGAAGAGGTGGAGAAGGGGGGAAGTGCAGGGGGCTCGAGGGGTGGCGTAATGGTGCAGGGCAGTAGGGGGTGGTGGTAGGAGGCGGCGCAGCGCTAGGTGCGATGGTTAGAACGGCGGTTGGCGAGGGCGTGGAGAGAAAATAGAAAAAAAATGGGGAAGAAGGAAGGAGAGAAGGGAGAGCTCAGGGAAGGAGAAGGGCTCAAAAATAAGGGGAATGAAGTGCTGGGGTGTAATACCCCATATTAATTAACCCTTATTTTAGACATGCAAGACTTAAAACGTGATTAGTAGGCAAAGTGAACCATAAGATTATTATTATTGTTATTATTATTATTTTTATTAATACTGTTTTTATCGATCGCCTTGTTTTCTCAAGTGGTTCCATAAATAATTTGAGTTATAAAAATAACCCGGGCTAAGTGCAAGAAAGAGTAGAGGAAGAAAAAAAAATTGATGTCGTAATAATACCGATCATAAGAGGTGAGTAATTAAAGTAGAAGGGGATGGTAAGAATAATAACAATGTTGGCAATAATGGCAAACATAATAAAATGGGGGAAGTGATAAAATAATGATAATAATAATAATAATATTGGTCATAATAATAATAATAGTATCATTATTTCTTTTTGGAGGAGATTAAGTCTTGTTTAGGTGGTAATTCTTTTTCCTAATAACCTTCTTGTTAGCTACTACCTTAGGAGTTTTTTTTTTCTTTTCTTCCTAATCTTTTCTCTAATCAACCTGCACCTTCTTCCCACCCTCTTCCCCACATAAAACCAGCCCAAACCACCCCCAGCAAGTCGCATGACCTGCAGCCCCCAAACCATGCACCCGTCACCTTCCTCCCTTCCCATGCATAAGTCTTTTCCACCCAGCCCTATCCCCCTCTTTTGCAGCCTTTCCTCTTCCCCAAACACAGCCCTCCTCCTCCCTACAACCTCACCCTCTCTCACGCCACCCAAGCCTGAAAATTTTGGCAGCCATCACTCAACCATCATCCCTCACATCACCCACAACCTGCAGCCTACCTTCAACACTCAACCTTCCACCTTCTAAACTTGCAGCCTCATCATCCCCTTCGCAACCTGCAGCCCTACCCTATCCTTCCTCCATCTACCCACCTATTTTTCCTCTTTTCCCATGCCCTCCTTCCCTGCAAAAAATCCTAGCAAATCAGGCCACCCCTAGCCTTCACGTCACCTAGCCTTGTGCAGCCCCAAAACCCCATGTCACCCAGCCCTTCCTGCGAGATACAACTTGTATCTCCCTCCCCTCTCAACCTGCACCCCTATCCCTTTATTCCAGCCACCTATTCCCTTCTTTTTCCTTCTTTTTCCTTTTCCCCATGCATGCAACCAGCCCTTTTCCCTCCTCAAAAGCTTCGAAACACTCTCCCCCAAAAAAACCAACCTGCAGCACCCTTCCCCACTCACCCTTGTAGTAGCCCATTTCTCTCCATTCCCCCCCCCTTTTATTTGAGTCCCAACCTGCAGATATCAGCCCATTTCCCCCTCCCTTTAAGCCCTCTAAGTTTCTCCTTGCAGCCCCCTCTTCTCTTCCCTAAATTCTAGTAAGAAAACAAAGGTAAGTGCAGCCCCAAAACTCCCCTCTCCCCTCCACCGAATTTGGTTTCAAAATTCTTCCAGCTTTTACCTTGTGTTCTACCTTCTCCAAGAAGCCATTTTCCTCCCCCAAGTAAGCACTCTATCCTCGGTAGGTTCGGTGCTTAAATCCATGCACCGGCTGCCTCATTATTCTTCCTAATAATTTTCAAGTATTAGTTTGCGTAGGTTGCATTTTGATTATTTTATTTTGCATAAATATTAATGCTTGTAGTTTGGATGGTGTTTCCACTTCTAGGTAACCTCAACCTCGCTTAGAGTATTTTTGGAGGAAGCTCAAGGTAAACCCAACTAACCCGAAGATGGTAGAATTTTTATGTGAAAATGATAAGCTAGTTGCTAGGACTAAATCATGATAGAATGTATATATCAAATTATCATATGTTTGTGGGAATTGGGAGCATGATGTATTTCTTTTCTACATGAATACCATGATGTGTAAATTAACATGTGTTATCATGCAATCTTTTCATGTGCCTAAGTGACATTCTAAATATTTGACGAAGTATATGATAATGATAACGAACTTGAATTATGCTAGTAAAATGAGATGAATATGTCTAAGGTAAAATGTAGTTTATATGGGAGCATGTTGTAGTTTATTCATACATGAATATAATGAAGTGTAAATTAACATGTGTTATCATATAACCTTTTATATGCTGGAGTGATATTCTTAAATGTGAAAAAGTGTACGCTAATGGTAACGAACTTGGTTTTATGCTAGTATAATGAGACGGATATGTTTAAGGTAAAATGTAATTTTATATACCATGATTGTGTTGAGATTTGTTTGTGAAAAGTGTATGAGCCTATGAAATATTAGAAATGCATGCTAATAGTGTTTACATGTACTATATATGATAAATGGCTAGGGATAATATGGTCCTTTGTAGTACCAAAGAGATTGTCGGATTTAAAGTATCAATAATTATTTTATGCTAACGCTTCATGATAAATGGTTTGTGTAAGTAAACTCGGTAATAAAAGTGAAGGAAAATGTGGTAGTTATAGGTTGAGGGATATTTTGGTTATTAAGGCAAAAAGGTGTTCCAAAGTGGATAAATGGATTAATTAAATTAAGTGTTGGCCTTAAAATAAATGTTGGGAATAATTGGATAATTGGTTTGAACTTTGAATCGAATAATTAATCGGGCTATGGCATAATGCCTAAACCTAGGCCGTGTTGGCTTGGAATGGTTGTGACCTTGTGGTCTTGGATGTGATGTTGTTTGTTGGTGGTTGACTAAGTTGAATGATGTGAATCTCGACATTCTAAAGGAAATAATAACCCGAAATTTCATAAGACAATAATTACTTAAAGAGAAAGACTCGAGTTGGAAAGGAATCTCGTGCCTCGGACTTGGCCGCCGAGTGCATAGTTTTGGGCCTTTGGGTCAAGGGGCTCACTTCTGCTCTATAGGTATTCCATACACCCTATAGGGAGTACGCGTACTTAAGGTCTTGAGTTCTGAGGTTTAGTATGGGCGACTATTATGTCGTGTGGCTTCCTTGGCGAGCTTTGCCCTGGAATCGAGTGATTTATTTTGGCACCACCCTCCTTGACGATCTTTTTCATGGATATAGGATTGTATTCCACTTGAAAATTTCTATGAATTTTATAACCGGATTAGACACCCACCATAACACTACTATAATAATCGGAATAGGAATGACTTGACCTTGGTGAGATTTCTTGGAATATCACTAACTCTTCTTCTTAGGCCATAATGTATGGTCGTTGGTTAGTTAAATTGATTATGAAATTATAAGCATGCCTTAAATGCCTTTGATGGAGATTTTGATCTAGCTCGTACTGTTAAATGAGATGTGGTTGTGTGTTTCAAAATCGTGGCCTTGCATGTGAGCATATATTCTCTTTGAATTCCGTACTTGCATGATGTTTGCTACGTGGGTATGCTACCTCTCCGGAGGCGTTTGGTTTACTCAGTACGAGGAAGTCGTACTGATACTATCACTTTTCAGAGGAGTACGTCCAAGGCATGAGTTGGCTAAAGGACTACGAGGAGCGTCACCCCGACGAGTAGGTAGATTTAGGGAGCGAGTGGACCCCGCCCTTTTTCCCCTTCTCCTTGTAATTTGTTGGACCATAAGAGTGTAAGGCAGACCATATATGACTTTTGCGTACTCTGTTGTTATTTTCTAAACGGTTAGTTATTTAATTCCTAAACAATCATTTATCTTGGATAATATGTCTTTTGCAAAACTCTTGATTTCGTATTGCACTTCCCTGATTTTTGGATGGTTTGATTTGTTTTAAGCCTTAGCACTTGATGTAAGGATGGTGAGGAGACCAGACTTATGTCAAGTGTGGCGGTAACACCCACCATTCTTTAATTTTCGCTTCCACAAAGCATAATTTAAACGAAATTTTCAAGTCGTGATTTTGGGGTGTTACAAGTTGTGAAGGAAGGAAAAGGAGAGGGAAAAATGGAGGGGTTCAAGGGTTGTTTTCGGCTAACTAATGCATGGCAGTGGTAGAGGGGGTTGGAGGGTGTCAAAATGTGGGTTGGGTGGCGACATAGGTGGCTGGACGGCGGCGGAAGTGGTGGTTGCAGGTGGCTCGGCGGTAAGGGGGAAAATGGGGAGAAAAAGGAAGAGGTGGAGAAGGGGGAAGTGCAGGGGGCTCGAGGGGTGGCGTAATGGTGCAGGGCAGTAGGGGGTGGTGGTAGGAGGCGGCGCAGGGCTAGGTGCGGTGGTTAGAACGGCGGTTGGCGAGGGCGTGGAGAGAAAATAGAAAAAAAAATGGGGAAGAAGGAAGGAGAGAAGGGAGAGCTCAGGGAAGGAGAAGGGCTCAAAAATAAGGGGAATGAAGGGCTGGGGAGATGGAGAAAAAGAAGAGGGAGAAGAGAGGGTGTAATCCCCCCAAAATTTTGAAAACCTATATTTTAATAAATAACTATTATTTGAAATAAATTAGCTTTTAAAATTACTTAGTGTAATTATCTTATGGATTTTTGAGTATGTAAATGCGGATAGGAGCTTATAA
This sequence comes from Tamarix chinensis, assembly GCA_030549775.1. Lineage (NCBI taxonomy): Eukaryota > Viridiplantae > Streptophyta > Magnoliopsida > Caryophyllales > Tamaricaceae > Tamarix > Tamarix chinensis. The sequence goes on from CM060174.1 coordinate 36,465,734, forward strand.
TAAATTAAAAATAAATATTTTGTTATTTTATCATATTGTTTTTATTAAATAATTTTTCAAACTAATATTTTACTAATATCATCCTTTTTGAGCCAATATATTTAATTATATTGAATTAAATTATTAAATTAAATAATTTATCAAAATATTATATTTTATTATTTTCTGAATTAAATTAAATTATTTTTCCTATTTTCTATTTTTCCTTCTTTTTCTTTTTCTTTTTCCTTCTCCTTTTCTCCTTTTCCCCCTTCCTTTCTTTTTCTTTTTCCTTTCCCTGGCTCGGGCTGCCAGGTTTGTGCCCTCCTTACGCCTGGGCTAGCGGCCCATTCCTCCCCTTGCCCCAGCCCCGCACGGCCGACCCATACCTCCTTCCTCCCCCAGACCGGCCGGCCAGCCCCTTTTCTTTTCTCCCTTCCCCGACCGGCCTGCTCCCTTATTTCTTCTTCTCCCAACGTCATGACTCTCGACCCAGCAGCTCCTCGACTCGTCGCCATCGCCATAACCGCCTGCCATGCCCGACCACCGAGACGCCGACTGCCACCGCCTGCACCCATCGCTGCCACCACCAGCCCTCCTTCTCTCCCGTCATTTTCTTCCTATTTTCGAACCCATCCAGCCCTGCAAACCATCCCACAACTCTGTTTTTTTTCCCTCTTCGTCTCCCCTCCCTGCCACCCTACGACACCCTGCCACCCTAGATGCTGTCGTCGGTCAGCCCCTGCCCCCTCTCTTCTCCCTCTTCTTTTTCTTCTCCTCTTCAACCCATTTTCTGCCCATCCTCTCGAGCCTTTACTCCCCGATCCTCCCTTCTCTCTCATTTTCTTCCTCTCCCGTTTTCCCCTGTTTTTGCTCCACCGCCACCCTCCGCCGCGTACACCGCCGAACTAGACCCCCAGAGCCGCCTTCTGCCACCGTATGCTACCTCCCTACACCGCCCCAACACCACCCGAGCCACCCCGCAACTCCCTCTTACTCCCCTCTTCCTTTTCTCCCGATTTTTCACCCTTCTCGATAGCCCACTTGTAACGCCGCCGATCGCCGCCTTCCGGCCGCCTCTTCCGCCACCCAAGCCACCATTCAAGACCCTGCAACCCCCTCTACAACCGCCATCCATTAGTTAGCCAAAAACAACCCTTGAACCCCTCCATTTTTCCCTCTCATTTTCCTTCCTTCACAGCCTCTTCCCTCGACCCTTCTCGGCAGCCGACCTTCGCCGCCTCTTCGCCGCCGTCTCCGCCGCCTTGAGCCGCCTCGAAACCACCCTTAGCCTCCACCTACACCCCCTCTACACTTTTGCACCATTCCCTTGCCTTAGAACCTCCCCTAACCACCTTCTTTTCTAGCCTAAAGACCCTAACCCGAAAATAATAGATTTTGCTTCCTTCACCCCCCTTTAAACCCTTCCACCCCTTATTTTTGCATGAAACTCACGCTGCCCATGCAGCGTGAGCTCCCCTTCGTTTTAAAAATTGTTTGGATAATTTTTAAGGTAAAATGGTATTTTATGTTAAGTGTTTTATTAATTAAAATTTATAAAGTTTTATGCTTTGGTTCTTATTTCTAACATAAGTATGATGGACATTATTTTTAGGTGTTGAGTTGCTAAATATGCTTGGTAAGATTTGATATTTTGCGGGATTAAGGTAACCGTTAATCCTCCCTTAAATATATGGAAAACGCATGCTAGCACATTTAGGGTTTAGTATGATTTTATGCATGTTTTGTATGCTTAGCATGATATGTTTATGGTTTCTTATATTGTTTGTTAAAAAGAAATAGTATGATAACTTTTGTGCCATATGTAGGTATGTTAATTAAGGAAGGAGTTGGAATATGGATAGAAATGTTAAACACTTGTTTATGATGTACCATGTTGTTAATGCATGAATGATGTTATTGTTTAAAGGTATTTTAGTAATTATGCTTATGAGATAAATAAATCAATGTGTGTAGTTGCTAATGAGTATTATGTTGAAAAATGACAAGTTGGTGGACTTAGATGATAAGAATGAAGTATTAATATCATTATTTTATGTAGTGTTAGTAAATTCATAAAAATGGTAAATAAAGGGGTTGAGTGGAAATTTTATAAGTGGAAAGGGTATTTCGGTAATTTTTGAGATAAAAGAACAATATGGAAATTGTATGATTAAATGGTTAAATGATAATTTACAAGTAAAGGATAAAATTGTAAGTTGTGAGAAAGAAGGGTAAAATGGTAATTTTGGAAGTAGGGGTAAAATAGTAATTTTGGATGAAGGAGGGCATTATGGTAATTGTTCAAGTAAAAAGGGCATTATGGTAATTTTGGAGGTAAAGGGGCAAAATTGTAATTTTATAAGTAAAGGGGTAATATGGTAAATTGGAAAAGAAGGGCAAAATGGTAATTATGTAAGGAAAGATAAAGATGGTAATCTTGGATGTAAAAGGGTAAAATAGTAATTTGTAAAGTAAAAGATGTATGGTGGTAATTTTCATAAATAAAAGGATATTATGGTAAAATTGGATGTAAGGGGTAAAATGGTAATTTTGTAAATGAAAGGATATTATGGTAAACTTGGGAGTAAGGGGTAACTTAGTAATTATGATAACGACAAAAGATAATTTAGCAATTAAATTATGATTGTAGAAGGGCAATTGGATATGTATGATACTATAGAAGGGTAATTTGGTAAATTAACCAATTAAAGGGCATTATGGTAATTTTAATAATGGAGAAGGGTAATATAGTAATTTTGATTATGAAAAAGGGTAAATTAATATTGGTAATTACGAAGAAGAGTAATTTGGGATTTGTGATAATTAAAAAGGGTAAATGGCAATTAAAATAATTGAGAGGGGTAAAATGGTAATTACGATAAAGGAGAAGGGTAATTTGGTAATTTGTTCAACTAAAGGGGCAATTTGGTAATTTAGCCGATAAAAGGGTAAAGTGATAATCGTTTAACCAACTAAAGGGGCAAAATAGTAATCATGATAATGAAGGAGGGTAATTTAGTAATTTATCCAACTCAATGGCAGTTTTGTAATTATAATAAAGGAGAAGGGCGATTTGGTAATATAACCAACCAAAAGGGAAATATGATAAGTGTAGTAATTATGAGGGGTGAATGGTGATTTAAAAAAGGTGTAGGAGATAATTTGGTAATCTAAATTGGACAAAGGGTAATTTGGTAATTATGCAACCTTAAGGGTAATGTGGTAATTTATCAAGTAAGGAACGGATACTTAACAATTATATAAGTAAAGGGCAAATGAGTAGTTTATACCTAACACGTCCTTGAGATTGTGGGACATTAATATGATTAAATAATGTTGATTAGCCAAGTAAGAGTATCTAATGATTAGTATGGCCTTGATGGTTTCTCTGTGACATTCTGGATAATCCTCTGAATAAGAAACAATTAATGATATCGAAACGATTGAAAGTGAATAAGTATCGGATTATCGTGCTTCATGTGATCACCTTAATTAAGACACTATTACTTAAAGTGAAAGACCTCGAGATCGGGAATGGTGACTCCTTAGGGGTCGCTACCCTAAGGACGTGGTTTAGTCCACGATTATTCTGGTATTTGCTGGTGTGCCTTTGTGCCCCAGCCAGGCCCTATATCTTACTCTTCCTAGCTCTACGGACCTAGTTAGGGGTATGCATACTTATGAATTAGGTGTCCATGTCGGTAGGGTACTGAGTTAGCTTTATGCACCAGTACGACCAGGGTACCTTTGCGTCCTTGGGTTCATGGTTAAAGGGTACTGAGTAGCTGATATGCACCGGTACGACCGGTGTACCTTTGTGTCCCGGGTTATCGATCTCCCATTCGAGGTAAATAAATATGATTGATGTGCTGATTAAAGAAAGGAAAGATACTATAATTGAAAGTGGAATATTAATGAGCCGGGCCCAGTGATTTATGATATTGCGTACCGGTCCACCGGTTATAATAGTGGTCCAGGAGCGTGTTGCCCTGGTATGTGATTATGAGTACCGGTCCACCGGTTATAATAGTGGTCCAGGAGCGTGTTGCCCTGGTGTGTGATTATGAGTACCGATCCACCGGTTATAATAGTGGCCAGGAGCGTTATGCCCTGGATGATGATTATATATATATTCCGGTCCACCGGCTAAAATAGTGGGGGTCCCGAGCTCAATAAAATCAATTATGTATGTGAATAAGGTTATGGAAAAATACTAATCACTTATAGTAGAACACCATGTGAGTCAGGGCCAGACCGGTCCACCGGCAAATAATAGTGGTCAGGTGCGTTCTGCCCTGTGTGTTTATCTTCCGGTCCACCGGCAATAATAGTGGTCAGAGGCGTTCTGCCTTGTGTGTTGACTTCCGGTCCACCGGCTATAATAGTGGGGTTCTCGTACTCACATGGATATAAAATATGATATTGATGGATTAATGACAGAATAATGGCTTAAGGCCCAAAGTATCGATCGTGACTTATAAAGTATTATGTTTGTCATTGTTATGTATGCATCTCTCATTATTTATATGTGTGTGGCTTGCATTATATGTCGTATGCGGGCCTATCTTTAAGTGTGGTATTAAAGAGTTACTCAGTACCGTAGTACTGAAGGGATTCCCTTTATGGGGCCCCTGCCTATTCAATGGGCAGTGCCCTTGCAGGTATTTTCAGGTGCTACTCAAGTGGGTTACGGGAAGGAGAGTAAGGAATTTTCCGGTATCATGGCTTTTTCTCCTTCTCATTTAATTTCTCGGTTTTAAATGTTAACGTTGTTAAAGTAACCACCATTGGTGGATATTATTCCTGAAAACGATTCGATGCGCTACTCTGATTTAAATATGTTGAAGCTTGCAATTTACTCTGATTTATGCATGTTGAATGTCTGTCGAACTGTATGTCATTTTCTTAGCCTTAGCACTTGGTACTGGAACGGTATGAGTGAACCGGTCTGGTACTAAGTGTGGCGGTAATACTCCCAAAGTTCACGTTTTGTTTATCTGCTTCCGCTATTATCTTTTAAATAAAACGAAATTTTTCAGTAGTGAATTTTGGGGGTGTTACAGAGGGGCAGTGGTCGGTCAGTGAGAGGACGAAGGGTGGCAGGTGGTGTTCGGTTGGCAGGGAAAGAGAGGGAAGAAGAAGGAAAGGGAGAGAGGCACGTGAGCTCTAGTCTAGGGGCCAGTTTGGCTCGAAAAGGGAAGGAAAATGACGGGGGGAAGAGAGAGAGGGAGAGGGAGCAGGTGGTGGCAGCACAGGGCGATGGTTGCTGGCGTGCGCAGGTTATCGGGCATGGTGGCGATGAAAAGGAAGAAGAAGAAGGAAGAAGCCGGCTGGTCAAAGGGAAAGGAAATAAGACTGAACCGGCCGGTCAGGGAAAAAAGAAGGGAGGTGGCTAGGTTGTGCTAGGCGGGTGTGTGAGAGGAGAAGGGGGAACGACCCAAGCGAGAGAGGGAGGAAAGGAGGGGAGATGGGCCAGTGGCCCAGTGCGTAGGGGAGACAGCCAGGCCGGCGTCCCAAGGGAGGGAGAAAAAGGGTAAAAGAAGAGAAGGAAAGGAAAAAGAGGGAAAAGGGTAAAAAGGGAAATGGAAAAATAGGGAAAAATAAAATAATTTAATTTATAAAATCAAAAAATGTAATATTCTTGATAAATTATTTAGTTTAATAATTTAATTCATTATAATCTAATATATTAGTTAAAAAAGGATAAGGCTGGTAAAATATTAGTTTGGAAAATTATTTAATAAAACAATATGATAAATAGCAAAATATTTATTTTTAATTTATTAAATACTCTTTTCCAAATTTAAATACTCTAAAATCCATAAAATAATTAAAATAAATAATTTTAAAAGCAAATATTATTTCAGAATTATCTGTGTGAGCGATAATTTAGAAATCTTATATACCTCCCTTGTGTGGTTTATATAGAATTATCTAGTGAAGTTTACTATGTTTTTCTTCATTTGAGATTCTTTGAAAGTTATTTGTGTGAAGGTTTTAAAGCTAGTTTGAAGAATTACTTTGTATGATCCTTCATCCATACCCTTAATTTAGAATTCATCATTTGTTTATCATTATAAAATTAAAATAAAAATAGGGCATTTTTAAAACCACCATTTCTATTATGTATCATGCTTAAAACAACTAGTTGGTTTAATCTTGGAATTTAATAATGGAATCCTAGAGGTCTTCCTTGTATACATACTAAGGGGTTAGGGATCTTGTTGTGCTCTCTAATCTAGGAGAAAAAGTGTCGTGAATGTTAAAGATCCTTATGAAAAGCCTATTAGCACTAGTGTTAGTGTGGTGGGTGAGGCATACCCAAATTTTAGAATATGCCCTTTACTAAGATGTCCATGTGTGATAGACATTGAAGATTCTTGAGAAAATCCCCTTGGCACTAGTGTATAGTAGTGGTGGGAGTTGTAGTCCTACATTAGTACCGACCTTGGACATAGAAAATGGTTTAATTATATGGATATGTACTATGGGATAAGAAAACAAAAAATTAGTGAATATCCCTTACCTAGGAAATCAAGTGTGGTAGATGTTGAAGATTCCTTATAAAGGCCCCTTAGCATTAGCATATAGTGGTGGTAAGAATTGTAGTCATACACTAGTCCTATCATGTGGCTTGTTTAGGAACCCATGATTGAATGGTTATGTTCCCTTTATATATACCTTGCTATGTCATAAGTGATATTCACAATCCTATGTGTTGGGCTTCCTAAGCATATTGCTGTTATGATATCATGTGACCTCAATGAGGAGCATGAGTCCTTACCATATCTTGGCTAGTTTATTTTACCAATATTTGACCACACTATTACAACATTTGTGTGGTCACTATAATAATCATACTTCCATTTTGATGAGCAGAGGATGGTCTATAGGGATACAACTATCAACTTGAGTATATTGAAGATGATTATGTAAGCTAGTAGTTAGCCATTTCTTAAGGATGAAGACATATATTTCTATCAGTTAAGAGCTAGGCTAGCTAGCTAGATATGTTTATCCCACTATGTTGGGATATTTTTTTTATTCTTTCTAGTTATTTAAACTCTTATCTTTAGTTGCTTTATTTAGATTTTGTAACTCTGACTCTATTATCTATAATATCCCCATATTTGTTATTATCACTATTGTATTATTAGTACATGCATTCTTTTGTTCATCATTCCATTTTAGATTCTGTTGGGCATGGAGAAGGTGATGATCACAATGCTCTTATGGTTGATGTGAAGGTGACACTCTAAGGTTTTGTATTTAGTTCACTTTTGCATTGTATTCAAAATAAAATAAAATAAAAATTTGTTCAAAATTTAAGGGGTGTTAAAATGCATGTTAGCTAACTTAAGGCGGGAATTTTCTTCAACTTGAGTAGAAAATTTCATCTAAGTGGAGGCAATTATTTCTATATGACTTGAGGTGGGGTAGAGAAACATGGTATTTGTTGTCGGTCCAAAGAGATTATTATAAGTCTTGTAATATGATAAGATTGTTTTGACTGACACAACAAGCTATGGTTGATTCACTAAGGTGATGTAACTTACCTATAGTTTGTGATTGATGGGGTGTTGTAGAACCTACCTTGTTATTCATATAGCATAGGATTTTTTGATGTTTTGTTGCAGGCACTCCAACTTAAACCCTAAACACACAAATAAATAGTAAACAACGAGTAGGGGCAATCTCACTTTAATTCATAGATTTATATTATCAAATAAAGTTTTCCATTTATCAAATTAGGAAAAACTAATTATTCATAAAAATTTAGAAAAACTAATTATTACTAACATAAAGAAGAAATGAATAATTAACATAATGATTAAATTACAATAATAGATAAGGGGGTAAAATGACATATTCAAAATAGGGATATCAACCAATCTTTGAATAATATGGTCATCTAGCATTTTTAAGCTAATCTATAGAAACTCATATACATCTGCTTCCTACATCCCCGTATGTAAATAAACCAAGGTCTACTTATATTTTGTTATCTAAATAATTAATAATCTAGGATAATATATCTAAATTTGATCAATGGCAACATTATTATGAAGAAGTTAACTAGAACTATAAGTATAGTGAACTTGAATTATGTAGTTCAAAAGATTAATAAACATAGATTAAATCAAAAACCTATTTGCTACTTGTGGATATGTACCTTAGCAATTATGGATTGAATATATTATCTTAGCATTAGGTCAACTCTCAAATTAACTAGGGGATTAAGCTAGATTCTAAAGCATAAATCTTAGATCATTGATCATTATTCATGTTTTATTAATTTAACCTATATACAAATAACAATTAGTTATGATTCACGTCTCATGGTTAATTATCTCATAATATGCAATTATCCTCCTATCCCATACTAATATAGCCTAGCATACTGATAATGCCTAAAAACGGAGAATCAACACACATAAAATTCATAACTTTATATAGAATACATAAAAAAAATAACAAAGCTTAAATTAAACTACATAAAATCACACCTCAATCAAACAAATAAATAATAGGGATTGCATTAAACAAAATTAAAAAGTATGAAATAATTAAATGAAATAAAGGAAAGAAAGAACTTAGAAAATTATAAAATTGCAAACATAGTATAAACTCCAATCATTTAATTATAGTGTAGTGAACTAAGTAAATCTAATATAAGAACACTAATGGATTAAAAACAAAGAAAAAAAGTTGAAAGTCTAACAGTGGTGCTCTAGATGAGTCAATTTGATCTAATACATGTTATAGATATAAACAAAATGTTGTACGAAGTAAATCCAAAATATGGTAAATATATGATCCATATTGGTAAATACAAGGCATTTGTAGTTTTTCTCTAACACTATGGACATGGCTTAAATTAATGGAGCACGTGGGAGAAATAACCATGATATACAAGCCATATTTCCATAAATACGAGCCCATCATATTTCTTCTCTTTGTATTATCTTGTCTTAATTTGTCTTTACGTGACTTCTATTTTAGGATACATTCAAAACTCCAAGATTCTTGGCTTTGCTTCTTATATTGTGCTTTTTCCCTTAGTTATTTGCCCAAATCACCTTGATTACAACTTGTCCTACAAAACTAGATCAATAAAGAAAACTTGAGGAAATGGTTAAATTGTCATAACAAATATAGAAATTTGGGTCAAGATACATCAAATAATTTTATAAAATATGTACATGTTAAATTTTTTAGTCAACATGAAAGAGTACAATTGAGAGGAAATCCAACCTAAAATGGGTTAGGCCTATGCCTTTATGCCAAGTGAGGAGCCATGACATTTATTAAGGATCCCTACAAATGACGCCTATTATTATATCATAATTGCAAATTGAGGGGCTTAAGAAGGAGGGGTGCTAGAGATACAAGAGAGTATATTATTAGAAGTTGTAAATGAGAGATCATATGGAATGAGAAATGAGACAACCTAATTATTAGGGCTAGTACAAGAGAGGGGTGAAGAAAGAGAGAAGATCCCATGTTGAGGGGCTAACGTATATGGTCATCAACTAATCGAAGGGTCTCTAAGACCCCATGTAATAAGTTAGACCTCAAGATCCTAATCTTTTGTGTGAGTTGGGCCTATAGGCTAGGCTTGGGCTAACTATCTTAGCCTAGCAATAGGCCTAAGATGGCTCTCTAGGCCTAATAATGTAGTTTGAAAATAACCTATATCATTAGGGTTAGGGGTATGCTTAAAATAATAGAAAATAGAAATACATAGTATTTACTAATATCAAGCAACACATGCATTTATCATATAATCATAAAATCATTGTTCTATCAATTATATTGGAGGGTCTCTAATATTTTATATTTATTTCATAATATAAATCATCTTCCAAATTTTAATAAATTTTTTGTTATATTTTCTAATTTATCATTTCCTACCTCATTAATGTATTACCTCAAAATAAAATTGTGAAAGTTCTAATATAGATATTTTAGTAAATTTTTGTACAAATTATTCTAAATTTTAATACTTCTTAGTATATGTACTAAAAACTAAATTTCTTCTATTGTTAAATGGAGGGAGTATTATTTTAAAAAGATATTTAGACTTATCTATAACTTTAAAAGATTGGATATATATTTGACAAAACTAACTTAAAATCTAGTTTAAAGTTATAAAATAAGCAAAAGCTTATAAGTTATAAATTATTTGAAGTAATATTCTTAAAATAACTTATAAATTAATAAGAACAAATATTAAAAATTATTTTTATTTATTTAAGTACGATAACTTTAACAAATTAAAAGTTATCTCATTTTATTTAATACGTGACCAAACACACTATAATACTAATACCATTAACAAAAAACAGATGTATTTATTATATACTCACTTGTTCGCTTGTCTCTCAAAAAATCATTATTATGCACCAATAACACAATACAAATAATACCAAAATTATTGAAGGAGGTTGAATGCAATCATAACCAATTCTCTTATTTTCACTTCCACCATATGACATTATGATGGTATGAATTGGACCACCCTTTCCAACACATGGATCAAAAGTTAAAAGAAATAAGTTGAGCGTGAGTAACAATAACTAGTTTATCCCCGTGCTTGGGGCCCGTCAACAACCCGTACCCTCTCTTTTTCATTTGTTCGTTCAGACAGAAAAGTACTGTTATTTCTCCATTTCCGAAGCAGTCCTTCTTCTAGTCTAGTAATAGTATACATATATATATATATATAACGGGATGGAGAGAGGGATCTTTCTGAAAAAGTGATAACATTCGCTTTCCAGTAGTTATATTCGATGTCCAACACTTATTTTTACGAGAAGCCGGCAGCTGTGCTGTGCTAATATCGTGACATATTTTATTTCCTCTCTAACGTGTCATCCTTGTTCACCTGACCTCCACCACCACCGCAGCCTACCATTGAACATATTTCTCGATACATTTTCTTCTTCCCTTTCTCTCTTCAACTCTGTTTCGTTTCCTCTATCCCTCCGATTCCTCAATTACCAACTTTTATTCTTCCGATTCCTCAATTATCAAACTGCCGTTCCTGTTCATCGTCGACAGATTTATATCACACCCGTAGGCTGTTTCAATTGACGTTTCACTTTGACTAACACCACATCACAACTTGATGCTACAGTTTGCCTTCTCGTAGTAAGTTTTATTTTATTTTATTTTACTTTTCTCTCTAATGAATGCAATTTATGGCAGAGACATTGTTTGATTACCTTAAGAGGATGATCAATTATTAACTTCATGTTATTCATAGATCGTTTTTATAGGCCGATTTGTGACTCCGGTTGGTTGTACTGATTGCTGCACTGCGCATCTAATTCGAAATTAGTTGATTGGATTTGAATGGTGGAATTCTATTTATCAATCTTCTTCTTCTTCTTCTTGTTTTCGTATGTCAAGTTCTGGGGCTCTATTGAGTTGAACTTATGTTGTAAAATTATTGTATGATAAAATGGGATTGATCTTTATGCTTCATGATGTATTTGACTATGTTATTTCTACATCTATGGTTGATGAACATTTTTCTTCTTTTTCCCGTATATTTTCTCTGTTTTATGCAAACTCTTTAGAGGCGCAAATGGTTGACTATGGTATTAGTTCCTTATCTCTCGTTGAGGATTGACTCGATTGTATGTGCTGTTAGGATATCTGAATTTCTCTCCTCGTTGCTTTAGGATTTATTTTTTTTTCCGCCGGGGGGGGGATGTGTTTCAATTTATGTGCTATGCATTAAATCTTCGTGATTCCCGCAAGTCGATAGGAGTTCTTATGCCTGAATGCCCTTTTATTTATTTACTTTTTTTTTTTTACCAGAAGCATGTTTTCTTTCAAGTTGCTGCTTATTTCATATGAAAAGAACAAGCACTAAAAATGGGAAAACTGAAAGCTTCTGTAAACTCCTTTCTTCTAGGTTAGCTTGTGCTTTAGGCCGGTGACAGCTCACTCTTTTTCGTCTTTCGAAAATACTAGTGCACGCTGCAGACCATCAACTATATGTTTTGTGCTTTGGCTTCAAGGCCAACTGTCTTTTGCAGGGGGGCATCTCTGATTTCATTCCAATTACACTGTGGAAGAGGAGAGAATAAAATGCATTAATGATGTTTATTCATATTCCACATTTGCTTTTGCAGGGTATGATCAAACCACCATATTGTTGATTTTGGTCTATGTCAACGTCAGGCTTCACTTTTTATGGGTTAAGAAAGATAGAAATACAAAGGATTTTGTCGTTCAGGTGGACTGATTTTGTATGGGAGGTTTACTGCATCTTTTTGACTTCAATCCTGCAAACATGGCTCGGAAGCAGAAGAAACATGGTGGTGGTATGCTTTCTTTTTGGTCACTAGCACGGAATTTTCCACGTGCCAGAAATACTAAGCCTATTGCATATTTGTTATATTCATGACTCTTCTATTTATTCACCATTTTGGAGATGTGCTGATTGTGAATTCATTTATTACGTGCCAGAGAATAGGGAACACTTTCTAAGGTGTGAAAACTACTCACTGTATACATGTAAATTTTTTTATTGTTATTTTATACCATGCAGGACTGGAGCCTCCTCGTAACAGTTTAGATCTGCCAGTGGAAAGCTTTCAGAACTACTATGGTGTAGAAGATTGCACACTGGTAATCTATCCAGCCCTCATTTTCTCAGACCGGTTAAGTATATAACTACTCTGATGGATCTAACAATGACTTGAGATGGAGCATTCGAGCTGCTTTCATATGACCCCTCCTTAGACTTGTTATATCCTGCTACTGGTTTGGTGAATAATGTTATTGTTAGTTTTGGTGTAGTATACATGGGCTGGGTGCTGTGTATGGAAGCTATATTCATATTACTTTTCTGATCTGCATGTCCCTCATCTTTCTGTGGTATTTGTCTCTCTCCTGTTTTTGAATTGTGCTTTTGTTTTGTTTTGTTTTGGGGGAGGGGGGCTACTGTGTGGTAGTAAACAATATCCTCCACCAGCAGAGTTTCAATATGTTAAGTCATCTTATTTATGTATAATCCCATGTTTGGATGACAATAAAATAAGGAATTTGAATAAAGAATTTCTAAACTAATGATTTGAAAATTTGTATGAAGTTTGTAAATTCTGTTTTAAAGTATTTAAACTAAGGAATTTTATAAATTCTTTTTTAATGTTGAATTCTTCCTAAAATTATTCTATCCAACAAAGCAGTATTTGTTTTTGTACACACTTAGTTCTACACTCCAATTGCCTTCACTTTTGTGTCTCGCATATCGAATCATCTGTTTTCTAGCACATAGTATACATCCTAAATTCCACTTGGCTTCACTTTTTGTGTCTCACATATTACTTTTGTGATGTATGTTATTACTAATTCCCGCTAATTACACACTTGGTACTCATGAATCATGTATCCCTTGATCAAATTATGTTCTTTCATCTATTTGATTTTGCTTTTGCTTCTTGTGTCTCTGTGTTTACTGCTGATGTACTGCTTTGCATTTAGAACTCTTACGAAGATAGCTTGCTGAAAAAGACCACTTGCTCCGCTGATGCTTCAATGAAGAAGCTGATCAATGAGGAAATGACCCACCAGAGAAACAGCAAGCAGAATGGTCCAAGCATTGTTGCACGGTTGATGGGGATGGATTTGCCAACTGATCCAATCTCAGCAGTCCACCCTCTTGAGAAAAATGCAAATATTGCAGCTGATGATCTTGAAAAGCAACCAACTCAAAAGGTGTCACCCATTTGTGTAGCAAAGAGATCAAGGTTTTATAGGCCCAGAAAGTCTCATTCATCTCATGACAATAGTCACACATGTTCTATTGGGAAGTTCCAACCTCGAACACACCCTCAAGAGAAAGAACTGCAGATGTTCAAAAAAGAATTTGAAGCATGGCAAGCAGCCAGGTTTATTGAATGTGCCAGGCTTGTTGAACTGGGAAATATTCCTGAGCAATGGCTTGCTCAGTTGGACCTCAACAAGGAAAAGATGGCTTTTTATGAAAATGCTAGAAAAGCAATAGCAGAAAATGATAATGATTTGCAGGGTACTTTGTCCAAATCAAGGTCTCTGAGGGGACAGAGTTTTCAATCTCTTGCGGTTAAGAATGAATCACCCCCTTCTATGCATAAGGAATCTTATTTCTCAAGAAACTATAGCTCTGGGAGAGAGTTTGAGCAACTCTCCCTAACCGGTTGTGACAAGAAACCTTTTAAAGCTCCTTCTTCCACTAGGATAGTGCTTTTAAAGCCTGGACCTGAGAGTTTTGGCTCCAACGATGAATCTTGGGTCAGTTCTACAGCCTCTGTTGAAGATAGGGACAGCTTAGAAGATCTTCTTGAGGAGGTGAAAGAAAAACTGAAATGTGAACTGCAGGGCAAACCATTCATCAAGGGATCTATGGTTAGAGGTGGTGGGATAGAGACTCCTTTCAAAGAAGTACCTTCACCTTCAACTCAAGTAGCTCAGCATATTGCAAAACAGGCTAGGGAAAATGTCACAAGGAATTTGCTGCAGTCAGACTCACCAAGATCTTACAGAAGTGAAATTCAGATAGATCAACCGGGCTCACCATATATGTCCGGGGATACAAGGAGTTTCTTGTCAGAGAGGTTGCGAAATGTCCTGAGTGGAGAAAATAATCTAGAGACCCCAAATCTTTACCACAGAAGCCCCAAGGCATCAGTGTTTTTTGATGCACGGGAAACACTAGAGCAAGCCAGGAATATCTTAAATGCTGAAAATGGAAAGCACTACTGGAATGAAGCTGACTCTGAACAAGAAGCTCAAGCACGATCCTTCAGACAAGATTTTTGTGATGAAGGAGATATCCAAAATGATTGTTCCCGTAGGAACCTGGTCAGATCATTGTCAGCTCCTGTATCAGGAGCTTCATTTGGGAGGCTGCTTCTAGAGGACCGGCATGTGTTAACTGGGGCTCAGATAAGGAGGAAGCATGAAGTCCTAGAAAATATGTCCACAGGTAGCAAAAGCCTGAAAAGGGAAAGGTTTAATTTCAGAGAGAAGGTTTCCAACATCCGATATAGTTTAAAGGGAAGATTGTTTAGCAGAAAGTTCCAGTCAGTTGATTTATCACAAAAGATTGAATTTGATTTCATGAAAAACATTGAGAGTGAACCAACAGCAGTGAACTGCAGAGACAGTCATGTAAGTGATAGTGTAATTTAGGTTCTCCCAGAAGTTTTCATAAACACAGGCATTATTTCTTCCTTTTTGTCTGCTCAAATGAGAATTTTGTGCCTGCTATTTGAACTTAGGACAATTTCACTGAGGTGCCCCCTAGCCCTGCATCAGTCTGCAGTGGTGGTCATGAAGAGTTATGGAAGCCAGCGGACTATTCCAGTCCTTTATCAGCATCTGATGTCACCTCAGTTGGGGATAACAGTGTTGGCAATGTATTTAGAGAGATCAGCTCCAATCTCAGTGGTATGAACAATTATACTAATGAGAATCAAACTTGCCTATTTCCAATCTAATTTTTACATTTGTTTTGACAGCTTTCTTCTGGTTTTGATGTTGCATGCAGTGCTATTGAGCCATTGTTGCCATTAGGGCATGCAATAAGGATAGTGTTTTATTCGAAATCATTTCATTATTCATGCTCAGTTATTTCCTACAACTTCTGAAATGCAGTAGCTTATGTTTAATGTGGGTCATTTTGCATGGTCGAAGATGAACTAATATTTCATCAGCAAAGCTATCACTCCACTGAAAGATGAATTAATGAGGATCAAACTTGCCTATTTCCAGTCTAATTTTTACATTTGTTTTGATAGCTTTGTTCTGGTTTTGATGTTGCATGCAGTGCTATTGAGCCATTGTTGCCATTAGGGCATACAATAAGGATAGTGTTTTATTTGAAATCATTTCATTAGTCATGCTCAGTTATTTCCCACAACTTCTGAAATGCAGTAGCTTAAGTTTAATATGGGTCATTTTGCATGGTCATAGATGAACTAATATTTCGTCAGCAAAGCTATCACTCTACTGAACACAAACTTCACTATCATGGTTTATAGTGCTCATGTGACCCTGGATACAGTTCCTGTGTAGTTTCATGATCCTGTTACCCAAGAGATGCAAGTTTCAGAATGGCCTGGACAAGGAGGATGCATAGAACCCTAGGTTTGCCCATTGAGTTAGGGGTGTTTTTTTCCATTTCTATGAATCTCAGTTAATCATTTTCTTTTTCTGGTTGTCAACTTCCAATGGCCTAACCATCGATACTCATGATTTGTTATCTAGGGAAATTGTCTGTCGGTCTGCACTCCACTTGTTTGATCGTTGCCCAGTTTGTGCATCCTAATAGATTTTTAACCATTGCCTAGAAATTGTTTCCGTCAGTTGGATGTTCAAATGTCATGCTTCTACTACGTTCATCTTACAAATGAACACCTCATAGTTATCACTAGTTGTCATGTGCCACACAATTTAATTGCTTTCTTTTGGTGAAGCAGCAATCTGATCCCCATTTTTGGGTAACAGGAAACTAATCATGTAAATTATTATTTCTGACAGTCATTATGTTTATTGACAGAGTTGCGGAGGCAATTGAATCAACTGGAGTGTGATGAGTCTGAAGTCACTACCGTCTCAGAGGAACCCTTGGAGGATGAACTGGTTGACATGGAAGATGAAGCTGAAGCTTACGTCAGAGATCTTCTTGTTGCCTCTGGTCTATACGATGGATCATCTGATAAATCATTTTTTAGTTGGGATCCCTTGATAAAACCAATCAGCAACTGGGTCTTTGAAAAGGTGGAAGAATCTTACAAAAAAATTCCCAATGAAATTTCTCCCACCAAGGCCTATGATGAGACCGATCTGCAGCACAGATTGTTATTCGATTTACTAAACGAAGCACTCTTAACTGTGCTTGCACCACCAAAGGCCATGTTGAAATTCAGGAGAGAGGTAATTTTCAATTCCCTTTTATCATCTCTAAGGGGTATGAAACTCTTGGAAAGGGTGTGGAAGATCATCCAGGAGCATTTATACCGTTCAGCAGATCAATCATATGTCTCACATGATGACATAGTTGCTCATGATCTGCATTTTACACCTTGGTTTTGTCTAATCGATGAGCATGTAAATGATTTGGGTAAAGAGTTGGAATGCCAAATTATAGGAGACCTCATTGATGGAGTTTTGAAAGAATTCAGGTGATCTCTCAATGGGTGCTTAAGTTTTTACTCATTGAAGTTGGTTGTTTTCACCGCTGGAGGTCAATAGCGAGTGAAAAAATCCGAATGGTTTGTGTAGATGGAATTGAAGTTCTCATATTTGCAGCATGGATTGTTCTGAAGTATTTCCACGGTCTCCCCATATTTGTCATATATAGTGTTTTTTAGGCTGATCAACGTGTCTGTAAATTCTTCATGTGTATTTTTGTTGCACTATGAAATTATTCTTTGTTTTGCAATGGGAACGAGAAACAAGGTGCATTGTTTTTTTTTTAATTTACTTAAATTGTTTAATTATTTTATACACTTGCGCTGTACCTGTTCTCCATTTTATACAAAGAGTGATGCTTGACTACATAAAGTTGTCTCTGCAAATCATGTTGGCGAGTCGTCTTCGTCGTACACGTGGGAATGGTCCCATAAATTTGAGCGTTTCACAATTTATTTTATTGATTTTAAAAAGTCATAATTTTTATAATTGTTTTGATTAAGTCATTTTTATATATTTTTAATTTGTCTAAAATTCAGAACCCATTCAAAAAATATTTTAAGCTTATCAACTCATTCTACTTCATCACTTCTTACTTCTAAATGGTTAAATTACAAAATTTCAATTCATGCAATTAGGCAAATGTAACCATCTTTATTTATCATAATGTGTTTGAGCTTTAAACAAATGGTAAGATCAAGTATGTATACATTTGATTTTTAAAAATATTCTACATGAGCTCGTACCCATTTGCATATTTCATTAAATATTTTTCCACAATTTGAGCTTTAAACAAATGTTAATATCATATATTTATACATATTTGATTTTTTTTTTAATTCTACATTAGTCCATACCCATTCACATATTTTATTAAATATTTTTCGACACTTGTAGAAAAATATATTTCTATTGATTATCCAAATTTTTCATTGTTACCCATTCTTCACCTATTAAGTTTTAAATTAACTTTGATACCTATTATTTTTACATATTTGGGTTTTTAAATTTATTGTTCACATTCTCATAATTTTTCATATTTACACAATTAGTTTGGTATTTTTCTAATAAATCTCTACTTGACTCCTTTTCTATACCAATTATTACTAAAACTTGTAAAAAGACATCATTGCCTTCTCTTTGCCTCATTTGAATTCCCCTTGACATGCAAAAATATGTGAGTTTCTTAGTACCATTTAAACCATCAAATCACATATAATCTATCTAATCTTACACCACCACCCATTCCTTTACATTTCAATCAATATTCCATTCAAGTAATTAAATAGGTTTGTAAATGAGTCAAGCTAAACTAAACACCCCCAAACTTGAGCATGGCTTGTTTAACTATACGAATAAGCTAAGCCGATTGAAGTCAAGTCTAGCTCATGAATCTAAGTTAAAATTAAACAAACCAAACCTTTTTTAGATTTAAGATAAACTCATTTAGCAAATAAACTTCGGACTCAGCTTGTTTAACTAAATACGTCGAGTTGAGTCGAAATGAACAATTCTCTAGCCAACTCATTTTCAACCCTACGTATAACTATCCAGCATCAAATGTATTCCCCTCTTGTTCACATCTTTTTTTATGGAAGCAATCAAACCCCTAATATGTCTCCCAATATGTGCATATCCTACCCCTTTCATTATGCATGAAATTCCCAAAGAAAACTATGATATTCCTCCCTTTTCCTTGTTAGTTATGTTGTAAATGGTAGTAACCTATTTGATCCTTTATCCTATTTTTTTCTTCTAATTTTTCTCTTTCATTTTAACCACCCAAGCTTTAGCTTTATTCCTCATGATTTTTCCATTACAGTTGCATAATTTTCCTTGATGCTTATTATCCTCCATTTAGCTTGTTGTTGTATTTTACCCTCCTAATCTATCAACCAACCACTACTTGTTTTTACCACCGCCCAACTTCTCTTTCCTATATTTTCTTCCTTAACTTGAGGTGGTGTTTCCAGGGTAGTTTAGATGGCAGTGGTGATCAACTATGGCTGCTACTACTGATTGATCCGCCTCCTTCTTCTCCTTCCTTCTCTTCTTTAGTTCTTATACTCCTAATCCCTCCCTCTTTTCCTTTTAATTCTCATGCTTATTATTATTATTATTATTATTATTATTATTATTATTATTATTATTATTATTATTATTATTATTATTATTCCCTAACACTTATATTTTTTTTAAAGGTGTTCAAGCTTAGAAGGAAAAGTGGTGAATAATTTTGTTTAAAGATGTTCAAGCCTAGAAGGAAAAGTGGTTATTATGTGTTAATGCTATGTTTTGCATGATCATTTTATGATGAAATTAAACATTAGATTTGGAATATGTATTTTTCATGAGATAATTGTAATGGATTAAAAATGATCATGACCATGATCTTACCATTATTTTAGATAAAAAAAAATTCCTAGATATGCTCGTGCGGTATTCAACCCTTATATTCTATGTGGGTTGTGTTGGTTTAATTTTCACTAAGTATAATTTTATGTGTGTAATATCCTGTGATTTTGTGAAAAATGGAGCACATGGTTATAATTATATTAGGGTATAGAAGCTCAATTGTGAATTTAAGAGCCTTTGGAGTTGATTTGAATTTTGTATGATTTTATTGAGTTTGGACGTATTAAGAGTACTTAAGGGTAGTTTGGTCATTAAACTTTAAATCTAGAAATTTTGGTCCATTATTATGATAAGAAAAGGACTAAAGTGTAATAATTTAATTAATTGGAATAACTATGATTAATACAAGTTGATGGTATATGATAAAGTGACATATAATAAATATAGAACACCTTATGGGTAAAGCTATTATTTTATATACTTAATTTTAAGTTTAATTTCTATGTTTAGCTATGTTTAATATGCAATTTTTAGGTGTTGCCTTGATTTTTTTTAAATTAATGGGTTTAATTGGTGATTAGGTGACTTAGTAATGAATTAGGGTTAATAAGCACTCTTTGCTCTTTTCACCTTTAATATACTTTTATTAGCCCTTCTATGGCTTAAAGGTAAACCTAAGGGCTTTCTAAATGTAATTATGAGTTGGGTGGGTGTAGTTAAATAATTGGAATAAGGGTTCTTAAGGCCTTAATCATTATTTTATGTGTAGCGTGTTATGTCTATTTAACTTTAATGTATCACTAATCACATGTTCTATTCACATTTGCTGGGATGAATTTACACAAATAATGATATGTTATGAGTAGTTGATATTGTTAAGTGTTTTAATTTGATTCTACGAGTGTGTATAATTATCTTGGTACTTCACATGTGTTAAAGTGGATCCTAACGACAAGTGAATAATGACATTTTAAGTGATGTGGTTAAGTCAATGATATTATGTTAAGAGATGAGTAAGGTTATTATGCTTAACTAAAATATTAGTATTATTATCAATATAAAAGATCACATGAGTTGGGAATCAGAAGTTTGCCTATTTCAATGAAAATAATAGTGGTTTATAAGTGCATTCTACCTTAGAATGAGCTATACATCATTGATCCTAGTTTTGTATGAACCATAGTGACCTTTTATGTAATCTATAAAAGATAGTTCCACTAGTCTATATAGGGTATGTATATTTCAGAATTATATGTCTAGTTTTATAACCTCTAAGAGTGTGTTGCCTCAAATTGAACTTTATGTCATGAATCCTATAACACTCCGATTTTCATAAACATTTTTTTAGTGATTCTGTAGAAGCTACCATGAAAACGGAGATAAAAAAGCTGCATCCAATATGAAAGGTACAACCAATATTTACCCATGTTGGGTCCAAAGCTTAGTACCCTTATACCTCAAGGGATTAGGTGTGGTTGCCTAACCCAATATAGATATAAGACCTACTAGGTAATTAATTAGAGTGTGAGAAATCTATTTACTTGAAATATAAAAGAATATAGACAGAGTAGCGTTAACCATTTAACCATAAAAAAGAACAATATAAAAAATATAGGAAAATAGTAAGCTTAGCCTACACTAAGCCTAATAGTATACCTCATGAAAAACAAAGCTAACTACTTCCCCACATTTTTTAGGTTCATCACAATGCTACAAAAGATGTTAATATGATTAGGTAGTTAGTAAATTATATCTTCTATAATCACTCAAAACACAACTTGTGTGATGACACGACGCCATAGATCATATTTACATAAGCTTTCACTATTGAGTAGCCTACTACAAATAATATGCAATATCATAAAGGATTACACATGAGAATTGTTACACATATCTAAAAAATCATGTTATTAAACCATTTAAATAATGTTAAATTGTTGTTCTTCCTTGAAAAGGTCTTAGGGGATGTTCACTGCTGAACATTCTCAAAGGGGAATGCTTGACCCCGACTGGTACTTAGGGAATGTTTAACTAAAGACAATATCAAATTGATGTTTATTGTTGCCATATCCCAAATTTTATTACTGGAAATTTTTAATTTTTTTCAAAGCTTAATATAAAAATAGTTGGGTGTTACTACCACACTTAGTACAATTCTAGTTTATCGTACAACTCTCGAATGAAGTATAAGATAAAACATATGATAAAATAAATATGAAAAAGAGAAAAGGAGGAGTTGCATAAAACATAACAAAGGATTAGAGATGAACTCCAAGTACAAGACTAATAGAAATACAATAAAGGAAAACCATATAACTAAGAGTTCAAATGGTACCCAAACAGAAACTATAAATATTGGATTTCTTAAACTCTATGTCCATAACTTCCATAGGTAGAGCATAAAAGTTAGTAAAGTCTCTAAAGTGGTTTTTAAATACTTGCACATCAACAACTAAGAAGTCTACCTATGAGAATGAGAACACTCATAAAAAGGATGATTAATACTTAGGTATTGAGTAAATTAACATACATCTATCCCTAGGGTAAAGCATGTAGTGTATAAGGTCACTTTAATACATAAATTACATAATCCCACTACTTATGATTAAGAGTTATTCAAAAGATACATATATATCAAATACCCATAAATATGGGATCAACAAAATTATATTTAAAACAAATTGAGTTCAAGGAGCTGATAATAATAATTCTCTCCCACTTTTTCATAGAGAGAGAAATGTAGTTAAATTCAATAATATGATCACATCAAGGGTAAAACATGCCTAGCCCCTATTAAACCTCTAATCCTTAATTATGAATACACCTTATAAGACGGTGGATTAGTGAGATATAGTAAAGTTGGGTCCTTTGATTCCATTAGGACTAGATAAATTAATAATTTCAAAGTACTTGGTTATTACTCATGAATTCTTCCACTTTAAGTATTAATATCTTATCAGTACCTTAACCAAAACTTAGCATATAACAAATGCATCACTTAAATTACTTAGGTCATTATAATTCCACTTTCATTCTCAATGGCTTATTATACAGTAAGTTGTTTATCATGATACCGGTATATTATGAATTTATTCCAACAATTGATAACATACAAATCACTAAGTGTATTACTAATACACATTGAAAATGTTGTAAACACAAGGTAAGACATAGACATATTCATTAAGCACATACAAAGAAATTTCTAGAGGCTAACGATTATATTACCCTTATGCCCTAACTTTACAAATACACCATAACTTCTTCCATAAGTGTTCCTAACTCACCAAAACTTACACATTAACATAAAATATTATTACAAACATCATACCCAAAATTCATGACTTAAATGCAACTTTTCATATATAAAATATTGATGTTACCCTTTTAGTTAATTTTTCCAATTTGATTCCAAAAAACCATCCCTTATGCTATTCATAATTCATCAAAATACTTCACAAATATTCTTCTTCATATTTTAGCCATATTCTAATTATACAACACCCAAATTTTCTAATTTGATGCAAAAGACCAAAATCTCCTTAGTTCACCTGACCATCTCAAAGTTTATAAGTTTCACGACTTAAATCATCCTTATCCAAAACCTAACATATCATATATCATTTTTTTGGGTAAAATATCCAAGGAATACAATGAAAAATTTATTTTTCCTAAAAAACATACAAAAATGTCCTTATTGCCTCTATGGTTGTTAACCCACTACTTAAGTCACCAAATTCTACAAGTGTCCAAATTTTAACAATTTGCAAACAACACCATTTATATTATTATCATCCTAAAAATATAATTGACAAAAATCAAAACAATTTAGTACACCAAAAATACCATTATGTCAAGACATAGTAAGAATATAAGATCCCAAATTTACATATTTTAAGATAATACACAAATTTTTATACTTAAACATATTTGACTCTACTCATCCTAAGACATAAGTGCATAACATTATATACCATCATACTTTGGATTTTATGACAAATCCTAGAAAGGAATAAAACATAATAACGATACATAAATTTACAAAAATCACGAAATCATGCATTTTACCAAATATTACATGGATAGAAATTTAAGATGAAACCTAGTATGATTTCTAGAAAAGAAATCACACAAAAGCATATATATCATAAAAGCCCTAGACTAGAGATACATATTCCTTACTAGAGCTATACTAGTCTCTAAGAATGCGAAAAACTTCTAAGCTCCTCCTTCCAACCTTTGATAATTCAGAGGCACCAATAGGTAACCCCTTAAGCACTGGCATCGCCTACACCTTATTAAATCTTATAGCTCCTCCCTCAACAACTCATCCTTCTCATCTAGATCCTCATGCTCTATATTCATCCACACATACTTGTTATCTTGACATTGATGCACCTTATCTACTTGTTCCTGTCTTTTCACAAATGCCACCCTTCGAGCAAATAATAGTTTAGATGATTAGTCGTATAGAGAGATGAATGATTAGTCATGCTGGGATTATGGATGGACATTTATCGCAAATATGCTCTTGACTTGACATTATATAGAGGTAGATGGATCTTATTCTTTAAGTACATGGCATTGATCCTTGTGATGATCATGACTCTCCTAGGTCCTCACATTTTATAGATCATCTTCAAGATAGTGACTTAGTATAAAGGATTGAGTTGATTAAATTAGATGCCTTTATTGAGGAAATTGATCATGGTCGGTCTTACCTTAGAGAAGAACATGCTTAGGTCTCCACTCCCATGGAATATGATGTTCATAGTAGATCTAGTGAGGTCATTTGTTTAGATGATGATGATTCCTTAGTTCTAGTCACATCTCAACACTACCTTGCGTTAGATCCTTATCCTTTTGATCTATGACCGTGACACTTCATTTTGAACTGACCTAGAAGTTTAGAACTATTCTAATAGCATGTCGATGAATACACACACACAAAAACACAACCTAATTTATGCATCTTTGATGCAGGAGTAGAGTCGCATGACATGGCACAAACTAAGATGGCTACGCTACTCTACGTAGATACATAAACATGGAGGATTATGCATGGCTTCATGCAACGTTTGTTAGCTAGCGTAACATTTATGTCTAAGTACTAGTTATTGTTATTTACTTTTAGTCAATTAGTAACTAAATATTAACTAGCTAGTCTTAAGGGAATTAATGCTTTTGGGAGGGAGTTATTGTTATTTACTTTTAGTCAATTAGTGACTAAATATTAACTAGCTAGTCTTAAGGGAATTAATTCTTTTGGAAGCGAGTTATTGTTATTTACTTTTATTCAATTAGTGAATAAATATTAACTAGCTAGTCTTAAGGGAATTAATGCTTTTGGGAGGGAGTTGTTGTTATTTACTTTTAGTCAGTTAGTGACTAAATATTAACTAGCTAGTCTTAAGGGAATTAATGCTTTTGGGAGGGAATATGCTTGTAATCTTTTGAGAAGATGCTCAGTTCCTTGGCTATATAAACCATAGGAATTCGAGTAGAAAGACACAACTTGAATAAGAAGAACAACCTTAAGAATTGCTTAAAACCTGAATTCTGTGTGGATTCGTCTCGAAACAAAACCGAATATGTGTGAACGGTTTTGTTCTCAAAACCTTAATCTTTATTTCTATGTGGTTTAAAGATTAATTTATCCTTCTACCCCGTGTTCCATCGTCATCAACCCCTTCGAATCCCCATCATCAACCTCCATACTCCATCCTCATCGAATACTCCCTATAAACTCCATCCAAGTCCGAAACTCTAACCGTGCACACATCAATCTTGAGTATTTTTTTTTTCTTTTTAGATCAATATATTGCACTTGTTCCTACTATTATCATTATTTGGTGCACCACACTTCTAACTATTTGTTTTCAAAACAATGATAACAAAAGGAGTAATCTATGGGGACCTCTTACAAAAAGCTATGTTTCCTATTTGAACTTTTGATCGAATTGATCTTAGTACTAGTGACCCTTCTAAGGAAGAATATCATGTTACTATCTCTCAACTCCAAGCAACCAATCTTGAGTTTCAAGCATCTATTCAAGAGATGGTGTCAGCTATGCTCACTTCACTTACATGTACTCTTGTTCATCGTTTTCCATGAGAGTTTGGAAAAACATGATCATGTTACACCACAATAGTCCACTCCTTAAGAATCTTTGGTGGAAGATTTGGATCTTCATGAAAGGGAGCCAAGGACTAGGCTTCATATAATTTTCCTCCAAGAAAAAGAGGTAGACTGTATAGATGAAGTCTTAGTCAAAAGAGCTACAAGTGATGGAAATTAAGAGTCCATTAGCCCTCTAAGATGGACTAGGAGGGAAAGGAGTCTAAGGTCAAGTAAAAGGTATGATGTCTACTAGACTAATAGAGATGAAAAATATGTTCAAAGATAAGATGTTTGTCTAACTAATAGAGATGATGAAAGTGTTTAAAGATAAGATTTCCATCAGACTAAGTAAGATGAAGAGGATTTGATTTGTTATTTTTTAGATCAAAGGGTGTAGGAGGCATATGAGGCTATGATAGAGAAGAAGGATACTATAGGTGGTTTTAGTTGGTTGACACCATTTACAAAAGACATATCTGAAAGTTGAGAATAAAGAATAAGAATTACAACTTAAGAATTATAACGCCCCTAATTTTTTAACTAGTAAATTTTATTTTTAAGACATTGTGGAAGCATTTGAAAAATAAAATAAGAAAATATTACCACCACATCAACCACAAGAGAGATGTAATCTTCATATAATCCATACCTAATGCAAGGATAAATAGAATAATAAACAAAAGATGTATGCTCATAACATTAATGGGATAATACAAAATAATAAGAGTGAGAACAATATTATATACAAAATGAGTATAATAGTTTACATAACCAAATACAAGAATTAACCAAGAGTTTAAATAACCAAAAATATGAAAACTTCCCAACGTAGTGGGAAAAATACTTATAACCTATTAGCCTAACTCTTAGGCATTGAAATAAACCTCCATCCCTAAGAAATGGTATGCTAGTGCTCCATATCATCACCCTTAGTATACTTTAACTAAAAGTCATAATCTTATAAATCATCCTCTACTCCCTATATTAGAAGTTGGATCATCACAGTGACCACACACGTGTAGTGCAGTGATGTACTGGTAAAACATAATACCTAAAACATGGTAAGGCTCCGAAACACATTGAAGTCACATAATAACATAGAGATATCATAACAGTACAACTTAATCTCAAGTAGTAATGCAACGATATGCTTGCATGGAAATAATGGAAATATATAAATACAACAAATACGTTGCAATCCATACCATATGAATCATATTAGGATTCTTCCTTTAGTGGCCACACTATTCTAATTAATAAGATAGTTCATTTGACGACACCAAGATCTATACCATGAGAAAAAGTTATGGAAACACAAATAATCACAATGATATACCACACCCATCACACATCGAGTGCACCTGCCAAAAATTAGGATACCACACCACCACACATGGTTGAAGTACACCAAAAGGGATTATATTAGGATACCTCTCCGCCACAACTTGAATGTCTCTGTTGTAAAGCGCTAAAAAGTAGGGATACCAAACCTATCTAGCCAATGGACAAAACAAAGTATTAGGGGACTTATGCTGGGATACCAAACCCACCCGAACTGGACACCAATGCCATATTAGTCGGCCATAGTATAATGCTATACCTCAAGGATATGCACTTAACCCCTACTGACCTCAACCCAATAGAGAAGGAAATAGGTACAGAGTCAAAAATATAACCAAGTGCACTCACCCACTAACTACTTGTAGCCACCACAAATGCTAGAGAAACGAGGCTTAAATGAAATCTTATACCGTTATATAATTATTTCAAGTGATATTATAAATCACAATAAAATCCACACATAATCGAATGGGTGCTTCCACGTGACAACATCAAACACATCACAAGGTATTAAAGCCACCATTTAGGTGTTTCCAATTGCTAACACTAAACACTTTACAAGGCATAAAAGCCATCAATTAGGTGTTTAGAGATGGCACCAAACTTAACCAAATTCAAGTGCCAAATACCATCATGATGATTCTTAATAAATTAGGGAAATCATAGTTGAAATCATAATTTAAATGTTGTCAATACATGGAGGCATCGACAAAAAGGCCCAAAGAGAAACATACAAATTTATAACAAACCATTCACCTTCTAGCAGGTCTAGTCGATCAGTCCCTTGAACTAGTAGGCTAGTTTGGTCATACCAAACCTAATTTAAAATAATAACAAAGAACTAGTTGATTAGTAGTCATCAGTGATCCACTATTCATAGGAACCAAACAACTTATCTGGTCCAACATGTCAATGGGTCTAAGCAGAGATCAATCCATTTTAGCTTATGGAGAAAGTACTCAACGGGTCTGACCAACCAATTAATAGGTTATAGAAACTAGGCGACTAGTTTGGTTTAACTAGTAGATGGTTCTAAGAAGAGATCACACCATCTTGGTCTGTAGGGATATAAGTAAATAGGTTTGATCAACCAATCGACTATTAATTGAAACTTGTCGACTATTTTATCAAACCAATCGGCTGATCTCCCAACCAACCGATCCAAAACTCCAAACCATTCGACTCTTCACATAACTATTTGATGGTTTTGAAGAACCTATCAACTAGTCTGGGAAAGCACTACCAACCCTTGTAGTGCAAATACCAAACTTAGCCACAAATTACCATATTAATATAAGAATGCTTCTATGTCATCAAAATAATGAAAATACATGTTGTGCACATAGAATCACATGGATGCATGGTAATGTATATACTCAAAGGAATTATGCTCAAATGGCCAACTTATGCATAAAATTATAGGTATCAAGCAAAGCTAACATAGCAAGAATTATACAACATAATCAGATCATAGAATATGAATTAGATCATGCTCACACATTCACCAAACATAAGGAATCATAAAACACAACATAACCCTATTTATGTTAAAGATAAGAATACCTTACCTTGATGTAAATCCTCTAGCACAAACACTCTTACTTGATGGCTATCTAGCATAACCTCAATTTCTAAGAGTATTAAAGAAAAAACCATTAAAATTCATATTTCAAAACTTAATGAAATTCAAGGAAAATTAGAAGAAGAAGATAGTGAAGAACATAGAACACAAAACATCACTTTTTTTCTTTTTTCTTTTTTTTTCCAAAAATAGGGTATCAAGTAAGAGCTGAAATCTTCAACCTTTCTCAACCTCAATTCTTCCTTACTTAAGGAAAGTTGGAGAGAACTAAAACCAAAATTGTAAGAAGAGAAAGGAACATAATACTTGCATAAGGGAGAAAACCATAGCCATATCTATTTTTCTTAACAAAAAGAAGAAGAGGAAAAATAAAGGGATGCTCAACACTTGAGAAACTTTTCCACAAGGAAAAGGGAGAAAAGAGAAAAAAATAAGTGAGGAATAAGAATGGATCAGAAATGAAAGGCATAGAGGAAAGGTTGGGTTGATATTCATAGGAGAGGGGGAGATGAGATAGGTAAGGTTGAGTGTGGGCAACTAAGAACTAAGGGTTAATTTGATAGGGGTGGTGGAGTTTAAGTGCATTTAGGAATGAACATGATAGTGGATTTGTAAATTAGGAGACAGTGCATAAAGTGAATCTTGAAACCCTAGTGGCTAAAAAAGAGAGGGATAGGCGAGGGAGAAGAGAAAAGGTAAATCTTGCCTCAAAAGTGCCTGTTGGAAAATATTTGGCTAATTAAAATTATAGAATGATTTAAATAATGTGAAAATAATACAAGAGCATTAAAATAAGCTTATTATCATAATTGAACTGTAATAATAAGTTTTCATAAACATTTTAAAGAAATTCAAATTAAAACTAGCAATGGATCTAAAATCGTAGAACTACTAGTTGCTAGGTTTAAGCAAACAAGTTAATTAGTTTATTATGATAAAAAATGTTAATTCCTTAGTGCACTAGCCAATTAGTTATGTAAACCAGCCAATAAATATGCTTGAAATTCACATTTTTATTATATTTTTAATCTCATTACAAAACCAAAATTGATTTAGTTTATATCAACATAATTTTAAATATATTCTGAAGGATTTTGGGATGGGGTATTACAACACTACCCCCTTAAAAAAGACTTCTTCCCCAAAGTCCAAAAAAGAAACATATTATTGTAAGCTCAAAATATAAGAAAACCCTAAGCTATCAACCGAAATAATATAATAACTAAGGGTTAATATGTAAGAGAAGGGTATTATCGCCTGAAAAGGGTCAGTGTTATCGGCACAATGTACCTAAGCAAACAACTCCAAATAATTCATCTTGATCTCCTCTTGAGACCCCCAAGTTGCCTCCTCTACCCCATGATGTGACCATAAGACCTTCATGAGTGGAATAATCTTTGAACATGCCTCCTGAGTCTTAGAATCAAAAGGATCCTTTATAGTCACTCTTCGTATGTAACCATTTCATCAAGCCCAATCAACTCTAGCTGAATGGTGAGCTATGGATTCGATATGTACCTCCTCAACTAAGAGATGTGAAAGACATTATGAATGAGCAAGAACTCAAAAGTTAAGGCAAGACGGTAAGAAACCTCTCCGACCTAATCCAAAATCTCATCACGCCTAATGAAACATGAGCTAAGCTTACTCTTATGACCAAAAGACATCAGTCCCTTTGTTGGAAAAACTCTTAGAAGGACTTAGTCGCCTACCTCAAACTCATTTACTTTACTCCATAGATCTACATAACTCTTCTTACTATCTTAGGTTGCTTTCATCTTGTCTTGAATTAACCTGATATGTCTTGTAGTTTCTTCTACCATCTATGGTCTCAACATAACCGTCTTACTAGAGTCACTCCAAAACAACCATTAATAAAGTACCTTAAAAGGTGACATCCTTAATCTTGCATGATGATTGTTGTTGAAGGAGAACCCTACCAAATTTAGGTAGTCCTCCCATCTACTCTAAAACTCAAGAATACATGCCTGAAGCATATCCTCCAAAGTCTGAATAGTATGTTTAGTTTTCCTCTTTGTAGCTAGATGGAAAGCTATGCTCTTCTTAAGTTGTGTTCCATAAGCTACATTCAACTGTAACAATAGTGCAAAAAGAATTTAGAATCTCATTCCCAAACAATGTCCTTAGGCACTCCATGTTACCGAACCACATGCTTTCTATAACATTAGCCATTTGCTCCATACTTCACATCGATTTCATTGGTATGATACCGTCGACTTAGCAAACTGGTCAACCGCTACCTACATCAAATCTAAACTACTGTATGTTTTAGGTAATCCAACCACAAACTCCATTGACACAATATCCTATTTTCACTCAAGAACCTCCAATAGCTTAACTAATCCAGCCAGATGTTTGTGTTTGTCTAACATTGAGCCAAAAAGTCTGCAACCTCTAGCTTTATATGAAGCCACCAATAGATCCTCCTTAATTCCCTTTTTAGCTTATCCCCTCTAAGATGGATGGTATAGGGTGCACAATGACCCTCCTCAAGGATCCTCCTCTTAAGTTCCTCACAAATTTACAAAACATACCTTCATCCTTAGAAACGGATATCACCATCCTCAAAAATCTCAAATCCCACTGCTCAACCCTCTGATCTTGCCTTCCTAATCTACTCAAGCTTGAAATCTCTTAGCTAACAAGCTTGAATGTCAAAAAAGATGGTAAGGGTAATTGAGAGGGTGCTTACCATTGTCTTAAGATCCCTAAATCTAATGATCTGTATGCTCAACATATAAAGATATCTCTAGATCCTATCCGATACTACCAATGAATCCAAGGCATGCCAAGGTATTTCTATTGAGAGCATCTACTATGACTTTGGCCTTACCCTTAAGGTAAGATAACTCCAATTCATAGTCCTTAACCAACTAAAACTATCTCCTCTATCTCATGTTTAGTTCTCGCTATGTGAAGATATGCTTGAGGCTCTTATGGATCATGTAGAACTTATACTACACTCCATATAGGTAATGTATAAAGTTATTCAAGGAGAAAGCAACTACAACTAGCTCAAGGTCATACATATGATAGGTCTACTCATGCTTCTTCAATTGGTGAGAAGCATAGACCACTACCCTCCCATGTTGAATGACCACACACCCTAAACCAAATTGAATGCATCGCTATACCCCTTGAACCCCTTCATACCCAATGGTAAGTTAAGCGTTGGAGTTGAAGTCAATATCCTCTTGAGTTTCTCAGAAGCTTTTAACCACTTATCATCCCATAGAAAGCTCATCATCTTCTTTAACATGTTAGTTAAAAGATGAGCAATCCTTGAAAAGTTGTGGATGCACCATCCATAGTAGCCTGCTAACCCAATAAAATTGTGAGATTCCCTAACCTTTATTGGTGTAATCCACTCTGACACTACTTAGATCATTGAATGATCTACCGACACACCTTCCCTCAAGATTACATGAACAAGGAAAGTAACCTAGTTTAAAAAAAACTCACACTTCGAGAGCTTGGCATAAAACTAATGAATTCTCAACAACTTCAAAGCCTTCCTAAGGTATTGCTTGTGTTCCTAACAAGTTTGAGAATAAATCAAGATATCATTGATGAAGAACATAATGAACTAGTCAAGATGCTGCTAGAAGATGTAGTTTATGAAATTCATGAATACCTATTGCACATTTGTGAGTCTAAAGATATCATGGTGAACTCAAAATGGCCATACCATATTGTGAAAGTTGTCTTTGGTACATCCTTCTCAAAAATCCTCAACTAATGATACCCTGATATGAGATCTACCTTTAAAAACACTATAACCCCATTAAACTAATCAAAGAGGTTTTTGATCTATGATAAAGGATAACAGTTCTTCACCATAACCTTGTTCAACCCATGGTAATCTAGGCAAAGCCTCAACCCACCATCCTTCTTCCCATTAAAAGGATAGGTTTCCCCCATGGTGATAGACTTGATTGAATGTAACCTTTCTCTAGCAACTCATCCAAAAAAGTATGTAACTCTACCATCTCTATCAGCTCTAGGAGATAGGGCACCATTAACATTGCCTCTGTCCCTAGTAGAAGGTCTATTGTGATATCAATCTCACATAGTGGTGGTATACCCAGGATCTCATCGAGAAACATATCCAGAAATTCTTACGCCATTGGAATCTCCTCAATCGACGGCTCTTTAATATCTAGATTCTAAATGCTACAAAAAAATGCGAGTACTCTTTCCATAATAATGTATTGAGCACCACTACAGACACCATCTTCACGGAGGACCTAGGCTTGCATATCTGGTAAGAGAGCCTGGCGCCTTGTGCTCCCATAAGAACCATGGGCTCTTTTCACAATCACTGAATGATTGATATCTCATGAGAATATTTATCCTAAGGATACTGTCGAAGTCCCAAAGCTCAAGCTCTACGAGATATACTAGAAGCTTAACATCCCAAATAACTAAGGCCACATCATTATATAGCCTAGAACATGGAATTCTATCCCTAAATGGGAGGACAATAGAAGCCTCTTTCCTATTAGAAGGAATCATAGATGTCCTACCTACAAAAGCAATAAATAAGGTAGAGTGTGAAGCACCAGTGTCAAATAATATGTAAGCATGATGGGAAGATAATATGAATGTACACATGACAACATCAAATTCTTTGTTAGCCTTTGACTGGCTCATCACATTTAGGCGACCGCATGGAGGTGATCCTGCAGCATTGCCTAAGCCTTGCCCCTATTGAAAAGTAAGAGGCCTTTGCATCCTCAGCTATAGAGCAGTCCTGCTAGCTCCACTATCTATCGGTTGAGTTCTCTGAACTAGCAATATCTGTATGACCATAACTGGAGAACGTGCCTACCCTTGCAGAACACTACCCCATATGATATGACACTCAAAATGATGATGCCCTAACCAACCATAACTATGGTACTAAACCAGGTGCCAAATAATCCTTCCTCAGGTGGTTCTTACCACACCACTAGCAAATGAAATACCTCACACCCTACTAGCTCAACTACTCTCCAAAGTAGGGTACTACTCCTGACTGATAACTACTAGAGGTATGAAACCTCTTCTCTCCCCCATGGTGCTAATTGACCTCAAACCTAAGCTTAGCCCTTGACTAAGCACTATAAGCCTGAGCAATGGCTGATTCCTTCAAGGCATAATCATATAAAGCTTGCAGGTCTTGTGCATGAGTCTCCACCAGCATCTCTTAGAGCCTCAAACTCAAACCCAACTAAAATTGATGCACCTTCATCTTCTCGTCAATGTCTACCATTGGAGCAAAGCAAAATAGGTTGTTAGTATTCCTCTACCAAAGAAGTCCTTTGATGCAAAGCTATGAACTCATCGTACTTCACCATCCTTATGCTAGTAGGGTAGAATTATGCCTTGAGCATCTCAACTAAAGTCTCCTATGGGTCTATAGTAGCTCCCCTCAACTGATGACCTCTACACCATTGGTCAACATTAACCCATAGATTAAATACCCTAATGTCCACCTGCCTACTCTCCTTGCAACCATTGGATGCAAAGATCTTCTCAAATCCGTCAACCATTATTCCAACACATCTAGGTCTTTCTGACCCTCAAAGACCAAAGTCCATAAAGATAACCCATTGAAGCTAAACCTTTGATGGCGGCACAAAAAAAAGAGGTGGTAGTGGTGGCTACAAAGCTTCTTGATGCTGAATATGTTGCTCCATGAACACTCCACCCTTCTCCAAGAAAATGCTCGAGAACCAATTAATGGAATCGACTTCTAACTACACAATTAGCACATATGATGGTAGCACATTAGACATAAGGCTAGAATTTAGTCCTATTCTATAAATTAAGGCCAACTCCTAACCCAAACCAATACTTGCTCGCAGAATAAACCAAATTCTATAAGTTTGGATGAAACCAAAGAAATATGTTTTTGCAAATAAACTTCAAGATTCAAAACCTTAGGTTATAATACAAACTTGTAACACCCCTAATTTTTGATCCATAAAATTTTATTTTTTAAGATAATGCATAAGCATTTGAAAAACAATAGGGAATATTATAACTACACATGATTAAGTGGATCCATCTATATGATGCATGACCTATGTGATTGTACGTGAATGTAATAATAAGAAAGTCATGCACATTTTAGTAAGTTACACCATGAGTATGCTACATAGGTCTTGCTTGTACTAGGATCTACATGATGGTGGTATATTATTTTACTTAGTATATATGCATGTTGATAGAGTTTTTGGTTGCTATCCCCTACTCAATACCATGAACAAATGGTTTGTTGTATGTTTCCTAAGGAAAATCATTGAGTGGCTCATCCTCCTCTTAGAAATGGTGGGTTGTTGAGTGTAGGCATTTTTGGAGACTTTTTCTATGGTCCTTGATTAACCTCGGTGTTTCCCATTGAAATTTGTTTGCTCTAACTAAGCATTTGCTTTATATGTACCATGTATGGATTTGGGCCTATATATCTTATGCTAGATACAGTGGTATCACCTTGTTTTACATAGGTTGGATTTGTATATCCACTTCCTCAATATTTTTAAAATAAAATTTTTTGATAGTGGAAAATGGGGGTCTTGCAACGATAAAAATTTCCATCCTAAAAAATTGATGGACAAGCTTGCATATCAATATGTTGGTTGAACTTACGTATACAAATAAAGATGAATAAAATTAGGAAAGAAACATGTAACACTTCATAAGCATTACTAAGTCATGACAAACAAATTTATTACTATAGTTTCTATTAGTTCATCAATATATGAAGCATCTACTAAGCTAATCATGTTAAGAAGAAAACAAAACTACAAAAAAATCATCAATTTCATGAAATTTGTAAGCCAAGTGCATCAAGGGCATAATAATGGTGCAATTGGTATCCTATGTTTTTCCACAATTTATTGATGATAAACTATACTAAAGAGAAGATTAGTACCCACTAATAACTAAAAAGATATTCCAAAAGTAGCTAAGAAATTTGCTTTCTTTACCAAAGAAAATTATTTTTCGGATATTATATAACCTAACTATCTCCTTGAAGTATATATCAATAGAGTAAGATGAATAATCTTTATTATAACATTGGACAATATATTCCATCTTAGAATTTTATTCATTCCCAAATATCCCACTAATCATCCTCCATGCAATTCTTTGATCAATAATGCTCTAATGAAACACCTGGGAATGCACAACTTGTTAAATTTGAAGATGAAGACTTCTTAAATAAGGTAGAAACACTAGGCCTTGTCTTCATCTTAAAAAAAGCTTGGAAAATTTTCATAATCCTTGTAAAGCTCCTTCAATTATCCAAACCATAAGGCTCTTGATTTTAAGAATCGTAGTATATAATACCTTCTATAAAGGGCATCTCCTATAATAGATTTTGGAACTTTTTATTTTTCTACAAATGAGAAGGATTGTAAAAAATTATATATATATATATATATATATATATATATATATATATATATATATATCATGCATAAGATTGAGTTTATGTTACCTATTCATTTATTTTATGGAATCATGATTAGTATGAATATTGTGGTGGTCTAATGTAATAAGTCAAATTCTCCAGCATGTAAGTCTTACCCCCATCCAATGCTCACACCCCTTATACAAAACTCACACTCCCCATGAAAGGTTTTGCCCTAACCCCTCACATTTTCATTTCTCTTTTTCATTACTTCACCATATTTCATGAGATAACTAGGACAATTTCCCCATAACACTTTATCACTCTACCCACTTTATTTCATTTCATTTTCCTTAGCCACTCAAGTCCCACCTAAGACATCTAGGCATAAATATTTTATTATTCAACCATGCACAAGACTATATCCACCCATAGCAAGGCTTAGCCATACATACAAACAATTAATAAGAATCATGCATACCATTACCTTAGATCGTTGTAAGCCAAGTCCACCGCACACACTTAGTTCACATACACATATATTTACACATAACACACAAAAATGCACATTTCACAACCAAGACTCATAGCACAACCCAAATCATAACTATATCCTTACCTACAATAAGGAATTATCCTGCACTCCTCATGAGGAATTATTGGTTTGATACCTACAATAAGAGCATCAACTAAGTCATTTCACTTCTTTCCAACTTCTTTTTCCTTTTCTCCTTATTTTTCTAACCAAAATACTAATAGTAATGATAATAATAATGAATTATTAAAATAACACATACTAAAAAAGTAAAGGAGGGGAAGGTATAACCAAAATGGACCAAGAAGTTGACGGTGGCAGCGGTGGTGGTGGTGGTGGTGTAAAGAATAGGTTTTTATGGCTCAAGAGAGGAGGGAATATATAGCTTCTTGGCATGGTGAAGTTGCTGACTTTGGTGGCCAATGGTAGGAGTGGTGGTCTTCCAGCGGCTATTATAGTGGTGCTCACAATAGAGCCCGAGCAAATGGGGGAAAAGAGTGGAAAGAAAGGAAAGGAAAGAAGGGGTCCTAGAGGTGTTAGTGTGGTAGGGATTTCTTCTTGTGTAGGGGTAGGGAAAGTGGTGTGGTCAGCGGTCTCAGGGCGTCACTAATGGTTTGCAGGGGTACAAAAGCGCAGCTCGAGCTGCCCACTTTGTATTATTAGGGAGAGGAAAGGAAGGGGAAGGGAAGGGAAGGGGCTTAGAAAGTTTAAAGAGATGTTGGGATAGCAGCACGGTCAAGTACTAGAGACAACAGAGGTATTTGAAGTGGTGATGAGAGAAAGGGAGGAAAGGGGAAATCGGGGCAGAAAAAAGAGGGAAGAAGAGTATGGGTGGATTTCATAAGTGTGGGAAAGGAGGAAGAGGACAAGGGAAGGATAAGGACAAAAGGGGGAACTGGGTGACTACTAGCTGGGGTTTGTACGGTGGTACTGTTGCATAGGGGGCAGATTACAATAGTGGCTAGGATAAGTGAGGGAGAGAGACGTGTGGGGGAGGGGGACCACGCAATGGATGAGCCAAATATACACCCTACATCTTCAAAAGAGAAAAGGAAGAGGAGAGAAGGGAGGAGGAAGTTGTGGCGAGAGGTTGAGGGAAAGGGTAGAAAAGGAAATGGGAGAAAAAGAAAGGGAGAGAAAAGGAAAAGTAGGGGACAAGTATGTGTTAGGCTGCCACCCAAAGGAGAAAAAAAAGAAAGAAGGTTTGGGCCGGTCAGGGGGGGAGAGAAAATAAAGAGAGGAGGTGAAGGAGAGGAAAATAGGTTGTCACTAGCCTTGCTAGGCGCAGCCTAGTCGACTAAGAGAAGAAAAGGAAAAAAAAGAAAGAAAGAAAAGAGAAAAATAAAAGAAAGAGAGGAAAGGAAAAAAAAGGGGTGGTGGGGTGGTAGGGTGTTTTAGATTTCTAGAAATTTTATAGGTAATAATTAATAGTAGTAGTGGTAGTAGTAGTAATAAAAATAATAATAATCTTTATTAACTTAGGAATTATTATTATTTATTTATAATTTATTTTAGGTTAGTTAATTAAAATGTTTTTCAATAGCTACTTCCTTGTGTGAATTTTATTGTTATAATAATTATTAATGTTGTTTTATTTAAAAAGGGTACATATAATGAAATTTTAATCAATAATTTATCATTTTACTCTTTATTCCTAAAATAAAAGTTTTGGGGTATTACTTCACTACCTCCTTAAAGAAAGACTTCATCCACAAAGTCACTAGCTTGATTTACAAATACAAAAAAAGGAAATGAGGGGCAAGGCAATTCCATGGTTACACGCTAAACAGGCGCATAAGATGTTATAAACTACTACCCCCTTAAAAGGAAAGGGGTTTTCAAAGAATTTTCATATCTGAGGCAAATAGTTTTGGATATGCCTCATTGATGTCCTTCTCCACTTCCGAAGTAGCTTCTTCTACCACATGTTTGCTTTAGAGAATCTTCATGAGTGGGAATACACTTATACAAGTCTTCTAAAGCTTGCTATTGAGGATCCACATAGCTCTCTCTTTATAGGTCAGAGAAGCATCAAACTTAACTTCATTGGGTTGGATCACATTGGAAGGATTAGTAATGTACTTCCGTAGCTACGAGACATGAAACACATTATGGACACGTGCTAACTCTAATGGGAGTGCCAATCGATAAGCAACCTCCCAACCTATTCTTGAATCTCATAGATTCGGATGTCTTTCGGGCTCAACTTGCCTCTCTTACCAAACCTCAACACACCTTTGGTGGGGGAGACCCTCAAAAACACCTTCTCTCGAAGCTCAAAGTTGCCACCACAATGCCTATAATGGGTGTAACTCTTTTGTCGACTATGATCAACTCTCATTCAGTCCTTAATCTGATAGATTTGTTGGGTCATCTCCTTAATCATCTCGAGTCCCATTACCATCGTCTCTTTGATGTCACTTAAGTGCAATGGGGTCTTACACTTCCATACATACAATGCTTAGAAGGGAGCCATCCCTATGTTGGCATGGTCATTGTTGTTGTAAGAGAACTGTATCATATGTAGATAATCTTCCTAAGAACCCTAGAAGTCTAAAGCATAGGCTTGTAACATGTCTTTTAGGATTTGAATAGTCCTTTTAGTTTTTCTATCTATGGCAAGATGAAAAGCTATACTTATCTTCAATTACATTCCAAAGACCTCTTGCAACTTTCCCCAAAAGTGGGAGAGGAACCTCAAGTCCTTGTCTAAGACGATATCCTTAGGCACCTCATACTAGCTAACCACAAACTTTATATAGGTACTAGCGAACTGATACATGCACTAGGTCAACTTCATAGGGATGAATATGGCCTTCTCGGTCAATCTATCCATAATGACCCAGATAGTGTCACAACCACTATGTATTCTAGGAAACCTATTGACAATATGCATGGAGATTGAGTCCCATTTCCATCTTGAGACTTCTAGAGGCAGGTGTAGCCCAGTATATCTACATTGCTTTATCTTAACCTTCTAATTGATCAAGCACCTTGATAAAAATTCAGCTACCTCAGACTTCATAGGGACCACAAGTATGTCTTCTTGAGATCCTTATATGACTTATCCCATCCTAGGTGGACAGAGTATGGTGTATGGTGACCCTATTCTATGATTCGATGCTTTAACTCCAAGCAACCTTGTGGTACACACCAACGACCCTTATAGAAAAGGGTATATTCCTCATATATTTGAAACCCTTCAACTTGGCTTTCTTATATCTTATGACTTATCTTCTCAAGTTTGGCATCTCTAGGCTACCCAACACGGATTTCTTCGAACACTATGGGGGTGATCGTTAAGGCACTCATGCAAGCCTCAAGATCACCCTACTAGATCAGCTTAATTCCCAAGTCACACAACTCTTGCAACATTCGATTAGCTACCACATAGGAGTTCACAGAGTGTGTGGCTTTCAACCTAGGGCATCCGCAACCACATTGACCTTACCCTCATTGTAAGTCAACTCTATGTCATAATCCTTTACTAGTTCTATCCATCCCCTTTGCCTCACATTTCATTCTTTTTGTGTGAAGATATATTTTAGGCTCTTGTGATCCATGAAGGACTTACACTTGGTCTCATATAGGTAGTGCCTCCAGATCTTCAACGTAAAAACCACTATAGCTAGCTCCTGATCATGAGTTGGATAATTCTTCTAATGTAGCTACAATTGATGGTGAGGCATAAGTTACCACTTTATCATTCTACATTAATACAAACCATAAACCATGCTTGGATGCATCATTGTAAACCTCAAAACCATTAGAACCCTCTAGCAATGTTCGGACAGGTGCGGTGATCAATAGTCTCTTTAGCTCCTAGAATGCCTCATCATAGGATTAGTCCCATTAGAACCTAGTCGTCTTCTTTATAATGTTAATTAGAGGACAATAAATCCTTGATAAGTTCTACATGAAGTAGTAGTAATATCCAAATAAGCCAAAGAAGTTGCAAACCTTTGGCATATTCATGGTAGACTTCATTTTGTGACAACAACTATCTTTGCCGAGTTAACACCTACTCCCCTAACTAACACTATGTGTCTAATAAAATATACATCAAGAAGATAGAACTTGCACTTGGATTTTTTCATATAGGAGGTGCTCCCACAGGAGGGATAGAATAGTATAGAGCTGCTGCTTATACTCTTCATTTCCTTGGGAGTACACTAGGATGTTAGAAATGAATACCATAAGAAATTAGTCGAGAAACAGTCTGATGATCCTCATCATCAAATCCATGAAAACTATAGGGATTTTCATGAGCCCAAAAGGAATCACCATGAACTTGTAGTGTCAAGACCATGTTTCGAATATGATATTCATGATATTAGCATCTACTATATGCATTTGGTGGTATCGAGACCTTAGGTCGACATTAAAAAAGACTATGGCACCCCATAACCAATCAAAGAGGTATCTATCTTTAGGGGTGGATACCAATTTTTCACTGCCCATTGGTTTATCCGTTAATAATCAATGTAGAGACAGAGACTCCTATCTTTCTTCTTTACTAACAGGATAGGTGCTCCCCACAATCACACACTTGGTCAATTGTACTCATATTCTAGCAACTCTTCTAGCTAAGAATTAAGCTCTTTCCTTTCAACTGGTGCCATCCTATAGGGTGCTCTTGACATTGGTTCAGCCTTTAGTACCAGATTGATGGTGAAGTCAATTTCATGCACTAGGGGCCAACCCAGTATCTTCTCTAGAACACATTAGGAAAATCTATGGCCATAGGAATGTTGCCCAAGGTTGTTAAACCTTTGCTCAGTTCTGGCACACTACACAAGTACAATGGGTTTCCTTTCTCGACCAGGGAGTGCAATGTGACTACAAACACCACCTTTGTAGTGGGCTTGGGCTCGATTTTTCTGTAAGAAATCCTAGTACCCTTCGAACCCCGTAACACTATGACTTTTGGGTGTAGTTGATCACTGTACATTATCTCCCAAGTATGTTCATCCCTAATATGACACCAAAGTCCCACAATTCCATACCTACCAAGTTCACTAAGAAGTTTACCTTGCCTATTACTAAGGCCACATGTGAGTAAAATTTAGTGTAATTCATTATATCCCGTGAAGGTAGCATCAAAAATATTACTACGCTAGCAGGTGGTGATAATTTGGCCTTAGCAACAAAAGTAGTGGACATAAATGACAAGGAGGCATCAGAATAAAATAGAAAATGTACCAATAAGGAAAGAATGGTGAACATACCCATAACCACATCTAGTTACCTATCAGCCTCTACCTAACTAATGACATTTAGGAGCCTTCCTGACTGGCCTCCCTAATAGCCCCCTTAGTAACCTTTAGAGCTTTGAATCTGACCATCTCTTTGAGGGAAAGTTTGTGGTCCTTGTGTCCTCCGCTTAAACTGTAGGCCAGGTGCACCGAATGAGATAAGTTCTCTCTATTGGATCTGGTGGGATGAGCTTTGAACATGTTGTTGGGCATCATTGGTCCCCTCTACTAGAACTATTAGCTTTGGAGCTATAGTGAGCACTATTGGTTATTGCACTGAAAGGATCAATCGTCAAGTATGCCATATATCTTGAAACCCAAGGGTCTGTCACCATAGTCTTGACCTGGGTGTTTCCTACCACAACATCTACATGAGAATCTCCTTGGTGGTCCACCTCTAATAGGACAACTCTACTAATCCACTTAGGGTCCTTCACCTTAGGGCTAGGTCCTACTACTAGAGCTCTAGGCCTCTAGTCTCCTCTCCTCCATGATTGATGCTTGCTCTAGGACTAGAGTGGCAGTGATGCAAACCCACTCGTAGATGGTGGCCAAGTTTGAGAATACCACTACTCCCATCATTTGACAGATGCTAAAGTGGATCCCCTATTTGAATTGGTAAACTATGATGGACTCGCTAGCTATAAAACTCAGGGCAAACCTCAGCTGCTTGGTGAAGTAGGCATAATACTATCGGGCCGTCAAACTTCCTTGGGTGAGTTGCTTGAATTCCTTGATCTTATCTCTCTTTAGGTTCCCTAGGTAGAACCTAGCATGTAGGCCAGTCTTGAAGTTCTCCTAGGCATCTAGATACCATATTGGGTGTGGTGCTCAACCCATTAGGCATTTGCATTACCCTTGAGGAAGAAAACCATAATGTTAGACTGCCAAGCTAGAGGATAATTCACAACCTTGAAGGTGCCATCCAAGTTCCAGATACACTCATCTAGGATCATGAGATCCTCCTCTCCTATGTGTAGTAGAGGGTGATGACTGGTAACCCTATAAAGCCAGTCCTCCCCTACACCCTTGGGGTGATGCTCTAGAGGTTGGGGTGGTGGCTGAGTTAGAGGTTGCTGCTAGATGAACTCCATAAAGGTTTTGAAGGCC
Organism: Tamarix chinensis; assembly: GCA_030549775.1. Classification (NCBI taxonomy): domain Eukaryota; kingdom Viridiplantae; phylum Streptophyta; class Magnoliopsida; order Caryophyllales; family Tamaricaceae; genus Tamarix; species Tamarix chinensis. The sequence continues at coordinate 36,508,631 of CM060174.1, forward strand.
TCCTATTGGCGTTAAATTCATTCGCTCATCTTGGTGGTTTTCCTAAGCTACTCTTTTTGTTTCCTCACCAGTGGACCTAGATTTAGTAGCCATAAAATAAGATAGAAAAACACTTTCTAGGGTATAAAATAGTTTAAAATTTTGGGATAAACTTTGTTCCACCAAAATTCCTCATAAAGTAAAGCGTGGTTACCATTGATTTGATACCAACTTATAACACCCTAAAAATCACCAATATAAAATTTCATTTATTTAAAGAAAATCATGCACTAAAAAAGGGGGAGCTACTACCATGATCAGTATAAGTTTGGCCCCTATCCAGTCTCACACTCATCACAAGGATAAAAGATCGATACAAATATGAAACCATAATAGAAGATGATTAAAACATAAAGGATTCTAGCATTGAAATATAGAAAGCGCTAGAACAAGTGAGAGTCAAATGTCAGTACATAAAAGAAATAGAAATATATGATAGGATCCCACCATTAGGGAAAAAGAACATAAGGTACTAATGGAAAAATAGACCAGAATACACTTTCTCAAGCCTCGACCAAGGAAACCAAGGCATCATGCTACCCCAACTAAATCATCATATGCTACGTACTGAGTAAGGTAACAATATAGTCAAGATAGGGTACAACAACAAAAAATATAGATATAAAGCATAAAATAGATTTTGTTATATCATTTACCCTGATTAGAGTTTAAGTCATTAGTACCATATTTCACATCTCTCGAATTATATCCACATGGGCTTAAGGACCCCACTATTATGACCATTGAACTAGGAGTATATACTCTATAGCAAAATGCACCTGACCACTATTATAATCGGTGGAGTGGTAAATATATACTAACTCTACGATAGAATACACTTCACCACTATTATAACCAATGGACCGATAAATATATACTAACTTCAAGGTAGAACTCACCTGACCACTATTATAACCAGTAGAAAGGCAAATATATATTAACTCCAAGCCAAAATGTACCTAACCACTATTATAACCAGTGGACTTGGAATAAAACTCCAGAGTAGAAAGTGCTTGACTACTATTATAACCGGTGGACCGATAAATATCCTATATCCAAGCCCGACTCAATGATATTCCACTTCAAGTTATTAATGTTTTTCTTTGTGACTTATTTACTAGGTAACACACACATCCATGCACAACCAAAGTGACACTCCTCACTTACTACCACTCGACTAACCTAGTCTCTATGGAAACCCAAATCCCTTAACTCGAAACATCAATACCCTCTAATGACTCCTAATACCCCCAACATTTTTCCATCAACCTAAGAGTGAACTTAGAAGCCTCATTTTAATGGTTCAAGGCCCTTTCTCATTTTCCTCCAACTACAGTCTCTATTTCCCCCTAGGGTTTCCCCTTGAAAACCTAATCTAGCTTATGTGGCCATTGCCTCTCCTCTTCTCTCATTAGTTAGCCCACATGTCCCTAGATTCATGTACCATAACCATACTCACCCCAAATCCAAACCTTATGTCCATGCTCCTCAACTCACACATATGATAATGACATCCTAGATGGTTACCCTTGAAAAACCCTAATATTTCCCTTTTACTTTCTTACCACCCCACATTTCTTACACAACTCTACCCTCTATTTGACTCGAGGTATTTCCTCCATGTTGCATACCCCTCATCAAAAATATTTTATACAACCAACTTCCTCAATCTCTCCACACAACACACCCTATTCTTAGGATTGAAACCCTAGTTTGTGACCCCATACACCTTCTCAACTTCCCACATACGAAAACTTCCCCAAGTACACTAGTGACCATGTTCAACCTCCAAAAAAAGATCTGCCACATAAATCTTGCCTCCATTCAAAGCTCATACCTTCCCATGCAAAGCTCACACTCCCCATGCAAGTTTTTTCCTAAACCCCTCATATTTTCTTTTCTCTTTTTCATTACTCCATAATATTTCCTGAGATAACTAGGACACTTTCCACATAACACCTTACTCACTCTACCCTCTTTTTTTCATTTCATTTTCCTTGGCCACTCAAGTCCCACCTATGACATCTAGGCATGAATACATTATTATTCAACCATGCACAAGACTATATCCACCTATAGTAAGGCTTAGCCATATATACAAAGAAGTAATGGGAATAATTCATACCATTACCCTAGATCCTTGTAAGCCAAGCTTCACCACATAAACTCAGTTCACATATAAATATATTAACACATAACACATAAATACACCCTTTCCACAATCAAAACTCATAATATAGCCCAAAACTTAAATATATCCTTACCTATTTGGCTTTGGGCTTGAAGCATGATATCCTACACCTTCTTATGGGGAATTATTGGTTCAATACCTATAATAAGAGCATCAACTAGATCATTTCACTTTTTTCCTACCCATTTTTCCTTTTCTCCTTATTTTCTTAACCAAAATACTAATAATAATAATGTTAATGATTTTTTTAATTAATAATGAATTATTAAATTAAAATATGCTAAACAAGTAGAGGAGGGGAAGGTGTAACTTGAATGGACCAAGTAGGTAAGGGTTGCGGCAAGGGCGATGAGGTAATAATAGTTGTGGTGATGTAAATAAGGGATTTCTAGGGTTGGATATGGGAGCAAAGGTAGGGCTTCTTGAGGCGGTGAGGTTCCTAACTTAGGTGGTAGTGGTGATGGTTGTGGTCTTGTAGTACCAGCGGCGATGTTGCTTACTATGGCACTAGAGAGGGAGGGGAAATAGATGGAAGAAAAGAAATGGAAGAAAGGGTGGTGGAGGTTTTAGTGTGGCAAGGGAGGTCTTCTTGTGCTAGAAGGGAGGCAAGGAGGGTTGTGTGGCCGACGGTGATGGCGAATCATAGCAATGCTGGTGGTACACATGGGTACAAAAGGGTAGGTCAAGAACTATTAGGGAGAGGAATATAAAGGGAATGAAGAAAAAGTGGGGGATCATTCTATGTAAGTAGATGTAGGAAAGAGGTTGGGAGGGCATTGGGATGGCAATGCGGCTAGGTGGCTATGGTGGTGGCATCTAAAGTGGCAATAAGAGAAAGGGAGGTTAGAGAAATTGAGGTAGAAAAGAGAGGGAAGAAGAGAGTGGGGGATTTTATAGGCTTAAGGAAGGAGGAAGAGGAAAAGGGAAGGAATAGGAGAAAGGAGGAACTAGGTAGTTGTCGGCCGGTGGTGGTAGGGTGGTATTGTTGCGCTGGGGGCATGGACAAGTAAGGAAGAGGTACATGCAAAGGAGGGGGAACCATATTGGGGACGTGCTAGTTGTAGGCTATGTATGATCAAAAGAGGAAAGGAAGAGGGGAGGAGGGAGGAGGAAGCTATGAAAATGGCAGTTATGTATAGGCATGGAGGTGGGAGGTTGGAGTAAGGGCAGAAAAGGAAAGGGGAGAAAAAGAAAGGGAGGGAAAAGGAAAAGTGGGGGAGGGGTGTGCAATGGGCCACCACCTAGGGGAGAAAAAAGATAAAGAAGGTTTGAGTTAGTTGGGGGGAAAGAAAAGAAGAGAAAGAGAGGAGGGGAAGGAGGGGGAAAATGGGTCGTTGTTAGGCTTGCTAGGCACAACCTAGTTGGCTAAGAGAAGAAAAAATAAAGGAAGAAAATGGAAGAATAAAAAGAGAAAAAAGAAAGAAAAAGATGAAAGAAAAAAATAGCGATGGTAAGGTTTTTTTTAGATTTTTGGAAATTTTATGGGTAATAATTAAGAGTAATAATGATAATAATTTTTATTAATTTAGAAATTATTATCATTTATTTTATGTTAGTTAATTAAAATGGTTTTCAATAACTATATCCTTGTATCATTTTTATTGTCATATTATTATTTTACTAAAAAGGGGTATATATAATTAAATTTTGTTCAAGAATTCATTACTTTACTCTTTATTCCTAAAATAAAAGGTTTGGGGTATTATATTTTGGTTGTACATAAAATCTCTGATTTGCAAGATTCTTCATTTAAGAACCATATGTTCAAGAAAGTTTCTTTATCTTAGAAAAAAATTCTAACAACATTAAGAAACATCCTAAACATGTCCAAGAGTCATGTTTATATGCATAGACACATTTACACCTACATCAATGACCTCGATGGATGCATGAATCTCATCATTCACGACTTGATGTTGAGAGACTATTACTATTTCTTTATTATTAAAATTTTGTTAGGATCTGAATTGAGTTGGTTTTGAGGTTGTGTGGGTAACATGAATTTATTCTTATGTCCCCTTAAACCATGTCTAATGGTATTGTAATAATGAGAACTAAGAGGTTTTGGGGATTATGAGTTTTGGAGAGAGGAAATATAGATAATAGGTGATTTTTATTAAAAAATATTAAATGAAAAATAATACCATCTATTTATAGAAGTGATATACAAGTGGAGTATAGGAAGGCCAAGGGAGGACAGAAGAAGTGAGAATGGGTCATTTTATAAATGGGTTGCTTTTCCATCACTCTAATTAGTTGGTTAGTCATTAGAGTTGAACTTAGAGTAAGATAATCTATGGAGATAACTAGGATATTGGGTCAGGGTTGATAGTCAATTGAGAAAGTCCAAGATTGATATAAGTCAAATGATTGGTATAAAAGGGAAGTACTTGAATCAATGTTGATTTAATATGATGGATATGATTCATGCTTCTTATCATTGTATAAATTTTTTTTTTATCATTGTTGTTTGTAGGAATGTATAATATAAGTGTTTTGAATAAATCAATATTCATTTACATTTGTGCAGATGAGTTTAAAGGTATTACCCTATAAAATAGTCAACTGGTTGTCGGCAAAACTATAAAAACTTGTTAAGTCAGTTTTATAGCTTCTTTTGATCTATACTAGTTAACTACTCAAGGGATAAATTAGTCAAATAATATTACTAATAAACAATTTTTCCAAAACCAATTAATTGATTTGTAATTTATTTCATTTTCTTCCAACCTATACCGGTAAACTGATCATGGGATAAATCAGTCAACTAGTCCTACTAGTCAATCATAATCAAACACATATATTAACACATGTTAAATACATTAAAATTGAGGTGCTATAACACTATCCTCTCATATAGGATAAAGAAGGGAATTATTTTTAATATGAGATTTAGTTCCTAGGGAATAAGTTTACAGGTCCAGTCCTATATAAGTCACTTGTTTCTATTATGTCAAGGAGTTTTAGGAAGAACCAACCAATTGGTTCTAGCAGAGGACTTCATTGGTGAAACTAATCAACTAATTTTGTCATACCACTCAACTATTTATTTGGGTTGTATGTTTTTGGCTTGATTTAATTAGATTTTTTTAGTAAGTATTCAACTTGGTGGTTAGGGTTTCAATTGTTTGTAAATTGTTTTTAGTAGTTTTATTAGCATTTCGATTACACTTTGGAAGATTAAAACAATATTCAAGAGTTAAATTTTAAAGAAAGAATCTTAATAAGATGACATTTTTTTTCTTCTTCCAAGAATCTCTTATTGTAATGGAATGGATTTTTAAGTGATGTGGTGTCAGAATAAGTAGGCATACCTCCTTTGCTATCTTATCATCTATTTTGTCTCATTTCCTCCCTTGTACATAGTTAGGTTCATAATTTCCTCAAAGTTAATGTCTTATCCTCTCTTCTTAGGGTAATGGAACCATCCTCTACTTATTTATCCCTCCTTTTTCTATGTTACTGATTTGGTAACTGTTGGAGAAGTGGTATTTTGTGGCTTCTTAATTCCAAGATCTTATCACCTCGTCCCTCACCCTTCTTCTTCTTTTTCATACATAATTTTAAGTGTTGAGTGTTTTCTCCCTAGCCCTCTGATTTCCCCTCCTCTATACCAAGTTGGGTCTACTGTATTACTCTTCATTTTGTATCAATCTTCCTTCTACTGACAAAGAATTTTTGATTTTTGTTTGCCATCGTGTATTTTGTTGAAAATTTATGGATATTTTGATGTTTTGTGGAATTTATGCAAGAATAAGTAAAATATCATGAAAATAGTATCACATATACACGATTCGTAAAATCCTACCTCTAGATATTTACTAGGTTATGTTTTACTTAAGCATGTTGAGATTTATGAAATTTTAGTATGTTCAACATGAAACAACATGTGTTTTGCTAACTGTGGGAGCATATCTTAGCGCTTTTTAGTTTTGTTGTGGATTATAAAATAATAAGCACAATCTTTATGATTTAATGAAATTCTAAGCATAAGTGTTAAGCATATTTTGTTCATGATTTTAAGTGTTCATCAATGTGTATGCATAGTGTCTAATATTGGGCTTTAACTTAGAAATGCATATTAAAGCCTCGACTAGATTGCTGACTATACTCATGGTAAAATTGTCAACTAGTTTAAGTTGATACTATTTAACCAATTTTCCCCACTAATCAACTCATAAGTAGACATTCCAGGTGTATGGATTGCTTTGACTTGAAACTAATCTACTAGTTAAAGAATTAACTAATAAAATGGTTAGAACAATCAATGATTTACTCCTTTACTTAATCAACTAGTAGTTTTGTGTTGATTTTATTCCTTTTGATTATGAAGCTAAGCTAATCCACTAGTTTTGTGCACAAGTGTAGTAATCCCTGGGAGATTTTGTAATATCTTATGGGTCATTCTTAGAAGTTTAATCATAACATGGGCCTTAGTCTTAAGCTTTAACCTAATTTTCAACTTATGAATAAAAGGAAGAATAAACAAATATATTAATAGCAAGGATGTTGTACTCAACATTCACACTTTAAACACTATATTTGGCATGATTGATTGAGTATGAGTATTACCATCCTAAATCAGAATGATGGATAATATTAAACCTCTATCTAGTCATGTTAGGTCAGTATTGTGAGTTGGGCTTTTTGGGACTTGTTCTCTTGATACAACAAGACACCAAATACTTAAAGTTAAAGAATATATGAGCTCTATAATTTGAGTGAATTATCCAATCCTCATCATGTAACACCCCAAAATTCACTAATTTTTTTTTTAAAACGGAAGCAATTAAGATAGAAACACTTAAAACCTGTGAATTCTGGGAATGTTACCGCCACACTTAGTACCAGACCGGTTCTCTCCGACCGTTCCAGTACCAAGTGCTAAGGCTAAAGAAAAGATTTACGTTAAATTCAAATTAACAATTCATAAAAGAATTCAAAAGATCATACAACAAAATCAGAGTACGCATAAACGTTTATTAACACTTGTAACTTCCAAATAGAAATACATTTAAACAAGATAAAACCCGATGGGTCAAATTCCGGATTGCCTACTCACTCAAGTCAGGCCTGCCACCCCAATACAGTCTCTGATCTTACACCTGCACAAGAGGTCTACTCCCCACCATCAGTGGATCATCACAGGACCCATCAACCAAGGTAGTATCAGTACGGGTCCAGTACTGAGTAAGGTGACTTGATCACTAAGGCCAACACACAAACACATAAATCATGCAGAACATAAAAGGGCATAATTATCAACACAATGACATAAGGTGCTTACGACCATCCAAGTAAGAGTACAAGGCCCGGTTATAGTCCAGATTAATCATTTAATTGATCTCTTATCCGAATTCGATTCACACCATGCCTTTTTATCAAGTCCATGTGAGCACAGGAACACCCCACTATTATTGCCGGTGGGCCGGTCACTTGCGGGACAAAGTCCACACCACTATTATTCGCCGGTGGATCGGTCACTTGCGGGACAAAGTCCTCACCACTATTCCTTACCGGTGGATCGGCTGGTTCCTGCTCACATGGTGTTCCACTGTAAGTAATTAGTACCTTTTAAATGTTTTGGCAATTATGATTTATTTTTATTGAGCTCGAGTCACCCCACTATTATTTCCGGTGGGCCGGACACTTGCGGGACAAAGTCCTCACCACTATTATTACCGGTGGATCGGTTACACATAGGGTTAAACCCTAACCACTATTCCTAACCGGTGGATCAGCTGGACCCGGCTCAATAATCTTCCACTTTAAATGATTAGTGTCTTAAGTATCTTATTCAAAGGCTTTCACCAAACATGCATAAATCACCACACATCACAAATCATAAAATTCCATAATTACACTTTAATTACCAAATACACGTGGTAACCCAAAACTCTAAGCAGCCCCAAAAATCCATAGTTAACTACTCCAAACCCTAATTCAGTGTCCTCCGTACCCTTAATTTGCTCCACGTGCTATTTTCCATTCCAAGTGCTCAAACACCCAAACAACACTTACATTACCTTCCTTACATCCCAAATCAACTTTCCACACGTAAATTTCATACCCATGCAAACATTAATCCCCCCATGCAAACCTTCGAACCTTTTTCATACAACCCTAAAATTCCACGTGAAGCCCTAAATTCAACCATGCAAACCCTAATACCACCATACAACCATCAATATCACCATGTAAATCCTAATACCACCATACAACTATAATTACCACCATACAAACCTTAATATCATCATACAAACCCTAATACCAAAATACATCCATTAATACCACCAGGTAAACCCTAGATTTCGTCATACAAAACCATAAATTCAATCCAACCAAAACCAAAGATTTACTCATACCAAACCCTAAATTCAAACCATAAAGATTCTTCCATACCAAACCCTAAATTCAAGCCATAAAGATTCTTCCACATAAATCATAAATTAGAATCTCCCAAGGAAAACTATAAATTGAATTCCCCCAAGCAAATCATAAATTAGATTCCCCCATATAATATCATAAATTACATTTTCCCAAATAACATCATGAATTAGATTCTCCCAAACAAATTATAAATTAACTCTCCCAATCAAATCATAACTTAAATTCTCCCATATAATATTATAAATTACATTCTCCCAAATAACATCATAAACTAAATTCTCCCAAACAAATCATAATTTAATTCTCCCAATCAATCATAAATTAAATTCTCCCATATAATATCATAAATTGAATTCTCCCAAATAGCATCATAAACTAGATTATTCCTTATAAAACCATAAAATTATGTTAACTCACTTCCCTTAATCAAATTCTTTCCCCATCCTCCTTTTTCATCCTTCCTCTCACACAAACCACATCGACTTCCTCACATACACAACACATATCATCATACATAATTAATACACATACCATGCACAACATACTTCAACTCCAAGTCATACCACATATAAAATATTTAATAATAATAAACAATAGATACATAACATGCGAAACACATAATATACATAAGCACATAAAAGACCTTAGCACTCCTTACCTAAAACGTCACCGGTCTTGGAGCACGCTCCTACGCCTCCTTAGGGTTTTGACTGGTTTTACCTATTATGGGGAAGAAGTACTAGGATTAGCTTCCTTCCTATACTACTATTAGTTTCAAATGTATCTTAAGTCTTGATTCTTAATTAATTATGCCCAAAACCACTAAAACATTAATACATACTATTATAATTTAAAGTAAAAAGGTGATATAAGGGTTTCTACCCTTTACCGAAATAAAGTTAGTAAAGGTAATAATAATAATAATATTTATTATAATAATAATTTTAATAATAACAAATTATTACTAATAGTAGTAATATTAATAGAAAACTTAATAATAATAATAATCTAAGCCTTAAATTTACAAGGTGGATTTCGAAACCTCCCCATTTAATGATAATACTATTTGAGATGTAAAAAGATATTAATATTATACATATACTTATTATATAAAGTTAATATGGTTAATAATAATAAGATAATTAGTAATAATGTTAAAAATGCTAAAAATAATAATAAAAGGCAAAGCTACGAAACTTAATTAAAATTTTAGGTTTCTGATTCTCCTGAAATAATTGCAGTATCAAATAACTGATTATACTAACAATAATAATATTAATTATATTATTAATAATATTATTAAACATGTAATAATTACATTAAATAGGCAAAATTCGAGAATAATAATTTATCTTACTCAATAATACTCCCAGACCTGTCAACCAAATTTAGAAATTAAAATACAGTTGATAACAACAATAATAATAATTATAATAATAATAATTAAACTCGAATTAGCATTAAAAATTAGAATAAAAGCATAATAATTATCAATAAATCGAAAGTAAGTATTTAAAAAGTCTAGGGTTTCACCTTGAGTTGGAGGGTGTTGGTGGCACCGGCGGTGGTTCCCGGAGGTGGCCGGAAAATGGATCTAAGAGAGGTAAAAATGAAGAGAAAGAGGGAAGAGGTAAGGAGAAAAATAAACTAAGCTTATGGTTCGGTGGAGGATACTTAGTAGAAGATTTTGAGTGGTTTATAGGGTGGCAGAAGCGGCGTATGTGGCGGCGGGCGGTGGTTTAAGGTCTCGGGGTCAAGATTTTGGGCGAGATGAGAAGCAAACTTTGCATGGTTATGGCAGCTCATTCAAGAAGAATCGAAGGATTTGAAGGGCTTAGTTAGCTAGAGGGAATTGCAGGGAAGAGATTGGTAGCAAGAGGAGGTGTTGAAGTTGGCCGGGGAAGGAGATAATGGCGTCTGAAGGGGCAGTGGCTGGGTTTCTTACTTAGGGTTTCGGGAAGGAAAAAACTTCAAAATCATCCACGACTGGGCTATTTATAGACTTTAGATGGGTTATTAGGTTTTGGAGGTCGGCAGGATGGGTTTGGGTGATAGGGTTTTCGTGGCCGGTGGCAGGAATCGACCGTCGAACATTTGGGTCGGGGCCGAAATTTTGCGAGCCAAAAGAGAAGGAACGAGCGAGAGTTGAGGATAATTGATCGTTCCAAGTCAATGTGCGAGTCAAGAGGAAGGAAAAGAAGGGTGCATCGGTCGGTCAAGCTCCGCGTAGCCGTCGCCGCCATTATCAGGCTGGGAGTTGCAGGTGGAGGGCGGCGTCGGGGCTGGCAGGCGCGAAGGGGGAAGAAGAAGAAAGGGCTGGGCCGGGTGGTTTGCGAGGAAAGAAAAGAAAGAAAAAGGGGGCAGGCCGGGCGGTCGGGCGCGAGGGAGGTGGGATTAAATGGAACGTTGAGTTTAAGTTGGAAAATAAGTAAAACGCGGCGCGTCGAGGGGCGGCAGAAGGAGGCAAAGTCGCGCGGGCGCGGGCTGGACCAAAGGAAAGAAAAGGAGAAGACTGGGCCACGACTGGCCCAGTTCGGGAGAAGAAGAAAAAAGAAAAAGAAAAGAGGAGGAAGAAGAAAAAGAAAAGGAAAAAGGAAAAAGGGAAAAAATAAAAATAGTGGGTTGGCTTAATTAAATTAATTAGAATATTTGGAATATTTAAAAATGATAATATTTAAATAAAATATTATTTAAATCCCTTTTTAGGCTAAATTAGGACTTTTAAAATGTTTTTCATAAATTCCTTTTTAATTAGCAAAACATCCAAATTTTCTCTAATTAAATTATTTATAAAATTAATATTAATTTGAAACTATTTTCTCCTTATTATTTTAAATTAAATAATTTATTTAATTAATTTTCAAAATAAAATGCTTAATTAGCTAAATTACCCAAATTCTCTTCTAATAAAAATACTTATAAATTTATTCTTGAATTTCCCTAGTTAAATATCCTTTTATTTTATTAAAAATAATTTATTTAAATAATTTTTCTAATAAAACCTCATTTAAATATAATTTATGAAATTAGAAATTTTCGGGGTATTTCACATCATTTGCCTTTGGGTAGGGCTTAGGAAGTCACAATACCTTTCATAATCTAGCTACTAATAATATACTAAAGGATATTGATATGAAAGCATCTAGTCACTTAGGTGACTTTTTACATATCATAAATCAAACTTATGTATAGTTGGTTATTTTAATTGCTTCCATGGTTATTGAGAGACTATGGGTCATAATCTATCCCATTGCTAAAGATTAGTGTAATTATATAATTTAATGGGTCACATATAATAAGATACTAAATTGAAAATGAACTTAGAGATGTAATATGTGGGTTTTCATCCTATTTAGTTACTTCTAAATAATACATGACCTTAATCATAAAGTGCTATGTGTGTCCTATTCCAACCCCCTTTCCTTTGGAAACATTCCCTTCTTTTTCTTAACTTTGACACCCTTCACCATTCCAACCCCCTCTCCTTGGCCAAACCTACCATTCCCTCTCTCTACCATTCGTCCAGACCTACTGTAACACCATATCAAACCTCAGCAATTTTAACCGAAGCTCCACCATTTGTTGCACCTATTTTTACCAAAACAATTTCCCTTCTTTGACCCTTTATGTTGAGCCTCTCCTTATCCATTTTTCTAAATCCTTTCTACCATTATCCCCTCCATATAACCAGTTATTCTTACCATTGTCGCCTTCCCTCTTCTTAACCGAAACTCCTCTTTTAGTGTTAAGTATTTCCCTTAGCTTTCCTTTTGCCTATTGATGCATGAGCATCTAATGATTATCATATTCATCTTAATTTTCAAGTTAAGGAAGAATTATCTTTCTTAATGTTGGAGCCTATCATATTAAATGTTCTTGATAATTTTTATATGCTTGGTGTTGAAAACAATTCAAGTTGTTCTTATAGGTATATTACATATCTGCAAGAACAAGATGTTAATATACCTTAAAGTGTACAAGTATTCAAATCATGAAAGACTATGGCATACATGGGATGATACTTTAAAACAAGATGACATGGTGATGATTCTCATTAGTTGTATTAACTTGTTGTAAACCGTAACCCTGAGTGTATTTTATGTAAGCTAGGGTTTGATGTAATTTCATGTACCTATCATAGTTAATTGTATAGCTTTGTAATGTTAATCATTAATATCATTTAGACCATGATATTTTGATTAGGATTAAATTTTATATGGGCTTAATTGAAGAGGAATAATGGTCTTGACTTAAAGGTTGGAAAACATGGCTGATTTGAGCCTTCCTTTCCTATATATACACCTACTTGTACCGTCAAAATCACGAATGAATATATAGAATTTTTTAACACAATGTTAGCTAGCCAAGTCTGCTTTTATCCTCCCTTTTGATTCTTCTTTGAGGAATGAAATCCTAAGGCAAATTCCTTCCTCCATTTATCTCAACCATTCGAATCATTCAACCCCTGATTCAACCCGTTGAAACTAATCGGTACTCAACATGTTTTCATTGAGTTTAATCCATATTAAACCATTTTATCTTCTACTGAATTTTTTGTTTGATATCTCCAATCAGAAGCAACCTATCCAACTTTTCCCTCCACTTTTATTACGCATCATTTTTGGTATCAAAGCTTCGACTGTTTTGGAAGCTGTCGACCAAGCGCCACCTACAGAAAGGTTATCGCATGTGTGTTCTTGCATCAAGAAATCACGGGTAGCTTGATCTTTTCTTTGAATTATTGCATCTTTATAATCTTCTTGAATCATCCTTGAAGTTCTTGGTTGAAGTTCTTGAAATCTTGTTGAAGTTCTTGAAATCTTGTTGAAACAATCTTGTTGCATTTTCCTTAGCCAAATTGCATCATCTTTGACCAGTGTTGCAGTCCAGTCGCAACTTCCTTGTGTGTGTTGCCTTGTGTTGCTGTGATTTTGTTCATCCCCAGTGTTCGTTTCCCTCTTATTTCTTATCCCTATCTATGTTTTATCTTGTGTTAATCCATCCATTTCATTTCCCTTTCTTGTATCAATCTAGAAAGGAAACCAAAACCCCGAGACTTGGAGTGTATTTCAGCACACGGTTGAATAAGCATGTGTGTATCCTGGATTCCTTTAGTCATTTCCTCTCATTTTTCTCTCAAAATACCACTCTATACTCTCCCTATTTGTCTTCTCGACATCTTCTAGGAAGCACCACGTTTGAATCTTGAACTTGACGATGTTTATGAGTTGAAGAAACTTGCGGCACTCTATGATTTTATGTGGCTGAAATTTTGGGCCATATAAGAAGAACACTTCCATCCTTTGTGTTCCTGCATGCATTCGGTGTTCTTATGGTTACATATTATCATTTTTGCCTAATCAAGAACTACAGATAGTGATAATTACTTTGATTGTGAATTAGCAAAAGTGGTGTGCCTTGTTTGGTTAGAGAAAAAAAATCCAGCACCTACACATTTGTGGAATCCATTGTGTGCAACAAAAAGAGTTGTGTGTCAACCTTCACCATGGCTAGTGAAGAATTTTGTGCCTTGTTAGAGTCTATCAAGAGCCTCACCACATGAATGGATGCTCAATTGCAAAATCAAAATACACTTCAACATCAACTACAAAGCGTGGAAGCAAAGTTGGCCGAACAAGAAAAGCATAAACCATGGCAAGTTCACATGGAAACCACACATGATAGTGTGGAAGGAAGGATGAAGCCTATCTACCACACAAAGAGTGTATGTGGACATTCTAATATACATCACCATGAATATGGAGAAGATGAGATGAGTTCTTTTGCCTCAAGCAACCAAAGAAGACCACCTACATTTCAAGTAAGACATGCATACCATGAAGATCAAGCTATTAAACTTGACCTTCCTGAATTTTATGGTGATTTGAATGTGGAGTAATTTTTTGAATGATTGCATGAGATTGAGGCTAATTTTTAATTTAGATAATATGAGGATGAAAGAAAATAAAAACGAGCTACTCTTAAGTTCAAAAAGTTTGTTCAAATTTGGTATGATAATTTAAAACGAACAAGAGAAAGACAAGAGATGTCAAAAATAAAATCTTGGGAAAAACTTAAAAAGCACCTAAGAATAAAATTTGTGCCTATAGATTATGAACAAGATATGTATGTTAAAATTACTACTTTAAGGTAAGGTTTATTTAGTGTAGAAGAATACACTAGAGAATTTGAAAGACTAGCCCTTATTTGTGATGTTAATGAAAGAAAAGAACAAAAATGTGCTAGATACTTAGGTGGCTTGAATAATGTGATAAGAGATAAAGTTGAAATGTACTTTTATGATTCTTATGAGTAATTGATTAAATTGGCTTTAAAATTTTAAAGACAAACGAAATCAACTACAGCTTATGTTAAGTCTAATGCTCTAACTTCAACTAAACCCTATTCTAACACCTTTACACCTAAATCAATACTTTCATATGATAAAAATAATAATCAAGATGATAAAGGTAAAAATAAGGTATTTGAAAAGGCAAATAAACAGTTTTTCAAATTTAAAGGATATGGACATTTTGATAGAGATTGTCCTAACCAAAGAGCCTTAACCTTGCATGAAATAGAAAACATTGAACCATGTAGTAATGATGAGGATTTAGAAGTTGAATCTCCTAATGAAATATTAACTATGGAAGAAGAAGAAGGAGATCCATTCTTTTTAATTCAAAGAGTTTTACAAATACAACCTCGTGTTAGACCTACTCAAAGAGAGAAAATTTAAGACTAAGTGTAAAATAGGTGACATGGTTTGTAGACTCATATTTGATAGTGGTTCATGTACAAATGTTGCTAGTGAAGCAATGGTTAAGAAACTTGGTTTGGAAACTACTAATCATCCTAAACCCTATTCTTTACAATAGCTAAATAAAGATAAAGGAACTAAAGTAAACAAAAGAGTTTTAATCACATTTTCTATTAGAGACTATCATGATGAAGTTCTATGTGATGTTTTTCCTATGGATGCTTGTGGATTACTTTTAGGTAGACCATGGCAATATGATAGAAAAGCAACTCATGATGGGGTAACTAATGAATATGTGGTGGAAAAAGAAAAGCAATTATATAGGCTAACACCTTCTTTATGTGATCATATGACTTTTAGTGATGACAAAAAGAGAATATTTTTACATGAAAAGGCTATGGAGAAATACATAGAAGAAGAAAGAATTTTTATACTTTAGTTTCTAAAGATTCTAAACCTAAAAAACAAAAAATTTAAATTCCTAATATAATTAAGTTGCTTGATGAGTATAATGATGTATTTCCTGATGACTTACCTCCTGGATTACCACCTAAAAGAGGTATAGAACATGCCATTGATCTTGTTCCCGGTATGCCTATTCCTAATAAACTGGCTTATAGTTGTAACCTAGAAGAAGCAAAGGAATTATAAAAACAAATATAAGAGCTTATAGATAAAGGATTTGTGAGAGAAAGTATGAGTCCTTGTAGTGTTCCTACTTTACTAGTGCATAAAAAGGATGGTACATGGCGTATGTGTATAGATTCTAGGGCTGTGAATAATATTACTATCAAATATCGTTTTCCTATGCCTAGATTAAATGATATGCTTGATGAAATTTATGGTGCATAAGTATTTTTTAATATTGATTTGAGGAGAGGATATCATTAATTAAGGATTAGAGATGGAAATGAATGGAAAACTACTTTTAAAACAAAATATCGTCTCTATGAGTGGATGGTTATGCCTTTTGGGTTATGTAATGCACCTAGCTCATTTATGCAACTTATGAATGAAGTTCTCCGACCTTTCCTTGGTGATTTCATTATTGTATATTTGGATGATATTCTTGTGTATAGCAAAAATAGTTATGATCATCTTGAAGAAATTATTTGATAAGTTAAGGAAAGCTAAATTATATGGGAAACTTGAGAAATGTGATTTTATGCTTCCAAGTGTAGTTTTCCTAGGCTATATTATTAGTGGAGAAGGTATTAAAGTAGATCCTAATAAGATTAGGGCTATAAAAGAATGGCCTATCCCTAAGAATGTTCATGATGTGAGAGGTTTTCATGGATTAGCTAGTTTCTATAGAAGATTCATTAAGGATTTTTCTACTATAGCTACACCTATTACTCAACTCATGAAAAAGGGTAAATTTTATTGGGAACAAGAAGCTACTCACGCCTTTGAAACCCTAAAAACTAAACTTTTTGATGCCCCTGTTCTATCCTTATCCAACATTAATATTCTTTTTGAAGTAACTTATGATACTAGTGGAGTTGGAATAGGAGGAGTACTTCCTATAGCATTTTTCTCTAAAACGTTGAATGGAGCTAAGCTTAACTATTCAACTTATGACAAGGAATACTTTTCCATCATACGGAGTCTAAAGACATGGAGTCATTATCTAAGACCAAAACCATTTGTATTACATTCGGATCATGAAAAGTCTAAAATACTTACATCCTCAAAAGAATGTTAATCCGAGACATGCAAAATGGGTAAATTTCTTACAATCCTTTGTGTTATCTGTCAAACATTTAGATGGTAAAAAAATGTAGTCGGTGATGCTCTTTCTCGTAGATCTATATTACTTGTTATGATGGATGCAAAAATCTTAGGTTTTGAAATTATAAAATACTTATATCCTAAGGATGAAGATTTTAAGGACATGTTTAGTGCATGTAAAGAAAATGGATACCATGGAAATTGTGTCATACAAGAGGATTTTTTTTAGACTAAATAAACTTTGTATTCCTAGATCTAGTATTCGAGACTTGCTAATCAAAGAAATACATGAGGGTAGTATTGCGAGACATTTTGGTATACATGAAACTATGGAATTATTACAAGAAAATTTCTATTGGCCACAAATGGTGACACATGTACAAGCCATGATAAGTAGATGTTCTATGTGTCAAAAAATTAAGAGTTACTTTTATAAAGGCTTATACACACCTTTATCCATTCCTAATAAACCATGGGAAGGAGTTAGTATGGACTTTATCCTAGGGTTACGAAGAACGCAACGTGGTAAAGATTCTATTCTTGTGGTAGTAGATAGATGTTCTAAAATGACTCATTTTATTCCATGTAATAAAACTGATGATGCCATGCATATTGTTGATTTGTATTTTAGAGAGGTTGTTAAACTTCATGGAATACCTAAAAGCATAGTTTCTGATAGGGATGTCAAGTTTATGAATTATTTTTGGAAAACTTTGTGGCATATACTTAGTACTAAATTGTTATTTAGCACTTCACATCATCCACAAACTGACGGTCAAATTAAAGTAACTAATAGAACTCTTGGTACATTATTAAGAGGTTTAGTTAATGACAGTACTAAAGATTAAGATGTTAAGTTAGCTCATGAAGGGTTTGATTATAATCATAGTCCATCTAGTACTACTCAAATTAGTCCGTTTGAGGTGGTGTATGGAGTGAATCCTCACATGCCTATTAATATGATTCCTTTGAAAAAAGGTGAATTACAAAATTATGAAGCCAAAGATAGAGTACAATTTTTTCAACAGCTTCATGAGAAAATCAAAAATAACATTGAAAAAGCTAATGCCAAGTATAAAGCTCAAGCAAATAAGCATAGAAACTCTTTTGTGTTTTCTCCTAGTGAATTAATTTGGTTACATTTGCGTAAAGAAAGATTTCCTAATTTACATGAAAATAAACTAATGCCAAGAGTTGATGGACCATTTAAAATACTATTAAAGGTTGGAGATAATTCTTATGAACTTGAACTTCCAGATCATTATGGTGGAATTTCAAGAAATTTTAATGTTGATGATTTGTCTCCTTATTATTCTGATGTAAATTGGAGGGCAATTTCTTCTCAACATGGGGAGAATGATGTAGGAGCATATAATGATTATCATATTCATATTAATTCTCAATGTAAGGAAGAATTAGCTTTCTTAATGTTGGAGCCTACCATATTAAATGTTCTTGATAATTTGTATATGCTTGGTGTTGAAAACAATTCAAGTTGTTCTTGTAACTATGTTACATATTTACAAAAAGAAGATGTTAATACACCTTAAAGTGTACAATTATTCAAAGCATGCAATACTATGGCATACATGGGATGATACTTTAAAAAAAGAATATATGGTGATGATTCTCATTAGTTGTATTAACTTGTTGTAAACCCTAATCCTAAGTGTATTTTATGAAAGTTAGGGTTTGATGCAATTTCATGTATGTATCATAGTTAATTGTATGGCTTTGTAATGTTAATCATTAATATCATTTAGACTATGATATTGTGCTTAGGATTAAGGTGGGAAAACTTGGCTAATTTGAGCCTTCCTTTCCTATATATACACCTACTTGTATCGTTGAAATCATGAATGAATATATAGAATTTTTTAACACAAATTTATCCAGCTAAGACTGCATTTATCCTCCCTTTTGAGTCTTCTTTGAGCAAGAAAATCCCAGGGTAAATTCCTTCCTCCATTGATCTCAACCATTCAAACCATTGAAGCTTGATTCAACCCATCGAAACTAACCTATACTTAACCTATTTTCTTCGAGTTTAATCCATATTAAACCATTGTTTCTTCTACTGATTACATGTTTGATATCTCCAATCAACAGCAACCGATCCAACCCTTCCCTCCACTTTGATTACCCATCACCTATTCCACCATTTTATTAGCTCTTAATTATTTTAATTATTATGTATTATTATCATATAATGTTATATGCTAATATATGTATGTGTTTGGATATTAAATTCCTAAGTATTCCTTTAGATCTTTGGAGAAGACATATTTTGTATAAGCTTGGGTTAGGTATATCCAATCACTCATAGGATAATATAAATTATTTGTTAGCATGCTAATAAATTTTAGACTTATAATCATGTTAGGTTTTATGCTTTTTGAGTATTTTAGCATGCATGATAAATTGATAATATGTTGAAGGGATGATAAACATGATTATTCATAGTTAAGTTGTATGCATGGAAATATTTCAAATATTTTATGTCCACATATCTAAGTTTTTTCTTGGATTTTCATTCTTATCAAGTTATTATTCAAATCTTGTGGTAAATTCCTTATGATCGCTTATGTATGGAAGTAGGGCTACAATAATCCTCTTGGAAATATACGTGCCTGATTAGCTTTACCTTATGACATATTGTATTTTGCACAACCTAAGTTTAGATATATTCTCCTTCACATACTATGATGGTAATATTCCTATTTAAATGACATTTTATGCTTTAAATGTCTATGTAAATGCCATATGGAATATATGGTATACGAGAGTTGCATGAATAAGGTTTTGGTGGGAAAACCCACTAAATGCATGAAATGTGGAAAATACAATTAATCACCAAAATGCAAAGATTATCTACATACTAAAATAATATGAAATATTTCCTTTTTTCTTGCTTATGGAAAACCTCTCATAATGATAATTTTTGGGATGAAAAATGAATATAATGTGGAAACTAGAGTATTTCATTAATTTAGACCTAAAGTATTATTTACAAATAATTGAATACTATGATATCCTTATATTTTTGATAGGTTAACCTTATATTTAACTTGCATAGACCTATAACTTTAGGGTTTGCCTAAATAATTGGAAATCAATGGAAAAATGGAATGGAAAGTTGAAATGTATGCGTCATATGTGACTTATATGATTGCCTCATAAGATATTGATACTTAAAGTGAAAGTCCTTATTGGGAAAGGTTACTCTCTAGGGGTTATTACCTTAGAGTTGGGGTGTGAGCCCTTGTCTTTTTAGGTCACAAGTATGTCATTGTGCCTTAGTTTTGAAGCCCTACTCTACTCTCTAGGTGATCTACTAGCCCTATAGAGTATATAAGTACTTAAGGACTAGGTCATTGAGGTTGGGAGAATACTATTTTGCTTTTAGGTGCAATTATGACTAGGTGTACCGTTATATACCTAGGTTAGAGGTAATGGTATTGTGTTTCTCTTGGGCACCACTATGATTAGGTGTATTATTGTGTGCCTAAGTTGATTAGTATCCCTATTCAGTAAAGAAGTAAAAAAAATAGAAATGTTTAATGTGTAACGAAAGAAATTAATTGTTTCTTAGGAAATTGTCTTAGTGTCCTATATTAGTATTACGATGGATTCTTGGTTTGCTAGTTGCCTCAGTACCCTACCTTGGTATTATGATAGATTCTTAGTTTAGTAGTGCCTTAGTGCCTTACCTTAGTTTGTGTTGGATTTGTTGGTTTAGTAAACTCCTTAGTGTCCTAACCTAGCATTGTTTTGAATTATTATTTTTCTAGATGTATTAGTGCCCTACCACTATGATTTGAATGTATTTAACTAATCAAATAAGACTTTAAACTTTGAAATGATGAGAAATGACTTGGTATGTTTTCGTGTTAGGTTGAGACTTAGACACTAATATATGTTTCTCCATGAGTATTATTTATGTGGTTCCCACCTTGTGCTTACGTATGCTTTTTAGTTTTTGTGGGGCTATATGAAATGTGGATATGCCACCTCCTATGAGGTATTGTGATTTACTTAGTACAAAAAAGTCTTACTGGTACTACTTTTTCAAATCACTGTATGAGAGTCATGGAATGGAATAAAGCTTATAAGCTTAGGTGGGATAAGTAAAATCCTTAGGAAGAGGTTTCATTTTCAGAATGGGTCTAAGAGTTAGGAAAAACCAGTGTTGTACCTTCTGGCGGTTGTTTTTATTACAATTAATTTTTACTTGGACTCTTATGTTCCTTTCTATAATTTAGATATACTATTTTGTTATATTTCTATTTCTTGTGATTTACTTTGGCTAAATTTTTTTTAGCCTTAGCACTTGGTTTAATAAAGGCGAGGAGCTAGCCTTATGCTAAGTGTGGCAATAACACTCAGTAATTTAATAATTAACGCTTCTGCAAAAATAAAAATTTCTAGCTGGTAAACTGGGGGTGTTATAGGTTAGTATAAGATATTTAAAAAAAAATCTCTCTTCTATTTTTGAGGGGTTCCATTTATAAATTGTTTTGAAATGCAGTTTAGCCTTGTGAGGATTATGAGATAGGGTTTATTTTTTATTGCTTTTAGTACTTGGATTAATACTCCTAAGGAATTTTTTGTGGACTTTAGAATAGAGATTTGAGTATAATCTTAGTACATTCTTGTTAGGTTTAAAAGGTACAGGTGTCTATGTGCCATTACGGATCAATGCATTAAATTAATTACCCATAGCACATTGTTGTTTAAGATTAAGACATGCTTGACTATAACAACTTGGCTCAACAAGGTCTTAAACTTGAAGGGGATATTTAGTGGAAATAAGACAGAGTTTCTTAGGTGGTTTATAAGTGTCATATTTAACACAAGTAACCGTATGATGTCAAGGAGTCACAAGAAAGGGATGTGAGGAAGATGTGTTGAAAGGATCAAAGATATTAGGTGTTGTACAGGATAATGGAGAGTTGGTGAGAGGCTACTGAGGAAGTGAAGAGGGTAACTGTGGAGTACTGGCAGGAGTCAGTAATGGACTAGTATAGATGGTAGATGATGAATTAGGTAACAATGGTGGAGAACAAGATTTAGAGATGAGAGAAGATGTTGTGATGGGAACTGAACAAGAACAGTTAGAGAAGAAGCAAGCTTATTTCTACAAGCAAATAGGAAAATGGTTTCCTTTATGAGATATATAGCCTTTGAGAGGGGATATAAAAGTAGACATATCCTTTACAAGTGTTATCGTATCATAAGAACACACATGGAAGAAAGAGGGGTTGCAGTTTGTGTTAGTTAAAAGGACAAAGATTTATGAGTGTTATCGTATCATAAGAACACACATGAAAGAAAGAGGGGTTGCAGTTTGTGTTAGTTATAAGGACAAAGATATGAAAAAAAAAGATAATCAATTACTTTGAAGGAGTTTTAATTGGGATTTTGATTAAATAAAAGCTAGAGTAGAGAGCTTTCTTTGGTGAAATTAGATGGTATGTGATTAATGAGATAGAATGTAGCTGCAAAAGCATGATCCTAATAAGAGATAGGCATTGAGGAGTTGTATAAGAGGGTTTATCTTATCTTAACAACATAGCGATGGCGACATTCAATTAAGCCATTTTGTTTTAATGTATGGGGCAAGAGAAATAATGATAAATACCTTGAGATTCCACGTAAGTTGTGAATGTTCTAAACTCACCACCATTGTCAGATTAGAAGATTTTGATCTTATGACCTAATAGGTTTTCAATCATTGTTTTGAAAGAAATGAAGTAGGAGAGGGCATTTGATTTTTGAACCATGATAAAGAGACATATGAAATGGCTAAATACATCTATTATAAGTAAGTAGTATTAATTAATGAAAAATATTGTTTACAACTCTTGCTAAGATGAAATGGTTGACAAAAATGATTTGAAATATAGGAGACATGAATGTTACGGGACTTAAGATATGTATTGATAGTAGAGGAAACGGGATGACCAAGCTATTGATGCCAAACTAAGAAAGACTAAGAATGATAACAAGAGGGGGAAGCATTGCTAGATAGCTAAATTATTAATTTCTCACCCAGCACATTTCTATTTGAGTGATATCTTATTATGTAAGGGTTGATTATAGTTGTAGCTTAAAGTTTATCCCCTAAATACAAGGACAAGAGAAGAAATAGCTAAGAAAATTTAATGAATTCAATTCTATTATTGTGATGGATAGATATGTTCAACAAATAATAATATTATCATTATAAAAAATTAACCAAGCTAAACTTACGAGCTTGAAAAAAAGACCAATGAGAATGGGCTTACTACTAGGGCAATGAAAGGACAAAAAAAAATTGAGCTACTTTTGCTTTTATAAATTCCTACATAGATGGGTTACTTAATTCTTTTTTAAGTTTTTATATCCTCTATTAAATATCTTATTTGAGATAAAATGTTGAGATGCCTTTGTATGTTGGGCATGGATTGGACTTTCGACCAGACATGCACACCTACTATCATGTGTCAGTCTAGGTGTGGGTCTTTAATCTAGCTATTCATTTATTTTAGCAACAAATTTTTAATAAATAGTGTTTATTAGTTCCATTTTTATGGGAAATTGGATCGGTGATAAATTGGTAAATTGAAATATATTAGGATGATTTTCCCTTTATATATGCCTATTTCCATGGACTATTTATGCATGTTGTTGGATTTTTTTTTTTTAGATTTATGGGTATTATATACTTTGGCCTTTTTTGTATAAGTTTTCTCAATGGATACAAATAATACTAATATGAGGCAATATGAAAGATTTGATTGAAAAGTGAAGAAATTTTCCTTTGATTCAATCTTAATTTGGAAAAGTGTAAAGAAAAAAAGTTATAAATCTTCTTCTCAACTTTCCAACATATCTAATATCACCTCATTTCAATGTCAAATGAAGAGGTTATAAGACAACATGGCCTACCATGGTTAAAGGATCGGATGATTACATGTGACGATGGATTTTTCTAAACCTAATTGAGGTTGACAAAAAGGAGATTTTTTAGGTTACTTTTCCTCCTCTTTGCTCTCTGTTTTTATTCCTTCTTTGTATTCATCTCTCTTTGATGCAAAAACCTATTAGATTTAAATTTGAAGCTTTGTGATCATTTAGATTCGGCAATTGACTCTTCATAACTTCAATACCCTAGTTCTATCTTTTTATCTATTATCCTTTTTATTTCATTAGTGTCTAATTTTTCCATTATGTCCATTGATTTAGCTATGAGTGAGTTCATTCCTTTTCTAGGATTTTATCTCATCTAAATAGTTAATTAATGATAAAATAGTTTAATTTCCATTTCGATTGCTTGAATTCTTGATTTTAGTTGTTATATTCTTCATTTATGGTTAAATTACTAGATCACCAATTTAACTAAGTATAGGTTTTAATCTAAGAACTAAAAGGTGAATATTAATAAAACAAATCTAACAATTAAATGGGAGAATTGAAAAACTAAAGTAGGCTAGAGTCTCTTGAGGATTTAACTAATTTAGTATAGAATGTAATAGGTTTACTTTAATTCAATACAATGCAAATAGTTTATTAATTTGAATTAGGTATGATTGTTTAACCTTGAAAGTTGGTAATAGTTAATTTAGCTATTTCACCCTCTTAATTTTAGGTAACTGTTTGAAATTTGAATTTATTATTCATTAATTATCAAGTTATGATGATTATAAAATATTAGACTTTTAATTAGATTTTTACTACCATTAGCATTACTATTTGATTTTATTTTGTTATCCATTTTCTACTCTTCAAATTTCATTTGTCTAGATGGTCATAAATGGTGAAGATTCAATAATTAACAACAAAGTTTTTCTGGGATATGACCTTGATACACTACAACGAGTCGGTATGCTTGTGGATTTAGCTCATCAACTAGGTCTCTCACATTCCTCATCAAGGAACTAGTCATCTAAGACCTCAACTAGTAAGAGTTTCTTTTCCTTTGAATTTTAGCCTCTCTAATTGAGATATAAATATATTTTTTTGTTCTATTTTTTCAATGCAGAATGGATCTCTTCTATAAGTTTTTCTCTCTTTATTCAAATATAAAATTATAGGCATTGTTCCTATAATTTCCAAACCTTCTATTTTTGAGTGCACATGATGGAAGTTCATTATGTTAACCTTTAGAGGTAAGATGACATAAGGATTACACCATGATTTGGCTAGAATATCACTTTAAGGCAATAGTTACACATTGCGACACAAATATTCAATAAGAATTTATTACATTATGCATTGGTTTGGCTTACCATAATTTCTTCTACAACTACTTATGATACTAAAATTTTTCATATGCCTCCAAGCATCTGTGTATCAATAGATATCTCTTCCATTAATTCAATGATGTCATTGATGGATAGCATGTCTTCATGGGTAACTCTACCACTCCTAGAGTTTTAGGCAAAGAAAGGTTCTTCTAAAACACTTTTGGAAAAACTTTATATTTGAGTTATGTTCTCTATATGTCCTCTATATGTAGGGACCTTATTATTTTTAACTTACTTAATAGGGCTTGATTGAAACTAGTTTTTGAGGCTTATAAGGTCGTGTTGACCAAGACTAGAAACTTTGTAGGAAAAGGGTACTTAGTTCATAGATTATTTGTTTTAAATATTTTTTCTACTCCTACTAATAAAATAGGTTCTACTTCTGCTTATATCGTTGAATATGTTTTTCTATGGCTTGGTAGGCTAAGGTGTGTAAATGTGGCTTCAATAGATAAAGTAAAATGAATGAGCTTAATTAATATGTTAGATACTAATGATTATGAGAAGTATTTGGCTTATGTAGAAGCCAAATATGCTAAAAATCCTTTTAAACCAATTATAAAAAAATTAAAAAAATTGATTGAATTATTTCATTTAAATATAGAAGATTTTAATAACACTGAGAGTAGTGGAGGTAAATGTTACTATATGACCTTTATTGATGTATATTCTAGATTTACTAAAGTTTACCTCCTTAGGTCCAAAGATGAGGCCAAATGTATGTTTTGAAAATATAAGGCATAAGTAGAAAATCAATTTGACTAAAAGATTAAGAGGCTTAGGTTTGATCAAGGTGGTGAGTATTAGACTAGCTTCCTCAAGGATTTCTATGATAAGAATGGCACCATCTTACATGAGACCAATACACTTTATACCCTTTTCCAAAGTAGTGTCGCTAAAAGAAAAAATAGAACTTTAAATGAAATAATGAATGCTATGCTATTAAGTTCTTGTGTGTTTGGTTAAATGTGGGGGAAAATAGTGTTATCTTCGTATTATATCCCCTCTTCCTATTATTAGAAGGTTTTGAACCTAACTTGAGATTTTTAAAAGTGTGGGCGTGTCTAGCTAAGGTTGATTACCTAATTTTTGAAGAACTAATATGGAAACAACAACTTTTGATTGGGCAATTATTATTTATACTAAAAAAAATTTCACATAGATTAATGTGTTTAAGTGATTACTCAATTTGTAAATCTATAAATGCAGAATTCATTGGAAATGTGTTTCCTATGAGAAAGAATTCATGTGATTTTGCTAGTTCTTCTAATACTTCTTATGTGCCTTTACTTATACCTTGTTCAATTGATGTTCTAAATGATAATGTGCATGGACCTAAGAGAAGTAAAAGATAAAGGATAGAAACTAGTTTTTAACCTAATTTTGTTACTACGTTCCTAGTTGAAAATGATGATCTTGACATGACTGATTTAGACTTTGTGTCTTCCTATTTGATTGAGGATGATCCTAAAATATATGGGGAAGTACTAACATTAATATATGCTAATTTTTGGAAAGAGATAATTAAAAAGAAATAGCATTCAATTATGACTAATCACACATGAGATTTAGTTAACTTTCCTAGATAGTGTAAACTAATTAAATGTAAATGGGTCTTAAAAAAGAAATTAAGAACCTATAGAACCATAGATATGTTTAAGACTTGTTTAGTAGTCGTAAGCTATAAACAAGAGAAATAGGTTGACTTTCTTGATACTTATCCTCCTATCACTAAGATTTACACTATAAACACTATAGTAACCTTAGCTGCTATCTACGGGTTTATAGTTCATCAAATTTATGTTAAACTGTGTTTTAAATGGTGGCCTTAGTGAAGAAACTTATGTGGAGAATCCTAAGGGTTACCTGGTTGAGGTTAAGTGAATAAAGTGTATAGATTGACAAAGTCATTTTATGGCCTTAAACAAGCTCCTAAACAATGGTATGAAAATTTTGACCAAACTTTAGTGAGCGATGGTATTATGATAAATGTATCCCATTCTTGTGTTTACTCCATGATTTTTATACATGGTTTTGTGATTATATGAATACATGTTGATGACATGTTAATTCTTAGTAGTAATGTGACTATGGTAAAAGTGATCAAATTATTTTTTATCTTCTCACTTCGGTATGAAAGTTCTAGAGGAAGCTCATGTAATAATCTATACTAAAATGAGAAAAAATGATAATGGATTTCCATGATTGAGCCGCAATATGTTGATAAGTTATTGGAAAAGTTTGACTATTATGATGAATTACCTATGAAAACTCCCTATGATCTTAACACTCAATTGAAAAAAAACAAGGTTCTAGTGTTTCTCAAAATGAATATTCTAAAATTATAGGCAGTGTGATGTTCTTCATAAAATGTATTTGACCTAACATTAAATATGTTGTGAGTTAACTAAGTCAGTATACTCATAACATAAATAGAGATCATTAGATTTTCCTTCATCATTTACTTTGATATCTTAAGGGTATAAGGATTGGTGTTTACATTTTTATAAATTTCTAATTGTGTTAGAAGGATTTACAGATGCTAGTTGGATTTTATATAATGACGGGGTCAATTTCACCAGTGAATATGTTTTCACACTAGGAGGAGGAGTTGCGTTATGGCAGTTTCCTAAGCAAACTTGAATTGCTTAATCTATGATAGAGTCTGAGTTTATTACCCTTGAGTTAAATTGTAACAACCCCAAAATTCACTACTAAAAAATTTTGTTTTATTTAAAAATTAGTGAAAGCAAAAACCGTAAATTTTAGGGATGTTACCACCACAGTCAGTACTAGACCGGTTTCCTCCTACTGTTCTAATACCAAGTGCTAAGGTTAAAAGGAACTAAAATACAATATACTCAAACTCAGGCTTTATTTGAATCAGAGCAGTGTATTAAACTCTTGACAAGAATAAAAACCTACTATTAGTAGTTACAAGAATAGAAACCATTTTAACAAGGAACTAAAAAGGTAAAAGAGAAACCCAGAAAACATTCTTGGATAATCCTTGGGCTCTTACCCAATATGAGCTCAAATAAAACCTACAATAGTCCTGCAAGGGACACTGCCTATTGAATATGTAGGGGCCCACAAATAGAACCCTTCAGTACTATGGTATTCAATTACCCTTTATACTAAACCAAAAGGAAAGGCCTACATGCAACACATAATATATAATGATATACAATGATAACATGCACAGGCACAGAGATAACCATAAGCAACTTAAGAGATAATACACAGTGCAACACCTCATACAATAAGAAGTACATAGTACAAGGCCCATTAACTTTGCAATACCATAACATACCCAAAGAGAGACAAGTATCAAGGCTAAACTTATATTATAACAATAGATCATAAGGATAAATGTAACTCTTGTGCCCTTAAGCCATTAAATGAATATCATTCAATATCATTTATCGAATTATATCCATGTGAGTGCGGGAACACCACTATTATAGCTGGTGGACTAGAAAAACACTTTAGGATAGAACGCACTTGACCACTATTATTCGTTAGTTGATCGGTCTCCAAGGTAGAAGGCTCTTGGCCACTATTATCGTCAGTGGATTGGCCTGGCCCCGACTCATGTGGTGTTCCACTATAAGTGATTAGTATTTTTCCATGATTTATTCACATACAGGATTTAGTTTATTAAGCTTGAGATCCACCACTATTATAGTCGGTCTAATGGAATATACATATACATCTTCTAGGACAAAGCGCTCTAGAGTCACTATTATAACTAGTGGACCTGTACACATGTACATCTTCTAAGGCAAGGCGCTCCTAGGTCACTATTATAATCGGTGGACCTATACACATGATATAATCCATTTGGGCCTGGCTCAATAATCTTTCACATTACATGATTAGTGTTTTCCATTGAATTAGCACAAAAAATCCATTTATTTAACTCGAGGGGGAGATCAAGAACCTAAAGACACAAAGCTACACAAGTTATACTAGCACATGCAAGCAACAAAATACCCTTCAACCATCAAACTAGGGATGCAAAGGCACCCTAGTCGCATTGGTGCACGAGGAAACATAGTACCCTACCAACAAGGACACCTAATCTATAAGTATTCTTACC
Organism: Tamarix chinensis; assembly: GCA_030549775.1. NCBI lineage: Eukaryota > Viridiplantae > Streptophyta > Magnoliopsida > Caryophyllales > Tamaricaceae > Tamarix > Tamarix chinensis. The sequence continues at coordinate 36,538,132 of CM060174.1, forward strand.
CTCCTAAATAAGTCCATAGAGCTAGATAGAGTAAGATGTAAGGCATGGATAGGGAAATAAGGCACACAAGAAAATACTAGAAAAATTGTATACTAAACCATGTCTTTAGGGTAGCAATCCCTTAAGAGCCACCATTCCTGATATCAAGTTCTTCAGCTTTAATTATTAATATTTTAAGTAAGGTGACCATGAGAAACACAAAAACCACATACTTATTCACTTCCATTTGTGTCCATTATCATTAAGTAATCCTTATTCATATATTTATCCATGTTAACCTAATGAAACCACTAAGGCCATCCTTAAATCATCTAATTCCAATTCAGGATTTGTTTCCATTTATTCATATGCCATATGGGATTTATCACATCATAATCATAATATGGTCTTAGGGCCTAGTTAGTTCACATCAAAGGATCATTGCACACTTAACCTTAACATGTCCTTATATCACATCCAACACATAATATCATGCATGATTAATGATTAAGACACCTCTTTCATGAATATGAGACAAACACCATATCACACCCTTATATTATTATCCAGTGTTACTGAGGCATGATTATGGAGACTTATGTAATCCATTGATAGGTCATATGCAAGTTATCAATTTACCCCCCATCATCCTTACAAAATTATTGAAATGCCCCTTGTTTGTAAAATCACCAAGTCATCCCTTTTTATCAGCCAAATTGCCATATTACCCTTCATGTTTGTATAATTATCAAATTACCCCTTGTATTTGTTAGATTACCAAATTATCCTCCATACGTTTTAGATCACCTACTTTACCCCTCATACCTATTAAGTTAATAATTTTACCCTTTTAGTTAGTTAAATTACCGAACTTTCCTTTTTTACTTGTTAAATTACCAAATTGCCAGTCTTACTTATTAAAATTACCAAATTACCCATTTATTTGGTTAAATTATCAAATTGCCCTTTATCCTTATTAAAACTACAAAATTACCCTTTGGTTAGTTAATTTATCAAATTGCCTCTCTTACTTATTAAAATTACCAAATGACCCTTTTAGTTGGCTAAATTACCAAATTACCCTTCTAACTTATTTAGATTACCATATTGCCCTTTTGTTAGTTAAGTTACCAAATTACCCTCCTTATTTATTAAAATTGCCAAATTACTCTTTTTGTTGGTTAAGTTACCAAATCACCCCTCTTACTTATTAAAATTACCAAACTGTCATTTTGGTTGGTTAAATTACCAAATTGCCCTTCTTATTTATGAAAATTACCGTTTTTCCCTTTTTACTTACAAATTACCAAAGTAACCTTCCATTTTCCCATTTACCAAAATACCCTTTTTTAAACCTAAATTACCAAAATCCCCTTCTTTTTTTATTAAATCACCATTTTAGCCCTTTACTTTATAATATTACCTAAATACCCTTTCCTTTATGCCAAATTACCAAAATACCCTTCTTCTCACAAAAATTACCAAGTTCTCTCCCTTTCCACATAAACTTACTAAAATGCCCTCCTTACTTGTCCATTTACTGTTTTACCCCCTACACTTATAAATTACCTTTTTGCCTTATTATAAAAAATTTACTAAAACATCCTCACCATATAAATATTAATATACATGGTCCATATAACTCATCCAACACCACCAACTATTATTATTTGTCATTAATACTCATTATCTCCTACTACACACTTATTTAGGCCACACCTTTTGCATAAGAAAATTTAGCAAAATGCCCCTAGGGCCCATATTAATATTATTTATGCAACAAATGGCCACATTAGCATATCATATCATTCATATGTACTTAACATTATCATTAGCAATAAAGCTTCTTCCTTAAGCATTATTTCTACACATGATACATAAACTAACATGCTTTTCTTTTCATCAACCAATATATACCACTGAATACATTATACTTAACAACATATATCATGCATATAAACATATTAAAGACCTTAATATACTAGCATATATATATCTACACATTTTAGTAGGGTATAATGGTTAACTTATCTCTATCAATAATCAAACCTTACCAGTACTCTAATTAAAGGTTTGAGTTTTGATTAGTAAAAATTAATACCAAAAAATAATTTAAAAAATTAGTATAATAGATGTATAAAATCAAAAGAATAATATTTTTTATCAAAAGCTTAATTAACACCTACTAATACCAACTATTTTTATACATCCAAAATTTAGCAAATTTAACTCAAAAAGATGTAGGACTCAAGCTGCATGAGCAGCGTGAGCTACATGCACCAACAAAGGGAAGGATGAGGTTAAAGGGTGATGGGAGAAAGAGGGAGGAGGTTGGTTCGGTTAAGGGTATTAGGGTTGGGTGGAGGGATTATAGATGGGAGTTAGGGTGGTGGCTTGGTGCAGGAATGGAGTAGGGATGTAGATGGTTGTCGGGGGTTGATGATTGGTGGCTCAACGTAGCAAAGACGATGGCTATAGTGCTAGGAAAGTGGATCGAAGGTTGAGTGGAGGAGAAGAAGGAAAGGAAAAGAAGAGGAGAAGGGATGTCTATAGGGGAAATTTTCAGCTAAGGGGAGGAAGGGCGGTGGTAGGGGAGGTTCTAGGGAGTTGATAGGTGGTTGTAGAGGTGGTAGAAGAGGCAAAACAGTGGCGCGGCGTGGAGGTTGAGAAGGGAAAAGAAAAAGAAAGGAGAAGGAAGGTGGCTGCAGGGGAATGTGGTGGTGGCTTGGTGGTGTAGGGTGGTTGAAGGGGTGTTAAGGGGCTTCGGTGGTCAGTTGGGTGGCAGAGGCGGTGGTTGAGAATGGTGGATCAAAAATAGGGGAGGAGAAGTCAAGGAAAGAAAGAAAAGAGAGAGGGCTCTACAAGGAGGTGAGGGACCTTGAGGCAGGTCAAAAATGAGCAGAAGAAGAGAAGAAAAAGAAGAGGGAGAGGGAAGAGTTAGGGCACCGCCTGGGTAGTTGTGGTTGCAAGTGGTAGGGTGGTTGATTGTAAGGAGAAGGAGAAGTAAAAGGAAGGCACGTAGGGGAGGGTTATAGGCTTGGGTGTGGCCAAAAATAGAAGGAAAGGGATGGGGGAGAGAGGGAGTGTGAGAGTAGGGCAGCTTGGATACCATGGTAGGTGTAGAGGCGGTTGCAAGCTGTGAAAGAGGCATGGCATACCAAAAATAAAAGAAGAAGGAAGGAAGAATAAGAAGAAGGAAAGAAAGAAGAGGCAGGACAGCCGGGCAGGGAAGAAAGGAAGGATGGGCCGGCCCTACATGTGAGGGAGAAGAAAGGAAAAGAAAAAGAATACAGTGATGGGCTGGGCACGGGGGAGAGGGAGAGGAGAAGGGAAGATAGAAGGCCATGGCCCAACACATGAGGAAGGTAGGGCAGGCAACCTAAAGAAGAAGAAAAGAAGAAAAAGGAAACGGAGGAAAAGAAAAAGGAAGAAAAAGGAGAAAGAAAAGTAGAAAAAGGAAAAAGGAAAAAAATAAAATAAAATAAAATAATTTTTAGAATAATGGAATTTAATAATTTTGATAGATAAATTAATGTAATAATTTAATATATTAGTTCAAAAGGGGAAATTTTAGTAAAATATTGGTTTGAAAATTTATTTAAATAAAACAAGTATGATAAAATAACAAAATATTTATTTTAATTAATCAAATATTTATATCCATTTTTATATGCTCACAAATCCATAAAATAATTAAATTAAATAAATTTAAAATTTAAATTATCCCAAATGAGGGTTATTTACTAAATTTTAGCTTTTAGATTTTTAGGGAATTGCTTAAATGAGGCAGGATTTTTCCTTAGTAACCATACTCTTAAAATCCTAATACTTTGGGATGTTTTTGCTAATTAAATTCTAACCAATTCCCATCTTTTTCCCACTCTAAATTGCAGCCTAAACTCCCCCAACCTGTCACACCTTAACCCTCCCATGTAGCTAGTTACCACCTTTCTCCCATACTTGCCACCTTTTTCCCATACTTGAACACCTTTTGCCCATACTCTACACTCCTACCTATCTTACCCACTAACTTTGCAGCCATTCCCCTCCCGTAGTAGCAGCCCATCACCCTCCCCACTCTCCTCCTTTCCCATACCATTCCACCCTGCAAAAATCCCACCAAACCAGCCCAACCACATGCAGCCACCAAGCCTCATGTCAACCCTCCACATGCAGCTATAAAACCCACGTAAATCAGCCCTCCCACCAAGCAGCAGCCCTCAAACTCTATCTACCCCTCCATTTTCCTCCTTTTTCATGCATCCAGCCAGCCCCTTTCCCTTCTCCCAACCTTTGACTCCTTCATCCCCAAAAACCAACCTACAACACCCTTCCCCACTCACCCTTGCAGTAGCCATTTGTCTCTCTATTTTTCCCTCCTTTTATTAAGCCTCAACCTGCAGCAAATACCCTCCTTCCTTCTCCCTTTAAGTCCTCTATTTATCTCCTTGCAGTCCTCTCTTTCCCTTCCCTTAATTGCAGCAACTAAAATTTGGTTTGCAGCCCCAGACTTCCCCTTCCCTTCACTGAAATTTAGCCTAAAAATAACCCAGCATTTGCATTATGTTTCACCTCCCCAAGAAACCATTATTTTTCCCCAACTTAAGTGTTCTATCTTTGAGCACCGGCCGCCTTGTTTATTTTTCCTAATCATTTTTCAAGTATTAGCTCATATAGGTTATCTTTGATTATTTTAATTAACATAAATATTAATGCTCGTAGTTTGGATGGTGTATTCATTTCTAGGTAATCTCGACCCCGCCTAGGGTATTTGTGGAAGAAGCTCGTGGTGTTAATATTTCTTAGCTCAAGGTAAATCTAACTAATTCGTAGACGGTAGAATTTTATATGAAAATGATAGGCTAGTTTTCTAGGATAAAAATCATGATAGGTTGAGGATATCAAATTATTTGTACTTTGTGGGAAATGGGAGCATGTTTTAGTTCATTTCTATATGAATATTATTATGTGTAAATTAATATATGTTATCATGCAAATTTTTATATGCCTAAGTAGTGTTCTAAAATGTGAAGAGTGTATGCTTATGACAATGAATATGGATTTATGATAATAAAATGAAATGAGTATGTTTAGGGTACTAATATATGTTACCATACTAATATTTGTATACTTAGGTAGTATTCTAAAATTTGAAAGTGTATGCTTATGACAACATATATGGATTTATGTTAAAAGAGAAATGTGCATGTTTAGGATTAGAGTCCAACCGAAAATTTGTTAGGTTTCGTGGTAAGACCCATAAATGGATTAAATTTGTCCCTTGGATAATTTAGATAACTTTGAATGTATAGCATGTTAACTTAGAGTATAAATGTGTTTAAATGGTGATTATTATGTGTTGCATGTTCTATGGGTAAAAATATAAATTTTATATACTATGATTCATATTTGGAAGTTATTCATGGAAATTGCATGAATTTATGAGATATTAGAAATGCATGCTAGGAGCGTATACGTGTACTATGTATGGTGAATGTTTAGGGATAATATGGTCTTTTTTCGTATCAAAGAAATTATCGTATATTAAAGTATCATTAGCTATTTTATGCTAGCATTTTCATGACAAGTATCATATATAAGTAAACTTTTTAATAAAGTGAAGGAAAATGTGGTAGTTATAGGTTGAATGATAAGGTAAAAAAAAAGTTTTCAAAAGTGAATAATTGGACTAGCTGAGTTAAGTGTTGGCCTCTAAATAATTTTGGAAATAATTGGACAAATGGATTGAATGACTTAATCGAATAATTATTCGAGCTATGGCATGATGCCTACCCTAGGTTGTGTACACTTGGGATTGATGTGACCCTCATGGTCTATTGGATTTGACATTTGATGGTTGATTGTTGTGACCCTCGTGGTCCCTTGGTTGATTGATTTATGGCTAACTCGGAATATTGTGAACCTTGTTGTACTCAAATTAATAACCTAAAATTTCATAAGACACTAATCACTTAAAGAGGAAGACTCGAGTTGGAAAGGAATCTTGTGCCTCGGACTTGGCCGCCGAGTGCAGAGTTTGGACCTTCGGGTCAAGGGGATCACTTATACTCTATAGGTATTCCATACACCCTATAGGGAGTATGCGTACTTAAGGACTTGAGTTCTATGGTTTAGTATGGACGATTGTTATGTTGTATGGCTTCTTTGGCGAGTTTTGCCTTGGAATCGAGTGATTTATTTTGGTACTACCCTCCTTGATGATCATTTTCATGGATATGGGATTGTATTTCACTTGAGAATTTTTTATATAAATTATATAACCGGATTAGACACCCACCATAATACTTCTGTAATAATTGGATTAGGAGTGACTTGACCTTGGTTATATTGTTTGGAATATCAATAATTCTTCCTATTATGCTATAATGTATGGTCGTTGGTAAATTAAAATGGTTATGAAATTATAAGCATGCTTTAAATGCCTTTGATAGGGATTTTGATCTAACTCGTAATGTTAATTGTGATGTGGATTCGTGTTATGAAATCATGGCTTTGCATGTGATCATATGTTTTATATGAATTCCGTATTTGTATGATGATTGCTACGTGGGTATGCTACCTCTCTAGAGGCGTTGTGGTTTACTTAGTACGAGGAAGTTGTACAGGTAATATCACTTTTCAGAGGAGTACGTCCATGTCTTGTATTGGTTGAAGGATTATGAGGAGTGTCACCCCGACGAATATTTAGATTAAGGGAGCGAGTGGACCCTGTCCCCTTTTTCCCTTTTCCTTGTAACTTTGATGGACCGATTGAGTGTAAGGCAAACTATTGTTGCACCTTTGTGTGCTCTTTTATTTTATTTTTTGAAAATGGTTAGCTACTTTATTATCTAAATGGTCCTTCATTATGGATAATCTTTCTTTTGTAAAACCCTTGATTATGTATTGTACTTCTCTCGTCTTTTTGTTGGTTTGACTTATTTTAAGCCTTAGCACTTGACATGAGGATGGTGAGGAGACCAGACTTATGTTAAGTGTGGCGGTAACACCCACCGTTCTTTAATTTCTGCTTCCGCAACACAAGATTTAAACGAAATTTTCAAGTCTTGATTTTGGGGTGTTACAATTAGTGCTTCCAAGAGTATTGTGTATAATGGTATCCATATGAGATACAATTCCATGAGACAACTATTGAGGACCGATGTGATCTCCTTAGAATCTGTTAGGCCATAGAGAAATATGAAAGATCCTCTTACTAAGGGTCTAACTAGGAGGGTAGTCCTCGAATAGTCAAGATGGATGGGTCTTAAGCCTTTGAGTTGAGGATTGTATGGTAGATACCACTTTTGATCAAATGAAGCCCTTTATTGTACTATGTTCCTATCCCTATGGCGACCTATAATGCTTTGGCTAGAGGTTGAGCTTAGACTTTTAATGAGTTCATAGCCCTTATTTTTGTATGGTCCTAGTGAGACGAACTTTATAAACTCCCCATTTGATGCATATGAGGTTGAGAATTCTCGTGCTATTAATGAATCTATAGCCTTTTATGGTAGCATTGTTGAGAAGCACCTAATTGATTCACCTAGGTGAGTATGAAGATGGGTAGCCTTCTATGAGAGGCTAAGGTTATTTTCTAGAGTGCTCATGAGTACCAAAAGTGTGCACATGGCCAATAAAAGTGTAGGTTTATCATCATGAAAACCATATATTTTATGGTAAGACATGTGTTGTGGGGGGCTCAGTTAAAGTCAAGGAAATTCCTAATTCATTAACTCCCTAAACATGGTTGTTTCTCTACTTCACTACGTATCAATTCAATTGTAATGATATTGATACTTAAGTGTTGTGCCTTCCTAGTCTAAATTCTTTTTGTGTTTTTATTTAGTTTTACCATTGATGGGGGATTGTTGGTAGCAATGTTGCTTTTGCCTTTACAAAGTCCCACATTGGTGGGTTGATTTGTTCTTTTTGAGTTTTTATACCCTCTTAACCAATGCTTGCTTTAGACAAAAGCTTGAGATGGCTTTGTATGTTGGGCATGAATTGGACTTCAAACCATATACGTGTGCTCGTCACTACCTTCCATTCGGGCTAAGTTAAGCAAGCGTGTAGGTCTTTCGTCTGGTTATTCTTTTATTTTAGTTACAAATTTCATTACAGACTTCATTGATCAATTCTAGTTTTGTGAAAAGTTGGACTTGGTCTCTTGCATTCCTCATCATGGAGCTGATCATCCAAGACCTCAACTAGTGGTAACCATTTCTTTTTCTTTGATTTTTTTGCCCGTCTAATTGGGATAAAAACAAGTTTTTTTTTTCTTTTCTTTTCTTTTTCTTTTTTTTTTTGTTACCGTTTTTCGAAGTAGATCAGGTCTCTTCTCCAAGCTTTCCTCTCTTTATCCAAATCTAACATTTTGGGCATTGTTCATACGATTTTCATAGCTTCCATTTACAAGTGCACATAACGGAAGCTTGTTGTGCTAATCTTGGGGTGAAACAGGATTGCATCACGGTCCGTTCAGAATATCACTTCAAAGCAACGGTTACAATTTGTGGCACAACCATTCCATAAGCATTTATTACATTCTCTTTTGATTCGGCTTACCATAATTTCTTCTGCGACTATGTATGCTATTGCAATTTTTTCCTGCACTTGCCTCTTCTTCGATCTTTCTTCTCTCTGCAATTGTAATATACAATGCAGAAGAATGCACTTAGATAGTGAGCTGCTGATATTTGGGCTCCAAGAATGAGAATATTCCAATCGATACTATTTTCATTGGTTGCTCTGCATAGAAAAATGCTCTCTTAAACCACTGTACGGGTGTGTTGCTTATTAGATTTTTCTTACATCAGCCCCATCATGTCTCTTAACAGCAACGTCTCTGATAACCAGCATTACACAACGAATTGCTATTTCAGAGCAGAATGCCCCTCCTCGTTAATCATCTACCCCAAACACGTAAGTATTAGAAACATAGCCCACTGCTTTCATATGTTGGATCATATCACCTAACAATGTGTATATGATGTCGGCCTTGAAGTGAGTTCTGTCTTCTGCAAGAAAGACATGCAACATATTGTTTATTTCAACCCAACTACAGCCCGGCTCTTTAGTCACTCCGCTGGTCTCCAATTTTCTCCTCGAGTTATTCACATGAGCCCACATTCCTTTCGATGCATAGGTATTTGAAAGCAAAATGTATGGCCCACTATCTGCTGGATCAGCGGATATTGCCTGAGCGGCTGCATATTCACTCATTTGAACATTTGCAGCAGCTTGACATGCACTAAGCAAAGTTCTCCAGACTATCGGTGCCGGCTTTATAGGCATATTTAAGATGAAATCTTTTGCCTCTTGAAGTTTACCTTCTCGACCAAAAAGAGAGACCATGGAAGCATAATGCTCTGTCCCTGGTTCAATTCCATAGCAGAGCATTGACTTGAAATGATTAATTCCATCGGCTACAAGCCCTGCATGATTGCATGCTGATAGAACTCCCACAAATGATACATAGTTTGGTCGTATGCCCTCTTTGAGCAACCTCTCATACACAGAAAGAGCTTCTTTAGCTTCCCCGTGATGAGCATATGCAGAGATCATTGAGTTCCAACATGCAACGTCTCCAAAAGTAGTTATATTGAACATTTTGCGAGCTTCATCTAAGTTTCCACATTTGGCGTACATGCCTACAAGTGCATTAGTTACAAAAGAATTGGATTCTAGACCTGCCTTAAGCAGCTGGTTATGAAACTGCTGACCTAACCGAAGACTTGCAAGGCTACTAGCCACTGTGATCATCGCAACATAAGTGGAATCATTCGGCTTTTGCCCAGATAGTTGCAACCGATGATAAAGCTGAAGAGCTTCTTCATTTTCCAACAGCTGAATTAGGCCAAAGAACAAAGCATTCCACACCACCACATCTTTACTGGTTACCTCATCAAACACAAGTTTTGCATCGTTCAGAGAAGAACATTTGGAGTAGACATCGATCAGAGAACTAGCAGCAAATACATCCAATGAAGCCCCAAACTTCATCATTAGACCATGGATTTGTTTGCTCACATTCAAAGCACTTACTGAGGCAGATACACCAAGAAGACTAATAAAAGTAAGAAGATTAGGAGGGAATGATTCAAGTCTCATTCTAAGAAAGAGACCCAGCGCTTCCAGCAACTTATCATGCCTCGAGTATCCTTCAATCATTGCATTGTAAGACACAACATTGTACTCACTCATGCCATCAAAAGCTTTTCTTGCGTCTACCAGTGAATTACACTTAGAGTACATATCTATCAGACCAGTCATTACAAACTCATCAGACTCCAGATTTTCCTTGATAGTGTAGGCATGAACCTGCTTCCCACGTTCAGGTGCTTCAAGTGAACCACAAGAAGTGAGGACAGAGCTGCAGGCAAAATCATCAGGCTTCCAACCCAATCTGAACATTTCAGAAAATAGTTCCCATGCAGTAGTATAAAATGAGTTCTGCATGTAACCAGCCATCATTGTAGTCCATGTAATTATGTTTTTCACATCCATCTGATCAAATAACTTCTGCCCAATTTTCACTCCACCACATTGTGCATAGAAATCTATTAAAGCATTCATCATGGAAATATCCATATGAATTTCTCTTCTCAAAACATAGGTGTGAATTTGCTTACCACATTCGAGACATTGACATATTGCACAAGCACTCAATGCACAACAAAGAGCATATTTATCAGGAGAAATACCAGCGTTCATCATTTGAGAAAACATCGCTAAAGAAGCATCACTTCTCCGACTTTTTGCATAACCTGTCATCATTGCTGTCCAAGTCGCTGTAGTTCTCACAGTTAGCTCATTGAAAGCCATTCTAGCTTCATCCATGTCACCCACTTTTGTATAGAAATCAATCATAGAGGTACTAACATAAACATCTTCATTAAATCCAGTCTTTAATATGAAATTATGCAACTGGGCACCCAGATGATGAACACCTAAGCGTGTGCAAGCACGAAGAACACTAGCTAGGATAAATTCATTCGTGTTTTCATCACAGCTTCTTCGAAAATCCAAGAAGATCATCAAAGCTTGTTGACCATAACCTTCTTGAGCATACATTGTGACTACTGTAGACCATGAAACTAAGTTCTTCTTAGGCATTTTGTCGAACAATAAGCGAGCATAATGGATACACCCTGACTTAGAGTACGAATTCATAAGAATATTGCCTAAAAATGTATCAAATTGAAAACCCCAGATGATTATTCGGCCGTGAACTTTGTACAAATATTGAAGAGGATCCTCTATGATATGCAATTGTAAGAGATTAGCAAATTCAGTCCTCTTGTATCGGAGCTTACAGGCGGAAAGATATCGAATTTCTGACTTTACGTTAGATGCTATGGTGGACACATTAAAGACTTGACTGAAAACAGTTTTAGGATGAGATATGAAGGGCAGGGACACCGGGTACCATTTTTTCATTCTGAAGTAACGAATATGGCATAGCAGCCAATAAGATCAATTCGAGAAAATACTTACGTCTATCTCCGGTCGTAAGTTTTCCAAATTGTCAAAATTTAACGAACGCGTCGACGGGGTTGGCTTGTTTTTGTTTGATCTCCTCCTGTTTCGGCCTCGGACCAGACAAATTATGTGTTATGCGTAATTCAAACCAAACTATACTAATAATTTATGGTTTAATTTGCTTTTAGAATTTTACATCTTAAATATCTAAACTTAACTGTTCAACCGAACAGAACTTCATTATTCTTACGAAAATAAAAATTAATCAAAAATCAATACTAAATTATAATTAAAAATATTATTTTTAATGTAGAATATCATATTCAATAATCTTCTACAAAATCCAGAATCTTTTTTGAAGGTTTACAAAGTTACAAACACATCATCCAAATTGATACTCCACTTAAATTTTATATTGCCTTGAATTCTTGATAGGATAAATTAGATCTATATCAAGATCTAGCTCCTTTTAATGGAAAATCTTCTATTTCTCAATAAAACACCCTTACTACTCTCTACTACTCTTAGTTGAAGAAGGAGAAGAGAAGAAGAAGAAGAGCACACCTTTCATCTAACTCTCTCTATAAGTCACGAATGAACATTTTTCATTAAGTTGGAATGTGTTGAAATCCTTTAAGTACAAGGTATATATATGCATGCACTCATGTAGGTCCTTTTATTAATAACTCCACTAATTAGCCTTATTAATAAAATAAATCTCTTAAGGCACGACACACTACATATATTAAAGGTTATAATAAAAATTTATAAGTATTACAAAGTATATAATAAAAATAACAAAGTTACATAACTTAATAATACAATGCATAGAAATTTTATAGTCTTGTAGCCTTATTCTTCTTGACACTTTGTAGTCCTTGTAATCCATTATCATTGCCTTGTACATCAAAAATCTTCAATCAACATGAACTTCATGAATTTCTTGCAAACATATATAGTATCCTACAAGAATTACTTGACAAAACATTAGAAGACTAAGAATTTTCAAGAACAATTGGTTCTACCTCCAAATATGTTAATTCTTTTTTTTCTTCATTATTTGAAGAATAAGATTGAGAGTTTTCTAGATATGCTCCTAGATCAATTTCTACTATAATATCTAACTTATTATAAAATTATATAAATATGGTTGTAAATATATAAATATTATTTGAATATATGTTGTATATACAATTGTAAGGGGAAAATGATTGAAACACAATTCAAGTAATGTACAAATTATATAATATTTTTTAAATAACTTTTTATCTATTTAAGTATGTAGATCACAAAAATATAAATAAATAAATAAACATGATAACATATGCAATACCCCACCTTTCAAATATATAATTGAATTTGATAATATAAAAATGAGAAAATTATGTTATTTAGAGAATCATTGCCTCCTTCAATAAAACTTAAACCCTGAGCATGTTTCTAAAGAGTCTCCTAACCTTATCAGGATCCCCGCTCACAACTTTAATCCGTGAGGTGTTTTGAACTACTTTTTAGCCGTCTAACTTTTCCTAAATCATTATGAAATGATCATATTTAGATTCCTTAAATAGAATTTTCTATGCCACCTAACCATTATAAAAAAATGATAAATGAAGATTTTGACAAAAACACCATTTTTGTCTTAGTTAGCCTTTAGTGCATTTTGTGTCTCAAAATGATCTTTTTGATTATCTAAAATATACAAAACTTCACAGATTATTTTAATTTGATGTTTTAAATTTAAAAATAAAATAGAATATTTTATCTTTAATTTTATTACTTTTAGAAAAATTGTCATTTTCTGACAAAATAAGTTACCAAAACTTAATTGTCTATACTTAAATATTACCTCATCTTTTAGGATTCAGTCCTAATCATTCAAGTTTACCCTAGAACTAATTTCAACCTTCCATCTTGTGCCATATGTAACATCACAACCATCACCTCACGCTTGATTGCATCAACAAACTTCTCCATTCTCTTTATTAGATTCCAAGAATATGCCAAACTAACCACCTATATCCTTCCACCTTAACTCCATTATGCTAATCACTTCACCATGCTCCCTTTCACATCCCCCCCGACATATGATTTTCTTCCCAAGTTGTGCTAATTCACTCAAGCTACCTTATCTATGGTCCCCCACCACAATTAATGAAGCTAATGATCATACCTCATGATTAACTTAAACTTTGAGTCTAGGCCATCATGTGTTTTCATCTCATTTCTCCCTCTTCAAGCCCCGTAATTCTTGTTCTCTTTTTCTCAATTTTAGAAGTCACCCAAATCGTCCATTCATGAACTTTGAATTTCCAAATACTCATCATCAACATATGAAATGCCCTAGAATTATTTACTTAGATATACTACTAAATAAGGATTTATTAAGAGATTAATTTATTTTATTACTTTATTTGGAATAAGAGGGATTTATTTAGGGCAAATTAATAGGAATTTATAAATTTTTTTAGAAGAAAAATTTGACTTTTGTTATTTAAAAAGAAATGTAGGAGAAATATTTTTATTAAAAAAACCCTAAATTAGCCTAAAAAGAAAATTTAATATTATTTTAAATAAATATTTTATTTTAGATACCTAAATTATTCAAACCCAAAACCTAAATTTTTCCTTTCTTTTCTTCCTTTCCTTTTTCTTTTTCTTTTCTCCTTTTTTTTCTCCTTCTTTTCTCCTTCCTCCGCGGCCCAGCATTGCTGCATCCTTATGCGGAGATTCAACGCCGCGTTTCGACTTGTTTTCAGATGAGGCGCTGCGTATCATTTAATGACCAAACTAACCAGCGCGACCGGCCCGGTTCTCCTTTTTCTTTTCCTTCCCGGCCGATCGGCCCACCTCCCTTCTCCTTCCTTCTTCCTCCCTTCTCCTCCGTCGACGCAGCCTGCAACTCCCAGCCCGAAAATGGCGGCGCTGGCCACGACGAATTTGACCAGCCAATTAACCCCTCTTTTTCTTCCTTTTGACTCGCACTTTGACTTGGAACAATCGATTATCCTCAACTCCCACTCGTTTCCTCTCTTTTGCTTCGCGAAAGTTCGACCCCGACCCAAACTAACGCCGGCCGATTTCTGTCACCGGCCACCAAAACCCTAGCAATAAATACCATCTAAGCGACCCCCAAAACCCTAATAACCCATCTAAACTCTATAAATAGCCTAATGGTGGATGTTTTCGAGACTTCTTCTTCTTGAAAACCATAAGAGAGATCTGCCTGCCACCGCCCCATCAGACGCCATTATCTCCTCCCCCGGCCAACTTCAACACCTCCTCTTGCTACCAATCTTTTCCCTGCAATACTATATAATTAACTAAACTAACCTTATTCCTCGATTCATCGTGTGCAAGCTTCTATAATCATCCAAAGTTGGCTAGTTGATTCGACAAGAATCTTGACCCTAAGACAGTGAACCACCATCCACCGCCACATCCGCCACTTCTAACACCTATTAAACCAACTATTAACTCCTACTAATTATCCTCTACAGCCCCATATGATTATTTTAATTTTCTTCCTCTCCATCACCCATTTTCCTAATTTTTGGCCCCCTTAGACCCATTTTCCGGCCACCTCCGGGAACCATCGTCGGTGCCACCTTCATCCTCCAACTCAAGGTGATGCCATAGACATTTTAAATACTTTATTTCGAATTATTTATAATTATTCTAATTTTAGCCAAAATTTTAGTATTAATTCAACTTTAATTATTATTATTATAATTATTATTATTAGTAATATTGACTGTATTCTAATTTCTAAATTTTTTTTACAGGTCTGGAAGTATTATTTAGTAAGATACAATAATTATCACGGCCTTTACCTATTTTCTTAGATTTTTACATAATTGATGTTATTATTAATAATATTTATAATAATATTATTATTAGTATAATTACTTGGTTGATACTGTGATTATTACTGGAAGAACAGAGGCCTTAAATTTTAATTATGCCTCGCATTTATAAAATTTATTAACATTATTAACATTTTTCAACATTATTTTAATTATATTACCATTATTACCTTTATTAAAATATAATATAAGTATATATATATACATTATTAATTTTATTATCATAATTCTGAATAATATTATGTTTATCATTGTGGGAGGGTTAGAAATCCAACTTTTAATTTTAAGAATTTTGATATCATTAATATCTAATATTCTATTTATAAAAAGTATCATTAATATTATTGTACTTTATTTATATTACTAATTATTTTTATTACTATTATTCTTATTATTATTATTATCATCATCATCATAGTTATGATATTATTAAATCTATTTTGGGAGAAGGGTAGAAACCCTTAGTTTATCACCTTTTCAAAAGAAAATAAGTGAATTAATTATATTAGTTCCTATAGTTAATTATTAAATAGTAAAATGTCATCCTAAAACCAAACCTCGAAATAAGTTAGAATTATATAAGAGAGTCTAATTCTAGTATGCTTTGATATAATAGGAACCCAATCAAATCCCTCAAGTGGAATAGGAGCGTGCACCAAGACCGGTGACGTTTTAGGTAACGGGTGCTAAGGCCTTTTATGTGCTTATGTGCATTATGTGCTTTGTATGCTATGTATTCTATGTTTGTCATTATTAATTATTTTATATGTGGTATGACATGGAGTTGAAGTATGTTTTTGTATGGCATGTGTACTATATGTATGTGACGATATGTGTTGTGACCCTATAAGACATGCATGAGCGGATGTCGATGTGGTTTGTGTGGGAGAAAGGATGAAAAAAAGAGGATGGGGAAAGAAGTTGACTAAGGGAAGTGAGTTGACCTAATTTTATTGTTTTATAAGGAATAATCTAATGTATGGTTTCATGTGAGAGAATATAAATTATGGTTTTATGCAGAGAATATAATATATGGTTTTATTTGGGAGAATATAATTTATGATGTTATATGGGAGAATCGAATTTATGGTGTGTTTGGAAAAATCTAATTTATGATGCTAATTAGGAGAATCTAATTTATGATGTTATATGGGAAAATCAAATTTATAATTTGATTGGGAGAATCTAATTTATGATTTGTTTGGGAGAATCCAATTTATGGTTTTGCTTGGGAGATTCTAATTTATAATTTCATGTGGGAGAATCTAACTTATGGTCTTATATGGGAAAATCTAATTTGTGGTTATGAATGGGAGAATCTAATCAATGGTAAGGTAAGGAGGAATCTTCGATTTTATGTTATTTGAATCTAGGGTTTGGTAAGGATGAATATTTGGTTGGTATGGATTGAATTTAGGGTTTGGTATGGACAAATCTTTGGGTTTTATATGGTTTGAATTTAGGTTTGGTATGGGTGAATCTTTGGTTTTGTGTGGATTGAATTTAGGGTTTTGTATGACGGAATCATGGTTTGTATGGTGGTATTTATAGTTGTATGGTGGTATTAGGGTTTACATGGTGGCATTGATGGTTGTGTGGTGGAGTTAGGGTTTTGCATGGGAGTTAATGATTACATGGAATTTAGGGTTTGCATGAAAAGTTCAAATGGTCGCATGGAATGTGTAAAGTTTGCATGGGAGTAAAATTTACGTATGAAAAGTTAATTTGGGTTGTAAGGGAAGTAATGTAAGCGTTGTTTGGGTAATTAAACACTTTGGATGGAAAATAATACGTGGAACATTATCTGGGTACGTAGGAGACGAATCTAGGGTTTGGAGTGGCTAATTGTGAATTGTCGTGATTAATTAAGGTTTGGAATGGCTAATTATGGTTGTTATGGTTAAATAGGGTTTGGAGTGGTTAATTATGGTTTGTGGTGGTTGATTAGGGTTTGGTGTGGCTACTTGGGGTTTTTGTTGTATCATGTGTTTTTGGTGATTAAAGTGTAATTATGAGAATGGGATCGATGATTGTGGGGTGTTAAAATGATTTGGGTGATGTGAGGTGGAGTAAGAGGGGATGTTAAGGCCTAAATTAGGGTTTTGGGATAAAACCCTAGAGTGAAATGCGAAGTAAAATTTGAGGATAAGTGTAAAGGGAGTGATTCATGCATGTATAGGGTTTGGTGGTAGCACATGTGTACTTGGTGAATAAAGTATGACGATGAATATGGAATTTATGATTTATGAGTCGTGCATGTCTATGGTGAAAGCTTCTGAATAAGATACTTAAAATATTAATTATCTAAAGTGGAAGATCGTTGAGACGGGACCAACCGATCCACCGGTTCGGAATAGTGGTTAGGGTTTTTACCCTATGTGTGACCGATCCACCGGTTATAATAATGGTTAGGACATGATGTCCTATGTGTGACCGATCCACCGGTTATAATAGTGGGGGTTCCCGAGCTCAACAGTCACAAACCAGAATGCTTAAAAGATACTAATTACTTATAATGGAACACCGTGCGAGAAGGGGCCAGACCGATCCACTGGCATATAATAGTGGTAGGGTATGTTACCCTCGCGACCGATCCACCGGCTAAAATAGTGGGGTTCTCGTACTCGTATGGACTTGATAAAAAGTATGGTGTGAAATGAATTCTGATCAGAGATTAATTTAAAAATTAATCCAGTCTACAATCGAGCCTTGTACTCTTACTTGGATGGTCGTAAGCACCTTATGTCATTGTGTTGGTAATTATGCCCTTCTATGTTCTGCATGATTTATGTATTTGTGTGTTGGCCTTAGTGATCAAGTCACCTTACTCAGTACTGGACCCGTACTAACACTACCTTGGTTGATGGGTCCTGTGATGATCCACTGATGGTGGGGAGCAGACCTCTTGTGCAGGTTAAGATCAGAGACTGTTTTGGTGTGGCAACCTGACTTGAGTGAGTAGGCAATCCGGAATTTGACCCATCGGATTTGATCTTGTTTAAATTTATTTCTATTTAAAAGTTACAAGTGTTATTTGAAACTTCAAGGGTATTGTAATTAACTCTTAATTTCTCGTACTCTGATTTTGTTGTATGATCTTTCGAATCCTTTTATGAATTGTTAATTTGTATTTAACGTAAATCTTTTCTTCAGCCTTAGCACTTGGTACTGGAACGGTTGGAGAGAACCGGTCTGGTACTAAGTGTGGCGGTAACATTCCCAGAATTCACAGGTTTTAAGTGTTTCTATCTTAATTGCTTCCGTTTTAAAAAAAAAATTAGTGAATTTTGGGGTGTTTCAACATATGTTTAGTTACAAGAAGAATTTTTATCTAATAGTAAATACCAAATTTTGAATACCATAGGTTCTAAGTTTGAATCCCCCTCCTCCCTCTCCTGGTATTTTAACACCTTCATGGTGTTTCCACCTAAATTGTAATTTGTACTTGCCTTTTGCGGACCTCCTATGAATAATACAAACATTTGTTTTGTTAATTCCTTTCTTTTTATTCTTTTACCTTATTATAATTATTGTTCAAACTAATTTTTTTATTATTGATTTTATTAGGTATATTAAATAATTTAAAGGGCTAATCAAGATCCCTCTCCTTTTCTATTTGTTTAATTTTTTTTCAACAAAGTGAAATTATTCTTACTCAACAACAAGCATGATCTTATGTATTATGTCATTGGTGGTTGTGCAATTTTTTGAATTTTCATGACTTATGATATGCATGTTAATATGTTAGATTCATGGAGAAACAATTTCATGACCTACTTGTATGCTCTATTTATAAGTGTTGTTACTCCTAAGTGCATGAACCTTATGATATGTGATATTGAATTATGTATTCGTTCTAATGATTATTATATCTAATCCTATAAGTATATGTGATATGCTGTATGCAGGCCCTATCTTTTAATTCTACATAAACGGTTAGTCAGTACCATAGTATTGAAGGGTTCCTTTTGTGGGCCTCTATCTATTCAATGGATAGTGTGTAACACCCCAAATTCACTATTTTTTTTTAAAAGCAGAAGCAATTAAAATAGAAATACTTATAACCTGTGAATTCTGGGAATGTTACCGCCACACTTAGTACCAGACTAGTTCTCTCCAACCGTTCCAGTACCAAGTGCTAAGGCTAAGAAAAGATTTACATTAACTCAAACCAGCAGTTCATAAAAGAACTCAAAAGATCATACAATAAAATCAGAGTATGCATAAACGTTTATGAACCATAATAGAATAGGAATCAGAGTGCGAAATCAAAATTCCTCGAAGGGAATAATCTTACAATCAATAAAAGATTTATTGGAAACACTTAATATAAATAATGAATCATTAGAGGGTAATTTAATACACCAGAAATAACACAATGATATAAAATCACATGAAGAGGAAATACGGCCACAACACTCTCGAAACTTTAAGCCAACACATGCTCGACACTCAGCCCCAACTAATGTCTCGCCCACCTGCATAAATTCAGAAAGGCATACTACTCGTGGGAATGAGCAGCACCCATGAAAAGGATGATCAGTACGCTACGTACTGAGTAAGGTAACCGAGCACTAAGGCCAACACATAAGCACATAAAATCATGCATAAGAATAAAAGATCATAAAGACCATCATCATATCATCATATCGACCAATCATTCAGGTACATACATAAAGGCCCAATCATAGTCCAGATTAATTACTTAATTAATCTTTTATCGGAATTTGATACACATTATGCCTTTTTATCAAATCCATGCGAATACGGAAGCCCCCACTATTATAGCCGGTGGATCGGAGGCACATAGGGTATCATACCCTAACCACTATTATAGCCGGTGGATTGGATACACATAGGACTACGCGTCCTAACCACTATTCCTAACCGGTGGATCGGTTGGCTCCGGCACGCATTGTGTTCCACTGTAAGTAATTAGTATCTTTTAGGCATTTTAGCAAAACTTTGGTTTGCGGTTGTTGAGCTCGGGAACCCCCACTATTATAACCAGTGGAACGGTTACGCATAGGACATCATGCCCTAACCACTATTATAGCCGGTGGATCGGTCACACATAGGGTAAACACCCTAACCACTATTATTACCGGTGGATCGGTTGCACATAGGGTAAGAACCCTAACCACTATTCCGAACTGGTGGATCGGTTGGTCCCGTATCAACGATCTTCCACTTTAAATAATTAGTGTCTTAAGTATCTTATTCAACGGCTTTCACCCTAGACATGCATGAATCACTCCTTTAACACTTCACACATTGTAACTCATAAATTCCATCCTCATGACTCCACTTTAATCACCAAAAACACCTGATACCGCAAAAACCCTAAGCAGTTGCACCAAACCCTAATTATCCACACGAACCCTAGCTCGATTTCCTACGTACCCATATAATGCTCCACGCACTATTTTCCCTTCAAATTTTCAATCACCCAAACAACACTTACATTACTTTCCTCAAATCCCAAATCAGCGTTCCATACGTAAACTTCACTCTCATACAAACTTTACACATCCCATGCAATTATTAACTTCCATGCAAACCCTAATACCACCATACAACCTTAACCATTATGTAAAACCCAAAATCTCATCATACAAAACCCTAAATTCAATCCACATAACTCAAAGATTCATTCATACCAAACCCTAGATTCAAACCTTATAAAACCCAAAGATTCATCCATACCAAACTAAGTATCCATCTTTTTACCAAACCCTAAGTTCAAACCATATACAACCCAAAGATTCATCCATACCAAACCCTAGATTTGAACCATATCAAATAAGAGATTCATCCATATAAAACCTTACATTATATCCTTCCACGCAAAACCATAAATTAGATTCTCCCAATCAAAACCATAAATTAAATTCTTCCATACAAACCATAGATTAAATTCTCTCACATAAAATCATACCAAACCATAAATTAAACTTCCCCATATAAAACTATAAATTGGATTTCACCAGACAAATCATAAATTAGATTCTTCCAATTAAAATCATAAATTAGATTCTCCCAAACAAACAATAATTCGATTCTCCCATATAACATCATAAATTACATTCTTCCAAATAAAACCATGCATTAGATTATTCCTTATAAATTCATAAAATTAGGTCAACTCACTTCCCTTAGTCAACTTCTTTCCCCATCCTCCTTTTTCATCCTTTCTCCCACATAAAATCATATCAACATCCTCACATGCATGTCTTACAGGGTCACAACACATATTGTCACATACATGTAGTTCACATGCCATATAACAACACAAATGCATGCTTGAGCTCCATGCCATACCAAATATGCAATAATTACAATAATAACATAGGATGCATAACATATAAGGAACACAATGCACATTAGCACACAAAAGGCCTTAGCACCCTTTACCTAAAATGTCACCGGTCTTGGAGCATGCTCCTACGCCTCCTTAGAGCTTTGACCAAATAATAACCTTAACAAAATTCTAACTTTGCTAAAAACATAAAAATAATAGAGATATTATAAACCTTGATAATATAGGGTTAAAGATTTTACCCTAATGATAATAATGATACTAATATAATAATATCAAGGATAATAAAACTAATATCAATGAGAATATAAATAATAATAACAATAATAATAATAATAATAACATATAAGTTTTAAAATAACTAATGACTTACCATTTATTTAATATTAATATTAAAAAAATTAATAACATATATAATAATATTAAAATAATAAAGATAATGATAATATTATTATTAATGGTTATAAGAACAGTAGAAATAATAATACTCAAATAAATAAGTGCAAATGTTAATACAAAATTAGGGCCTAAGATTTTCCAGAATAAATAATAAAACGTTAATAATAATTATTCTAATAATTATAATATTATTAATAATAATAAGAATAAGAATGATAATAATCCTAAATAATTCAATTAATAACTTAAAATTCGAAACTAACAATAAAATTATTTTATTACCACTCCCCACCCTGCAAGTACAATTTAGCATAAATTTTACATCAAATAATAATAATATTAATAGCAAGGAAATAATTATTATATTCGAATAATTACTAATAAATAAAATAAAAATAGAATAATTTACAATAAATAGTAAATAATGATTAGGAAGGTCTAGGGTTTCACCTTGATTCGACGGGAATGGGCGGCGCCGGCGGTGGTGCACGGTGGTGGCCGGAAAATGGGTCTAAGAGGGCAAAAGATGAAGAAATGAAGAGAAGGAGCAGGGGAGAACTTAAAATAATGTTATGGTTCGATGGAGAAGGATTAGAGGGAGTGGCGGAAACGGCGGCGGACACGGCTTAAGGGTTTCGGGGTGAAAATTCCGGCGAAACAAGCAGCCAACTTTGCATGGTTATTGAGGCTCGTGCAAGAAGAATCGAAGGTTGAAAATAGTTTGGTTAACTAGAGGATGATGCAGGGAATAATTTGGAATGCGGAGGTGGCAAAATACACGTCTGAAGTCGTGGTGATGGCAGCCCTCGCCGAGGGTTTTGGGGAAGAAAAATCTTCCACAACTCCTACAATCAGGCTTTTTATAGATGGTGGATGAGATAATAAGGTTTTGGGGGTCGGTAGGAAGGCAGGACGACGGCGCGGGCTGCGCCGTGCCGAAGAAGAAGAAGAAAAGAAAAAGGGGAACTGGGCCGCGGCTGGCACAGTCGACGAAAAGAAGAGGAAAAAGAAAAAGAAGAAAAAGAAAGAAAAAGGAAAGGAAAAAGGAAGAAAGAAAAAGAAAAGGGGAAAAGGAAAAGAACAATAATTAGATTAGGCCAATTAAATTAATCTGAATATTTAAGATATTTAAAAATAATAATATTTAAATAAAATAATATTTAAATCCCTTTTTAGGCTAAATTATGATTTTTAAAAGGTTTTCCATAAATTCCATTTTAATTAGCAAAACACCCTAATTCCTCCAATTAAATTATTTATAAACTTATTATTAAATTTAAAAATATTTTATCATTCTTATTTTAAATAAAATAATTTATTTAATTAATTTCCAAAATAACATATTTAATTATCCAAAATATCAAAATTTATCTAATAAAAATACTTACAAAATTATTCTTAATTTTTCCTAATGAATTCCTTTTTATTTTAATAAAAGTAATTTATTTAAATAATTTTTCTAATAAAATATCATTTAAATATAATTTATAAAATTAGAAATTTTCGGGGCATTTCACAGTGTCCTTTGCAGATTAGCCCATAGATACTATTCAAGTTTATATACGGATTAAAAAGTGTAGAACTATCTAGAAAGGTTTTAGCGTTTTCTTATAAACTTTTATTTTCCTTTCTTTTATGATTTTTAATCTGCAGCCAGTTATAGTGGATTTCATTCTTATTATGTAATTAAAGTGCTACTCTAATTTAGTTTTGAAATTTGTATTTGTGTAAGTTGCTTGTTGTTCCTTTAAGCCTTAGTACTTGGTATTGGAACGGTGGAAGAAAACCAGTTTGATACTAAGTATGATAGTAGTATCCCTGAAATTTACTATGTTTACTTTCGGTTAAATTTTAATAAAATAAAATTTTTTTTAGTAGTGAATTTTGGGGTCTTACATTAAGTGTAGTCAGAGATGTACATGATAGTGGGTTTGCAAGTTAGTTATGGTTGCACAAATTCAAGATCTCATCCCCATCTACAAAAAGAGAGTGGGAGAGGTGAGAGAGAACAAAAGGGGAGGCTTGCCTCCAAAAGTGGCTTTTTATAAAAAATATTTATAAATAAAAAATCTAATTGATGTAAATATAATATCAGAGGACTAAAACATGCTTATTAACATAATTGAACTTAAATCAAAAGTTTTCATAACCATTAGATAGAAATTAAAATCAAAATAAAAATAGATATGAAATTGTAGGTAAACAAGTCAATTGCTTTGGGTAATCCACTTGCTTGGTTTATCAAGGACAAGAATATAAATTTCCCTAGTGCACCAATCAATCAGTTATGCAAATTAGTTGATTGCTACACCTAAAATTTACCTTTTTATTAGAATTTTAAACTCATTTCAAAGCCAAAACTCATTTATTTTATATCAACATGATTTTAAATACAATTAGAAGGATTTTTAGATGGGATATTACAGCACTAGGCCTTTGAAAGAGACTTCATCTTCAAATTCCACAAAAGAAACACATTGATATAAGCTCAAAACATAAGTAATCCTAAGCCATCATATAGAAGATCACAATAATTAAGGGTTAATACATGAAAAAAAGGTACTACCTGTAACACCCCCAAAATTCACTACTGAAAAATTTCGTTAATTAAAAGGAAATTAGCGAAAGCAAATAAACAAAGCGTGAATTTTGGAAGTATTACTGCCACACTTAGTACCAGACCGGTTCACTCATACCGTTCCAATACCAAGTGCTAAGGCTAAGAAAAGTAAAATACATTCTAAAAGAAATTCAACACACATAAATCAGAGTAGTGCATCAAATCGTTTACAGGAATAAAATCCACCAATGGTGGTTACTTTAACAACGTTAACATTTAAAACCAAGAATTTAAATGAGAAAGAGAAAAAGCCTAACGATACCGGATAATTCCTTACTCTCTTTCCCATAGCCCACTTAAGTAGCACCTGAAAATACCTGCAAGGGCACTGCCTATTGAATAGGCAGGGGGCCCATGAAGGGAATCCCTTCAGTACTACGGTACTAAGTAACCCTTTAATACCACACTTAAAGACAGGCCCGCATACGACACATAATGCAAGCTACACACATAAATAATGAGAGGTGCACACATAACAATAACATGCACAATAATTCATCAATCACGATCGATACTTTGGGCCTTAAGCCATGTCATAGTGTAAGATCAATACATTCGGGCCTTAAGCCATTATTCCGTCATCATTCCATCAATCTCATATTTTATATCCATGTGAGTACGAGAACCCCACTATTATAGCTGGTGAACCAGAAGTAAACACACAAGGCAGAACACCTCTGACCACTATTATTGTCGGTGGACCGGTCTGGCCCCTACTCACATGGTGTTCCACTATAAGTGATTAGTATTTTTCCATAATTTTATCCACATACAATATTGGTTTTATTGAGCTCGGGACCCCCACTATTTTAGCTGGTGGACTGGAATATATATAAAATCATCATCCAGGGCACAACGCTCCTGACCACTATTATAACCGGTGGACCGGTACTCATAATCACATACCAGGGCAACACGCTCCTGGACCACTATTATATCCGGTGGACCGGTACTCAATATCACATACCAGGGCAACATGCTCCTGGACCACTATTATAACCGGTGGACCGGTACTCAATATCATAATCATCTGGGCCTGGCTCATTAATATTCCACTTTCAATGATAGTATCTTTCATTTTCTTTAATCAGCACATCAATCATATTTATTTGCATCGAACGAGAGATTAATAACCCGGGACACAAAGGTACACCGATCGTACCGGTGCATATCAGCTACTCAGTACCCTTCAACCACGAACCCAAGGACGCAAAAGTACCCTGGTCGTACTGGTGCATACAACTAACTTAGTACCCTACCGACAAGGACACCTAATCCATAGGTATGTATACCCCCTAACTAGGACCGTAGAGCTAGAAAGAGTAAGATATAGGGTCTGGCTGGGGCACAAAGGCACACCAGCAAATACCAGAATAATCGTGGACTAAACCATGTCCTTAGGGGAGCGACCCCTAAGGAGTCACCATTCCCGATCTCAAGGTCTTTCACTTTAAGTAATAGTGTCTTAATTAGAGTGATCACGAAAAGCACAACAATCGGATACTTACTCACTTTCAATTGTTCTGATATTATTAATCGTTTCTTATTCAGATGATTATCCAGGATATCACAGAGAGATCATTAAGGCCATACTAATTATCAAATACTCTTACTTTGCTAATCAACATTATCTGAATCATATTATAATGTTCCACAATATCAAAGACATGTTAGGTACAAATTACTCATTTGCCCTTTACTTATGTAACTGTCAAGTATCCATTCCTTACTCACCAAATTACCATCTTACCCTTTAGGTTATATAATTACCAAATTACCCTTTTTATGGTTTAGGTTACCAAGTTATCCCCTACACTTTTTAGATCACCATTCACCCCTCATAATTGCTACACTTATCATATTTCCCAATGGTTGGTTAGATCACCAAATCGCCCTTCTCCTTTGTTATAATTACTAAATTGCCTTGAGTTGGATAAATTACTAAATTACCCTCCTTCATTATCATGATTACTATTTTGCCCCCTTTAGTTGGTTAAATAATTATCACTTTACCCTTTAATCGGCTAAATTACCAAATTTCCCCGTTTAGTTGGATAAATTACCAAATTGCCCTTCTCCTTTATCATAATTACCATTTTACCTCTCTCAATTATTTTAATTGCCTTTTTATCCTTTTTAACTATCATAAATCCCAAATTTTCCTTCTTCATAATTACAAATATTAATTTACCCTTCTACATAATCATAATTACTATATTACCCTTCTCCATTATTAAAATTACCATAATGCCCTTTAATTGGTTAATTTACCAAATTACCCTTCTATAGCATCATACTTATCCAATTGTCATTCTACAATCATAATTTAATTGCTAAATTATCTTTTGTCGTTATCATAATTACCAAGTTACCCCTTACTCCCAAGTTTACCATAATATCCTTTTATTTACAAAATTACCATTTTACCCCTTCCATCCAATTTTACCATAATATCCTTTTATTTATGAAAATTACCACCATACATCTTTTACTTTACAAATTACTATTTTACCCTTTCACATCCAAGATTACCATCTTTATCTTTCCTTACATAATTACCATTTTGCCCTTCTTTTCCAAATTACCATAGTACCCCTTTACTTATAAATTACCACTTCACCATTCACTTATAAAATTTACCATATTACCCTTTACTTATGAAATTACGATTTTGCCCCTCTACCTCCAAAATTACCATAATGCCCTTTTACTTGAAAAATTACCATAATGCCCTCCTTCATCCAAAATTACTATTTTACCCCTACTTCCAAAATTACCATTCTTACCACTTACTTATAAAATTATCATTTGGCCATTTAATCATAAAATTACCATATTATTCTTTTATCTCAAAAATTATCGAAATACCCTTTTCACTTGTAAAATTTCCACTCAACCCCTTTATTCACCATTTTTATGAATTTACTAACACTACATAAAATAATGATATTAATACTTCATTTTTATCATCTAAGTCCACCAACTTGTCATTATTCAACATAATACTCATTAGCAACTATATACATTGATTCATATACCTCATAAGCATAATTACTAAAACACCCTTAGACAATAACATTATTCATGCATTAGCAACATGATACATCATAAACAAGCATTTAACATTTCCATCAATATTCAAACTCCTTCCTTAATTAACATACCTACATATGGCGCAAAAGTTATCATGCTTTTTCTTTTTATCAAACAATATAAGAAACCATATACATATCATGCTAAGCACACAAAACATGCATAAAATCATACTAAACCCTTAATGTGCTAGCATACGTTTTTCCATATATTTAAGGGAGGATTAACGGTTACCTTAATCCCATAAAATATCAAATCTTACCAAGCATAATTAGCAACTCAACACCTAAAAATAACATCCATCATTATTATGTTAGAAATAAGAAGTTAAAAGGATAAAACTTTATAAAAAAATTTATTTAATAATAATACACTTTAATTAAATATGGATATACCTAAAAAATTTTCCAAATTAAATCCAAAACAAGGGGGAGGTCACGCTGCATGAGCAGCGTGAGTTTCATGCAAAACCATGGGGGGAAAAAGGGCTCAAAGAGGGTGAAGGGAGCAAATTTTGTTATTTTCGGGTTAGGGTCTTTAAGCTAGAAAAGAAGGTGAATGGGGGAGGTTCTAAGGTAGGGGAATGGTGCAGAAGTGAAGAGGGGGTGTAGGTGGAGGCTAAAGGTGGTTTCACGGCGGCATAGGGCGGCAGAGATGGCGGCGGAAAGGCGGCGAAGTTGGCTGCCGAGAAGGGTTGAGGGGAAGGGGTTGTGAAGGAAGGAAAAGGAGAGGGAAAAATGGAGGGGTGCAAGAGTTGTTTTCGGCCAACTAAGGCATGGCGGTTGTAGAGGGGGTTGCACGGTGTCGAACGGTGGGTTGGGTGGTGGCAGAGGTGGCCGAAAGGCGGCGGAAGAGGCGGTTGCAGGCGGCTCGGTGGTAAGGGGGAAAACTGGGGAGAAAAAGGAGAGGGGTCGAGAAGGGAGGGAGTGTAGGGCTCGAGGGGCGGCGTGGTGGTGCAGGGTGGTAGTAGGTGGTGGCAGAAGGCGGCGCAGGGGTTGGTATTGGTGGTTCAAGCGGCGGCGGGCGCGGCGAGCAAGAACCGAGGAAGAAAAATGGGGAAGAAGGAAGGAGAGAGGAGGGAGCTCGGGGGAGGAGAAGGGCTCGAAAATGAGGGGAATGGAGGGATGGGGAGATGGAGAAAAAGAAGAGGGAGAAGAGAGGGGCAGGGATGGCCGGCGATCGGTGCTGCAGGTGGCAGGTGGTAGGGGAAAAAGAGGGAAGAAGAAGGAAAGGGAGAGAGCATGTGGGGCTGTGGTCCAGGGCCGGTTTGGCTCGAAAAGGGAAGGAAAACGACGGGGGAAGAGAGAGAGGGAGAGGGAGTAGGTGGTGGTGGCGGGCGGTTGTAGTTGCAGGGCTGGCATGGCGACGGGAGCATGCCGGAAAAGGTAGAGGAAGAGAGGAGAAGAGGGCTGGGCGAGCGGCTAGACCTGCGTAGGAAAAGAAGGGAGCCAGCCGGTCCAGGGGAAAAATAAGGAAGCGTTTGGGCTGGTGTGCTGGGCGGCGTGCGCGAGGGAGAAGAGGGAGGAGGCGGGCCGAAGGCCCAATGCGTAGGGAGAAGGGAGAGCAGGCTAAGCGGGCGACCCAAGGGGGAGAAAAAAGAAAAGAGAAGAAAGAAGAAAAGGAGAAAAGGAGAAGGAAAAGAAAAAGGAAAAATGGGAAAAAAGGGGAAATAAATTAAATCAATTTATAAAATCATAAAAACGTAATATTCTTGATAAATTATTTAATTTAATAATTTAATTCATTATAATCTAAAATATTAATTTTAAAAAGGATAAAGTGGGTAAAATATTAGTTTGGAAAATTATTTAAATAAAATAATATGATAAATAGCAAAATATTTATTTTTAATTTATTAAATACTCTTATCCAAATTTTCATACTCCAAAATTCATAAAATAATTAAAATAAATAATCTTAAAGCAATTTTATTCCAAATAAAAGTAATTTATTAAAATATAGGTTTTCAAAATTTTTGGGGGATTACAAGTGGTCATTCACCAATTCTTATGGGATTGACCTTGACTACTACTCTTACCCCATGCGCCTACGGGTACGAAATTATTAAGTTTCTTGCACCATTGCTGGGGATTGGCAACGAGTGACATTAGGACCCAATGAATTTATTGTGAACTAGACAATTTATTTTATATTTGTAATTTCTTTTTGTGGTATACTAATCTTAGGTGTATAATTTTTTCATTTAGTGTAGGTACACCAGTGCATGACCCGCGCCAATAGGGGTGAATTAGTGCCAGTTGATTCCAAGATCGAGAGGATTATCTTACATTTACGCTGGTCACACACTACAAGCATTGATGTAGAAAACAACCCTCCACCCCATGATGGATAAATCCCACCATAAGGGCACATCCTACTCCAAGAACAAGATCCTATCTAAGAGCAAGCTCCCATTCCTAAGTTGCTTTGGAATTATGATACACGAGCCTTGATGGCTCAACCTTAAGCATAGAAAAACCTGCTGTTCACGCTAATAATTTTGACATCAAGCCTGCCATCATCTAGATGCTACAAACATTAGTTCAATTTGGAGGTAACCTTAATGAAGATCCCCACTCCTACATTACCAACTTTATAGAAATCTATGAAACTTTTAAGCTAAATGGTGTTTCTAATGATGCAATTAGGCTTAGATTGTTCCCTTTTTCTTTACGTGATAAGGCTAAGAGTTGGTTACACTCATTAGGCTCAGGGTCTATGGCTACTCGGGATGATTTGATGAAGTCTTTCCTTTCTAGATATTTTCCACCATAAAAAATTGTAAAATTAAGGAATGGCATCACTACTTTTATGCAAAATGACCTTGAATAAATCTATGATGCTTAGTTATGGTTTAATGATTTACTTAGAAAATTCCCACACCATGTCTTACTTATATGGCTTCAGATGTAAACTTTTTACAATGGTATCTCTGCTACTAACTGGTTTATGATAGATGCAATTGTAGGGGGTATTTTTATGAACAAAACTCTGAAGCAAGTTGATGAGTTCATTGAAGATCTAGCCTCAAATTCCCACAAATGGCACTCAGAACATGCCCTAGTGCAAAAAAATCTAGGAATTCATTATTTAGATGCCATCACATCATTATAGGATAAAATTGATTTTCTTGTAAAGAAATTTGACAATATAGGTAGTGCCTCTTATATGTAGGTACCAGCAATGCATTAGTGTGTGACCTATGTGGTGGATCACACATGAGCATGGAGTGTCAAGTTAGGAATCTCTTCTAACAATCTTATGACCAACTGAACTGCATAGGTAATAGTTATAGGAGATTGAACAATCCCTACTCTAATGTGTACAATCCTAGATAGAGAAATCATCCAAACTTTAGTTAGTGAAATAAAGTTCCTATAAATCATCTGAGTATCATACAACAATGACCGACACCTCTAGCTCCTCTACTACCCCAACAATCTCAATCTTCTTTCTTTAAATATATGATGTCCAAGTTCATCACTCGCACCAAGAGAACCCTTCAAAAACATGATGCTCAAATTCAAGCTCATCTTTAGAAACAAGATTCTCGCCTCCAAATTCAAGATGCATCCATCAAGAACCTTGAGGTACAGATTGGACAACTCGCTAATATCATTTTATGTAGAGAACCTAACACTTTGCCTAAATATGCAATCATTAACCCCAAATAACAAATCAATGTAATAGCTTTGAAGAGTGGGAAACCACTACCTGAACTATACCCTCAAGAACTCAAGGAAGATAATGAAAAAGATCCTAAAGAGAAAGCACTTGAATCACAACTTAAGGTAAATCACACTTCACCTCAAGAGGTAAAAGCATATGTTCCCCCTCCTTCATTTCCAGGTAGGATTGTACAATGTAAGTTAGATACCTAATTTCTAAAATTCCTTGATATGATTAAGAAAGTGCACATTAACTTGCCTTTTTTTGACATTGTGAGACAAATGCCTAGTTATTGTAAGTTTCTCAAGGACATAATCACTCACTAGAGGAAATTGGATGAGTTTGAAATTGTAAGCTTGAATGACGAATGTTCTACTATCTTGTAGAATAAAATTCCTCCTAAGCTCAAGGATCTAGGGAGTTTCACTATCCCATGTGTGACTGAGCATCTAAAATTTAAAAAGGTATCGTGTGATCTTGGTGCTAGAACTAATATGATACCTTTCTCCATTTTCAAGGGTTTAGGTCTAGGGGAACCAAAACCAGCAAGTATGTCCTTATAATTAGTGGATCGATCTATCAAATATCCTAGGAGTATAATTGAAGATGTTTTTGTTAAAGTGGACAAGCTTATCTTCTCTGTTAAATTTGTTGTGCTAGATATGGAGGAGGACCACAAGGTCCCCTTGATTCTTGGCAGGCCTTTCTTAGAAATAGGACGCACTCTCATAAATGTCCAAGAGGGTAATCTCATTCATCTTTTTCAAGGTAAAGAAGTTATTTTTAATGATTTTAAAAGCATGAAATACCCCTCTGATTATAATACTTGCTATCACATTGATATCTTGGATAATGTAACTGATGGTTATTTTCAAGTAAGTGTTGTGCATGATCCCCTAAAAAGGTATTTGGTTCAATAAGAAGAATGTGAGAAAAAAAGGAAACAAAAGAGGTTCATTAGTATTTTACTGCACATCCACTATATGGGAGCCACACTATGGTCCCCTTGTAAGGACTAGGGACTAAAGAGGGCTCAAATCCCAAAGTTGAAGACATCTATTAAAGAACCTTCCACTTTGGAGCTCAAGCAGCTACCTTAACATTTAAAGTATGCATTTATTGGTTACAATGATACTCTTCCTGTTATTATTTCTCCATTTTTAACTTAGTTATACAATGAAAAATTGATTAGAGTGCTCAAGGAAAGAGAGAAAACTTTTCGGTGGACCATTGCTAACATTAAAGGGATTATTCCTTCCATGTGCATGCACAGAATCCTTGTGGAAGATAATCACAAGAAAGTGATTTAACCTCAAAGGCGATTGAATCCAACCATGCAAGAGGTGGTGGAAATGGAGGTAATTAAGCTATTCGGAGTAGGTATGATCTATCCAATTTCTAATAGTTCTTGGGCTATCCCTGTTCAAGAGGTTCCCAAGAACAGGGGATCATAGTGGTCAAGAATGACAATAATGAATTGGTGCCTACTAAAACTATGATTGGTTAGCATGTCTATATTGATTTTAGAAAGTTAAATGATACTATTAAAATCTTTCTTCTCCCTTTCTTTACACCCCCACCAAATTTTTCACGTCACTTAATCATCTACCCTTCATCACCTCCTATGTTAGATTGATCCATAGATCTTTCCTCCCTCTTTTGTTTTGTACTTCTTGTTTCAAATTGAGGATAATGTGATGCATAAGTATGGGGGAGAAGATGGCCTATCATTTTCATTTAGATAATATTATGTTCTTCTTTGTTATATCTTGATAAGTGTTACTGTATTTTCTTTGGTTATTTCTCTTAGATATATATATTTAAAAAAATAGAGAAAAGAAAAGGAAATGAGCCTTCACTGATGATATTAAAGAGTATGTTTTGTCTTTCAATAGTAGGAGTGCTTAGTTTGGTGTGTTAAGAATCTATGAAATACCTTTTAAAAATGGATTTCTATGTGCTTGAGTGTTTCGGTTGCATTGCTACGAGACAAGTGTAATTGTGTTTGAGAACTTTAGGGTTATGCATGCCTTAGCATTCTTGTGGTATTGCAGTTTGGCATATGATGATTTACTCTTTCCCAAATGGGATTAGAATTAGAGAATTTTGGAATTAGTGAGACTTTGAGCCTTTAGACTAATACATCACTATAATCTCTTATTTTTTCTATTTAAGAAAGGCGGAAGTAATTAAAATAGAAACTCTTAAATTAAAACCCGTGAATTCTGGGGATGTTATCGCCACACTTAGTATCAAACCAGTTCTCTCCAACCGTTCCAGTACCAAGTGCTAAGGCTAAGAAGAGATTAACATTAAAACAAATCAACAGTTCATAGAAGAACTAGAAAGATCATAATATCAAAATCAGAGTACGCATGAAGGTTTACAAACCAATAGAGTAAAATCAATCATAAGATAGAAATCAGAGTGCGAAATCAAAATTCCTCGAAGGGAATAATCTTACAATCGATAAATGCTTCATTGAAATACTCAGTACAAGGTAGTAAATCAAATAGGACAAATCTGATACAAGAAGAAATAATAGAAATAAATAAGATAATAAGAAGAGTGGATCCGGCCACACTACTCACGAATTTCGAGCCAAACATGCTCAACATTTAGCCTCGACTGATGTCTCGCCCACCTGCACAAGTCAGAAGGGCATACTACTCGTGGGAATGAGCAGCACCCATGAAAAGGGTGATCAGTACGCTACGTACTGAGTAAGGTAACCGAGAACTAAGGCCAACACACAAGCACATAATCCATGCAGAATAAAAGATCATAAGGACGATCATGATATCACAACAACGAACAATCATTCGGGTACATACGTAAAGGCCCAATTATAATCCGAATTAATTATTTAATTTATCTCTAATCAGGAATCATTTCACACCATGATTTTTATCAAATCCATGCGAGTACGGAAGCCCCCACTATTATAGCCGGTGGATCGGAGGCACATAGGGTATCATACCCTAACCACTATTATAGCTGGTGGATCGGAGGCACACAGGACTACGCGTCCTAACCACTATTCCTAACCGGTGGATCGGTTGGCCCTGGCTCGCATGGTGTTCCACTGTAAGTAATTAGTATCTCTTAGGCATTTTAGAAAAACTCTAGTTTGCGGTTGTTGAGCTCGGGAACCCCCACTATTATAACCGGTGGATCAGTTTACGCATAGAGCATCCTACTCTAACCACTATTATAACCGGTGGATTGGTCACACATAGGGTAAAAACCCTAACCACTATTCCGAACCGGTGGATCGGTTGGTCCTGTCTCAATGATCTTTCACTTTAAGTGATTAGTATCTTAAGTATCTTATTCAAAGCTTTCACCCTCGACATGCATGAATCACTCCCTTTACACTTCACACATGACAAATCATAATTTCCATCCTCATAATTATACTTTAGTCACCAAATACACCTGATACCGCAAAAACCCTAAGCAGTCCCACCAAACCCTAATTATCCACACAAACCCTAGCTCAGTTTCCTACGTACCCATATAATGCTCCACGCACTATTTTCCATCCAAAGTGTTCAATCACCCAAACAACACTTACATTACTTTCCTCACATCCCAAATCAACATTCCATACGTAAATTTCGCTCTCATACAAACTTTACACATCCCATGCAATTATTAACTTCCATGCCAACTCTAATACCACCATACAAACCCTAATACCACCATGCAGCTATTAAAACCACGATGCAAACCCTAATACCACCATGCAACCATTAATACCACCATAAAGACCCTAATACCACCATAAAACCATTAATAACACCATGCAAAACCCAAGATTTCATCATACAAAACTCTAAATTCAATCCACACAAACCCAAAGATTCATCCATACCAAACCCAAGATTCAAACCATGTAAAACCCAAAGATTCACCAAACCCTAAATTCAAACCATATAAAACCCAAAGATTCATCCATACCAAACCCTAGATTCAAACCATATCAAACCAGAGATTCATCCATACAAAACCTTACATTAGATCCTTCTGTACAAAACCATGAATTAGATTTTCCCATATAAAACCATAAGTTATATTCTCCCACACAAAACCATAAATTAGATTCTCCCAAATAGAACCATCAATTATATTCTCTCACACAAAACCATAGATTAGATTCTTCCATATAAAACCATAAATTATATTCTCCCATATAACACTATAAGTTGAATTCTCCCATATAAAACCATAAATTATATTCCCCCATATAAAACCATAAATTATATTTCACTCTTCCACTCATGGGTCATTAAAATACTTAGGTCAACTCACATCCCTTGATCAACTTCTTTCCCCCATTATCCCTTTTCATCCTTTCTCTCACCCAAACCACACCAACATCCTCACATGCATGTCTCAACACACATATCATCACATATACAATATTTCATCATATATAGTACTCATGCCATACAAAAACATACTTCAAATCTACATCATACCACATACGAAATAATTAATAATAATAAAAATAGGATACATAACATGCGATGTACATAATGCATATAGGCACAAAAAAGGCCTTAGTAACACCCTTACCTAAAATGTCACCGGTCTTGGAGCACGCTCCTATATTACTTGAGAGCTTTGATTGGGCTCACCTACTATGGGAAAATACTAAGATTAGGTTTCCTCTTAAGAATGCTATTATTTCTAACTTATCCCAAGACCTTATTTTTAATTAAAATATTATTATACTAAAATTAACTACACAAAATACTAGTAGAAAAAAAAACTAATAATAACACCAATGAACTTCAAAACAAAAGGGTGATATAAGGGTCTCTACCCTTCACCCAAAATAATTTTAGTAAGGATGAAAATTATAACAATATAACTTTAATAACAACTAAATATTATAAATAAAGATAATATTAAGAATAATAATAATAATAATAATAATAATAATAATAATAGTAATAGTAATATATAAGCCTTATATTTTAAGGTGTGATTTCAACCCTGCCTCTAATTAATTACCTACTATTCATTAACATAAATAAATAATAAAATTAATATCATATATAATAATATTCAAATAATAGAGATGATACTAATATTATTATTAATGGTTATAAAAATAGAAATAAAAATAATAAAATACATAACTGAGAATGTTAATACAAAATTAGGGCCTAAGATTTTCTAGAATAATTAATAAAATGATAATAATAATTATAATTGTTCTAAAAATTATAATATTAATACTAGTAAGAAGAATGATAATAAAACATATAATAATTCAAATAATAACTTAAAATTCAAAACTAACAACACAATTAGTTCATTCCTACTCTATACCCTGCAAGTAAAAATTGGCATCAATAGTATGTCTAATAATAATATTAATAATAGAATAGAAATAATTATTATATTCAAATAATTACTAATAATTGAAATAAAAATAGAATATATTATAATAAATAGTAATTAAGGCCTATGAAGGTTTAGAGTTTCACCTTGAGTCGGCGGGGATGGGCGGCACCGGCGGTGGTGCACGGTGGTGGCCGGAAAAAGAGTCTAAGAGGGAAAAAGATGAAGAAAAAGAGATAATGAGAAAGGGAAAAAAAGAAAAGAAGGTTGTGGTTAGGTAGAGGAGAATTTGAGGGAATTTTTGGGTGGTGCAGAGGGCAATAGAAGTGGCAGTATCGGCGATGGCTGGCGGCTTAAAGGTTGTTGGTTACACATTTCTGCGCGGCGGGCAAGAGATTTCGCACGGTTATGGTGGCTCGTGCGAGAAGAATCGAAGGATCTAGGGAGCTTAGTTAGCTAGAAGAAATTGCAGGGAAGAATTTGAGATGCTGCGGTGGCGGTGAGGTTGGCTATCGGTGGCGGAAGATGCATCTGAAGTCACGGTGGTGGCAACCCTCGCTTAGGGTTTTGGGTGAGAAAAAAGAATCCAAAACTACTACAATTAGGCTATTTATAGATGGTAGATGGGATAATAGGGTTTTGGGGGTCGGCAAGAAGGTATTAGGTGCGAGGATTTGGGTGGCCGGCGGCCGTAATTAGTCGGCAATCGTTTAGGTTGGATCGAAGTTTCGTGAGGCTTGGGAGAGGAAACGGGAGAGAGATAACGAACGAGAGTTTTGCCAATTTATTTCTTGAGTCAAGGGGAATATAATGAGGCAAGAAAAGACCGGTCAAAGTCCTTGTAGCCGGCGACGCCATTGTTGGGGTCGGGAGCTGCAGCCGCGTTGACGGAGGAGAAAGGAGGAAGAAGGAAGGAGAAAGGGAGGTGGACCAGTCGGCCGGGACAGCCAGCGACGCTGGGCCACGGGGAGAGGAAAAGAAGGTGGGTTGGGCCACGTCCAAGCCCAACCATGAAGGAAAGAAGAAAAAGAAAAAGAAGAAAAGAAAAGGAAAAGGAAAAAGGAAAAAGGAAAAATTTAAGGTTTTAGGTTTAAATAAATTAATTAGAATATTTTGGGTATTTAACATAAAATATTTATTTAATAAAAATTTTAAATTCCCTTTTAAGGCTAATTTAGGGTTTTTAAAATATTTTCCATAAATTCTATTTTAATTAGTAAAACACCCTAATTTTCTTCAATTAAATTATTTATAAAATTATTATTAATTTGGAAATATTTTATCCTCCTTATTTCAAATAGAATATTTTATTTAAATAATTTCCAAAATAAGATCCTTAATTTGTTAAAATACCCAAATTCTCTCCTAATAAAAATAGTTATAAAATTCTTCTTGATTTATCCTAATTAATTTCCTTTTATTTTAATAAAATATTTTATTTAATTAATTTTTATAATAAACCCTCATTTAAATATAATATTTAAAATTAGAAAATTTTGGGGCATTTCAAAATGTATATATATATATATAGTTTTTATGAGTGACATTATTAATAATTTGAAGTATTTTTTCTCTAGCTTCGTATATAATTCTACACTCATGCATGTTCTATACATATATGTAAAGGTCTTGGCCAACAACAACACATGTTTGAACAACAAACTGTAATTTTTCAAGAACGAACAACACAACCCCGTATCAACATGCATGCATTTATATATATATAAGAATAGAAAAAGTTACGAGTGGAAGAACAAAAACATACATAAAAGGAGTGGTAATGAG
Source organism: Tamarix chinensis (assembly GCA_030549775.1). NCBI lineage: Eukaryota > Viridiplantae > Streptophyta > Magnoliopsida > Caryophyllales > Tamaricaceae > Tamarix > Tamarix chinensis. The sequence goes on from CM060174.1 coordinate 36,576,701, forward strand.
AAAGAAAACCGATGGCGAGCAAGAGGAGAGCGGCGATCACGTACAAACACGACAAAGGAAGAAGGTACAAGTGCTGGCTAGGTGTGGAAAAATGACATCACATGCAAAGTCGAGAATGGAAGAGGTGTGGTGCTACAAGGAAAAGGAGAGTTGGTTGTGTGAAAGAGAACAAGTGGTGGTTTCCCTTACTTAAGAGGAGCCGTAGTGGTGGTCCACGGTGTGGTAGTGTAAGGTTTGCAAGAGAAGGAGAGTAAGAGAGGGAAGGTGCAGAGTCTGAAATTTTTTGGCACGAAATAGGAGGCAGATTTGGGTTTTTAATAATGGTTCCTACAATAGCTGTTATTAAAATACATTTTAATAACGGTTCTTGCAAGAACCGTTATTAATGTCCGATTATTTTTTTTTGTTTTTATAGTAGTGTCATTACCCACTAATACATCATTAGTGTCTAGAGTAGGTAAGGCATTGGGATTTACTAGGATTCTGCCCAGAGGCAAAGGTCAAAGACAACAATCGACACCCAAAGTCAAACTAACCCCCAATACCCAATCGAGGATTGAGTAACTCAGACCCTTACACAACTTGATTATCTTTGACTTTAAATGATTAATATAATAGTCTAAAGGTTATATGATCATACAAGGCCCATATAATATGCAAAAAAGGCATTCACATACTTACTCACCATAACCATTTTCATTGGGATTTTGATTAATGCTTGTTTACTATTAACTGATCCCTCATATTATTCCATGTTAGGCTAATAATATATATTACATTACCCCTTTATAGTCTTAAGGTACTTATTCAAAATTTCCCATTTAGGACTTTACAACATCTATTGAGTATGCTATGAATCAATAATACATTTAATCCATCCATTAGTATGTTATTCCATGTCGACATATGTAATTTATTTGTTAAATAGCCATATAATAGTATTATGCATAGTCTCAAGGCATACCCGAGTTAAAAGATCAAAATCACACAGTTTGATTGGACCGCTCAATTTTTTATGTTAACTAACCCATTGGTTTGTCTCAACCAAACCCAAGGTTCCCTCAAACAAGTTGATTTATTTGAGGAAACCAATCGACTGTTCATATACCAATTGATCGGTTCTACTAAACAAGTTGATGGGTTTAAGTAGAGAGCAAGGCCAAGGTCACTATAGATCTATTGGTCAATGGGTTAGGTTGACTATTCTAAGGACCAATTGGTCGGTTAGACCAAACTAGTCAAACGATTTTACCTTAAATAACATAAAATAAACATTTTCCTATAGATCATACTTAAAAGTCTCTACTGTACTAAACTAAAACATGGGTTAACATCACATTAACACTTCTTAGCTTACAACCATTACATATTTCTCAATTAATCATCACAACCTGGTCTTTCCTAAAACATCATGCTTTCATCTCAATTTTTTTCAACTTTATCCTCTAGTATTAAACTGGAAAACCAAATACTCATACGAATATATAAAACTAGAACTTTAAAGATTTCATGGCACCCAAGTTTAACCAAGTCACATTTCAGAATTAAGAATGGCTTACATTAGGATACTCGTTGATCACTACAATTTTCTCTAATAGCATCTCAATCACTTTGGAATCTCAAACACTACACAATAAGAGTTCATACCCTTTATTAACAAAATTTCACATCATAATTACTAACACAATCCTTATAGAGGGATTACATTCACACTTTCGATATCAGATCCTAACACCCTTAGGTCATCGCGAAACCATATATTCTTATGTGCAATCAGTTAATGCTTAGTACTTCCCAAATATATCCATTCCAGTGATAAAAATAAAGTTACACAATTCAAGATCCATAAGGTCTAAGAGTAATTCAACTTCCCCAACCAACAAGGTTACCCCTTTATAGAACCTAGAGCATGCAATCCTATCTCTTGAGGGAAACAAAACATAAGTGGACAAACTATTGGAAGGAGATAAAGATGCTCTAGCTATGAATGCGAATAACACAAAAGAGTGTAATGTAGAAAAGTCAAATAATACACATGCTAGAAAGGTTGAGATAAAAAGTGTACCAGTCACCATGCTACCCTAATGCTCTAACTATGAATAGATAATCACATTCAAACATCCTTCTAAATGAACTCCTATGGCACTGCCTCATCCCTACACTTGTTGAAAGGTGTGAGGCTTTTGTTCTTTAGGATGACTAGCTTCTGGTCATACTAACTAGTGATGGAAGAACTCGCAAAATCTATGGCTCTGGTTATTGCAAAGATTTGGTCCTTTGAGATCGTGTTTGACCTCTTTTAACACTAACACCTCCAACACATCACTTGTAGGCTCTATTTATGACCATACCACACCTATGGCAAGTTACCTTTTTACCTCTAAAATCAACTCCTAGGTGATCTATTACGCATCACTTATAGTGGTAGTGCCTCTCATTAGCACACCCCCGGACTAACCTCTAACTTGGAGTGATGACCCCATAATCCTGCCATGCTTAGGCAACATGCTTCCTCCTAAATAAGCCTTATTCTTGTCATGGGGATGATAATGACCCTCAAAGTTCCTTTTTCCCCCCTAGTGGACACTTCGGGCTTGGATAACTAGGCTTAGATAACTTGGGAAGCCACTAAAGCCTACTTATATATTCCCACCATGTCTGGCTAAGTAACTCCCACAAGAAGTTATTGGTATTTGATTCCTAGGACAATCTTAAAAGGATATACTTATATCGTTTCATTACCTTCCACGTATGGAGAAAATTAGACCAAGTCCATGAATCTTATGTACTACTCCTCTAGTTTCATGCCTCCATGCTAAAGTGCTATGAACTCGTTGTACTTCTTCATAAAGAAGTGAGTGGGGTAGAAATGGGCAAAAAGTACCTCAAGGAATAGTCCCTAACCTATAGGTTTTCTGCCACTATATTGGACGCTCCTACACTAGGTGTGTGCCCTCCCCCTTAGATAGTACACTACCACATCAACCCTCTTATCTGCAGGGTAACCACATGATATGAAGGTTTTTTCCATGTCTCTATCCCATCTCTCCATAATGTTAGGGTCCTCCTAACCCTCAACGATCAGGGGTGATGATGCCTAGCCCTCTTGAGCAAATCTTTTGGGACTAATATGGTCACTAGCACAGGTGGTGGTTGTGGTGCTTGAAGCTAGCCTTCTGTGTAGACTTTGATAGTCTCTATGAATGCCTCAAAATGCTCATAATGGTGGTTAGTGGCCATGAATTCCTAAATATTGGGAGCATTCATAAACATTACTTTACCTAGTACTAAGATTATCACAATAATTTAACAGAAATCTATCCACAACACATTCCCCAACCCTTTCTTGCTCATGGGCATTCCAAGTTTGAAAATATTTACTTACAACTAAAAACTTGAGGAATCTAAGAGCTCAATTAAAAGAAAACTTATGGTATTAGCTTAAACAAATTTTTTGAAAGTAGAACACCTTTAAGAAAAGGATTTGATACAACCCTATGGTATCAACTTAATTATTCTTATAAGTGACAAACATTTTTAAGGAAATGTTCTGGTACCAACCTATGGTATTAGCTTTCTTATTATTGAAAAAGACACATTAATAAGAAAATGTTCTAATACCAACGTGTGTTATGAGCTTAATTATTCTTAAAAGTGACACAATTTTAAGATAATACTCTCTTAAAATCTTGTGGTACCCCCATTTTTCATTATCAATAATTTTTATTTTAAAATTATATTAAAGTAGAAAAATACCAAACACAGTCCATACCTAATAGAGGATAGATTTAAAACACCCATCCTATATTAGATATAATGTTGAAATTTTTTTTTTACAAAAACTAAAGTAGAGTTCACTAGAATAAGATATATAGATATTTAAATAAAACATTTACAAAATAGGACCTTGACAATCCTTAACATAATTAAATATAGGAAGATAGACTAAATTAATATATAAGGTTATTATGATAGAATATAAAGCTAGGGTGTCACCTTAAAACCTTGGTCCTTCATGGATAGGATAAAAGTCTTCGGATTTCCATGCTCTCAAACCCCAAGCCCAAAATAAGGTAGGTCCACTACTGCACATCCCTAAAAACCTACACATGGTCCTCTTCTTGTGGGAAGGAGTAGGTGATTGAGAAAATGGGTACATTAGTATGCTACATACTAAGTAAGTTAAGTTACCTCCTTAGTAGGTGTAACAAGCACACAAGATCCTAACATATTATGAAAATAATACTTCACATGGGTCATGTTGATGCCGTATAATTAGATGTGCCTACTCTATCATGGTTAGGTAATGCATCATAACTTAATACCAAGCACAAATCAGGCAATTTAGGAAGCATCATGCTTGTCTTCATAATTCAACATCACATATAGTCACATGCAAATACTAAGTAGGTTAATCAAATGACAACTAGGGTTTCTACCATCTACTCACATAGTTTTTCATTAGATTTATTTTCCAACATATATAATCCATTAGGTCTTTGATTTGTAGTCATTATTTCTCTTTCATATTCTTTCTCTCTTATTTTCTATTTCATCCAAAATTATATTTTATTCTTATCCAATTTATTGTCCAATTATTAATCCCAATTATTATTCAGCGATAGACAATCACTACTACAAAATGGAAAATAATAATAGGACATTAATAACGATGGTTTAAAAACCATTGCCAAACACATGAAAATTAATGGGCATGATAGTTTTGATAATGGATATAGTTCAAAATCATTATTAAAAATCCAACACTAAAATTTACATGATAGTTTTAATAATGGTATAAAGAAAGCCATTATTAAAAGATATTTTAATAACAGTTCCTAAGAGAACCAATATCAAAAGCCACACTAGTTTTAATAATCGTTCCTAAACGAATCGTTATTAAAAAATGTTATAATAATGGTTCTTGTAGGAATTGCTATTAAAACTTATTTTAATAGCGGTTCTTGTAGGAACCGTCATTAAAACCCCAATTCCACCTTTTATTTCATTCACTTCTATTTTGTGCCAAACATTTTAGACTCTACACCTTCCCTCTCTTGCAAATCCTCGCACCACCACACCGTGAACCACCACTCTAGCTCCTCTCAAGTTAGGGAAACCACCACTTGTTATTTTTCACACCGCACTCTCTTCTCTTCCTTGTAGCACCACACCTCTTCCATTCTCGGCTTTGCATGTGCTGTCATTCTTCTGTGCCTAGCCAGCACTTCTTCCTTCATCCTCCACTGTGTTTGTAGGTGTTTTTCGCTCTCCTCTTGCTCACCATTTTCGTTGTTTTTGCTCTTCCGCTCGTAGTTTTTTCTTCTTCTAGTATATATTTTTTTCTTAATATATATATATATATATATATATATATATATATATATATATGCATGCATGTTGATATAGGGTTGCATTGTTTGTTATTGAAAAATTGTAGTTTGTCGTTCAAAAATGTGTTGGTGAAAAATGTTGTTGTTCGTTGTGGAATTTGTAGTGGTACTATTATATATTAACAAATGAATGTGTTTGCCGAGACCTTTACATATATATATATATATAACATGCGTGAGTGAAATATTATATACAAAGCTAGAGAAATAAAATACTTCAAATTATTAATAATTTCACTCATAAAAATTATATATATATATATATATATATATACACACACACATTTTTATTAATAAGTATAGGGAAATATGAGATATAGGAAATGTCATATAATGAAATGAAAATATATTTTACATATGCACCTCATTAAATGAAAATTTCAATTAGAGATGCATATGTTAATTATTTTTATTTGATGAGGATTAAATAGATATAGAAAATAAAGAATATATAAAAGTGAACAATTAAATAAATAGAAATAAATATGTATAATAATAATAATAATAGTTTTTAATAATAATAACAATATTAATATAGGATTTATTACGGTTTAATTATAGCTAGCTAGGTTTAGGGTGAGCTTTTATTATAACTTACTAGGGTTAGGGTTAGGGGTTAGCGTTAGGGTTAGGGTTTAGTGTTTATTATACTTAATATAAAAGTGAATAATTAAATAGAGAGGAATAATAGTGTTTTAATAATAATAATAGTTATAATAATATTAATAACAATATATGATTTATTATGGTTTAATTACAGTTAGATAGCTATGTGATTAGGGTTTTATGAGGATTAGGGTCATGTTTTATTATATTTTATTAGGGTTAATTACGGTTAGGGTTAGGGTTAGGATTAGGGTTATTGTTTAGGGTTTATCATTTATTATACTAAATATAAAAGTGAAAAATTAAAAAGAGAGGAATAATTGTGTATAATAATAATAATAATAATAATAATAATATAGGATTTATTAGGGTTTAATTATAGTTAGCTAGGTTTAGGTTCATTATCTTATGAGGTTTAGGGTTAGTTTTATTTTAATTTATTAGGGTTAGGGTTAGTTGTAGGGTTAGGGTATAGGTTAGGTTTAGGGTTTAACATTTATTATACTAAATATAAAAGTGAAACATTAAATAGATAGGAATAATTTTGTATAATAATAATAATAATAATAATAATAATAATAATAATAATAATAATAATAATAATAATAATAGGATTTATAAGGGTTTAATTATAGGTAGCTAGGTTTAAGATCATTATCTTATGAGGTTTAGGGATAGTTTTTATTATAATTTATTAGCGTTAGGGTTAAGGTTTAGCATTTATTATACTAAATATAAAAGTGAATAATTAAATAGAGAGGAATAATTGTGTATAATAATAATAAATAATAACAATAATAGTGTTTTAATAATAATAATAATATATCATTAGTTAGCTGGGTTTAGGATTATGGTTCAATTAGGTTTAGGGTTAGTTTTTTTAAAATTTATTAGTGTTAGGGTTTGGGTTTGGGTTTAGCGTTTATTATACTAAATTTAAGAATTAAAATGTGCTCTTATAATAAACTGTTATATACATTATTCTCAACTCTACTTTTAATGGTATGATATTATTATACTTAACCTATATATATATATATATATCTACTTGATTTTACTATGCGTACTTGAACGATTTGATGGCAGTATGATGTTAAGCCAATTTGTTAAATATATAACTAAAGATTATGTCTTTTTTTCAAATAGTTTGATGTTGTTAGCTTTTCATAGTTGGTTAAGATCTGGTAGAATATATTTATGATTTGTCTAGCTAGTTGAGGAATAGTTTACGTATTCTCTAATTTGGATTCTTTTGAGAACAACCTTGATGATAAGATTTAGTGGTTCTCATTTGTAGGCAATGAGATGACATACCCTCCACCATATATATGCATGGGGCCACATATAGATCTACGGACTCATGTCATATGGTTATACAATGAGCTAGGTCAGTTGTATACAAGTGGCTTATCCTATCACCCCTTCCATTTCAGATCGTATCACCTTCTGTTAACCTTGCCTCAGATAGAGCCATAGGTGTTCGCTAGTTTTAATTTTTTACATTGGTTTGTCCACCACACTAATGCACCACATCCAAGATTTATTGAGGGTGAGGTGTTTGCTAGAGAGTACGATAGGATATCAAGACAGCTAATGGTCATTGATGATGAGTGGAGGTTTCATCATAACTTGCCTTCGAGTATCCATCCCGGTTACCCTAGAGTATTTGTGAATAGACTCTCTAGCAATGATGTTAGGGATCAGATGATATAACATGATGAGTGGGCTTTTAGAGTTATAGTTATTAGTTGAGCTCGACGAGGCTATAGGGGGATTTAGTTTTATGGTTGAGTTTTTATTTTTTGGGTGTTTCGGCTGTAGAAACCTTTTGATGTATATAGTATTGCTATTGCTTTAACCCCGTAGTATTTATATATTTTTTAATTTGAACCATTGTACAATATTTTGCTATGTATGTATGCATATACATATATATGAACTCTTTCTAAGTATGAGCAATTTGAGTATTAATATTTTTTTGGAAATGTTTTAGCATGATATGTGTGTGTGTGTGTGTGTGTGTATGCATACAGAATAGCATGATACATTTGAGATTAATTCTTTCTAAGCATAAGTGATTTGTGAATTATTATACTTATAATTTAATTGATTTGTAATAATTACTTTCACATGGGATATATCTAGATTGAAAAATAATGGATCGAAAATGGTTGTCTGTTAATCGTCTATCTAGAGAATATAACAAAGGAGTGGATTTTTTCATCAAGTTTGTAGTTGAACATGCTCGGGACTCTAGTAGAATAATCTGTCCTTATTTGAACTGTGCTTATATTCAGATTGTCAACGGTAATGATTTGAGAGATCATTTGTTTGTGTATGGAATTGATACAAGTTACACTTGTTGGATATGACATGGGAAAATAGAGTATAAATATGATAATGACAATGTTAGGAGGGATAGCAGTGGATCATCATTTAATAACTATAAGGGAAATTCGTTAGAGGAGATGACTCAAAAGGTTGAGGTAAGTGTTCGGGATTGTCCAAAAATGTTCGAGAAGTTATTGAACAACTTTTAGAAACCTTTTTATAGTTATTATAAGACATTTACTTAATTATCTACTACTTTAAGGTTGTAAACTTAAAAACATGTAATGGATGGAGTGATAAGAGTTTCACAAAATTATTTTCACTTGTAAAGGATATGCTTCCTAATGACAACATTCTACTCGATCGTACCTATGAAGCAAAGAAGATTCTATCCTCTATGGGCATGAGTTATGAGAATATACATGCATACCCTAATGATTGTAATTTATATTGCAATGACAATGCATCTTTGGATAATTTTCCTAATCCTAAATGCAAAGCACCACAATACAAGAAGAACAAGGTACCCACTAAGGTGTTATGGTATTTTCCTATAATATAAAGATTAAGACGGATGTTTAATGATGTTGAAGAAACCAAGAACCTAAGATGGCATGCTAATGAGAAGATAGATGATTGGCTTCTTAGACATCCATCTAACTCTCCACAATGGATGAGGACTAATGGCTTGTTCCATGAATTAGGTAAAGAAACAAGAAATATGCACCTTGTACTTTTTGCAGACGAAATGAATCAACACAATCATAGAACCTATAGTTTATGGCCAGTGATTTTGGTTATATATAAACAATATTTGTGGCTCTATATAAAGTGCAAGTATATGTTGCTATCTTTACTCATTTTAGGGCCAAACAAACCTAGGAATAATATTGATGTTTTTTTAGCACCCTTGATTGATGATTTAAAGTTCTTGTGGGACGTGGGCGTTGAAGTATTTGATTTATATAGTGAAGAAAATTTCACTTTGAGGGAAATGTTATTTGTACTATAAATAATTTTTCGGCGTATGGAAACTTGTCAGGTTATAGTGTGAAAGACCATTATGCATGTTCGATATGTGAAGAGAATACTTCATTTGTTCAGCTAACAGATGGCCAGAAGACTATATTCCTTGGACATCATAGGTTTTTATTGAAGACTCATCATTATCATAGTAAAAAAAAACATTTAATGGCTTCCGAGAAGAAGGGAAGGCACCAATCTAGTTGATGGGTCGACAAGTGTGGCTGAAGATGAAAAATTTGAGTGTCAAGTTTGGGAAGAAGAACAAAGATAAGCCTCAATCAATTGAGTGGAAGAAGATGTTAATATTCTTCGACCTTCCTTATTGGGAGTCTCTGTAGGTGAGACATGCCCTTGATGTGATTTATATTAAGAAAAATATATGTGAAAATCTTGTTGGTATATTACTTAATGTTCCACGTAAGACTAAAGATGGCATCAATGCTCAAATGGATATGGAAGAAATGGGTATTAGACAAAAACTAGCACCTCGAGCCAAAGGAAGGAGAACATATTTACCACCGACATGTCATACTCTTTCTTGAAAAGAGAAATTTTTATTTTGCAAATTCTTTCACAGTGTTAAGGTTCCGAAATGGTATTCTTCAAATGTCAGAAGGCTCGTGATGATGAAAGAGTTGAAATTAATTAACATGAAGTCTCATGATTTTTTTTTATTTTGATGCAGCACTTTTTGCTAATAGCTATACATGGAATTTTGTCAAAGCGTACTCAAATTACTATCATGAGGCTTTGTTAGCTCTTTAACACCGTCTACTCTAAAGTCATACATCCTAATAGTTTGGATGCCTTGCAAAGAGGGATTGTGATTACTTTGTGTCAGCTTGAAATGTATTTTTCCACCCTCATTCTTTGATATTATGGTATATCAAATTGTTCATTTAGTGTATGAGATAAAAATGCTAGGATCTGTTCATAGGCACTAGATGTACCCCTTTGAACAGTTTATGAAGTTAATAAAAGGTCATGTGAAGAATTGAGATCAGCTGGAAGGATGTATTGTTGAGAGTTACCTTGTGGAAGAAGCAATTGAATTTTCCACAAAGTACTTGTGAAATGCTAATGCTCTTGGTATTCCTAAGTCTCGACATGCAAGAAAAATCAAAGGATAGGGTATTAGGGGCAAAGAGTTTGGTTGTATAGATCTTGGCATGTTCCATAAAGCACATCTATATGTATTACACAACAATGATGATGTTCAACCATATATTAAAGAACATATGCTTTTTTTATGGATTAAAAATCCATCAATGAATGAGAAATGGATTATCGATAAACATAAATTTTCCCTTATCGATTGAATAACAGATCACATCATTCCACTCATTGGACATTACCCAACATTAATTTTTGAAACCCTACAGTAGTTGTCTCAGAAACCTTGTTATGAAGTTTTTTTTATATACTAGTTATGTGATCAATGGTTACACTTTTTATACGAATGAACAAGATGAGAAAAGCACAATGCAAAATAGTGGGGTAACTATAGTAGTTGAGGTAATACATGTTGTTAGTGCGAAAGACAAGAATCCAACCTATGTAGATATGAATTATTATGGTGTGATTGAACATATATAGGAGTGAAATTACACAATCTTTAAAGTCCCGGCTGTAGATGGGTTGATAATTGCTATAGGGTTAGATATGAAGAAGGATTCACATTAGTAGATCTCAATAGGGTAGGGCATAAACAAGACCCATTCATCTTAGCATCACAAGCAACACAAGTATTCTATGTCACTGACCCTGCTGATAATAGATGGTTGTGGTACTATCTATGAAGAAAATAAATGACAATGAATGTGATGATGAAAATGATGCCAATTGGAATAAAGAGTGTGTCTCACCTATGTAAGCAACTCAATCATTGAATGATAATAATAATAAAATTAATGAAGAGGAAATATATGTTAAGGATGATCATCATGAAGTAATTTATATATTAGAACCTAAAACCAATCCTAAAACAAGGGGAAAAAAGATGGAAAAGAAGGCAATGAGGGTAATAATATTGTAACATATGATATGTGTGCTTGTTTTTTTAAATGCATTTTCCGGCCATCTTGATACGATATTTATTGTATCGATAATATAGTGGCACATTATGGTCAATACATAACATTCCAACATAATTTATTTATTGATTTTTTATAAAGATATGGGTAACAAAAACATTAATAGGGACATTAGTGATACTTAACATACATTTCACTCGTGACCCATAACTGTGTTCCTATCTCTTATAATAATTGGAAGCAGGTTCTAAAGGGTCATAAGGAGCATATTTGGCAAGAAATCATGGTAAATATGCTATTTTATGTAATCATTGTTGTTTGTCAAATGTCTTATGTCTATATGTCTTATTTTGCAGATAGTGTTTAATATCCCAGAGACTAGAAAGAAATGGCTTCTTAGACATTGCAGGGAGAGTCTAGGAAAATTTAAGTCATATTTAACTCGTAGGAAAATGCACAGAAAGAGGGATGGTTCTCTATGGCAGAACCCTCCCAAACGATATAGTTTCATTGATTAAGAAAGTTAGAACCAATTTATTGCATATTGTCTTTCGGTGTATTTTAAGGTATTTATTAGATAAAAATTAAAATTTTTGTATCCCAATATTATGCTTAATGTTGAAATAACCATGTGACTATATTTTAGCTTGTAACATAGGAAAAAAGTGCCAAAAATAAAGAGATTATAAAGTAGAATAAATACCTGCATAATATGGCTAGCAAAGGCTATGTAAGCCATGAAGAGGAGTTTTCATGTGATCTTGATTTATCTATTTATGTGTAAATGTCAAATTTTATAATAATATTCATAATTAAGATTATTTTTTGACATATAGCTCCTAGCACAAGACTTAGATCTATGTATCTCATCCATCAACATTGGTACTTGAAAACTGTTAATAAAACAAGGTTTTTACCAATGATTTTTACTTGAAAACCATTATTTAATATGAAGTTTACGCATATATTTGTGGGTTTTTATATATTTTTGATGATAGTTATGAATTATTATAAAAGATTTAATAACGGGCGGTTTAATAACGTTTAAAAACTGTTAATAAAACCATAAAATAACCATTATTAAAACCCCTTCCCAGGGTAGTGTATGTATCCCCCAATTGTCTCACATAACATGGAAGTCTATTAAAACTAGAAGACATAGAGTTCAACCAAAGCCAAGTAACTATTAATGGAAATAATTCTAGGTCCAAGCCAAGTAACTAACAATTTTTATAAGTCTAAGCTAAAGCTAAGTAATCACTAATGGAAATTAGTCTAAATAGATGCCAAAAGTCACCTAGGTAACCAGACCTTTAGTATCAATACCCCCTAGTACATCATCAATATCTAGAGTAGGTAGGACATCTAGAAGCTGGAACCCAAAGGCAAAGCCCAAAGGTAGACTAACCCTCAGTACCTAACTAACGATCGGGTAAGTCAAACCCATACAATGATTGATCATCTACCACTTGAAGTTATTAGTATAATATTCTCAAGGTTAAGTAATCATATAAGTCCCATACAATATGCAATCATGGAATTCATGTACATACCCAATCTTAACCATTTCCATCCCCTAACCATGTATTGTTTTTCCATTAATGCTTACTTAATATTAACCAATCCCTTAAATTATTCCATTTTAGGCTAATAATCCATGTTACATTACCCCTTTAAAGTTATAAGTACTTATTTTGTGTTATCGCACTTAAGCCTTTACAACACCCATTGAGTATGCCATGAATCACTAATCTACTTACTCCATCCATTGGGTTTTATTCCATGTCAAAAGATGTATTTTACTTGTGAAATTGTCATATAACATTATTAGGCATAGTCTCAAGACATATCAAAGTCAAAAGATCAAAATCACATAATTTAGCCTACCAATTGATCGATTTTATCAATCAGTCTATCGATTTGGATATAGTAGTTGACTTTCCTTATAATAATCAATTAGTACCAAACTAGTAGATGGGTTTATGTAGAGTGCAAGGCTAAGGTCACTCAGACCTACCAATCGATGGGTTGTGAAATGCCTCAAAAATTTTAATTTTAAAAATTATAGTTAAATAGGATTTTATTAGAATAATTAATTAAATAAATTATTTGTATTAAACAAAACGGTAATTAATTAGGTTTGTTGAAGAAGAAATTTGTAAGTATTTTATTAGAAAAATTTAGGTTTTTTATCTAATTAAGGATTTTATTTTTGGAAATTAATTAAATAGCTTATTTTATTTGAAATAAGGAGGATAAAATAGTTCCAAATTAATAGTAGTTTTATAAATAATTTAATTGTAGAAAATTAGATTGATTTGCTAATTAATATGGAATTTATAAAGAAACTTCCAAAAACCCTAAATTAGCATAAAAATGGATTTAAATATTATTATTTTTAAATATCCCAAATATTGAAATTAATTTAATTAACCTAATCCATTATTTTTCCTTTTTTCCCTTTTCCTTTTTCCTTTTCTTTATTCATTTTCCTTTCTTCCTTTTTTCTTTTCTTCCTCCCCTCCCCCGAGTTGGGCCTAGCCGTGGCCCATTTTCTTTCTTTTTTCCATAGCTCACTCTCATTCTTTCTTTTCTTCCTTCAGCACAACCCAATAGAACTGTTGATCCTCGTCCTTTATTTCCATCAAAACGCCGCGTTTAAATTAAATCCTCCCCCCTCACTACGCCGATCGTCCCGGTTCTTCCCTCCTTTTTCCTTTCTTTCTTTTTCCATGACCGGTGGTCCACCCCCACCTTTCTTCCTCCTTTCTTCTTCCCCCGTCAACATCGAGCACATGCAACTGCCACCCAATGTCCTTATTTTTCAGCTTCTAATCACACCCCTTTGACCAGCTGTTTTCCTCCCTTTCTCTTCCCCCTATTTTGGTGACCTCCTTGACCTGCCCCATCTCCCTTCCTTTTTGCACATGATCACTCTTTTAGCCAACAAACTTTACCCCGTTCGACCTAGAGTTTCGCCGGCCAGATGCCACAGGCGAACCCTAACCCTGCTTGCCCTACTCCCTCATTGTTCCACATATCTTAACCTCTCATTTAAACCCTATAAATACCCCTTACCAACCCTGGAGTCCAGTTTTGTTTTTTAAACCTAGGAAATCATTCCTTTTTGTCGCCGCCAATTTAGATGCTTCGTCCACTGCTGTCGGCCAACATCATCGCCTACTCTTCCTACCTAAGTCTTCCCTACACCGCTCTCTAACTAACTATGCCTCCCTTCTTCCTTAATTCTCCTTGCACAAGACACCCCACCTATGCAAAGTTTGCTTCCCAACCAGCCCTTCATTTTATCTCCGCTGCCCTTCGAACCATAATTAGCCACAACTTTCACCGCTGCCGTCACTTCTTTTACTCTCATTCTCTTCTACAGACCCTTCTTTACCTTCCCCTAACTTTCTTTTCCTCTTCCTCCCTCTCCTCCTCTCTTTCTCTTCTTCTTCCCTATTCGGCCACCACCACTACCGCCGTGCTCCGCCACCATTGGTTGCGCTGCCACCATCATTCAACTCCTCTCCCTCTAGGCAGTCTTAAACACCCTAACTCTCACCTTCATTATCCCTCTCCTTTTCCCATCTTTTAACTTTTTCCCTTTTCTTCTCTTTTTCCGACCACCGCCGCAGCCACCATGTACCATCGTCGATGCCGCCTATCACCACCAGCCTAAGGTTGAACCCTAAACCCCCTCAACCATTTTTTACTATTTATACAAGCTTTAAGTTATTTTATTTCATTTATTTGAATATATTTTTATTAATACTAATATGATATTTTTTACTACTATTATTAGTAGCAATTTTACTATTATTAATAATAATATTATTGTTATTATTAATATTTTTATTATTATTTCTATTGAGGGCCGAAGCCCTATTATATCTTTTCTAATTCGATTTTATTATCATTATTATTATTGTTGCTATTATCCTTATTATTAATACTAATATGTTATTATTATTATTATTATTATTTTGAAATTATTATTATTATTATTATTATTACAAATATTTTACTAATAGTGTTGATATTATTATTATTATTATTATTATTATTATTATTATGGTATTATTATTCTATATAGGATTAAAACCCTATTGTGCCTATTTTGAATTATAGTAGTGGTATTATAAATATCAAGTCTTATTATTATTATTAATATTATCATTATTTTTATCATTAGAATTTATTATTCTTATTAGTGTTATTATTATTATTATTATTATTATTATTATTATTATTATTATTTAATAATTTTAATATTTTTCAATGTAGGGTCGAAACCATACCTCATTTTATCTTTGATTATTATAATTATTACTATTACCATTATGATTATTATTATTTTTGTAATATTATTATGGTTTTTATAATTATTATTATTATTATTGATAAATTTTATTATTAAAGTCACTATTATTATTATTAGGACAAAGTTTTCAAACCCTTATATTATCAATTTTTATAATACTACTATTATTTCTTATATCTTTAGCAAAGTAGAAATTAGTTAATGTTATTTTATTAATATGTTATTATTTTATCCAAAACCTGGTCTTAGAGTAAGTTAGTAATTAATAGTATTTTTAGTAGGAGGGAATCTAATTTTATTTTTTCCCTAATATAGGTGAGACCAGTCAAAGTCTTAAGGAGGCGTAGGAGTGTGCTCTAAGACCGGTGTCGTTTTAGGTAAGGATGTTACTAAGGCATATTGTGTGATGATGTGCATTATATGCTTTGTATGTTATGCATCCTATATTTATAATTATAATCATTTTGTATGTGGCATGACATGGAGTTAAAACATGTTATTGTGTTGTTATATGGCATGTGTATTATGTATATGTGATGAAATATTGTGGTATGTGATGATTGGTTTGTGACCATTTAGACATGCATGTGATGATGTATAAAAGTGGTATTGTGTGGGTAAAAGGTTGAAAATGGAAAGTGGGAGATGTGTTGACCAAAGGGGAGTAAGTTGACTATGGGGAAAATAAGTTAACCAAGGGATGTGAGTTGACCTAAGTATTTTAATGATCCATGAGTGGAAGAATAAAATGGGAAATTTAGGGTTTCGTGTGGAAGAATCTACTTTATGGTTTTGTATGGGAAATTCTAATTTATGATTTTGTATAGGAGATTCTAATATATGGTTTTGTATGGGAGATTCTAATTTATGGTTTTGTGTGGGAGATTCTAATTTATGGTTTTATATGGGAGAATCTAATCTATGGTTCATACGGATTGAATTTAAGGTTTTGCATGGAGAAACCTTAGGTTTTGTGTGGATTTAATTTTAGGGTATTGTATGAAGAAATCTTGGGTTTTGCATGAAAGAATTTGGGGTTTTATTTGGATGGACTTAAGGTTTTACATGGAATATTTTATGGTGTTGCATGGGAGGAGCTAATCAAGGGTTTTGTATGGATTGAATCTAAAGTTTTATATAGAAGAATCTAAGGTTTTGATGGTTGAAATTAGGGTTTCACGTGAGATTTTTAGGGTTTCGCATGAAAATTTTGAATGGTTGCATGGGATGTGTAAAGTCTACATGGGCATGAAATTTATGTATAGAAATTTAATTTGGGATGTGAGGAAGGTAATGTAAGTGTTCGTTGGATGTTTGAACACCTTGGATGAAAAATAGTACGTGGAGCATTATTAGGGTGCATAGGAGACTGAGCTAGGTTTTGGTGAGGATAATTAGGGTTTGGTTTTGCTACTTAGGGTTTTTGTGGTATCATGTGTATTTGGTGATCAAACTGTATTTATGAGGATGGAATTTATGACTTGTGATGTGTGGAGTATTATGATGATTTGGGTTGCATAAAGAAGAGTGGGATGGACCACAAAGGTGAAAATTAGGGTTTCAGGATAAAAATCCTAGAGTAAGGAAATAAGTGGACTTGGAGGATAAGAGTAAAGGGAGTGATTCATGCATGTCTAAGGTTAAACTTTTTCCGAATAAGATGCTTAAGACATTAATCATGTAAAGTGAAAGATTGTTGAGCTAGGCCTAGACCAGTCCACCAACGAATGATAGTGGTTAGGGCATGATGTCCTACGTGTAACCGATCTACCAGTAATAATAGTGGTCAGGCTTTGTACCTGTGCGTTTCCGGTCCACCGGCTATAATAGTGGGGGATTCCGTGCTTAAAAAATCCGAAAATATTTGTGCCAAGACATGGGAAACACACTAAGTACTTACAGTGGAATAGTGTGCGAGAAGGGGCCACACTGGTCCACCGGTGAATAATAGTGGTCAGGAGCTTTATGCCCTGTGTGTTTCTAGTCCACCGGCTATAATAGTGGGGCTCCCGTACTAGTATGGATTTGATAAAAAAACATGGTGTGAAATGAGTTCTAATTAGAGATTAATTAAATAATTAATCCGGATTAAAAATGGGCCTTTTTGTATTTACCCGAATGATTGTTTGATATTATGTTATCATGATGGTTTTTATGATCTTCTATTTCTTTTGCATGGTTTATGTGATTTTATGTGTTGGCCTTAGTGCATGGTTACCTTACTCAGTACGTAGCATACTGATCACCCTTTTCATGGGTGCTACTCATTCCCACGAGTAGTAGGCCCTTCTGACTTTGTGTAGGTGGGTGTGACATCCGACGAGGCTGAATGTTGAGCTTGTTTTGGCTCTAACTTCGAGAGTGCCGTGGTTGTTTTCACTCTTCTTGTTATTTTATCTTCTTCTACTATTTCCTTTGTATTGGATTTACTCTCTTAAGATTTATTACTTGTTTTGAGTATTTTAAATGAATATTTTATTGGTTGTAAGCTTATTTCTCTTTTGGAAATGAATTACATTTCTTTATGCGTACTCTGATCTTTGGTGTTATGATCTTTCTAGTTCTTTCATGAACTCTTGATTTAAGTTTAATTTTAATCCTTTTCTAGCATTAGCACTCGGTACTGAAATGGTTGGAGAGAACCGGTTTGGTACTAAGTGTGGCGGTAACATCCCCATAATTCACAGGTTTTAAATTTTATATTCCTCCGCTTTCAAAATAAAATAAAATAAAGTATTGAATTTTAGGGTGTTATAGGTTGAGTCAACAAGTTGCCTATTCTATGGATCAATCAGTTATTTGGACTTAACCAATCGATCTATTTGGCTTTTAATAGCACAAAAAAAAAAATTTTTCATATAGATCATACTTAACAGTGCCCGCCATACCAAGTTTAAACATGGGTTGATATCACAATAACATCTCCTAGCTTATGACCATTGCATATTTCTTAATTAATCATCATAACTTGGTTTTCCATAAAAATTCTTGCATTCATTTAAGATTTTTACAACTTAATCCTTGAGTATTAAATCAAAATACGAAAACTCATACCAACATATAAAACTAAAACTTTAAAGATTGTATAACACCTAACTTAACCTAATTACTTTTTAGAAGGAATAATGACTTAGCCTTTTAGCAAAATTTTCCACTAAGGAGGGAAACTTAAGATGGAAGGAAATATCAATTTCTAAATTTGAAAATATTGTGTTAAAAATCAAGAATCATTGAATAATTTTCATAAATCATATCTGGAATAGAAAGGCAAAATGGACATACTACAGTCGAGAGAAAATAGAGGAAGATTCAACTAAAATCAACTCAACTTTCTCTTAAATCTAACTCTTTCATGCTTAACAATAAAACAAGAGGGGGCTAGAGAAAGGATTAGAAGAGCAAAAGAATTCAAATTTAAGGCTTAATGTAAAGAGGGGAGAAGGTAAGTCCAAGAGATAATTAGGGCTATTTATAGCCTAAAAATTGAGACAATCACAAGTGTTGTCAAGTGTAGATCAAAAACCCTAATTCCTAACATTTGAATTTAAGTTGAATGGACGTATTTTATCTAAGATAGGTCAACCTCTCTTTTATGGATAAAATGGTGATTTTGGAGAGATATAGGTTGATTTATTCCAAAAATGCCAAAAATAAGGGAGAGGAACTAGAAATTTGATGTGGGAAGAACATCTTAGTTAAGCATAATTAGGTTTGGAATCAAAGCAATTGATTCCAAAAGTGTATAAAGGATAGAGGTGGAAGAAGATAAAGATGAGGTAATCTTCCCTTTTAATTGTCTAAATCAAACTTCTAAAATAAGTTTGAGTAGTATTTAGGGCCCAATGTATCATAAGAAAGGCTAATAATCTTTAAAAACAATCTAGAATGGGGTTATCAAGGTTCCATTTTGGTATAAGAAAATTTTCCAAAAAGTTGAGCTTTGAAAATGTACTCTTCTCGATAAACTAGTCAATTGGTTTGGCTTATCACTCAAAATTTCTACTAATTAGTCAGTTAGTGAGGTCCAGGAAAAAAAACCTTTAGCTAAAATGATGAAACAACCGATTGGGTCATAAAACTAGTCTATTGGTCTACCAAGAAACCTATTTAATTTATTTTTCTAACATTTTCTAATGGAGATTTAAATCTAACCCAATCATATTTCCAACTCAATATTGAATGCTATAAAATCTTATTAAACACCTAAATTTGTTTTCATTCAATTATTTTTAAAAAAATAAGGGCATTACAATTTGAATAAGGCTTAGAAATCTGAGTAAAATGATTTTCCTTAGCGTATAATGAACTGATCGACTAGTTTGTCATTTTTAGCTTGAGTTCAGACTCATTGAACTGATAAATTGGTTTGGAAAACTGACCTACCAGTAGGTAGAACAATCAGCTGATCAACCGAACCGATTGACTGGCTTGTCAAGTTAAGTGTTTATAAAGTTTGATTATTTAGAAAAAAATGCTTTCACCAAAATCAAACCTTGTTAATATAACTCTAAGCCATTTTCTAAGAAATATTTAATCCTATTTATCATTTATCGTGTAATAATTTTGTCTCAAACATATTTGAGGGTCTAATTTTTGTAGAAAAGGGAGAGGATGACCTCATCATATGTCTTCTTCTACCTCTCTCATATGTATAACCCTAAGATGCACAATTTTTTTTAATCTTGTTTTTTACCCTTCTCTATAGAATCTCTATTTATGTACTCTAGAAAATCAACACTTAAGCTTTGGGAAGGAAGCCAACCTATTCTTACCAAATTTGCCTACTTAGTAAAAAAATTTATGGTGAAATTAGGTTTGCAATCTAATGTACCCTTCTTGTTCATTTAATGACCAATTAATAGGTTTAAAATAGCTCTAATCATTTATCCCCTTCACTTATTTTCATCCATCATAAATATTTTGTGTTCTCATTACTTGTGCTCCCGTCTTCTTCGCTTTGAGCTTCCACTCTAACTTGTCTACCTTTTATGATCCTTTCTCTAGCTCCATATTAATTTATCATTAATCAAGAAATAGTTATATTTGATAAAAAGTAGAGCTTTAGTTCTAGTTGATTTTCTTGGAATCTTCTTGGAGGTGGTAGATTTTGTTTTCCATCCTCTAATTTGTATTTCTTTGATATATGAGAATTTTAAAAAGGTTTTTGAGTTTTTAATTAACTTTTTCCAAGGTTTTTGGAAGTTATAATGTTCCAACTAAGGTTTTGCTTTGTTTGTTTGGATTTTTCTAAGCTTTCACTTAAGTCATTCTTGACTTTAAAATGCGGCATACATAAGTATATAAGCAAGTATGATTGGTGATTTTTTGATCCTTGTATGTATATATGATATTTTGAGTAATTGTCGTTGCATGTTAGAAGATTTATGAGTTATAAGAAGAATATTAATCCATAAGGAAAATTATGGTATATTATCCATTCAGACAACATGGTTAGTGTATGAGTATGTGTAACCTCTATTTTATGTAAATGGTGATGTTATGATGTGATATAGTTAGACTTTAGATTCTTAATTGTATTCAAAATGGCTACAATATGTTGTCTTGGAGGAAATTTATGAATAGGTTAAGTGAAACCAATTAAGTAGATTTTTGAATAGTTAATCAATTAGCCTAATAGATTGATTGGTTTATCGTCCATGACATTAAGTTACTCTCTAATTAAGTCAAAAGACCGGTTTGTTGTAATTGATTGACTACTCTAACAGCATGGATGGACTATTTTGAGAAAACTCTATGGTTTGGCTGAGCCAAATAGATCAATTGATTAGCTTAAGGATCAACAAATTCTGTAAGAGAGTTCAATCTTTCTTTCACCTAAACTCGGTATAATTTGAGACTTGATATTATGTTATAAAAGGATTTTTTAATGATGAGAACCCAAATATTGGCATGAATTAATTAGCCTATTTGATGGATTACTTGGTTTATAATTCTTGCTATTCTTAACAAATATTGTTGGAGGGTTTTAACGAGAAGATTGGATTATATAGGATGTGATACTACTGTTAACAGAATTAATCCTAATTCTTGGTATATGTGGATTATCTTAATAGAAAGATTAAACTTGCCTAATGATGAACGAATATTTTTCGTGAATTTTGTAACTTTTTATTTTAATATTTTTATTTTTTATTTGAATAATATATGTGGTTTTTTATATTAAATTTATTATGTTATTAATTTATAATAATCTCATTTATTTAATTGCTTTAGCGCTTAATGTTTATTTTCATTTGAGTTTTGATATTGTAAGGTATTTCAACCATAACTTTTATGTCTAAATTCATATTCAAGTGATTCAAGTTTCGGTGTAAATATAAAAGAAATATCTAAAACTATTATTTCTAGTATTATTTCCAAAATCTCAGTGCATTAAGGTCTAAATTTAGATTAAAGTTAAGGCTAGGATTAGGTGAGGGTGATTAGGAAAGTTTGGAATTGTTTGTACTACGTTTTATTTACTATTATTATTGTTGTTGTTGTTGTTGTTGTTGTTGTTGTTGTTGTTGTTGTTTTTGTTTGTTGTTATTGTTATTATCTTTGCAACATTAGCACATATTGCATCAACAACCTAGATAAATAGTAACCAATATGAAAGAAAAGAATGAGAAAGATAGAAGAAAGAATTAAAAAAATATGTGTTTGATTTGCCAACCATAAATTTTTCCAATATTCTATGACAAAAAAAGTAAGAGACTTTGAGTGTGTGTGTGTCTATGTATATATAAACCTATGAAGAGAAATACTAAAGAAGCATATAAGACACAAAAGATGTGACAGCAGAGGGATGGAAGGAGTCAAGAAAAAAAAATTAATACCGCTCACCATCCATGTTGATGATTGATGACTCTATGCATAGCCGATTTGTTAAATATTTCCGTTGACCGATAATTGACTATAGCTTGAGAGAGTGCATTAGTTAAATATTTCCGTTGACACATTACTATTAATTGAAAATATTAGATATTTAATTAATTTCTTATTTTATTTGGATAATGGTAGATCCAGTTTCTTTAATAGGTTTTATTAATTGATTTTACCATTACTAGATTTTACTGATTCCATTTTTTTTATTTAGTTTGATTTGAAATTATTAGTTTAGAATTAGTTACATTTTTATTTGATTTTGATTGCCTAGGCTAAATTATTTTGATTAAATTTTTTTATTATTATTTAATATCTGTAGGAAAGATAATATGACACTCTTAGTGCCACGTATTACTTGCAATTGGCATACTTTCCCATATGTATGTTTGGTCGACATTAAATTTTTGATCCCATTACTAGGGAATAATTTAATAGCTTTAAACCCAAAAGTTTAAATATTAATCTTGGAAAATTTATTTATTTAATTATTATTTATATTTAATTTTAGTTTATAATTTTATTTAATTTTCTAGGTCTTTAGAATTCTTATATTTGTGTAGGTTACTAGCACTTGATCTGAAGGAAACCTAGTGAATTGATAGGATCTAGAGATTGAAAGAAAGTTCTTTAAATTAAGGGTGCCATTAAAGACTTTTATCATTGCAAATAAATAAAAGCAACAAATGACTCATGGGGAGTAAAATTAGCTACAAAAATCTAGGAGTACATTAAAATACTATACTACCCCTCGTATAGAGGAACCAAGATCAAGCAATAGAATACCAACGGTTGAAGCATGTCATTTTGGAATCAAGCATGAGACCATTCAAATAATATAAACTTCAGCCCAATTGAAGGTATGCCTAATGATGACTCGCGTGCTCATATTACCACTTTTATTGAAATTTGTGATACATTTAAAATAAATGGTGTTTTCAGCAATATTATTAGGCCTAGATTGTTAGCATTCTTATTACTTAACATGGCTAAAAGTTGGTTAAATTCTGTAGCACCTAGTTCTAATTTAACTTGGGATGAATTGGTGAAGTTATTTCTTTTAAAAAAATTTCCACCTATAAAAACTACTAAGTTAAGAAATGACATCACCACTTTTATGAAAAATTGTCTATAATCACAATATGATGCATGGAAATGATTCAAAGAATTATTAAGGAAGTGCCTACATCATGGCTTACCTATTTGGTTACAAATGCAAATGTTTTATGCTGGTAGTTCTACTACTAACAATTCTATGTTAAATATAGCTACAGGTGGTACTATTATGAATAAGAGTCTCAAACAAGTTTATGATTTTATTGATAAATTAGTATCAAATTATGACTAATGGCATTCTAAAAGTACTCAGGTAGAAAGAAATCTAGGAATTCATTCTATAGATTCTATCATAGCATTAGAGGCTAAAATGGATTTAATCATTAAGAAATTAGATAATTTGAGTGGTGCTTCATGTATACAAGTTAAAGTGAATATACTTGTTTGTAATGTATGTGGTGGACCACATGTTAGCAAAGAATTTCAAGTAGATGATTTTCTCCAACCATCTTCTATTCATATTAATTATCTTGATAACAATGTGGGTAAGCAAACTAACCCTTACTCAAACATATATAATTTGTGGTAAAGGATTCATCAAAACATTAGTTGAAAAAATGATAATCTAGTGAGGTTCCCAAGATTCCCACAAAAAGACTTATGTCACTTACTCCAATGTTGCTTTAGCAACCATAGAAGCCTTCATTAGAAGAAATGATGAACAAATTCATTAGTGTTGTTGAGACACGTTTCTGGAATCAAGAAGCCTCAATAAAGAACTTAGAAGCACAAATTGGGCAATTAGCTAATGCAACTTCTATAAGGATACCCAATATATTGCTAAGTGACATAGTGATCAATGTTAAAGAGCAAGTCAATGCTATATCATTAAGGAGTGTAAAGGCGTTGCCTAAACCACAACCTCAAGAGGTAAAGAAAGAAGAGGAGAATGTTCAAGAATTAGTTTCTAAGTCATAAGAAAAGGTAAATAGGACCCATTTCAAGAGGTAAAGTAATATATCTCTCCTCCATTTCCTAGTAGAATTGTTTAAATTAAGGTAGATGCACAATTTGTAAATTTTTAGATTTTTAGAAAAAGGTGTATATTTCTTTTCCATTTATTGATATTGTGAGAAAGATGTCTAACTATGCAAAATTTCTTAAGGTCATTCTTACTCATAAACCAAAATTGGAAGATTGTGATACCAATAGGCTGAATGAGGAGTGTTATGTTATTTACAAAATAAATTACCTCCTAAGATAAAGATCTAGGAGGTTTTACTATCCCTCACATGATTGATAATTTAAAATTTGATAAAATTCTATGCGACTTATGTGATAGCATAAAGTTGATGCATTTCTCTATTTTTAGGAATTTGGGTTTAGCGGTGACAAAACCTATTAATGTCTTTGTAGGTGCTAGATATTAAGTACCCTAGAGTCATAATAGAGGATGTTTTAGCGGAAGTGGAGAAACTTATATTTCCTATTGATTTTTTTTACTTGATATGGAAGAGCATCAAAGGATTCCTCTCATTCTTGGTAGATCATTTCTAGCTATAGCAAAGACTCTAATTGATGTCCATGAGGGTAAGTTGATTTTTGAGGGAGGAACTTACATTCAATATTTTTAAAAGCATGAAATACCCTTTTTAGGATGACACTTAATATAACATTAATGTATTGGAGGAAATGATTAATGATTGTTTTCAAGCAATTGACATGAAGGATCCTTTATAGAGATGGCAAGTACAACCCTAAGGGAATGAAGATGAAGAAGAGGTTAAATAGGTCGTTCAATACATATGCTCTCATCCACCTTATGAGTGAAATATATTAGTCCCTTTATAAGGACTAGAGAGAGATCAACTTCCATGGTTAGAACCGTCTATTGAGGAGCCACAAAATTTGGAGTACAAGCCACTTCATAAACACCTAAAGGAGTGAAAGAAGGCCTTTAGATGGACCAACATCTATATCAAGGGGATTAGCCCTTCCAAATATATGCACAAAATTCTCATGGAAGATAAATATAATAAAGTGATCCAACCTCAAAGGTGATTGACCTAACAATGTAAGAGGTGGTGAAAAGAGAGGCAATTAAGCTATTGGATGTAGGTATGATCTATCCCATCTTTGATACCTTTTGGATTACTCCTATACGAGTGGTTGAAGAAAGACATAATCACTTTGGTTAAGAATGATAATAATGAGTTCATACCTAGTATAATTGTTACAGGATAACATTTTTTTTATTGATTTTAGCAAATTAAATGATGCCATAAGAAAACATCATCTTCCCCTTTTCTTTATTAGCCAAATGCTTGAGCATTTAGCATGACATGAATTTTATTGCTTTCTAGATGGATATTATGGTTATATGCAAATCCCTATTTCTCCTAAAGACCAAGAAAATACCACTTTTTCTTGTCCTTATAGAATTATTTGTGTTTAGCTGGATGTCTTTTGGCCTTTGTAATGCTCTTGATACTTAAAAAATATGCATGATGATCATATTTCTTGGTATGGTTAAGAAATTTATGGAAATTTTAATGGATGATTTTTCATTAATTGGCTCATTTGTTGGTGCATGATTGGATAACCTTACGCTTGTGCTAAGACTTTGTGAGGATACAAATCTTTTTTAAATTTTGGAAACAATCCCTTAGATGGATCAAGAAGGGGTTGTTATAGTATATAAGATCTCATGCAAGGGGATAGATGTAGATAAAGAAAAAATAGAAATTATTAAAAATTACCTTCCCTAAAATGTTATAAGGGTACTCGTAGTTTTCTTAGTCATATTGGTTTATGTAGAAGGTTCATTAAGGACTTTTCAAAAATTTCAAAACCTCAATGTGACCTATTGGATAAAGATTTCAACTTTTAATTCTTTGATTCCTAATTAAAGGCTTTTAACAGTCTTAAAGAAAAACTTATAAATGCTCCTACTATTGTTGTTCCATGTTGGAATGTTCCTGTTGAAATCCATTGCAGTACTAGCGATATGTCTTTAGGAGCATTTTTAGGACAACATAGGGATAAAATTTTCCATAATATTTATTATGCTAGAAAAACTTTCAATTCTATACAAAAGAATTATGCCACTACTAAAAAAGAATTACTAGCTGTGGTATTAAATTTTAATAAGTTTTTCCCTCATTTGTTGCTTAATAAAATCATATACGTACTGACCTTCATGTTTAAGATATATTTTTATTAAGAAAGATGATGAGCCTAGAATTATTCTATGGATTATACTACTATAAGAGTTTAACTTGGACATTAAGGATAAAAATGGAAGAGAAAATAATGTAGCGGGTTATCTCTCCCACTTATCATCATCAAATGTGGTAAGTAAGGAAAGAGAGCCTATTTGTGACACGTTTAACAAATCTTCCATGGTATGCTAATATAGGAAATTAACTTATTAGTGGAATTATACCTAATGACTTGTCATATCATCAAAGGAAGAAATTTATACATGACTTGAGATATTATTTTTGAGATGATCCTCATCTTTAAAAAATACATTTTGATCAAATAATAAGGAGATGCATCCCTAAACATGTTTTTTATTCTATTTTATCTCATGGTCGTATTAGAGAATGTTGTGGGCATTTTGGACCCACTAGAACTATAACTAAAGTTCTCGAAAGCAAGTTTTACTAGCTTACGTTAGTAATGATGCTTATACTTTCTCTAAGCCTAGAAATAGATTCTAAAAGGTTGGGAATATTTTTCTTAAACTCCCTTTACAATTATTTTAGTTATTAAAATGTTTGATGTGTGGGGTATTGACTTTATGGGATCATTTCCTAAACTATGCATAATGAATATATTCATGTTGTAGTCGAATATGTGTGATATTATGTGGAGGCTATCACAACCTCCACTAATAATGCAAAAGTTGTCAAATTATGTGTTAAAAGAATATCATTATGAGATTTGGAAGCCAAAGTAATTAGGGTTCTCATTTCTATAATAGATTATTTGATGCTCTATTAGTTAAGTATGGATTTATGCATAATGTTACAACTCCATATTATGCCCAAACTAATGGACATGTGTAAATTAGATGACTCACTTTGAGGATATAGGACCACTTTTAAAACCATAATAGGATTGTCTTCATATAAAATAGTTTTTAGAAAATTGTGCCATCTTCTTATAGATCTTTAGTAGAAAGCATTTTGGGTCACCTATTTTCTTAACATGGATATGCAAGGCATATGTGAAAGGAGGCTCCTATAATTAAATGAGCTTGATCAAATTTTATTAGGCACATATGAAAATGGTCAAATATACATGGGCACAAAAAGAGGATGCATGATCAAAGAATCATGAAAGGAGAGTTTTTAAAAGTGAAAAAAGTAATCCTTTTTAATTCTCACTTGCAATTATTTCCTAATAAGCTATGTTCATGTTGGTCCAAATCCTTCATAGTGACACAAGTTTTTTATCAAGAGTAATATAGATAAGTAGCCCAGAAAAAAGAAACCATTAACATAAATGGACACTACATGAAAGTTTATGAAGGTGGAGAGGTTGAGAGCCTCAAAACCATCATACTCATAAGGAAACCCAAGTGAATAGGACTAGTGTCAAGCTAATGATTATAAACAAGTGTTTTTTGGGAGGGAGCCTAGGTATGTGTTTAATCTATTTTTTTTAAGGATTTTGTTTTAATTTACTAGGGATTATATCCATTTTTTTGTTTTTTTTTACAAATCCATAGCAACATAACACATTTATGACAAAATTGTAGGGCAAAAGGACATAAAAATTTTATAGCTGAGAGGTAGTACAAATAAAGAACTTATTAGGTAACATAAAGTGGGGATGTGTTTAACGACATAATTTATGTTGGCATATACATACAAACTTCTTGCTTGATATTTTTATTATATTTTTAGCACCTTTTAGGTACCTTCATACTCTTACTTATTGTAACACCCCATATGTTTGTAAATGGTTGAATGAGAATTTTGCCAAACTTTGGGCCTTTAATTTTGATTTATTGTTATAATTTGAAGTCACACTGAAAAATTGAGTTTATTAAGTTTTGCAGGCAAACAAATTTATTAGTTCGATAGAATGATAAACTAGTTTGTTATTTTGGTAAATTTGGTTTTCTACACTAAAATGATTAACTTGTTAGGGGGAAATCGGTTAACTAGTGGTAAAATAATCGACTAGTAGACTCAAATCCATCAATTAATTTGTCGAGCTAGTCTTAATTTTTAATCTTGATTTTCTAAAAAATTCCTTACATTGAAATTGAACCTTACAAATCCACGTCAATTTGTCCCTAAGAGATTCCTAACCATTTTCATGTTGCATTTAACCCAAAAAATTACCTCAAATTGATCTAGAGGTCGATTAGGATAATTGAGGGGGAGAGATGACCTTAGCATTATCTTCTTCCTCCTCTCTCCTGCACATGATTTTAAGATCAATCTTTTAATCTTATGTATGGTTTTGAGCAACTTGAAGATTCCTTCTAGGATGAACTTCCATTACCCCATTCATTTATGCTAATTCAGGCTTAATTGACCTACATTGATCAGAGACACCATTTGAGCTCTAGAGAATTGGTTAAAAAATATGGGACAAACTCTATTTATTATGTACTAATTGAAATGGTTCATTGTAGGGTTTTGAGTTGGTTCCTGGACCCTTAGTGTTTTCCTCCTATTGGTTGGCTATGAATAGCCCTAGTCATCCCTTATATGCACCTTTCTTTCAGCCACTGAATTCCCTAAGCCTTATATTTACCTTCCTTCTTTCTACACTTTGAGCCTTACCAATCATTCTTCTTACACTCTTTAGATCTTTTCTCTAGCCTCTCTCTTGTTTCAATTCTTAAGTAAGAAGGGGTTAGATTCTAGAAAAAAGCTTAAGTGGTCCAATTGTGATCTTCCCTATTTTTGGCCTTAGGTTGGTATGTTCTTATTCCCTTCTATTTCTAACATTAAAATTTTAAAAGGTTTTGGTATAATTTTTGAGCTTAAGATTTTGGTTTTAAGGTTTTAAAAGCTAAGATTTCCAAAGTTGGGAATTTCTAGTTTTGAAGGGATTTTTTCTTACATTAAATAATTGGTTCTTACATCTAAAGTGTTTAGAAAGTATTCCTCCATGTTAGGTGTTAACATGGTTGATTTCTGTATGTTGGTTTGAATTAATACATTATGTATAAGTGATTTAGATGATTAGATTCATGATTTGAATAAAAATCATGAAATTTGGTAAAAATAAGATATGATGATTCCATGTTGAGAAATGCATGTTAATATAGTTGAAATTATGTTATACTGTGTTGTAAAAGTTTTAATGGGATTAAGGATGATTTATATGTAAGAATCTATGAAAAATTATGACTTGTTGTTGTGTTACGACAAATTAATCAACGGAATACGTCAAACCGATTGAGTGGTTCCTACAACTATCAAGTGGTTGACCCAAATCATTGACTAGTAAGCTTATAGATATCTTAGTCTTACTCTTTACTTAAACCCATCAACCTGTTGGGAAAAACTAGTCTAGTGGTCTATAAGTAGTCGACTAGTTTATCCAAATCAATAAATCAATTTAGGGAAAGCATGGTCTTGTTGTGTCATACCAATTATTTGGTTAACCCAAGCAGATTGCCTCATTTAGCTTGATGGATCAGGTAGTTCAAATTATTTACATGATTTATTTCTTTTTTGTTTGGCAATGCTCTAATGTTATGTTTGGGACTATACCATAAGTATTAATGGGATAAAATCTAGATTTTATTATGGATTATTAGCCTAATGAAAGGAGTAAATGGTTCATATTTTATGGTATACTAAATAAGTAATGAAAAGAATAAATGAGACTTTCACTTATGATAATTGATGTTATTGAAAAAAGAGTAATGAGAGTTAATATAGGCTTGAATTATATAATATGGTGGATATAAATGATATTAGCTAGGGATAAATGAAAACCCACATGATAGAGAAAATGGAACTAAAAGGATTAATATAGAAAATTACCTTACTTTGTATGGGCCTTATATGATCACCTATCCTTATGAATAATATATTACTCATGTAAAGAGAAATACAATCGATTTGAGTATAAGTTTAGGTTACCCAGTTCTTGATTAGCTTATGAGGATTAGCCTACCTTAGGGTGCTTTTGTTGCCTTTTCCCTTTGCCTTTGGGTGGGAACTTGAGGGGTCCCAGTAACTTACCTACTCTAAACAATGATGATATACTAGGGGGTATTGATACTAATAGGTCTAGTTACCTAGGTGGTTGGATTCATCCTTGACTTATGTCTATATTAGTTGGCTTCGACCTATACTTATGTCCATTTTGGTGATTGGCTTCTGCTTGGACTTATGTCCACTAGGTGCTTAGCCTCAGCTTGGACTTTATGTCCCTTATTTGGGGAGGCTTCTATAGTATTTGAGACCATGGGGTGGCGCACAAGCCATCGCTTAGTTCTAATAAAAAAAATGGATGTTAAATATTGTTTGATAATTTACAAACGATGACCAAGTAAATGGTTAATGATTGGCTAAGTATGGAAGTAATGTTATGATAGATAAAAATGAATAAAAGATGGTTTGTACGCTTAGCTAATGGTTAAAATGACTAATTGTTTATGGAATGAAATATTGATATAATTATGTACTCATCTATCTCATATATGGACAATTAAATGGTAAAACTTATAGAATTGGGTAATTGGAAATAAAACCTAGAGGTTGCTTGGATTCTCTTCTGCTATGTGTGTAAGTGCTTATGCAATGATAATTTAAAACTAAGTATGATGTATTCTCCTTGTTTAAATTATGCATGATAGCACATGTTTATGCCATTCTACCTTTATATATGGCCTTATCAGGATGTATGCCATATTTTATACCCATATATGTTAAATTGGTATTGATGTGCTCATTTGCTTGGTCACCTGCTCATTCCCATAAATAGATGGTCGTGTGCAATTATTTAGGGATGAATAGTAAAGGGCCTACCTTAGTTAGGTCGGATATTGAAAGAAAGACCACTTAGAGGCTTCTGTTGGTGCCTATGGTGGACTAAGATTTTAAAATTGCATGGCATACCCTAACACATTTTATTATATTCCTACACATTAAGCATGTAATTTGTAATGATTTAGTTGGAACCTGTTAGGGTTCTATAATATAAACACTCTTAAGTTATTTAATTAAATTGATATTCCATGCACTTTCTTATTCTAAATATTTTTGTTGGTTTAACCTTATATCTAATATGGGGTACGCTGTGGAAATCTATCATGTGTCAGGTATGGCAGTAACACCCTATTTTTCTTTAGTGTTTTATGCTTCCATAAATGTTTTAATAAAATATTTTGGTAGTAAAAAATAGGTGTGTAGGTGTGTTGCTAGTTGGTATCATAGCTTTTCCTAAATATTTTCCACTTTTAAGAGTTGATGAGTTGACATCAAAGGTTGGTATTAGAGCACTTTCATAAAAGCTCAATACTTTACAAAATATGTTCGCTAATACCCTAAGTTTTATCAAAGCATTTTATTGAAAATGCTTTACTCTCACAAATAATCTTAAGCTGAGAACACATGATTGTATTAGCCTTGAAATTCTTTCCTTGATTTTCCTACAAGGTAAATTATTTTCAAACTTAGAATGTCCTCGAGTGAGAGTGGTGTTGGAATTTCCTATAGATAGCTTTGTGATAAATGTTGTGCGAGTCTTAGTACTCAATAAACTAAATTCTATCCCTAGATTCTTCTTGTCTTTAGGACATGATGGTCACTAATCACCACTATGAATGTATCAAAGCTTTCATGGAGACTATCAGAGCATATATGGTGGACGAGATCCAAGCACCTCCACCGGTGCTAGTAGCTGCACTAGCTCTAGAAGATTGGATCATGAGGGTAGGGCATCATCACTAGCCAATCTTTAAGGGCCAAGAAGACCCCGATATCATGGAACTATGGGTTTGAGATATGGAGAAGGCTTTCACTACCTATGGTTGCCCCAGAGATAGGAGATTAGCCATGGTCATCTACTATCTACGAGGAAGGGCATATGCATGGTGGAGGAGCATCTAATGTAGGGGTGGAGAACCTATGGGATCGGGGCAGTTCTTAGAGGCGTTCCGAGCTTAATTCTACCTAAATCATCTGCGTATGAACAAGTATGATAAGTATAAGGCACTTAAGTAGTGGGGCATGTTCACCGAGGAGTATTGCACTTGATTTATGGACTCGGTCTAGTTTTCCCTAGAAGTAGAGGCTAACGAGGTGATGCAAATTCATGGCCAAAACCAAGAGTTGTTAGTGGGATTCACTCTGCCAGATATGGTAGGGATGTACGAGAAAGCCTTAGAGGCATCCTAGTTCATCTAGGCTTAGATTACTTAGTCAAAGGATAAGAGGATATTTGAAGGTAGCTAGTATTCCAATGATTGTAAGAAGGATTTATTTAGAGATGGTTTGCCGCCTAGATATAAGCAGAGCATAGGGTTAAAATGTCGATCTGGAGGCACTACCACTACAAGAGATGCGGATCAGAACACCAAAGGGTCAATTGTAGAGGCAAAAATGTGGCATGCAATTAATGTGGCAAGGTGAGGTATAGGACATACAAGTGTTAAGTTAGTAGTGGTAGCATTTAGAGGAGCTAGACTAAAGCTAAGAGCATCGTATCTTTCTAGCAGCCACAACCTTAGATACAGAGAGCTCCTCCATTTCCAGCCAGTGATGCTAGTTGAGATAGTTAGCTAGAGGTATAAGATCTTTCCCTTTTTATCAAGGGTAAGGATTAGCTAGTGCCTTAGGAGTGCTATCAACAAGATGCTTGAATGTGATGAGTTAAGTAGAGGTAGAATGCCTGGCCATTGTGGTGAATGGTATGCTTATTGTCTCTACTCATTCTATTTTCACGTTGTTTGATTCTGGTGCATCACACCCTTTTATGGAATTTACTTTTTTATCTTGAGTTTCCTTATCTCCTTCAAGGACCATTTCTACTTATGTCGTCTTACCTTATAGGGATAAGATTGCATGCTCTAAGTTATATCATGGAGTTAAGTTAGTGGTGGGAGGAGTGGAATATTCATTGGACCTCGTAGCACTAGAGTTATGTGATTTTGATGTAATAGTTAGGATGGATTTGTTGGGAAAGAACCAAGCACTGATTGATTATAGACAAGAATGCATGGTTCTACAAGGACAAAAGGGGATCAGGGTTTCATACCAAAAGTTTGAACCTAATCCCTTTAAAAAGATTTTTACAGAAATCGTGTTGCATGCAAGGGATATCCATCTACCTGTGCAGTGTTTGAGACATAGAGGTGATTAAGACTCTATTGGAGTAGATGGAAATGGTTCATGAATTTCCTAATGTTGTTCCCATAGGAGATCCCAAGAATACCACAAGGTTGAGAAGTTGAGTTCACTATGGACGTATTACTAAGAAAAAAGCCAACCTATGAAAATGAAAGAACTAAAGGCTTAGTTTGCAGTGCTATTGGAAAAGGGTTACATCTAACCAATAATATCACCGTCGAGAGCACCAATGGTGTAACACCCCCAAAATTCACTACTAAAAAATTTCATTTTATTAAAATAATTAGCGGAAGTAAAATAACAAAATTGTGAATTTTGGAGATATTACTGCCACACTTAGTACCAAATCGGTTCTCTCCTACCATTCCAGTACCAAGTGCTAAGGCTAAAGGAAAAAAATACAACTTACGAGAAACTCAAACTAATAATTAAATCAGAGTAGCGTGTTAAATAATTTACAAGAATAGAATCCACTAATGGTGGCTAAAATACAACAAATACATTGAAACCATAAATTTTAAAGGAAAAAGCATACACTCCCAGGATATTTCGGATAGTACTTTAGACTCTTTCCCGAGAGCCCACTTGAATAGCACCTGAAAAAGACCTGCAAGGGACATTGCCTATTGAATAGGCAGGGACCCCACAAATGGGTCCTTTAGTACTACGGTACTGAGTAACCCTTTAAAAACACACTTAATAACAAGCCTGCAATGCAACGCATGATACTACATACATATATAATGAAAGGTAAATACTTAACATCCACAATCATATAACCACATACTTAACAAATCAATTAGATACTAATAGGCCATAGAGAACAATCGATGCTTCTGGCCTTAAGCCCTTGGTCCATCATTATCAATCATATCGGATTATAATTAACTATGTGAGTATGGGAACCCCACTATTATTCACCTATGGACCGGTCATGTAGAGTAAAACGCTCTTGGCCACTATTATTCGTCGGTGGACCGGTACTCATAATATAATTCAACTGGGCCCAGCTCATTAATCTTTCACTTTAACGATTAGACTTTTCCTTTTTTAATCAGCACAATAATTCCATTTATTTGCTACGATAGGGATATCAAGATCCCGGGACACAAAGGTACACTAGTCACATTGGTGTATAAAAGAAACTCAATACCCTTCAACTATCAACCCAAGGACGCAAAGGTACCCTGGTCGTACTGGTGCATAAAGCTAACTCAGTACCCTACTAACAAGGACACCAAATCCATAAGTACGCATATCCCCTAACTAGGTCCATAGAACCAGATAGAGTAAGATATAGGGCTTGGCTGGGGAACAAAGGCACACCAGTAAATACCAAAATAATCGTGTCTTTAAGGTAGCAACCCCTAAAGAGTCACCATTCCCGATCTCAAGGTATTTCACTTTAAGTATTAGTGTCTTAATTAAGGTGATCACAAAAGCACTATAATTAGATAATTATTCACTTTCAATCGTTCGAATATCATTAGATATTTCTTATTCAAATGGTTGTCCAAGGTAACAAAGAAGAATCATTAAGGCCATCCTACTCTCATCTAATTTCAAATTAGAACTCGTTCTCGTGATACTTACTAATTATCAAATACTCTTACCTTACCAATCAGCGTTATCTTAGTCAAATTACGAAATTCCACAATCACAACGACATGTTAGGTACAAATTACTCATTTACCCCTCACTTATTCAATTGTTAAGCCATCTCTTCCTTACTTGACAAATTACCATATTACCCTCCTTGTTACATAATTACCAAGTTACCCCTTACTCAATTTAGGTTACAAAGTTATCTCCCGTACTTATTAGGTTACTAATCCCCCTTCATAATTGTTAAACTTAATATATTTTCCATTTTGTTGGGTAGATTACCAATTTGCCCTTTTTCCTTTATTATAATTAACAAATTGCCCTTTAGTTGGTCAAATTACCAAATTACCCTTCTTCATTAACCTAACTACCAAATTACCCCTTTAGTCGGTTAAATTACCAAATTACCATTCTCTATTATCATAATTACCAAACTACCCTTCTCCGTTATCAAAATTACCAAATTACCCTCTAGTCAGTTAAATTACCAAATTGCCCTTCTCTATAATCATAATTTTCCAAACTATCCTTCTCTATTATCAAAATTACCAAATTACCCTTTAGTTAAAAAATTGCCATTTGCCCTTTAATTACGAGATTACCATTTTGCCCTTTAATTATGAAATTATAATTTTTCCCTTTAATTATGAAATTACCATTTTGGCCTTTAATTACAAAATTACCATTTTGCCCCTTTTATTACAAAATTACCATTTTACCCTTTAATTATGACATTACCATTTTACCTTTGAATTATAACATTACCATATTATCCTTTAATTCCAAAATTACCCTTTTACCCTTTAATTACAAAATTACCCTTTTACCCTTTAATTACAAAATTACCATTTTGTCCCTTAATTATAAAATTACCATTTTACCCTTGAATTATAACATTACCATTTTATACTTCTACTTACAAATTTACCACTTTAACCTTACCTACAAAATTACCATTTTACCCCTTTATCTCCAAAATTACCAATTTACCTGTTACTTCCAAAATTATCATTTTATAATTTTTACCATTTTACCCTGTACTTTCAAAATTACCAATTTACCCTTTAGTCACAAAATTACCATTTTATCCCTTACCTTCAAAAATACCATAATACCCCTTTTAATTACAAATTACCATTTTGCCCCTTACTACACCACTTATATTAAATTATCATCACTACATAAAACATTAATATTAATACCTCATCCACAACTATTATATTCAATATAATACTTATTAGCACCCACATATTTTAGGCCATATTCTTGTGCAAGATATATTACTAAAATACCCCTAAGGCTCAAAAGATATTAACCATGCATTAAAGATCACAATAGCATAATACAACATGGATAATACTTAACATTTTCATTAATAACCAAATCTTACCTTAAACAATATTTCCATACATAGCATATAATCTATCATGCTTTTTTTTTATCAATCGACACATGAAACCACATATATTATATTAAACATCATATATCAAGCATAATAACACATTAAAAAGCCTAATGTGCTAACATACGTTATGCATGATTTTAAGTGGGATTTAACAATTACCTTGATTCCCGTAAAAACGAACATCACCTGTATTCCGGTTAAAGATTCAAGATTTGACTATCAAAACCAATACCAGAAAATTATATCAAGATTTATTGTATTAGAAATAATAAAAATCAAAGTATAAGACTTTATAACACTTAATCAAATACTTGAATTAAAAATATTATTACACCTTAAAATTATTACCCAACTAAATCAAGAAATGTAGTAACTCATGCTGCTTATGCAGGATGAGCTGCATGCAAAACAATAGGGTAGAGGCTCAAAATGGCATAAGGAGTAGGAGAGAAAATCAATTTTGGGTTAGGGTTTTTAGGCTAAGAAAAAGGGTAGATAGGGGAGGATTTGGGGTAAGGGAAGGGTGCAGGAGTGGAGAGGGGGTGTAGGTGGTGGTCAGGGATAGGTTGTTGGTGGCCAAGGGTGGCGGAGGAGGCGGCAGCGAGGCCACGAAAGGAGGCTACAGAGGTGAATCGAGATGGAGGGGTTGAGGAGGAAGGAAAAGGGAGAGGGAAAATAAAGGTCTGCAGGTGGTGGTATCGGCCAAAGGAGGTTTTGGGGGTGGTAGACGGGGTTGTAGAGATTAGTTTGGTGGCTTAGGTGGTGGCCGAGGAGGCAGAATGGTGGCGGATTGAGTAGTTGTAGGCTGGAAACCGAGAAGGGAGGGAAAGAAGAGAAAAAGAAGAGAGGAGGAAGAAAGAGGCTACGGAGTGGCTTGAGGGGTACTATGATGGTTGGAGAGTGAGGTAGAGGGTGGAAAGGGGTGGTGCAGGTGGCTTTTTAGGTGACAATAGTGAAGAAAAATAGGAAGGATGAGGGAAGGAGAAAATAAGGAGATAAAAGAAGGTCGTGGTAGCATGTGAGGCTCGAAAAATGGCCAAATGGAACAGGAAGGGAAGAAGAAAAAAAGAAAGGAGGGGATAGGGTGGCGCCAAGGTGGTAGGGGAATGGCGATGGCGGGGAGAGGAAGGAGAAGAGAGGGGTATGAGTAAGGAGAGGGAGAGGTGGTGGGGCCGAGATAGGGTAGAGAAATGGTGGGAGAGAGAGAGAGAGAGAGATAAGGAGATAAATAGGGGAGAGGGTTGTAGGTAGGGTAGCTGGACATGGCGGGTGGTCGGATTTTTCGCCGGGGAAAAAGGAAGAAGAAGAAAGAAATAAGAAATAAGGGGCGGCAGAGGCTGTGCGTGCATGCAAGCCGGCGCAAGGGAAAAAGGTGTGGGTCGGACTAGTTGGGGAGAAGGAAAGAAAAGAAAGGAGGGAGGTGGGCCAGGCGACATATGAGGGAGAAGGAGAGGGAGGAGAGGAAAATGGGCCAGCAGCCGAGTCACAGGGGGAAAGGGGTAGGCCGGCCAGTGGACCAAGGAAAGAAAAAGGAAGAAGAAAGAAAGGAGAAAAAGTAGAAGGAAAAGGGAAAAAGAAAAAAGAAAAGGGAAAATGGGGTTAAATAAAAAATCTAATTTATAAAATAATAAAATACAATATCTTTGTGTAATAAATTTATTTAATAATTTAAATTTAATATAATTAAAATATAAGGTTTTAGAAAGGATAATTTTAGTAAAATAATGGTTTGAAAATTTATTTAAATAATAAGAGTATGATAAAGTAACAAAATATTTATTTTAATTTATTAAATATTTATATCCAATTTTATATACTCAAAAATCCATAAAATAATTAAATTAAATATATTTAAAGGCTAATTTATCCCAAATAAAAATTATTTATTAAATTATAGGCTTTTTAAAATTTCGAGGGATTACAAATGGTGTTCATAAAGAAGAAGGAAGGAAGCTTAAGGTTGTGCATTGATTATTAAGGATTGAATCAAGTGACGGTGAAGATCCATTATCCATTCCCAAGGATCAATGACCTATTCAATCAGTTCGAGGGAGCCATGGTGTTATCCAAGATTGATCTGTGTTTAGTATATCATCAGCTTAGGATAGAAGAAAAAGGCATTCTTAAGATTTATTTTTAGATAAAGTACAAATATTATGAGTTCATAGTAATGCCATTCTGACTCACTAATGCACCTACAAATTTCATTTCCCTAATGAACCAAATATTCCATTCTTTCTCGAACTAGTTGATTATGCTGTTTATCGGTGGCATTTTCATCTATTCTAGTGACTGATTAATGCATAAACAACATTTAAGACACACATTGGCTTTGGTGAGATCACACCAACTATATGCCAAGCTCTTGAAGTGTAAGTTATTTCTAGATAAAGTGGCTTTCCTTGGTCATATGATGTCTAAGGATTGTGTGGTAGTGGATCCTACTAATATTCAAGCTATTTTTGAATGGCCAGTGCCCACCTCTGTGAAGGAGGTGTATAGTTTTCTAGGGATAGTCAGTTACCACCGTCGAATCGTGGTAGACTTTTCTAAGATTATATGGTTGTTAACCCAATATTTGAAGAAGGCTTCATGTTTCTAACTGAATGAGAAGTGTAATGAAGCTTCTAAGATGTTGAAGAGGCATTTGACTTTAGCCTTAATGCTCATATTGCCAAGTCCGTGTGATGGTTTTGAAGTGTACAATGATTCCTTGAAGTATGCTCTAGGTTACCTCCCACAACAATTGAAGCCACATGAACATAACTACCTGACTCATGACATAGAGCTTGCTATAGTATTTTTTTACCCTAAGATCTAGAGGCATTATCTGTATGGAGTTCAGTGCTAGTTCTACACTAACTATAAGAGTCTCAAGTACATCTTCACTTAACGAGAATTGAACCTGAGATAATTTAGATGGTTGGAGTTGGTTAAAGATAATGATATAGAATTAACCTACTATAAGGGTAAAGCTAATATAATGGCAGATGCACCTAGCCAAAAGACATCACATTCCATAGGCACGATTGTATTATCAGATCATCTATGCCAAAAGATGAAGAAGATGGAGGTCAAAATAAACACTTTTGGAAGTCGAAAGGAAAGAATGAGAGCACTCATCATTAGGACTTTAATCTTTGAGGACATATAAGCTAACTAATTTGGGGATGTCAAGCTCAAGAGAATTTAGAATAGTATTGCATAAGGCAGAGCTAAAGGATTTAAGATCTATAGGGATGGCAGTATAAGGTATTGTGGTTAATGGTGTGTACCACTGGGGTATGTGGAGCTTAAGAAGAGGACCCTTAAGGAATGATATTACACTCCTTACTTTTTTTACCTTAGAGGATACAAGTTGTACAAAGACCTAAAGAAGATATATTAGTGGCATCGCATGAAATAGGAAGTATTAGAGTTAGTTGCTCAATGTCTGATCTGTCACAAGGTTAATATTGAGCATAAGAGACTGAAAGGGTTAGTTTAACCACTTGAGGTTCCTAAGTGGAAGTGGGAAAACATAATAATATACTTCATGGTTGGTGTTCATAAGACATGTATTGGTTCTGATTCTATCTAGGTCATTATAGATCATCCGATTAAGTTAATTGTGTTTATAGAGATGAAGGTGACATAGAGCATGGAGCAACTAGATAATGCCTATCAAAAGCACATTGTGATACTCCATGGAGTTCCTAAGGACATTATATCTGATAGAGACTCCTAGTTCTTATTATACTTTTGGCAAAAACTATAAGCTGCTTTTGATACTGAATTGATGATGGGTACAACTTTTCACTCAACTATGGATGGTTAAATTGAGAGGACCATTCAGAATTTAGAAGACATACTTCAAGCGTGTATGATAGATTTTTGGATAATTTTGGAATATCATCTTGACTTGATAGAGTTCTCCTACACCAACAATTTTCATGCTAATATTAAGATGGTACCTTTCAAAGCCTTATATGGGAGGAAGTGTTGTAGTATTTGATGTTGGAATAACATTAGCAAGATCCTTGTGTTAGAACACGTGATGATAGAGGATATGACTAGCCAAATTCATTTGATTGAGGATTTAATGAGGGTAACCTAGTATAAATAAAAGAGCTACTCAGATCTGAAGAGAGGGAGTAATGGTTACAATGTGGGTAATAGAGTGCCTTTTAGGGTCTCTCCCACCAAATGAGTCATGAGGTTTAGTAGGAAGTAAGCTTAGTTTTACGTACATTGCATCGTATGAGATTATAGACTATGTTGGTAAATTCATTTATTACCTAGCTCTATAAATGGAGTTATTATATGTGCACAACTTCTTTCACATATCTTAGCTATGGAAGTATGTGGCTGATCCTTTACATGTTATCCAACAAGAGTCACTAGATTTTAACGAGTCTTTGGCTTATGATGAGTGATGGGAGAGTATCCTAAACACTAAGATGAGAGAGACTCATATGAAGACCTTTCTGATGGTGAAAGTTCTTTGGTCATAGCATGGTATAAAGGAGGCTACTTAGGAGGCTGAGGAGGATATTTGAGCTAAGAATCCACAATTTTTTTTGTAGTTGTCTTGTTAAAAGTAAACCCTTTTTCTTTATGGGGTCTTACCCTTTTTCATTAAATGTGAATATGATGTGAGTTTGACCTTATGTGTAACGTTATGATTGATTGTTTTAGGCTTTAAGGATGCAACTTCTTTAAGGGGGTTCTGTTGTAATACCCCATATTTTTATAAATGGTTGAATAAGAATTATGCCAAAATTTGGCCTTTTATTTTGATTTAGTGTTATGATTTGGTTTGGGACAAAGTTTGACTTGAAATCATGTTGAAAAATGGAGTTTCTTGAGTTTTAGACAAAAACTAATCAACCAGTTCCATAAACCGATCACCTGGTTCCATGAACCAATCGATAGAAAATTTGGTTTTCTTGACTAAACCAATTGATGGGTTGGGGGAACCAATCATTTAGTGGTAGAACAACCAACTGGTAGACTAAAACTCATTGACTGGTTTGTCAAACGGGTCTTATTTTTTATCTTGATTTTTTGAGAAATCCCTTACACTTGAATGAAAACTTACCAACCCATGTCAATTTGTCCCTAAGAGATTCCCAAACATTTTCATGAAGTATTTAACCCAAAACATTACCTTAAATTAATCTGGAGGTCAATTGGGACAATGGAGGGGGAGATATGACTTCACCATTTTCTGTTTTCTCCTTTCTCCTTTCTCCTCTACATGATTCTGAGATCAATACTTTGATCTTAGGCATAGTTTTGAGTAGTTGGAAGATTCCTTCCATATTGACCTTCCTTTACTCCATTCGTGTACTTTAATTCTAGCCTAATTGACTTCCATTCTCTAGAAACACCATTTTGGCTCTTGAGAAGAGGTTAGCAAATTTGGGACAAAATTAGTCCATTCTCTTCAAATTTAAAGGGTCAGTTATAGGGTATCGGGTTGGTTCCTAAACTCTCAATGTTTCCCTTTGATTGGTTGTCTATAAATAGTCCCTATCATCCCTTTTATACAACTTTATTTCAACCACCAAATTCTCTAAGTCTTATATTTACCTTCCTTCTTTCTACACTTTAAGCCTTACCTATCAATCTTCTTACACTCTTCTAATCTTGTCTCTACCTCTCTCTTGTTTAAATTGTTAAGCAAGGAAGGGTTATATTCTACGAAAAAGTTTGAGTGGCATAATTGAGCTCTACCCTATTTTTAGCATTTGGTTCGCATATTCTTATTCCCTTCTTTTACTAAGTTTGAAAATTTGATAAGGTTTTGGTATCATATCTAAGTTTAAGGTTTTGGTTTTAAGGTTTTTAAATTTGAGATTCTCACTATTAGAAATTTCTAGTTAAGAGGATTTTTGCATGAATCG
The DNA here is from genome assembly GCA_030549775.1 of Tamarix chinensis. Lineage (NCBI taxonomy): Eukaryota > Viridiplantae > Streptophyta > Magnoliopsida > Caryophyllales > Tamaricaceae > Tamarix > Tamarix chinensis. The sequence goes on from CM060174.1 coordinate 36,619,587, forward strand.
AGTAAGTGATTCTTACATCTAAAATATTTTAACGTAATCTAAGATTTTGATTACTGTATGTTGGTATGAATGAATATAGTGTGTATAAGTTATTTAGATGATTAGATGGCATGATTTGAGTGAAAAAGATGAATTTTGGTAAGAAAAAGATATGATAATTTGATGTTTAGAAATGCATGTTAATTTTGTTGATTTTATGTTACAGTATGTTCATACAAGTTTTAATGGGGTTAAGGATGATTTATATGTAAGAATATGCATGAAATTTTGATTTAGTGTTTTGTTATGGCAAATTAATTGACTGGTTAGGTTAAACCAATTGGTTGTTTCGTAAAACAACCAACTAACTAATCTAATTCGTCAACAAGTAAGTATGTAGAGACATTAGTCTTGCTCTCTTGCTAAAACTATCGACTAGCTGGGCGACTAATCAACTGGTCTATGAATAGTCAACTGATTCACCTAAACCTATCTGTAATACCCCGTATTTTTAAAATCCAGATTTATTATGTTTAATGATTTTATTAGCGTAATTTGATGTAAACAATTAATTATTTTAATTTCGATTCATTTTATGGATTTATCAACGATTTCGAATTCATAATTGAATGTAATTAATCATTTTCGGGAAGTAATATTTTATCGACATTTTAATTAATTGAATGTAATATTTTCGGGAAGTCTAAATTAAAAATATTTTCGAAACTTATTTAAGAATTTCTTTTTGAAATTAATTTTCTTCCGATCTACGCTTTTTAGTTTGCAGAAAACCGATTTCGGAAATTATTAAGATTAGTCTTGATTTATTAGAATTTGACTTAGATATTTTATTATCGGTTTTTAAATATTATTTCGAGGTCTTATAATTTATTTCTGTAAATAATATAAATTTTTATGTTTGTTGATAAATTCTTTCGAAATTCTTAACATAACTATTTTATTAATTATAAGTCTTCGGATCTGTTCGAAATAAATTTTCATTTAATAAATTTTAGATAAAATATTCCAATAACAATTTTAGATAATTAGTATTTCATTTTATAATTGTATTTGTTAAAAAAAAACGGTCGGGACCCCCGACCCTCCCCTTTTCTCTTCCTTTTCCCTCTTCTCTCATTTCCCTTATCTTTCCCTTTCCCGGCTCCCTTTCTCCCTGTTCCCTACGCCCCGAAACCCTAGCCTCCCTTGTAACACCCCAAAATTCACTAATTTTTTTTTTTAAAAGCGGAAGCAATTAAATTAGAAGCACTGAAAACCTGTGAATTCTGGAAATGTTACCGCCACACTTAGTACCAGACCGGTTCTCTCCGACCGTTCCAGTACCAAGTGCTAAGGCTAAGAAAAGAAATAATCAATACAATTCAATTTCCAAATAAGCATTAAACGGTTGTAAAACAAAATCAGAGTACGCATCAAGAAATGTAATTCATTTCCAAAAGAGAATTAAACTTACAACCGATAAAAGATTAACAAAAGGAATTAGAGTCATATAAAGACTATGATATGGCCACAACTCTCTTGAACTTCGAGCCAAACACGCTCAACACTCAGCCCCAACTGATATCTCGCCCACCTGCACAAATTCAGAAGGCATACTACTCGTGGGAATGAGCAGCACCCATGAAAAGGGTGATCAGTACGCTACGTACTGAGTAAGGTAACCGAGTACTAAGGCCAACACATAAGCACATAAAATCATGCAGAATAATAACAGGGCATAATCCAACATAACAACATAAAGGTATATGAACAATTCAGGTAAAAGTACAAAGGCCCAATCATAGTCCAGATTAATTATTTAATTAATCTCTTATCAGAATCCAATTCACACCATGCCTTTTATCAATCCATGCGAGCAGAGGTACACCCCACTATTATAACCGGTGGGCCGGTCACACATAGAGCATCATGCCCTAACCACTATTATTACCGGTGGATCGGTCACAATAGAGCATCATGCCCTAACCACTATTATTACCGGTGGATCGGTCACACATAGGGTAGCAACCCTAACCACTATTCCTAACCGGTGGATCGGTTTGGTTCCTCCTCGCATGGTGTTCCACTGTAAGTAATTAGTATCTTTTAAGAGCTTTATTGATACTGGTTTTTGTTTATTGAGCTCGAGTCACCCCACTATTATTATCGGTGGGCCGGTCACATATAGGACCTCATGTCCTAACCACTATTATAACCGGTGGATCGGTCGCACATAGGACTACGCGTCCTAACCACTATTCCTGACCGGTGGATCGGTTTGGACTCGGCTCAATAATCTTCCACTTTAAAAGATTAGTGTCTTAAATATCTTATTCAAAGGTTTTCACCATGGACATGCACGAATCATAAATCATAAATTCCATATTCATCATCATCTTTAATCACCACATACACATATGCTACCACAAAACCCTAGACATGCATGGATCGCTCCCTTTACACTTATCCTCCAATTCTACTTCACATCTCACTCTAGGGTTTTATCCCGAAACCCTAATTTAGGCCTTAACATCCCCTCTTACTCCACCTCACATCACCCAAATCATTTTAACACTCCACACATCACAAATCATCGATTCCATTCTCATAATTACACCTTAATCACCAAACACACATGCTACAACAAAAACCTTAAGCAGCCACATCAAACCCTAATCAACCACCACAAACCATAATTAACCACTCCAAACCTCATTTAACCATAACAACCATAATTAGCCATTCCACCTAAATTAACCACAACAAACCACAATTAATCATTCCAGACCCTAATTCAATCTCCTCCGTACCCTTAATTTGCTCCACGTGCTATTTTTCATCCCAAGTGCTCAAACACCCAAACAACACTTACATTACCTTCCTTACATCCCAAATTAACTTTCCACACGTAAATTTCATACCCATGCAGACATTAATCTCCCCATGCAAACCTTCAAACCTTTTTCATGCAAACCCTAAAATTCCATGTGAAACCCTAATTTCAACCATGCAAACATTAACCATTATGTAAAACCCAAAATCTCATCATACAAAACCCTAACTTCAATCCACATAACCCAAAGATTTTTCCACATAATACAATTGATTAGATTCTCCCCTTTCATAACCACAAATTATATTCTCCCATACAAGACTATAAGTTAGATTCTCCTACATAAAATCATAATTTAGAATCTCCCAAGTAAAACCATAATTTGGATTAATTGGATTTCCCCCAAACACATCATAAATTAGATTCTCCCAATCAAATCATAAATTTCTCCCATATAATATCATAAATTACATTCTCCCCAAATAACGTCTTAAATTAGATTCTCCCTAACAAACCATAAATTCAATTCTCCCATATAACGTCATGAATTATATTGTCTCCCACAAAACCATACAAAACCATAAATTAAACTTCCCCATATAAAACCATAAATTATATTCTCCATATAAAAGCTCAAAAATCATAAATCAGATTCTCACACACGAAACCCTAAAATTCTCCATTTTATTCATTTACTCATGAATCAATGGAATACTTAGGTCAACTCACATCCCTTAATCAACTTCTTTCTCCATCCTCCTTTTTCATCCTTTCTCCCACATAAAATCATATCAACATCCTCACATGCATGTCTTACAGGGTCATACACAAATAATACACATGCCATACGAAAACATACTTCAACTCCATGTCATATCATATACGGCATAATTAATAATCATAAACATAGAATGCATAGCATACGAGGCACACAATGCACATTAGCACATAAAAGGCCTTAGCACCCCTTACCTGAAACGACACCGGTCTTGGAGCACGTTCCTACGCCTCCTTAGGGCTTTGACCAATTAATAACATACTAATAAAATAACCTTAACAAAATTATAACTTTGCTAAAGACATAAAAAATAATAGAGATATTATAACCTTGGTAATATAGGGTTAAATATTTTACCCTAATGATAACAATGATACTAATATAATAATATCAAAATTAATAAAACTACTATCAATGAGAACATAAATAATAATAATAATAATAATAATAAGCTTTAAAATTTAAAGTGGGGTTTCGACCCTATTTATAACTAATGACTTACCATTTATTTAATATAAATAATAAAATTTCTAACATATATAATAATATTAAAATAATAAAGATACTAATAATATTATCATCAATAGTTATAAGAACAATAGAAACAATAATACTAAAATAAATAAGTGCGAATGTTAATACAAAATTAGGGCCTAAGATTTTCCAGAATAATTAATAAAATGATAATAATAATTATTCTAATAATTATAATATTAATAATAATAATAATAGTAAGAAGAAGAATGATAATAATCCCATAATAATGCAATTAATAACTTAAAATTTGAAACTAACAATAATATTGTTTTATTACCACTCTCCACCCTTAAGTTGGTGGGGATAGGTGGCACCGGCGGTGGTTCACGGCGGCGACGACGGTGGCCGGAAAAAATAGAAGAACAAAGAGAAAGATGGATGTTGGGAAAAAGATAGGGAGAATTGAGGTGAGATAAAAGGCGTTTATTGTTGCCCAGGAGTATAGGGACAAAATGGTGGTGGTGGTGCAGCCAAAGGTGGCGGCTCACGGCGGCGGAAGGCGGTTTAAGGCTTTCTGGGTAAAATTTCAGGCGAGACAAGAAGCCAACTTGGCACGGCTATGTAAGCCAGTACAAGAAGAATCGAGGAATTTGAGAAACGTAGTTAGCTAGAGGAAAATGCAGAGAAGAAAATTAAAGGTTTTGGTGGCGCTGAGATTGGCTAACGGAGGCGGAAGAGGCGTCTAAAGTCTCGATGATGGCAGCCCTCGCCGAGGGTTTCGGGGAAGAAAAATCTTCCACAACTCCTACAATCCAGCTATTTATAGATGTTGGAATGGATAATGAGGAGCTGGAGGTCGACATGGAAGTTTTAAATGCAAGAATTCGGGCAGCCGGCGACGGAAAACGGTTGGCCAACGTTTGGGTTGGTTCGAACGTTCGCGACGTTGGGGAGAGGAAACGAGAGATATTTAACGTCCAATAATTATATGAAGTTATTTCTGGACTTAATAGGAATACATAGAGGTAAGAAACGGCCGGTATTAATCACCGTAGCCGGAGATGCCATTGATGGTGGCCAACGTTGCAGCGTCATCGACGGAGGAGGGAGGAGGAAGAAGAAGACGGCTGGCCGGGCGGTTCGCGAAGGAAAAGAAAGAAAGAAAAGAAGGGGAACCGGGCGGTTCGGCGCGAGCGGTAAGGGTTTAAATGGAACGACGAGTTTCGGTGGAAACGGAGGCAAAACGCGGCGTTGGAAGGACGGAAGAAGAAGGCAGCATCGCACGGGCTGGGCCGAAGGAAAGGAAGATGAAGACTGGGCCGAAGCTGGCCCAGTTCGGGGAAAAAGAAGAGGAAAAAGAAAAAGAAGAAAAAGAAAGAAAAAGGTAAGGAAAAAGGAAGAAAGAAAAAGAAAAAGGGAAAAAGGAAAGGAGAAAAATAATTAGATTAGGGCCAATTAAATTAATCTGAATATTTAAAATATTTAAAAATAATAATATTTAAATAAAATAATATTTAAATCTCATTTTAGGCTAAATTAGGATTTTTAAAAGATTTTCCATAAATTCCATTTTAATTAGCAAAACACCCAAATTTTCTTCTATTAAATTATTTATAAAATTAATATTAAATTAAAACTATTTTCTCATTCTTATTTTAAATAAAATAATTTATTTAATTAATTTCCAAAATAACATATTTAATTATCCAAAATACCAAATTTTCTCTAATAAAAATACTTACGAAATTCTTCTTGATTTTTCCTAATGAATTCCTTTTATTTTAATCAAAATAATTTATTTAATTAATCTTTATGATAAAATCTCATTTAAATATAATATTTTAGATTAGAATTTTTCGGAGCATTTCATCCCTCACCTCCTCCTCCCTGCTAACTGACCTCCAGCCGCCGTCGGCCGACCTCTAGCCTACAACCAACGCCGCGCGGCAGCCACAGCAAGCAGCAGCCGCAGCGACAACTGCAATAGAGCCACCCGCGACAGTCGCACAGCGGCAACCATTGCAAAGACGAGCTGCGCAGATCACGCCACCGCCCGGTCGCCGGCGAGCCTTGCCGACTACCGGCGAACCACCGTCGTTCCCCGACGAAGCTTCTCTAGCATTTTCTTGTCCCGATTTGTGTTGATTTCGTTGGTATAATTTTTGAAAAACCCTAACCCTTGTTTTGATTAATTGGGTATGAATTAGCTTATAAAAAAATAATTGATTGTTTGATTGTGTATATATGTGCTATAAGAATGATTTGGATAAGTTAATTGTATTGTTATGTTGAGATTTTGGAAAATTGGATTTTTAGCCGGGTTATGCCCAAATTTTTTGTATTCGTCCGATTTGGCAATTTCGGACAAATTGATTATACAATATGTTTTAAAATGTATCCAATTTCATTTTGGAACCGTCAATTTGAGAAATTTATGCAGGTTTTATCAGAATTTGATTCCTAGGTCAAATTTTGGGTGTAATGAAATTGGGTCGTATAATTGAGTCGTTTAGCTCAATTGATTTTATAATATTGATGTATTTAATTTTATATTGGAAGTGTTGATTTGGGAAAATTGTGCATAATTGATCGAAATTGGATTTTTAGGTCAAAACTCTCGCGGGTTTAAATTGGTTTGGGTAATTGGGTTATTTTATTCAATTGACTATATAAATTACATTATAGTATGTTTAATTACATTTTCGAACCGTCAATTGATATGTTTTGGCAAGGATAGATCGAATTTGCGTTTCGGGCTCAAAAACCCTAATTGTGCTAAATTGCGTATTTCTTTTATTGGTTTTGAGCAATTGATTATTTGATATGTTATAAAATATGTTTAATTGCATTTCTAAACATTCAATTTGATTAAATTTATAGAATTTTAACGAATTGTATTTTCGGACCTAAAACCCTAAATTTCAAGTGAAATTATGAAATTGATTACTTGTATTGTTGTTTTTCTAAAATTGAATGTATAGAAATAGTTGAAATGGTATTAATTACTTTCTAATACCTTTAATTTGAATTAATTTAATAGAATTACTTGAGTTTGTGTCATGGGCTTTAAAACCCTAATTTTCGGGGATGATTTTATAAAATTGATTTCGCTATGTGTATTTTATCTGATCGAATTCTATCTTTGGGTTTTAAATCATTTAAATTCTGTTTTAACCTAATCGGGTTGGATTTGGTTCTATGTAAATGGTTAGATTATCTATTTAGTTGTAAAACCTAATAAATAAGTTATTTTTGATAAATTAACTTATGATCGATTATTCTTTCTTGGGCTTTCCAAATTAAGTTGAAATGTCCCGAGTGATATTTGTATTAATCCGTTTTGATTTAGTTTTAACCTTGAATCTTAATAAAGCTATGCTTTTAGGTTCTAATTTTTGAACACGTTTTCTAAGAAAGATCATTTGTGTTGTTTGTGTTTATTTAATTAGAATATGTGAATTATTGATTGATAGAATAGTTTCTAATTTAGTTTTCGATTTCTATAGGAAAGCTTTCTCGTGGATCCACGAGCTAGTGATCTCTCTCCCTCTTATCTCGCTTAGCTAGCTTCGGATCCAGGTAAGTCTCTACTTACCTCTACTTATGGGTGTTTAGTAAGGACAAAGCTATGGCCTCGTGCTATATGTGATGTGATGTGTTGATAGATGATGAGTATGCCATGTTAATGTGTATTATGCATGTGTTATGAGTAACCCGTTTTTGTGTAGCGCAGCGTGGATAATGAGGTATGATGTATGTGCCTTATATTATACGAGCAGGACATGTTCCATGTTTGATGTTTGACGATGTGACTTGTTATGGCCCTCTAGGACATGCATGCTAGGGTTTGGGGTAGCATGAAACGATAATAAAAGAACCACGGGGAAGTGGACGTTTGGGAAGTTTGCATGGGGGGACTAGACCTTGCATGGGCATGATCCTTACATGTGGAAAGTTGATTTGGATTATAAGTGAGAGTTTGGGGGAGTCTTGGAGTGGTTGGTGACTTGGTATGAAAAATAGTACGTAAGTTGGTGTGTGAGAGACCTTATTAGGGTTTTGCATGTAAGTGGGTGTTGGGGAGTCTACATGGTGTAATTGAATTACGCATGGGGATGAATCTTACGTGAGGAAAGTTGATTTAGGGCATAAATGAGATAATGTCAAAGTTATGGGTCCATTGGAGACTTTGATGTAAAATAGTACGTAGGCGGATGTAAGCGTATCTAAGGGACCCAATTAGGGTTTTGGGGGGAAAATGATGAATTTGAAGGGTACAATGGTAAAGGCGATTAAGGAAGGGTAGAGTATGGGGTTGAGAGTGAGAGTCCACTTGTATGAAGGATGAGTATGGGATCCTAAATGAGAGAAGAGGTTTTGGGGCAAGGAGGAGAGGTTACTTGGGGAGGAAGTAAAGTGCTAGGGTTTAGTGTGGCCAACTAGGGTTTGGTGGTCATATACGGAGTTGGGGAATAAAGGGATATATTTTGGGAATTTCTTAGTAGAGACGGGATGCAAGACAGGAAACAAAGTAAATTTAGGATGAGTAAGAAAGAGTTGGGCCATATAGGCCCAAATTAGGGTTTTCCAAGGAGGAGCCCCAGAGGGGTGAGGACATGCGGGACCGATATCGTTGTGTTAGGGTTAGCCCACATTCTCGGGAAAGTATGCCCTTACTACGTTTTCTTATGTATAAGAGTAAGAGGGGATGGACATCGGGTGTGAGAAAGGGAGAACAGTCTCAAGATATGGGACGGGCCTCCTCGAAGGGAAGAAGTAGAGAGTAGTAGACATGCATGTCAAGGGTGGAACCTTATTTAATAATACATGAATAAGACATTAACTACTTAAAGAGTAAGATTGTTGAGCCGGGCCCAGACGGATCCACCGGCATAATAGGGGCAAGGTGCCGGGGTGCCCTGGAGACCGATCCACCAGCGTATAATAGTGGTTAGGTGCGTTCTGCCCTATAAGTGACCGATCCACCGGCTATAATAGTGGGGGATCCCGAGCTCAACAAACCAAACAGTATGTTGTAATTAAATCATGGGAAAGATACTATATACTTACAGTGGAACACCATGAGAGTCGGGGCCAGACCGATCCCCCGGCATAGTAGTGGCCAGAAGCGTTGTGCCCTGGAGACCGATCCACCGGCATATAATAGTGGTTAGGTACATTCTGCCCTATAAGTGCCCGATCCACCGGCTATAATAGTGGGGTTCCCGTACTCACATGGATTAACAAAGATTATGGTGTGAAATGACCTATAAACAAATCATGGAAAGATACGTTATAATCACAGTGAAACACCATGAGAGTTGGGGTCAGACCGATCCACCGGCATAATAGTGGCCAGGAGCGTTCTGCCTTGGAGACCGATCCACCGGCATAAAATAGTGGTTAGGTGCGTTCTGCCCTATAAGTGACGGATCCACCGGCTATAATAGTGGGGTTCCCGTATTCTCATGGATTCATAACGATTATGATGTGAATCGACTATAATTATCAGAGTTATGAAAAGAAGAAGTTGGACTGGACCATAACCGACCTACATCATCCTTAATATTACATGTTTCTTATGTGATTGTGTTGTGCATGTTATGTTGTATGATGTTATGCTTGGCCTTAGCGCACCTGTGCCCTTACTCAGTATTGGACCCGTACTGATACTACCTTGATTGAATGGGTCCTGTGATGATCCACCGATGGTGGTGAGCAGACTTCCTGTGCAGGTTTATGATCGGGTACTATCTTGGGGTGGAAGGCTTGACTTAAGTGAGTAGGCGATCCGGATATTGGTCCCTTGGGATCTGTTTTATTTAGCTATATTTTGAACTACGCTTCTTGTTTTGAAACCGTACTCTTAAGTTCTATTCCTAAATGATATTCTAACTGTTGTTGACTTGTGTTTCTGTGAATGACCTATATTGATTATGAACTTATGTTTTGATGATTCTTACTTAACGATTGTTTAGTTTAGCCTTAGCACTTAGTATCGGAACGGTAGGAGTGAACCGATCTGGTACTAAGTGTGGCGGTAATACCCCCAAGTTTACGGTTTTAATTCTTTCGCTTCCGCTAAACCTTTTGATTTAAACGAAATTTTTTAGTAGTAAATTTGGGGGTGTTACACTATCAACCAATTTGAGGAAGGTACGGTCTGGTTGAGTCAAACTGATTAACTAATTGACCCAAACCAATTGATTGGTTGGTGCAACCAATCGACTGGTTGGGCTAGACAAATCAACTAGTTTGCATGAGTTTTTTTTTCCTATTTTTTTGGGCACACCTTGAGGTTATGTTCGAGACTATACCACGAGTATTAATTAGATAAAATCCATATTTTATCATGGATTATTGCTTAATGAAAGGAGTAAAATGGATCATTTTTTATGGTATAGTCTATGAGTAATGATAAAGCTTAATGGGTATTTTACTTATGATAAGTGATGTTATTGAGAAAGGAGTAACGAGAATCAATATAGGCTTAAATTAACTAATATGGTGGATATGAATGATATTGGCTAGGGATAAATGAAAACCTATATGGTTGGGGAAATAGAAATAAAATGATTGATATAGATTAATATGGAAAATTGCCTTACTTGCTCTGTATGAGCCTTGTGTGATCACCCATCCTTATAAATAATATACTAGTCATGTACAGCTAAAAACAATTGTGTTGAGTATGGGTCTGCTTTACATAATCCTTGATTAGCTATCGGGTGTTAGTCTACCTTTGGACATTTTTACTATCTTCAGGCATGGCCTTAGTGAGGGATCTTTAGAGGTTGTGGTGCCTTATATACTCTAGACACTGATGATATATTAGGGGGTATTAATACTAAAGGGTCAAGTTACCTATGTGGTTGGCTTTGACATAGACTTGTGTCTATATTGGTTGGCCTCAACCTAGACTTATGTCCATTATGTTGATTGGAAAGAGCCTAGACTTTATATCCTTTATTTAGATAGGATTACAAGGTATGTGAGACCCTTGGATGGTTCATAATCTATCGTTTGATGATAATATAATATGGATGATAAATATTGGTTGATGACCAACTAAATGGTCAAAGATTGGTTAAGGATGGAAGTAATGGTGTGATAGAGAAAAATAAATAAAACCTAGTTTGTACACTTGGCTAATGGTTGAAATGAATGATTGATTGTGGACTGGAATATTGATTGAATGATTGACTCATGTGTCTCATATATGGATGAGTAAATGATATAACCAACATAATTGAATAATTGGAAATAAACCCTTGGATTCTCTTACAATTATATGTGCAAGTGCTTCTGTGATGAATATATGAAACTAAGCATGATGTATTCTACTTATTGGAATTATTCATTATAGTATGTCTTCATGTACTTCTATGTATATGTATGGCCTTATTAGGATGCATATATTATTTTATACCCATGTATGATAAACTGCCATACTTTTGTTTATATTAAGCAAGAAACTTGGTTTACTTAATACATACAAAACTAATGTTCCCATTTTCTAGGTCAATTTTTAATTTTTATGAGCAGAGGACCATGTGCAAGTTGTTAGAGATGGCTAGTAAAGGGCCTACCTTAGTTGGGTTGGGGCTTGAGAGCAAGGACATCCAGAGGCTTTTGGTGGTGTCCACTACGGGCCAGGTTTTTTTAAGTTGGTGTCATACCTAAGCTCATTTTATTGTAGCCCCATACTTACAACATGTGATATGTAATGTTTTAGACAAAACCTATTAGGGTCATCCGACGTAAACACTCTTAAAGTTGTTTAATTAAATTGATATTCCATGCACTTTGTTGTATTGTTTTATGTGTTTTTGTTTGTTGAACCTTATATTTGATATGACGTAGGCAACATGCATCTATCCTGTATCTAGTATGATGGTAATACCTCATTTTTCTTAGGTGTTTTTTTTTCTTCCACAAACATTTTAATGAAATTTTTTCGTAGTGAAAAATGGGAGTGTTACACTTATACTAAATAAGATTTTTTTTTTACCTTTGTATGGGATTAATTGTCCATTAAAGACAATGTGTGTGATAAGTGTGGGGGAGTTTCTATGTGTTTATTTATATATTATTATTTCTATATTAATTTATTTTTTGAGTGTTTGGCATGGTTAGTGTTATTTGAGTCTTTTTGGTTTCTGTTGAGTCTTAGACGCCTTTAACTAGTCAAGAGTGAACATATATTTGAAATCATTCTAAAAGAGGATCACAAAACTAAGTTAAGAATAGATTTTATTTTATTTTATTTTGATGTAGGTAACACATATCTATATGATTTGATATGAATGGAGTGAGAGCATGTATGTTCTTCTAACCACAATGGCATGTTAAGAGTTATCACAACCCTTAGTGAGAATTTGAGCCATATATGCCATCTTATATAAGAATTTCAGATAAAATAATCTATATTTTATTGGATTCATTTTTCATTGTAAACCTCATACGCAATACTTTTTTTTTTTATAAAATTACTTGTTGTTGCTTATATGATGGACTATAGAGATTACTAGAACTTTTTTATATGGTAATTAAAGCTTTTAAGTCATAACTGTCTTCATTGAGAAAGTGATAAAGCAACTTAGGTATTACCACCACATAGTGAGATAGCCTCTACCCCTGTTTGGAATATGTACATGAGCTTTAGATCCCTTAATTAACCACTTTGAAACTTTTACATTGATATTTTTTTCCACCCACATTTTTCTAAATCAAACATAAAACAAATCTCTATCATTATTCTAAAAACTAGTAAAATTTTGATGAGACTTACGCAAGTGATTCAAAGTAGTATGTGAAAAAAGTGTTAAAGTGAACACAATAATAAATGTGGGAGAGATAAAAATGAATTTGAAAGAATGGCTAGAAGCATAAAAAGAAGAAGAGAAAATTTAGTTCATTTCCTTTCTTTTATTTTGAAGAGAAGTGGTGAAAATAACATGAAGGCCCAACATAAAGAGTCTATGTGATGATATGTTATGAATTGAGAAAAATACCATCATGAGTTCGAATATGTAAGAAGAGTCTCTATATCAATATGTCTCTACTAGGTTTTATGATATATTATTGAATCATTATTTTTTTGTTATTCGCTAAACCCTTAAATCTAGACCCATTACAACCCTTATGAACTCCTATTTGATTACAGAGATAGGTGACCTTAATTTCTTTGAAAGTAGTCACATGAGACAAGAATATAGTTTGGTCTATTTTGTATAGTATTTGATATCCTCCATGATGTTTTTCTATAACATACGAGCTTTCCATCTTAGTATATGTGTGTTAAGAAACTAAATTGAGCTTCTTCTAAAAAATAGTTATAGTTAAGAAATCGAACGTTATCAGAAACACAATTTTAAGTAAAACATTTGTTCTAAGCTATTAAAAAAACATAATAAGAATAATAATACATTTACATAATGACACTTAACCTAGATTCTCCTCTAATCTCAAAGATATTCATATAAAACTTCATCTCTTCTTTTAGTACCTTCTAAATATTGCTTGAATAACTTCAAATCTATAAAATAAATAATACTAGGAGCATAAAGGAACACATCTTTGTTTGCTTTGACCAAAACTATAAACTTGACAAATTGTTAGTTTTTTGTATGATGTCAAGCACTAATTTGATTAGTTTTAAAAATAAGTGAAGAAACTACACTATTTCTTATAATTACATTATTAAATACAACAAAGTATGAAGTAAAAACACAATAATATCCTCAATCAAATTAGTGTGTAATTAAACTATATGCATATTCTTCATTTTGTTGAAAATAGTGCTAATAGGACATATTGGCACACTATAACTTATAAGATATATGAACAGACTATAATGTTAGTACTTAGTCATAGCTAAAGCATACACAAAATCACAAGTTAAAGAGTATTAACAAGATTCAAATATAATAAGGTTACTATAGAGTTGTAACAACCAAAATTTATGATTAAAAAACTACCTTTTGTGGAGTCATTAATAACAAAATATTAGATGCTACGTCACATACAACATAGGAAATATACTCTCAATGTCTAACCTAGTTGATTGTATAGCTAAAAATTAACTTGTACATAGAGATTAGGTGTGGCAAACACCTGATCCCACAATGATATAAGATTACAAAGAAAAGAAGAATATATAGATACACTAAGAAAAAAAGAGAGGACTAAAAGCCTATAGAGAGATAGAGATATCTTGATAACCATATACTTAAACCAACCTAAATAGATGCTCATTGTAGTCTATCACATCTACAATATTAATCAATAATTACCTAAAAATAATGTGGTATCTGCTCGTGGTAAAAAAAACCATAAAAAATAATGTTAAATACTCTAAGTAATAATTACATTAACAATAAACACCTATAAAAAAGGTTGTATTAAAAAATATGCATGCACATTATACCACATAAGGTTGCATGAAAAAAAATATGCATGCACATTATACATTATACAAGATGACCTAAGAATGTAGTTGTATTAAAATTCATACTTAGATTATCGCAAAATTCCATTCATTTAGTTACATTGAGATTAGGAAACTATTCATAATATAGCCACATCTATATTCTTTTCCTAATAGATAGGAGAAATAAGATCAACCTCACTAATATTTTATCATTTCTCCTTTTCACTATAGATGGAAGAAATGTAGTCAACCTCACTGATGCATGTCTTTGATGCTTGATCTTAACCTTCTAGTCTGTTAGATATCTCGACATAAACTCTGCTACCTCTTACTTCATGAGAAGCCACTAATAGATCATCTTGAGGCCTTCGTACAACTTTTCCTCTCTCGGGGTAGACGAAATACAGAGTAGATTGACCCTCTTATAATATCTAGCACTTTACGTTAGTTCCACTCTAAGGTACACAACAATGACCTCTATAGAGAATTATACTATCCTTGTGAATCTAGAAACATATTCTTGAATCTTCTACTGAATCCTCTTGAGTTTAACATCCTTAAGCCACCCTACTCGAATCTCATGAAAAACCATCGACATAATTGTCAAGGCACTCATCCAGACCTCTAGGTCACCCTGCTATATCACCATTTTCCCCATATCCCCAATATCCTCCAATAGCTAGCTGTGATGTCGTCCTACTAAAGGCATCTAAAATAACATTGATTGTTCCATTATGATAGGTCAACTCGATAACATAGTCCTTCACCAACTTTAGCCTTCTCCTTTACCTCATATTAAACTCCTTCTTAATGAATATATACTTGAGGATTTTATGGTCGGTGTAGAATTACATCGAGTCCCATATAGATAATACCTCAATGTCTTCAGCACGGAGACAATGCCTGCCAACTCCAAGTTATACATTAGGTAGTTCTACACATGCTACTTTAATTTTGTAGAAGAATAAGATAATACCTTACCACACTGCATTAATACATATCCCATTCCAGAATTAAAAATGTTTCTGTATATCTCAAACCTATTTTTTCCCAATGATAAAGTCAAACACTACTTCAACTCCTAAAAGTGCCATCATATGCATCATCCCACTAAAAATCACATTGTCTTCTTTAGAAGATTTTTCAAGGGATGAACTACTTTTGATATATCTTGAAGCATATGTAATACCTAGCTAGATCTAAGAAAATACAAACCATAGGGACATTAATGTGTGTATGCTACTCTGTCATTGACAAAATCTTCACCGGGTCCACAAAGACTCTTCCTATTGATACCACATGTCCTAGAAATGCTATTTCCTAAAGCTAGAACTCACACTTAGAGAGATTAGTATACAACTTATGCTCTTTATGGTGTGATAAAATCATATATAACTATTTCTCGTGCTTTTCCCTACTTAAGAGTGTACCAAAATGTCATCTATAAAAACCACCACAAAATAAATAAGGAACGGCTAAAAAATCCTCATCATCATGTCTATAAATGTGCTAAGCACATTAATGAGCTCGAAAGGCATCACTATGAACTAGTAGTGCTCATATTATATCGTAAAGGACTTTTATATTATGTCTGCCTCAATAATGCAGAGCTATTAATATCTCAACCTCAAGTTGATCTTTAAGAATATTGTAGAACCCTAACGCTCATTACACGAGTCATTGATCCCTAGAAGCAAATAGTAATTATTCACCTTTAACTTATTTAGATCTAAATAATCTATGCACAGATCAAGGTTTCTAGCCTTCTTCTTCACAAACAAAACTAGATCTCCCTATGAGGATATACAAGGGTAGATGCAAACTTATTCCACTAGCTCCTAAAGTCGAGCTATCAGTTCCCTCAACTTTACTTGTGACATCCGATAAAGTTCCTTTGAAACTAACTCAACCCATAGTACTATCTTAATAGTGAAGTGTATCCCATATACCAGTGACATGCCTAGGATCTTTTCCATAAACACATTAGCAAACTCCCAAGCAATCAAAATATCCTCTGATGTTGAATCATCATTTTTTATCTCCTTAACTCTGCAAAAATACATAGGTTAACCCATCTTTACTAATAAATAAAGAGAATGGGCATATATAACATTTGTTATAAGCTTAGGCTTGCATCTCTTATAAGAAAGCCTAGCACCGTAAGGTCCCCACAAGAAGAATAGCTCATGTGTGCCATCTACCATGACTCAGTATCTCCCTAACATATCCATTCCTAAGATAACCTCAAAGTCTTGAAGTTCCATATCAACCAAGTTCATTAGGAAGTCTACCCCACCTATCTCTAAAGACTTGTGTGAGTAGTATCTCATATATTCCAATATATCCCCAAATGGAAAAATCACAAAAATAGATATAAAAATACATGGAGACAACATAACTACAACAATAAATGTAGTAGAAACAAATAAAAGAGATGCCTTAAAATCAAAAGACATGTAAGCTAGTAATGAGAGGATGGAAAGTCATGGCACCCATCATCCTTTGACTGTGAACTGATAGACCACTATCAAATCATTGTCTACTATCCTTTGTGTAAACATCAATAGCTCCATGAACCGGCATGATACTACTTTATCGTTATGTCTCCTTAAGTCTACAACATGAAATCCTTTAGTTTGTTATTCTTAAGACTCTTAAGGTAAAACGTAGTAAGATGGTTGTAATGCTTGTCTTTCAATTAGATGGGCAGTTAATGGTCTCATACATCTAGTCTATATCTTGAATCTATCTCTTCAAGATAACAAAGTCCTCATCATCGATGTAGATCAATGAATGATGTCTTGTAACCCTTTGAATCATGTGCTCTCTATTACCATCCAAAAGAAATGTAGAGGCATGGTCATGGTTGAGGTGGATGCTTCAAGAACTTGATAAATACCTTGAAGGCTTGCTCTAAATGACTTATGCAGTTGTTAAGGGTTGTGAAAACCTTGATGCATGACATAAAGCATTTTAGGAGAAGTATTCCTAGATTACTAATACCAATTTCACATAATTCACATTCAAAAGGCTGCTTAAGATACCAATTCTTGATTCCTCACAAATTAATCTAGGTTTTTGAAGAATCGAGTTTTTATAAAAATATGAAATAGAGCATTAAAATATGATAAGGTAGAAGTTTGAAACCATATTTTTGAAAACAAAACATGATAATCAAAACCAAATCTTTGATACCAACTTATAGCAAACCAAATTTTACTAGTGAAAATTTTATTTGATGGCGGATGCATATAACCAAAATAACCAAGTGTTACCACCCAAACTAACATAATTATGGTTTACCATACAATCCTTACGTTAACTACAATGATAAAACCATTAAAATTTAAAAAAAATAAAAAATAAGAGAATCTTCATTAACATAAATACAAGTTTAGAGATGAACTCAAGTATAACAATCCAAAATGTAGACAAAAGAGGTACTATGGAGCTCAATCTCTAAAGAGGTATTTGAGTAAAAACTATCATTCAGATAATATCACTGTATGCCTAAAATCCCTAATCCATTATATCCCTCCACCCCATATAGAGTATCGTAAGCTACATAATCATCCACTAGATCGTCATCAATCTCAACATTGACATTTGGGTTATCTAGTCATGGGAGTGAGTAACACTCATGAGAAGGATGGTCAACATTTTATGTGCCGCTAAAGGTGATAATCCTGTTGAGTAAGGGATATAGATAATTTCAACATTCATTGTAGTAAATCAACACACATATGAGATACATAATATATTACAAGGTAGTTAGTCATACAGGTCTCATTAGTCAACATACCATAACCCTTTCTATTATTTAGTTGAGTTTAGAGACCTCATTATTCTCAACTAGTATAATGGTATGAAAATAAAATGCCTTAGAGAAAAATGGTCTTAGCCTTTATTATATACTGGTGGAATAGTTATCAATAATATACAACCTCGAGGAAAAATACTCCTAACAACTATTCTCATTTCGTTGAACGGATAGGTGTAATCGGTCCTAACTTATATAGTCTTCCTCTTTAAGTGATTAATATCATATCAATGGTGATCGTCATTCTTGTGATTTATATTAGATTGAGTTTAGGGACTTCTCTATTCTCAACTAGTTGATTAGTTATCAATGTACAAATCCAAGGAAAAATAACCTTGGTCAATATTATCTATAGGTGAAATACTTATCAAAATACAACCCTAAGGCAAAATGCTCCCGTCAGCTATTCTCACCTCATTGAACTAATAGGTCTAACAAGTCATGATTCATTGATTTTTCACTTTCAATGGTTAAAGATTGATCTTATTTTATTTGATAGGTACAAAGAAAAATTAATGCAAGTAAAGACCCAACATACAAAAAATAAGGCAGTTCTCAAAGGTTAAGACCCTTATAGTTTCCTAAAAACCTTAATTTCATATTTTAGGCATAAGTTCTTCTCTATTGCTATTTTAGCCACTAGATTTAGCATCTCTCCCTACAATATTATTATTTTTAACATACCTAAATTCCAAGTCTAAACTAAATGACTTACACATGCTATAATAACCCTATATTAAAAGTTACTATTTAGGAAGCTTATAATACCCTAATTCCACAATTAAATCATACATTTTCCTATAATGCTCATATAATTACTTAATTCAATTTAAATGCCTAAAATATCAATATTAAAAACATATCAAAAATCATGGTCTAACCCTAATATTCACACACGTGACAATGACATCCCCGATTTAGGGTTACTATTCCTAAATTATGTCTTTTTCCCATTTCTTGGAACTTATTCCATTCAAGAATCTACCAACAGATCATGTGATTCAACTTATAATATTTTAAATCATTTAACACATAAAATACTAGAGATTTCATATTAAACTCATAATGACCAAAATTACCTTACAAGTAATTGAAGCCCCTTATCTTTAAAAAGCCTTATATATACATAATCATTATTTCTAAATCATCCATTTATCATCAGACTCTTTAATATATTCATTTCTTACTTATCATACCTTATTAAATTCATATTACAACCGTATATTACACTGAGGGTTTTCCACATAGAATATTATTATGAAGATATCACATAATTCTCAACTTACTTTATTTTTCATAAAAAATATCACATTCTCATATCATAGCATAAAAAATCATAAATTTAACCATACAATAACAATAACATGGTATTATGCATAATCATACATAAAACTTAGCACAAAAAACTTACACTACAATTAGTATCCTTATAGAAAAAGGTTCCATTCTTTAAGCATGCTTATCCTATCCCACCTTATTAAGAAATTTTTGTAAATTACCTAAAAAATTTTCGTAATAAACCATTACTATGTAATCGTATAATTAAGGAAAATCTAAGGTAAATGAGAGTGAAATAAAGGGGATAAATCAAACCAAGGCTAGAAGTAAGTCTCATCAAAAACTTTGTGCAATAAAGAGGGGGATCAGTTGGGATTGTTAAACAAGGGGGTGGCAATGACACAAAATACCATTACTAGGGGTGGTGCGACAATAAGGAAGGCCAAAGCCAAGAGGTTAGCACTGGTGGGAGTGGTTAAATGGAGGTGGTAGGATGAAGGGAGTGTTGCCAAAGCGGTGGATGTGGTTCTATTATTTTTGCCAAAGGAAGGGGTATGGTTTAGAAAATTGTGTTGGCAGTTAGGGGGAATAACAATTAGTTTGGCATGTCCTTAGGGTAGGTAATGGTTAAGGTTCTTGAAGGTGGTAGAGATGCTTCATTTGGGCTTGCTGGTGGGGGTGTATTTGGGTTGTTTTGGTGACACATGGAGGATGGAAATAAAGAAAGAGAGGTTGGTCTTTGTTGCGGTGTTTTTTCATAAAAATAAAGGGAGGAAGACGATAATTGAGGGAATTTATATATATATATATATATATATATATATATATATATATATATATATATATGTGTGTGTGTGTGTGTGTGTGTGTGTGTGTGTGTGTGTGTGTGTACATAGGTATGTATGTATGTATATGTAGGTATGTATGTATGTATGTATACATATATACATGCCAAGAGGGAGAGAAGAAAGGTCCAATTAGCTAGAATTTTCAACCCTAACACAAGAATGTAGGGGTTGGGAGCTAATGTGCTAATGTGGATAGGGAGTAGGTAATAGAGCTTATTAGGCATTGTCTTGGGACAATGATTCATGCAAGAAGAAAGGTAAAGGAAAGGAAAGGGGGGTGGGTAGGTAGGCAAGAAAAGGGAAGTAAAAAAGAAAAGGTTGAAGAAACAAGAAAAAATATATTAGGTGTTGTGTTAGAATTAGAATTAGGTTATTAATTTTGGTTAGGGTATTAAGATAATTCAATTATGGATCAACCAAGGTTTAGCTAAGCTTTACATTTATGGAGTTAGCATAAGGTAGGAATATTCATTTTTCAGAATTAGAATTAAGTTACAATGTTAATGACTCGGGATTTGTTTTAGATAAAATTTAGGGTATTACAATCACACCTTTAAAAACATATCCTTTAAAATTTTTATTTGGCTCCTTAATTGTTTGAAATGTAAATCTGAAAGTTTTAGTTTAATTTATTTGTGTTTGTTCTCTTTTTAAAATTTTATATGTAAAATTTGTAATTCACATATATTAGCTAAATTGTCATTTAAATAATTTTTTGAAAATAATTAAAACTTATTTTTAGGTTTAACATGAATAATTAAGTGGATGTGGAAATTTTCATGATTTGAGGAATATCATGGAAACTTTTTTCTAATTACCTTGTAAGTTTGTTACTCCACCTTTAGGCCAATATTCTATATATCAAATATTAATTTAATTTTTTAATAATTTACATATGAGTTTATATTCTTGGTTTAAAGATTTCTATAATTATTGGTAATTTTATAAGCTTATTTGAAATGTTTCCTAATTTTAGATTCTTTACTTATATTGACATCAGTTAAAATTTTACAAAAATCCTTAATTTACCGTTCACCCATAAATTTCCTCTTTCATTCAACAACAATTTGAGCAAAAGTCACTTCCTTACACTTTAGGTTTTCTTGCAGCTAACCTTGCTCACTTTTCTTCTGTATGCTTGAACTTAATCTCCCTCTTTCTTTTTCTGTAACACCCCAAAGTTTACTATTAAAAAATTTTGTTTTATTTAATATTTAGAGGAAGTAATTAATCAAAACTTATGAATTTCATGGATGTTACCACCGTGATCCGTACAAGCCCAACCCCGCCCATTCCCGTACTAACAACCAAGCTAAAGGAAGTTTATAACCATCATAATTCAAACTCAAAACAAGACTTGAATAAAGCATTAAAGAAGTTATAAGATATAAATTAGAGTGCATGAAAAAGAGTTACAATCCAGAGTATATAGTTAAAGTTCCTTAAAAGGAATAAGTCTACAAAATGATAAAAGTTAAGTCTAGCAAACGCAATACAAAATAGAACAACATAAAGAGGAGGTATGTATATGCCAAACTCGATCTTCATGCCAAGTCCATGCTCAACACTCAACCCTGGCCGATGCCTCATAAGCATCAAAAATAGTATCACCAACCTACAAAAAGTTAGAAGAGCCTTCTACTCATGGGAATGAGTATCACTCAAGAAACAGGTGGTCGGTATGTTACGTATTGATTAAGGTAACCATGCACTAAGATCAAAACATAAGGGCACATAATACAAGCACGATAAAATGATAATATACAATCTTTACAAATAAATAAAGGCCAAGCTTTAGCCCAAATCAATTGATTCATTAAATCTTTGATCAATGCTCATTTCACACCATGCTTATTATCATTCTATACGAGTGTGGGAGCCCCACTATTATAGCCACTGGACTGGAAACGAACAGGGCATAACGCACGTGATCATTATTATTCACCGGTAGATCGCTCTCTAGTGCAAGATGCTCCTGGCCACTATTATTTACCGATGGACCGGTCTGGCCCTAACTATCATGGCGTTTCACTATAAGTACTTAATATCTTTCTCATATCGGATCATAATTATGGTTGGATTTTTAGGCATGGAATCCCCCACTATTATAGCCGGTGGACTAGAAAAATACAGAGTATAATGCGCCTGACCATTATTATTCACCGGTAGACTGGTCTGTAGGGCAACCTAGCTCCTGGCCACTATTATTCACTACTATACTAGTATGGGCCTAACTCAATAGTCTTCCTCTTTAAAGGATTATTGTCTTACTATGTCTTATTCAACATGTTTTCACCCAAGATATGCATGTCACACTCCATCTACTCTTATTCTACCAAGAGGGCCCGTCCTATATCTTGACAGTATGCCCCTCCTAATATCCCAACATCCTTTCCTTACTCCACTTACTCACATTGGAGGCCCACCTCCAAAGTTTGTGGGTCTAGGCCCACTTCCTTATACCCCTAAGTCCACTCACAGTCTTACCCTAGGGTTTTCTCTAAAAACCCTAATTTGGGCCTATGTGGGCCATCCTTCTCTCTGTCACACAACCCAAATTATTTTAACACCCCACAACCCTTAGATTCAACCCTCATTATCTCTCTTTACTCCCCCAAATACACGTGTGACCCCGAAACCTTAGGTGGCCACAAAAAACCCTAACGCCCTTCTTTCCACATGTCACCCCTCCATTTCTCAACTTCCACTCTTGTTTTCCCATGATACCCATGCTCGCCACACACATGACAATCATCCATCCTCATTTCATATTCCATTAATCCTCATTTATTTTATTTTTTTCCTTTTTCTACCTTCTTAAATTAGGATTTCCTCCCGAACCCTAGCTCGGTCTCCTATCCACCCCTAGACTTTCACAAGTACTATTTTTCACCCAAAGCCTCCAATCACCCAAAAAACTCTTCCATTACCTTCCTCACACCCCAAGGAAACTTTCCATAATTAACGTTCACCCCCACGCTGACTCCATCCATTCCATATAAACCCTTAGAGTTTCCATGCAAAACCCTAAAATTCCCATGCATCCTAGATTCTCCCAAACCCTAGATTGTCCCATGAAAACCCTAGATTCTCCTCTATGAAGTTCACCCACTCTTTCATTTTAATCAAAGTCCCCTTTTATTCATCCACTCATGAATCATGGAATATTTAGATCAATCCCACCTATATTAGCCTACTTACTTCCCCTAGATCATCTTACTTTCCCATTTTTCTTTTTCATCTTTCCATCCCACAATACCACATTAAATATCCTTGCATGCATATCCTAAAGGGCCATATCACATCACATCACAACTCACAGTACAAACATATTGTACACATACCATAAGAGAACAAAAGAGCATACCTCAGCTTCCAACTGCACTATACATAAAACAGTTAAAATACTGGCAAAAGATACACAACATATCATTACACAGGAATCCAAGGAATATAAGACACATAGCACACATATCTCCTTAGCTACACCATTACCTAGCACGCACTAGTCTTGAAGCATGCTCCTACGCCTCCTTAGAATTTTAACTATTTTCACCTATATGAGGAAAAAACTAAGGATTCGTTTCCCTCCTACAAAAAAAACTATTATTTCCTATTTTATTCTAAGATTAGGGTTACTATTATTATTGGAAACTTTACAAGTGAAAAATAGGATTTTTATCCTCAAGTTAGCATACTAGATTATTACTAGTCAAAATAGGTTTATGTTAACATTTATGGCAATATTTATATTATTAAATCTACTAACTTTATTTCTTCTATTAATAGTACTAACACTACTTATAGAAAAAATAGCAATATTAATAACTAATACTCCTAGTAATAGAAACCCTAGTTTTTTTAAGGCTAAGGCTAATAATAAGGTTAGGGATAAAATAATAGTATAATAATAGTAATACTAACAAAATGCTAATATTGGTAAGGATAATATTAATAATAGTAATATTTGAAATAATAATAATATAAGGGTTTAAATATTTTTACCATAATAATAATAATACTTTATGAACAATGATAATAATAATAGTATTAGGAAAAATATTAGCAATATTCGAATAATAAATAATAACAATATTAAGGTTTGAGTATCCTTCTTTTATAGCAATAAAATGATAACATGCCAAATCAAGTATCAACAACAACAACTATAACTATAGTAAAAAAAAATAATAATAATAATAATAAAAGCGCTAAGAATAATATTAGAATAATAAATATTAATAACAAGGTTTGAGCATTTTTAATAGCAACAAAATAATAATATGCCAAGGCTAGCATTGACAATAATAATAATAATAATAATAATAATAATAATAATAATAGCAACAATAATAATACTCAAAAAAATAGTGAAATAGGGTTTCGAACCCTTAATAATAATAATATTATTATTATTATTAATTTGAGGATAATAATAAACATAATAAATAATAAATATGAATAATAATAGTAATAATAATAATAATAACGATAATAATAATAATAATAATAATAACGATAATAATAATAATAATATAAATATAATTAAAGTGGATACAACTTGCATAATTATGGTTTAAGGGTTGAGTGGGGTCAAGTTATCACCTAGGGTTGGTGGTGACCGGTGGCACCGGTAGCGGTGCATGGTGGCTGAGGTGGTATTTGGGAGAGAGGGAGAAAAGGGAAATAGTTGAGTGTGGGGAATAGGAGAAGGGGAGTGAGGGTGGAAGTTGGGGTGGTTGAGGTTGCCCAAGTTGAGAGGGTTAGAATGGGGGTAGTGCCACAACGAAAGGTAGCAATGCAAGCGGCGGCGCTGTAGTGCCCGAGGGTGGTGGAAAGGGGGAAAGGAAGAAGGAGAGTGAGGAAGGGGGAAAGGAGGGGAGGGAAAGATAGAGGGATGTCTCTAGGTGATTTTGGGAGGTGTATGGGGTGGTGATTATGGCTCAAGTGGTGGTGAATGGTGGTACGAAGGTGGCCGGGGGTAGAGATGAAGCTAATCAAGAGGTGTACTTTGCATGGCTTAGGTTTCTCATGCATGGAAAATCGAGGGAGGAGGGAAGTATAGTTGGGTAGAGGGTGATGTAGGGGCAGTTTTGTGGGTGGATTGGGTTGTGGTAGTGGTGCAAAGGATAGGATTTTCTGAATTGCGAAATAAAATACGTATTTGGGCTATCTATGGGGTATTTATAGATCGAAAGAAGGGGAAAACGATAGAAGGAAGTGGGAAAAGAAGGGACAAGTGGGATAGGAGCACCGATCGGCGGTGGTAGGCCGATGCAGGTCTATCATGGAAGGGCTATGGTTAATGAGGAAAGAATAAAATAGGTAAGGTAGGCTCGCGTGAGGGGAGGGAAAGGTCGATAAGGTTGATGGAACATAAAGTCAATGGAAAGAGAGGGAAAGTTTAGCTGGTCAATGGCGGCCGGCAAAAATCAAGTAATAGGTCGGGGGAGGGAGAGTTGCAGGTTGCGGGCTAGGGAAGAAGAAGAAGGGGGAGAAGGCTGGACTGACAGTCCAAGGAGGAAAGAAAAGAAAGAAAAGAAAGAGGAAATCGGCTGACTAGGGGGAAAAGAAAAGGGGTGCGGTGCATAGGCTTAGGCCACACAGGAGGAAGGGAGAGGGAAGAAGGATTAGGCCATTGGCTAGGCTGGCCCAAGTTGGAGAAAGGGAGGGGAAGAAAGAAAAAGAGAAGGTAGAGGAAGAAAAGGAAAAGAAAGAGAAGAGAGGAAAAAGAAAAGGAAACAAAAGAAAAATAAGTGACTTGGCGTTATTTAAAATATTTTGGGTATTTTGGGATAGTTAAAAATAATAATATTTTAATAAAATAATAATTAAATTCTTTTCTTAGGTTAGTTTAGGGTTTTTGAAATATTTTTCCTAAATTCTGTTTTAATTAGCAAAACACTCAAATTTTTTCTAATTAAATTATTTATTATTTTCTCCTTGAATTTCCTTAAATAATTCCCATTTATTTTAATAAAATAATTTATTTAATTAATTTCTCTAATAAACCCTTATTTTGCCACAATTTCCTAAATTAGGATTTTGGGGTATTTCATTTTCCTTCACACCATCACTTCTCCCATCTCTTGGTTTGTTGCTTGGTTATCATAAATTTATTAAACCTAATGCACTATGCCACCTTACGTACTCAACCACCTTGTACTTTTAATTAAAGTGTGTAATAAGCTATCTCTACCCTCTCTTGGCTGCAACATTTTAGTTACTTCATCCCTTATTTAAACCCCATTTCTTTCCTCTCTTTTTTTAAGTATTTTAACTTCTTTTGTTTTATTTTATCCCACATCTCTCTTTGGTTTGGTTATATTTGATAAGTGTTATTAAGCTTTTTTAGCCTAAAGAAAAACAACGCCTTTCTTATCTCAATTCTCCTTATTGGATTTTCTTATTTTAATCATTTATCTATTCCTTTTATATTTTATTAAATATAAGAGTGTCATATATGGGAGAAAAATTGAAGAGTTTTCTTCTCCTTTTTCTTCTCTTGATGCAACCAATCCTTGTTAGGCATAACTATTCTTCTTTTCATTTTGATTAGCATGTTGACTTTTAATTTGTATTGGATTTTGTGTTTTTAAGGAGAATTAATAATAGTTGGGAGTTATGGCTTATGGTGCTTCATTGTTTTTATTTTTTCTATTTTTCTTGGAAAGGAGGTAACCCATTTGATCTTACTAAATATTTTAAAATTATGTGATAACATGTTTATGATTTCCTATGTCATGATTAGATGTAATTTAAGCTTCCTTATAATCTTATGAAAAATATACATGCACCATGTATTGTTATTAATTTATCTAAGTTTGTGACCATGTGACTTTTATATAAGCTCATGTTAAATTATGTATTTTAATACATACATTCATTACTTGGTTTTTCGTTTATTGGTTTGGTAGTTTACTATATGCATTACTTGGTTTTGGACTAATTAGTGCACTATTAAGATTTATCATACTAGTTGGTAATTGTATCATTGGTTCTTTCTTATGTTTATGAGTGGTATAGAAGTGATTGTTGGAAAAGATATTAATTATGATTTTGTAACTTCCCCTTTTAGAACACCTTTGGTATAATTAGATTAACTAGTCAATCTTAAAAATTTGAAGTGTGATACAATGAGCATATGGTCTATTTTATGAGATGAGTTATGGTATGAATATAATAAT
Source organism: Tamarix chinensis (assembly GCA_030549775.1). NCBI lineage: Eukaryota > Viridiplantae > Streptophyta > Magnoliopsida > Caryophyllales > Tamaricaceae > Tamarix > Tamarix chinensis. The sequence continues at coordinate 36,647,219 of CM060174.1, forward strand.
TAGCATATGGTCTATGTTATGATATTTTCATGTTTAGTGGTGTGTAGTGGTTTATTCAGTACCATTGTATTCATGGATTCTATTTTATTGACCCTTTTATATTATGTTGATAGTGTAGTAGCTTTGGTTAGGTATGATGCTGGCCACATATGCCTATCAACAAATATATTGGTCATAAGTTACACAAAACACTAAGAGTAATGGATTATCATTCCCACAAAGACTAAATAATAATATGAAGACTCTAATTACTCTATTCATACCTAAGCAATAAAAATCAAATAAAGAAATAGCTAACTCTAAAATAATAATTTCACATCAAACTAAATTAAGATAAAAGGGAATCAAACAAAATCTAATAAATGTAAAATGAATTAATAAAAGTTACCAAGTAATTCAGATGTACCACTATCAAATTATAATGACCAATTAATCAATTACCTCAATTATTAGCTGTGTGTCAAAGAGAAATTTTAACTAACACAATCTCTCAATCTATGTAGCCTTATCACCAATTATCAGTTCTACTATCTCTAGTCAAATAATTTAATTAAATGATGATGTTTTACGTTCAATTAATTTATAGTCCTTCCCTATTGCTATAGAAATTATATAATTGTTCTCACAAACCATTCAATTTATATTTATGATATTTGATTGAAAGTTGAGACTCTACTCTCACTCTCAAATTGACTTTTTAAATGCTAATAGAAAGTCATCAATCTATTAATTAGGCACAATATAGAATACCAGTATAAAATACATAGAGTAATCTATTGATCAAATAATAAATTAATCTATTAGTATAAGGAATAATGTTTATCATTTCATTGGTAACATAATTATAACATGCTATTAATAAAAGATAATTAATTAAAGAATATAAATTATACATAAAATATTAAACTCAAAATATAACAAGTTAAATAAAATATTAGATCACCTAAATTTGAGTTTTTACATGAAAGTTATAGTTAAAATATAACAAGTTATTAAAATCATACAAAAATTAACTTTAATCTCAAAATTAATTAATATATAATATTATTATGAATTAAGAAAATAATTAAAAATTATATAAATAATCTCACAAATTATTCAAATAAATAATCAAAATCATAAAGTAAAAGAGTATAAAATATGTAAAAATATGCTTCCATCAATATCCCCTCTCTTAACTACTTGCTTATCCTCAAGTAAGACATGACAATAAGAAGAAAATATAGCTAAATAGCTACTTTCATAAGTGTCATGATTGCACTCCGTATGTGCAACAACCTCTTTAAACCCTTATGTTGCACTTGGATCACAAGTAAGATCTCATGAGGGTTTCCTAGATGATACACCCTCAAAACCACACAAATCATATATAAAAAGGGAAAACACACTTCTAATGCCTTTACCTATTATTGTCTCAAAATAGTATAGTTTCATAAAACCAAAATTAGCACTCGACTTGAGTTTAGCACTGAGAAATTTTAAAGAGTTAATTCCAACATATGGTTCACATATAAAAATGATAGATATGAACAAAGTAACAATATAAGGAGTCACAATATGAACCATCTTCGCAAAGGTATACCCTTTTGTTTTTACTTTTCTCTCATATTCATGGCTACGTATGTGTAAACCCACTCAGATTTGTGGAATAAGATGATAAAAATAACAATAAATGCACATGTATCACCAAAGAAGGCTAAAATTTTGTGGATAAAATACTCATTTCAAATATCTACCAAATGGAAATAGGCATATGCTTTACTCATGTGACTTTCAGCCAACAAATCAAGGTCGTCCATCTCAAGAATCAATTTGGACTTCATAAGGGTTGTAACAGGGCTAGGTTTAAGGGTACATAGAAAAAAAATGAAATAAGGATTCAATAAAATATCTGAAAACCTCGTAGAATCATGTTTATATAGAGAGTCTTCTAAATTTGATCTTCTCAAGGTATCTTCACAATATGTAAAATAGCATCACATAGGCCAAATATCTTTATGTTGGGTTTCCACATCATTTTCACCACTTTTTTTCAAAATATATGAAACAAGAAAAATAATTTTTTCTTTGAATTTATTTTCTCTTTTTTTCATATCTCCATTTTTACTCTCTCGCTTTCACACTAATTTTTTTGGATGTTCTTTAACACTTTCTTCATATTCAAACTTGAATTTCATGTGTAAGTCTCCTAAAACATTCTATTAGTTTTTGTAACAAGTGTAAAGATGTGTTTTAGGATTAGTTAAGAATAATGTGGATGATGAAAGAATTAAATGTCGATGTAAAAGGCTGAATAAGGTTAACTAAGGGATGCATATCTCATGTATATAGAAAATAAGGTAGTTGGTTATCTAGATATATACTGGTAATTCCTAATGTTCCTTTATCACTTTCTCAATCAGGTTCGTTTTGACTTAAAAGCTTTGATTACCATATGACTAAGCTATAGTAATCTTTATAGTACATTATAAAATTATGGTAAGTTATTTAATTAAAATAAATTTGTACATATGATGCTCACAAAAAAATTAAGCCAATAAAATATATATTGTTTTATTTGAAAAACTCATAAAAGAAGGCATGTATGGTTGAAGAGCTTATTATGAGTAGCGATGAATCTTAGCATGGCATGTTGATGGCTAAAAAAGCATACATGTTCTCACTCCATTCACATCTAATCATATAGATATATGTTTCTTATATTGAAATTAACATAAAAAAATATTGACTCAACTTTATATTAGGTTTGTGATCCTCTTTTAGATAGATTCCAAAGATATGTTCATCATTGACTAGTTAAGGGCTCTTAAGACTAAACAAAAATCTAAATAACGCTCAACTAAACATGTATCATACAAAACACTCCAAAAAATAATAATAAATAAACACATATAAAATCAATGCAACATAAAATAAAACCAAAACTCTCTCACACTTATCATAGAAATTGTCCTTGAGAGATAATCAATCCACAAAGTGAAAAAATTGATAGGAGAAAAATTAAGTAACATAAGAGGGAGCAAAGGGAAATTCAATAGAAGCAAGGGCTTACATAAGGTACCTAAGAGGTAATGAAAATATTGTAAAAATAACAAGGGAGAAGTTTGTATTTCTAGGCTAACATGCCTCCTGTAATGAAACACAAACCCACTACTAGTTACCACACAAGTGTTCCATTCGAGTTACCTTCCAGCGTCAAAATTTATATATCTTATTCCTTTCAATTCCTTAAAAAAAAGTTTATATACATTTGTGAATAAAAGGAAAAATATATAAATATGTCTAGTAAACATAAGAAAATCTAAAGAAAAATTTAAACATAAATTGAATTAAACATACACTTGGATTGCCTACTAAAAAGTGCTTATTTAATGTCATTATCTTAACTTTAGTCCCAATCACTTGGTATTCTTTAAGTGTACAACAATTTTGAGGCTCTCAACCACTCTACCTTAATAGACTTTCAATCGGTGTCCATTTACCTTAAATGATCCCTTTTCTAGAATGCTGATCTCCACCACTCTTGAGGGAAAAATTTTTGTGACTTTGAATCGTCTATATCAATATGAAAAAAAATTACCAGGAAACCAATACAAGTGGGAATTAAATTTTTTCCCCTTCTGAAACTCTCTTTTTACTATTCTTTGATCTTACATTCTCTTTGGGAGCTTCTTTTATATTCAAGCATTTGTTTTATATGTGCCAACTAGAAAAACATCAAGGACATTTAATTTTAAGAGCCTCTTTTCACTTGTTGCCTATATATCCATGTCAAGAAAATGAGTGGCCTAAAAACCTTTACACTCAAGCTATAAAAGAAGTTGGAAAGATTTTCCAAAAATAAGTTTATAAGGAGGCTATAATACCTTGAAATTCATTTAATCTTAATCCTAAGTAATTAAATGCTTAATCAAATCCTAATATTTATTCCAAGTAACATATATTTTAACCTAACTTTAGTCCCGAATGATTAACAATTTAGTCATACCTTAAGTTCATAATCACAATTTTTAAACTTAAACCTAATAATAAAATCCCATACTTATTTCTTGTCATAACCAAATCCCCCTACTTAGCTTCCACCCCTACAACCTACCTTCTTAAACTCATCATCTCAAATATCCCCTCCTTTAACCTATGGGATTTTTGTTGAAATTTTTGCTCAAAAATTTTCCCTTGATTGTGCCTTCCTTCTCAGACATGTGTGTATCCTCTATACCACACACCACCATACATTGATATATATGGCCCTCCAAAACCTCGACCACATTTAGTGAACAACTAACTCATTCCCACCCTATTATGTCAAGCATAACATGTCGCACACTCTTTTATCTTCCTTCCGTTCTTTCCCTCTTCTTCATATCCATTCAACACCACATCACTTGCCACCATCAACAACAAAACACCAAAAATTCCCTAGAAAACCAACCACCACTACTTCCCCATCAACTCCCTCATTGATTCCTAACCATCAACACCCTAATGTGTACCTTTTTTCCTCTCCCCATCATGAACTATTTTGTTTTCTTTAAGGCATAAGGTCATGGACCCTAGCATGTCGTCGGCCTTCCTCTCTTGCAAGACCATGTACGGATTCATGTATACCCCTTGTGCACCTTTTCTTTGCACTAGTGTGACTTACACACTATTGTATGCCCCCTTTAATTTTCAATCATTCTAGTTTTCCTCTCTTGACCCGTGCAGGCACTACAGGGTTCCCATACACCTTTAAAATATTTCTTAGCATAGTCGTGCCTCCTTTCTAGCATACTCCATGATCCACACTAGCACCACTCTAGAACCACTTTAGCACCACCAAACATTTTATCATACTCCCATATAGCCTAACCTTTTCCGCTTGTCTTAGTTATCCTTAATTCCATAATCCATTACCTTAATTATTCCCTTAGTTATATTGTAATGTTCTAATTATTAATTATTCTTGTTTTGTAGTTGTCATTATAGTGGTCATGGAAAGGTGGATTAGACTTACATACTTAGAGACCGATGCCTTATTTGGTAAGGATACATGTTGCTGCTATAGGAATTTTATGTTAAATGTGTATTTTTATATGTAATATTTTTTTGATAATGTTATATGGATGAATTTCTTATGATAATACTATTATATTTTATCTTGCATCATAAGATAAAAATTAGGTTGTGAAGTTATACATTTGTGCATATTTTTAGTTGGCATTAATCAAGATATATGGTATTTATAATCTTGATTATGTAATTTAGGATGATATTTATATTTTAGAGGTTGAAAATCATTATTATTGGGAATCCTAAGGCTTTTGGGAAAATATGAGCATTTGGCTAGCATAAGAGAACTTTGGTTATTTGATGATAATACGAAAACTAGTCATTGCATGATAATATTTTAGGTTTTTATATATTATTACATAAATAATGTGATCAAATGATGGTTGATTATGACACAAGTTAGCTAATATGATATTTTAAGCTTTCGGTAAAAGAAGGGCATTTTGTTTAATAAGGGTTAAATAAGGAATTTTTGTGATTCTAAAAGGGGAATAAACTTTTAATATGTTATGTAGGACATTCATAATAGTTGGGATATTTATGGGTATTATAATTAGAATAAAGTGAAAAGATGACTTGAATCATAAATAATGACCTTAGAGGTAGACTCATTATCGCATGTGGAAGATGTTGGGGATTAACCTTGATTTTTTTTTATGATACTAAATATATAATTTTAGGTTTTTCTACTTATTTTTGTGATGGTATGAGTCCCATGGAAAAATTTATGTGCATCTTGTGGCATTAGGATTTCTTAGGGGAGTTAGGGCTTCTCCTAAGGGAGTGCCCCTAGATATATGTTTTCAATTATGTGTTGTACATATCAACATGAGTCCTACATGATGATATTTATATAAATAAGTTTAATTAAGATACTAATCATTTAAAGCGAGAGATCACATGAATTAGGCCAAAGGATATTATGTATAAGTTCCACCAAATGATAATAGCAGCTTAGGAGCATTCTACCATAAGCAGTTAGTCTGTTTCACCAAATTATGAGTAGTGGACTCAATGTGAATGAAAATATGATTATAATATGAGTAAATTATGGATAAGATATTATTCACTTAAAGTGAAAGATTATATGAGTCAAGCCTGAGGTATTGTGTCCCTTCTATTGGACTATATTAGTGGTTCAAGTGTGTTTTGCCTTATGAGATGTTTTATAATGCTCCATTAGTTTTAGAATAGTTTTTAGGTGCATGTTGGTTTAGTATATGTTGGGTTTGTTCCATTAGATGATACTGGTAGATCAATTGTGTTTTTGCCCCAAGAGGTACTTTTGTCTGTTCCATGAACTTAACACAAATGAAAATATGGATTATGCCTTTAGAATCATTATTAATCTTGCATCACTTATTGATATTATGCATGTATCCTTATTCTATTTTGTGCCCTTACTTCAGTTGTATGGTTACCTTACTCAATTTTGATCATCCTTCTTATGGGTGTTACCTATTCTCCCAAGCAAATGACCTGGATATTTTTGTATAGGCTAATGAAAACCCTTTGCATGATTTAGTTGCATATGATGTTTTATCTATTAAGGATTAATTCTTATGTATCAAGGTTTATCGTAGAGTCATGTTACCCAGTTATCATTTTGGATCGGCTACCTTTTAGGACTCTTAGCTCCTAATTTATTTATAACACCCCCACTTTTCACTACTATTTTTCTTGAAACATTCTAGAATTTGAAAATTATAAAAAAAAAAATTAGTATGAGAAATGGGGTTCTAATACTGCATCTAACATAATATAGATGTATGCCTCCATTCCATGTTAGATATAAGACTAAGAAACCATCTAACAAAAATAAGATTTTGATGGTTCCCTAAATATCAAATACATGAGAGAGTAAACCAAAAGTGAAAAATTACAATATGTAATGCTCCAAAATTTTATAACCTTAATTTAGAATGTTTAACCTTTTATAAGAAAAATATAACATTTAAATATTAACATATTTATTTTTGGTTAACCTTTACCCTCAATCTATATACATTATTTGAAAATTATTCTACTTAATTTATTTTACTTTTTTCTACTTAAATTAGCCCTAAACTGATAGTTTTACCAATTTTATTTTTCCTAATTGGATACCCTAAATTTGGATAAATTAATATTATCCTAAAACTAAATTTAACGAAATTCTAATTCTAACCATAAATTTAATTTCTTATTTTTCCTTTTTCTTCTTTTCTCCCTTTCCCTTCATATTTATTTTATCTTTTCCTTTTGATATTAATCTCCAATATTAATATTTAATTAATTCGGATAATTGCTATAAATCATTTTGTACTTATAATTGTTTGTCTTATTGTGTGCTTGATTAGGGGGAATTAATGTAGCACATGGAGGATGGAATTAAGGTTGTCGTAGCTGCTGAGGTTTTGTTGCAGAAATTTATTTTAAGATATGTAATCCCATGTGATGCATTCGCCGGCAAAGCTGGCTAATGGGGATTAAGTTGGCTGTATAACCCGCCACCCGATCCATGGTTTATGGGTTAGTTGGACTATGGGTTAATCATCCCTTAGTAACCATAATTAGCTAAATTATTCTTAGCTGATGGGAATTGAATTTATAATTATTTCCTTGTAATTTTGGGTTTGGAGTTGTAATTGTTTTGGATTGGTTTGATTGTTTCAGCGTCTACCAACCCTTTGTTTATGTGGGCTGATTGATTTGGGCTGATTGTCGGCTGAGTATGTATAGCCTGCGTCGTGTATTTGTACGAGTCTTGTACGCCATATAAATATGGCTTATACGGAACGTTCGGGACACTTTTGGTAAAATGAAAAGTTGAATCGGATTCTTTTCTCTCTCAAACTCTCTATCGAGTTCTCTCTAGCGAATCTCCCACTCGCACTCTTGTGCTACTTCTGCTTCTTCTCTTCAATCGATTGTTGATCGTTCTTACTTCTCAAATTCAGTAGCCATTCTAATACCGCGCTCTGAGTTCTTAGATCTTCCTTTGGAAAATTCCTAAGGCTAATCTCGGCGAATCGAACCCCGCGCTTGATTATACTTCGATCCTTTTTGAGAAACCCTAACAGGTTTCCATCATTTGGTATCAGAGCCTCGATTATTTGAGTGCCCGTGGTTTAATTGTTTGTTACTAAGTTCTTTTTACTTTTGGTTCATTATTTTTCGGTTTCGCTAACCCCTTTTTCTGAAGTGCAAAATTTAGGGTTTGCAATTGACGAAGGACTTTGAAGAATTCTGTCGCATGTAAGCCGGCGATCGGAGTGTTGCATCTGTTGTTTCGAAATTTCTTGGAAAAACCCTAAATCTCTTGGATGATTTTTCGATTAGGGTTTCTTCAAGAACTTTATCCTTGACGATTCTTGAGAAATACTTCCCGATTGGTAAATTAGAACCTTATTTCGTTACGTATTGCTATCCGTGGTAACTAATTTACAAATTCTTTTCGAGATATTATTCTGTCACGATCAATAAGTGTACAGGAGAAATAACCGGCGAACCTTTTTGGGTTTTGGAAAGGTGTAAGGCCTCCAAGAAGAGGGGTCCTATTTAGTAATTGGATTACTTGTTTTAAGTGCTCGCGGTAATATCGTTTCTTCTTAAGCTATCTGTTACTTTCGATTCAATACTTACCTGGAACTACTGTATAGTCTGTGTTGCTGATATATCTTTGATATTATTTGATACGGTGATAATCTTATAATTAGATCGCTTAATTACTGTCTGTCTAATTTTTATTAAAGTAAATTGATCTTGTTGACTGTCTGTAATTGTGTTTAATTGAGAATAATAAAGAAATTTAATAATGTCTAACAAAGGGCAATCTGTTAATCAATCTGTTTCCATTTCCAGTAATGATTTATTAGAAACCCTTAGGACTTTTTAAGAACAAATGACTGCTCAATTTGTTGTGTTATCTTCTAACTTAGAACAAAGAATAGGAGAACAAGAGGTAAGAATTAATGAATTACAACATAATAGAGTCGAAAATCATCAAGCAAGAGTATTAGGAAGGGCTCCTATGGACCCTAGGATCAGAATTCCACCCATAGCTAATCTAGAATAATTAGAGGACCAAGTATCCAACAATAGTGATAGGAGACCTAGGCAGAATAATAGACAAGAAAGGGATTTAGACTTCGTTGATAGGAACCTAAATAATCTTAAGCTTAGTATACCTGGGTTCAATGGCAGAAATGACCCTGATTATTATTTTGAATGGGAAAGGAAGATAAAGTTAGTATTTGAATGTCATAATTACTCGGATGATAAGAAAATTAAGGTAGCCATAGTAGAGTTTACTGAGTATGGGTATCATAATCTCGTTTTAACTAGACGTAGGTGTGGAGATACAGACATGGGATGAATTTAAAATTTTGATGAGGAAAATATTTGTTCCAAGTTATTATTATAGGGAATTACATAAAAGTTTACAAACAATAAGTCAAGGAATTAGGACATTGGATGAATACTTTAAGGAATTAGAAGTTCTGATAATTAAAACAGGAGTTATTGAGGATGATGATGCTACCATGGCTAGATTCTTGAGTGGGTTAAACTCTAAGATAGCTGATAAAGTAGAATTATATCCTTGTGGGACTTTAAGTGAAATGGTGAATATAGCTACTAAGATAGAGATTCAATTAAAGAAGACCAGAAAATATAAGCCCCCTGGGATTGGGATTAAGAGTACAGTGCAAAGAAATTTTGGGGGAACTACTTCTAGAAATTGGAGGAATAATGACAGAGTTGAGTCTAGAGGTAGAAACAATGAGGCAAAGGTAGGAAATAATATTGAAAAGGGTAGGAATGTAATAACAAACCCTGTGAATGGTCCAAACAAAATTAGGGATATTAAATGTTTTAGGTGTGGAGGATTGGGACATATAGCTTCTGAGTATCCAAACAAGAGGAATATTTTAATTAGAGAATCTGGAGACATAGAATCTGAATCTGAGGACTAAGATTTGGAGACTAGTTTAGTTAGAGAAGATACTAGTGAGTCAGAAGAAGAAATAGAACTACCACTAAGTAGAGATCTTTTTGTAGTGCGCAGGGCTTTAAACAGTAACAAATTACCTAATTCTAATGCGATACAAAGAGAAAATATATTTCATACCAGATGTTTGATCGATGATAAATGTTTTAATATGGCTATAGATAGTGGTAGTTGTATCAATGCTGCTAGTACTTTGTTAGTGTCTAAGTTAGGATAACCAACCACTAAACACCCAAAACCATATAGACTATAGTGGCTTAATGAGTTAGGAGATGTAAAAGTTAGCCAACAAGTTTTAGTAAATTTAAAGTTATGAAAATATGAGGACTCTATTTTGTGTGATATAGTTCCAATGCATGTTGCTCACTTATTATTAGGTAGACCTTGGCAATATGATAGGAGGGTAATACATTATGGTCATAAAAACAGATATACTTTACATAAGGATGATAGGAAGATTGTTTTAGCACCAATGACTCCAAAGGAGATTTTTGAAGACCAAATTAAAATTAAGTCTGACTATAAGGAACTATCTAAGCAGAATTTGGAGACTGAGGGTAGTTCAAAAGAAATTAAGGGAACATCTGGATTTTATGCTAAGAGTAAGGATGTAGGAAAGGCTATTAAGAGACAGGCAAATGTGTATTTGATGGTTTATAAAGAATGTTATTGTAACACCCCCAAATATCACTCCTGGAAAAAAAAATTGAAAGAATAAAGCGGAAGCTAGGAGAGAATTTGGGAAATTTTACCGCCACATCTAACACAAGATAAATGTCAATCATCTATCTCATATTAGATGCAAGGCTAAAACCTGTCAAACAATTACATCTGAATTTTAAAAACTTATCAAAGTACGAGAAAATTAAAAGACAATTACAACACCATTAAATTTTATATACAATACTTGAAACTTCCAAAAAAAATAAATACAGTTAGACCAGACAAAACCCGATAGATTAAATTCCGGATTGCCTACTCTCTCAAGTCAAGTCTTCCACCCCAAAACAGTATCCGATCTTAAACCTGCACAAGAGGTCTGCTCCCCACCATCAGTGGATCATCACAAGACCCATTCAACCAAGGTAGTATCAGTATGGGTCCAATACTGAGTAAATCATGCTACCCTATCTTATGGGAGAGATATCATCAAGTGCATATTAAATCCGGGTACAACACGTTGATACGATATCATGCATATTCACAACCCACAGCATGAATCGTACCATACACCTAGAGTAGCATATAAAACATATGTAACATCCTATTTAAACATATAAGCATGTTAACCGAAATATAAAGTGGCTCATACGCCTCAGGTAGGAATAATCCATATTATTAAAACTCAATACGTGGCATACTCACGTAAGCAGCATGTAGTAATACAGATAATAAAAGCTGGCCATGGTCCAATTAGACTTATTCTTTATTCTCAGTAATAATATGTTCATTCCACACATATTCTATAATAGTCCATCTGAGTGTGGGAACCCCACTATTATAGTCGGTGGACCGGATGTAAACACACAGGGTAGAACGCCTTTGACCACTATTATAGCCGGTGGACTAGAAGTAAACACACAGGGCAGAACGCCTCTGACCATTATTCTTATTGGTGGACCGGACTGGCCCCGACTCACATGGTGTTTCACTGTAAGTACTTAGTATTTTTCCCATGGATTAACTTATTTATTTGGGTCTGTCAAGCCAAGATCCCCCACTATTATAGCTGGTGGACCGAAACGAAATGCACACGGCAGAATGCCTCTGACCACTATTCTTACCAATGGACCGGACTGGGCTCGGCTCAACATCTTTCCCTTTACGTGATTAATGTCTTATACGTGTCTTATTAAATCACACTTCATCCTTAACATGCATGCCAACAACGAATAATCATGCGTCACACAACATAACATGATATATAAAGCATCCAAGGCATACAAGTCACGTAACACATAGGGGCCTTAGCTACATCCTTATGAAACACCCATAAGTGGAGGTAAGTAGAGACTTACCTGGATCCGAAGCTAGCTAAGTGAGATAACAGAGAGAGAGATCACTAGTTCGAGGATCCACAATAAAGCTTTCCTAGATTACATTGAAAACTAAGTTAGAAACTACCCTATCGATCAATAATTTCAACTATTATAATTTAATCGATACAAGAGACAGAAACTATTTTTCTTGGAAAAACGTGTCCAAAACTTAGGACTTAAAAGCATAGCTCTATTAAGATTTAAGATTAAATATCAATCAAAACAAATTAATACAATTACACTTATGACATTTCAAACTAGTTTGGAAAGCCCGAGGAAGATAATCGATCATAAGATAATTTATCAAAGATAACTTATTCATTAACTTTTACAACTAAATAGGTAAACCAACCATTTACATAGAACCAAATCCAAGCCGATTAGTTTAAAACATAACTTAAATGACTTAAAACCCAAAGACAGAAATCGATTAGATAAAAGACGCATAGCAAAATCGATTCGTAGTTTAGGGATTAGGGTTTTTAATCCCTAAACTACGAATGGACCAAATCACTTCGATTGCCTCCAATTGATAGTTTTAAAACACAATTAAACTAATTTTAGATAAATCCAGATAATCAATCTCAACAAAACAATCTTCGATTAACCAATTCCAAACAATCCATTTTCAAAATTAGGATTTTAAAGCCCACGACACAAACTCTGGTAATTCAAATTAATTAATTCAAATTAAAGGTATTAGAAAGCAATTAGGATCATTTCAACTATTTCTACAAATTTAATTTTAGAAAATCAATCATACACATGATCAATTTCATAATCTCACTTGAAATCTAGGGTTTTAGGCCCGAACATACAATTCGGTTGAATTATATTAATTTAATCAAATTGGGTGTTTAGAAATGCAATTAAACACATTTTATAACATATCAAATAATCAATTTCTCAAAACCAATAAAAGAATTACACAATTTAGCACAATTAGGGTTTTTGATCCTGGAACGTAACTCCGATCAATTCTTGCCAAAACATATCAATTAACGGTTCGAAAATGTAATTAAACATACTCTAATACAATTTATATAGTCATTTGAATAAAATAACCTGATTACACAATCCAATTTAAACCTACGAGAGTTTTGACCTAAAAATCCAATTTCGATCAATTACGCACAATTTTCCTAAATCAACACTTCGAATATAAAATTAAATACTTTTTAAATGACATAATAAAATCAATTGAGCGGAACGGCTCAATTATATGACCCAATTTCATTACACCCGAATTTTGACCTAGGAATTAAATTCCAATAAAACCTACATAAATTTCTCAAATTGACGGTTCCAAAATAAAATTGAATACATTTTAAAACATATTGTATAATCAATTTATCCAAAATCACAAAAACGGGCGAATCCAAAAAATTTGGGCATAACCCGGTCAAAAATCCAATTTTTTCCAAAATTCCAACATAACCATACAATTAACCTATTCAAACCAATCTTACAGCACATATATACATAAACTAACAATCAATTTAGCTTTTCACAAGCTAAATCACATTCAATTAATCAAATTCATATTAGGGTTTTCAGAAAATTATACCAAACGAAAAACCGACAAATCGGGGCAAAGGAAGGTCGGGGAAGCTTCGTCGAGGAATAGGGACAGCTCGCCGGTGGTCGGCGATGCTTACCGTGGCTGGATGGTGGCGGCACAGCTGCCGCGGTCACTACTGCTGGGTGTGGTTGCTTCTGCCGCTGCTGCAGCGGCTGTTGCTGCGGCTGCTGCTGCAGGTTGTGGCGGTTGGAGGTCGGTCGTGGCTGGCAATAGTCGACGAAGGGGAAGGGAGGAGTTGGGGAGAGGTGGCGGCTAGCTAGGGTTTGAGGCTGCGCAAAGGGCAGGGGGTCAGGAGCAGCAAGGGAAGAAAAGAAAGAGAAGAAGAAGAGGGAAAAAGGAAAAGGGAGAGGGAGTCCGACGATCAGGGGCGCGGGGGTTCTTTTTTTTTTACAAATACAGAAAAAATAAAATACTAAAAAATATCAAAATATTATTGGAATATTTTATCTAAAATTTATTTAACGAAAATTTATTTCGAACGAATTCGAAGGCTTAAAATTAATAAAAAGTTATATAAGGAACTTCGGAAACATTTTCGGAAGAATTTACTAACGAACATAAAAATTTATATTATTTACGGAAATATAATATAATGCCTCAAAAAATTATTTAAAAGCATATAATAAAATATTTAAGTAAAATTCTAATAAATCGAGATTAATTTAAATAATTTTTGAAATCGGTTTTCCGCAAACCAAAAAGCATAAAACGAAAGAAAATTAATTCTAGAAAGATATTCATAAATAAACTCCGAAAATCTTTTTAATTTAAAAATTCCCAAAAATATTAACGATTTTGAAAACGAATAAATTTAAAGTCGGAAATATTTTCTACGGATAAAATCATTAAAATAAATTTAACTATTTAAACATAAATTCTATAATTTAAATAATATATTTCGTTAACAAAATATAACTTCAAAATAAAGTCGTAATCACACGACGGTGCAAGGGATGGGTGCGGCGGAGGGCGGCGGCGTGCAAAAACAAGGGTGGAATGGGAGGAGAAGAAGTGGAAGAGAGAGGAGATTGGGGGTAAGGGCTCAAAAGGATGGGGTAGAAAATGGTTGAAGGGGAGAAGAAAAAGAAGAGGAAGGGTAGGGGGATAGGTGGCTGATCGGGTGGTAGTGTTTAGGGTCGCAGAGGTGGTGGCAGGGTGGCAAGGAGGGGAGACGAAGAGGGGGGAAAAACAGAGTAGTGGGATGGTTTGCAGAGCTGGACAAGTTCGAAAATAGGAAGAAAATGACTGGAGAGAAGAAAGGCAGGTGGTGGCAGTGATGGGTGCAGGCGGTGGAAGTTGGCATGGCATCGAACATGTAGGTGGTCAGGCATGGAGGTCGAAGAAGAAAGAAAGAAGGGAGAGGGAGGGAGACTAGGCCGGTGTAGGGGAAAGAAAAAAAGAGGAGTTGGGCCGGCCTAGGGAGGAGAAGAAAGGAAAAGAAAGAAGAGGTAAGCGGTTGGGTCAGCTGATGCGTGTGGGGAGGGAGAACGGGCATGTGGCACAGGCCGGGGAGAGGATGAGGTTGGCCTGGCGGCCCAAAGCCAGCAAAAAATAAAGAAAAAGGAAGTAAGGAGAAAAGGGAGAAAGAAAAGGAAAAAGGGGGAAAGGGAAAAGGAAAAATATGGAAACAAAATAATTTAATTTATAAAAATAATAAAATATAATATTTTTGATAAGTTATTTTTTTTAATATATTGGCTTAAAAAGGAAAATTTTAGAAAAATATAGGTTTGAAAAATTATTTAAATAAAAATATAGGATAAAATGACAAAATATTTATTTTTAATTTATTAAATACTCCTATCTAAATTTACATACCCAAAAATCCATAAAATAATTAAACTAAATAACTTTAAAAGCTAATTTATTTAAATAAAAGTTATTTATTAAATTATAGGTTTTATAAAATTTTGGGGGATTACATAAAATACCCCGAAAATTTCTAATTTTATAAATTATATTTAAATAAGATTTTATTAGAAAAATTGTTTAAATAAATTATTTTTATTAAAAAAAAATTATAATAATTTAGGGCTATTCAAGAAGAAAATAATAAATATTTTTTATTAGAAAATTTTGGTATTTTAAATAATTAAGGATTTTATTTTAAAATTTATTAAATAAATTATTGTATTTAAAATAAAAAAAATAATTAGGGAAAATTGAGAAGAAATTTATAAGTATTTTTATTATAAAGGTTTTGGGTATTTTAGGTAATTTGGGATTTTATTTTCAAAAATTAATTAAATAAATTATTTTATTCAAAATAAGAAGGAGAAAATAGTTTCAAATTAATAGGAATATTATAAATAATTTAATTGGAGAAATTTAGGGTGTTTTTCTAATTAAAATGGAATTTATGGAAAATCTTTTAAAAATCCTAATTTAGCTTAAAAAGGGATTTAAAGATTATTTTATTCAAATATTATTATTTTTAAATATCCTAAATATTCAGATTAATTTAATTGGCCCTAACCTGATTATTTTTCCCTTTTTCCTTTTTCTTTCTTTTTCTTTTTCTTCTTCTCCCCGAACTAGGCTAGCTCGCGGCCTAGTTTCCCTTCTTCCTTTCCTTCGGCCCAGCCCGCGTCGCGCACCCTTCGTGCCCCTTCCAATGCCGCATTTTGATTGTTTTTCCAACATAACGCAATGTTTCATTTAAACGCTACTTGCGTCGCCAAACCGCTCGGTCTCCCCTCTTTTCTTTACTTTCTTTTCCTTCGCGAACCGCCCAGCCTAGCCCTTTTCTCCTCCCCCAGCCTTCGCACCTCCCAGCCCCAACACCGCCAACCTGCCATCGCCGCCGCCCATCCAAAGCTTCCAGCGTCAATCTCGCTCCTTTGATTGGCCATTTCCTTCCTTTCTCTTCCCATTTGTTTCAGCAACCCTTTGACCCAACCAAATATCCCCTTTCTTGCACGTTTTTCTCTCCCCTGGCCTCACAACCCCCTACCCCAAATTGCTGCCACCGGCCAAACAACGCCGCCGGTGACCATAACCCTACTTGCCCAACTCTCTAATCGATCCACAGACCCTAACCTATCATTTACACTCTATAAATACCCCCATGATAACATGTATCGAGCCTTTGATTTCACTACCTAGAATTTGACCCTTTTCGCCGCCGACTCTTTAGACGCCTAGTCCGCTGCCTCTGGCCAACTTTGCCACCATCCATGGCCACCAAAATCTTCCTTGCACCTCCCTCTAGCTAACCAAACCATTCATCACCCTCGATTCTTTCTACACAATCCTCCCCGACTGTGCAAAATTTCCTTCTCGACCAACCTATTTTCCCGCCCCCGCCACCCTTTGCGTCGCCCTTAGCCACCACTTCCGCTGCTTCTTTCACCTTGTAAAATGTTCTGTAGATCACCTTCTACCTTTCCCTACCTCTCTTTTCCTCTTTCTCCCTCTCCTCCTCTCTCTTTCTTCTTCTCCTCCATTCGGCCACCACCTGCCGCCACCTCTGGCTGCGCTGCCACCATCATTCTGCCCCTCTCCTTCTAGGCAACTCAAAACACCCCAGCTCCCACCTTAATTCTCCCTATCTTTTTTCCCACCATGCAACTTTTACCCTTTTCTTTCCTTTTTCCGGCCACCGCCGCCGCCTCCATGCACCACCGCCGGTGCCGCCTATTCTTGCCAGCCTAAGGTTTAACCCTAGACCCTCACAACAATTTCCCCTATTTTTATAACCCTTAAATTATTTTATTTCAATTATTTGCATATAAATACCATTATTATTATTATTATTTACTATTTTAATATGTATTATTATTATTAGTATTAATGTTTTTATTATTATTTCTATTGAGGGCTGAAGCCATATTATATTTTTTAATTCGATTTTTTTATTATTCTTCTTATTATTTCTATTATAACTATTATTAATATTAATATGTTATTATTATTATAATTATTATTTTTATTATTACTATTTCAAATTACTGTTATTATTATTTAATTATTAATATTACAACTACTTTACTATTATTTTTGCTATTATTATTATTATTATTACTATGATTATTACCAAATTTGGTTATTTATTTTACTAATATTATTATTATTATTATTTTGGAAAAGGGGTCGAAGCCTTTATTTTACTTTGTTTTTGAATAATGTCCTTTTTATTATTAGTATTGTTACTATTATTATTATTCTTATTTATATTATTTTTAGTATCATTGTTATTATTAGGGTAAAGTATTTAACCCTATATTATCAACTTTTATAATATTTCTATTATTTCTATATCTTTAGCAAAGTTAGAATTTTATTAATGTTATTTTTATTAGTATGTTATTATTTAGTCAAAGCCCTAAGAAGGCGTAGGAACGTGCTCCAAGACTGGTGTCATTTCAGGTAAGGGTGTTACTAAGGCCTTTTGTTATTTATATGCATTATGTGCTTCGCATATTATGTATCATATGTCTATCATCATTATTTATGTCATATATGGTATGGTATGGAATTGAAGTACGTTTTGTGTGTTTACATGGCATGTATATTATGTATATGTGATGATATGTGTCGTGATCCTGTAAGACATGCATGTGAGGGAGTTGATGCTTTTTGTGGGAGAAAGGATGAAAAAGGAGGATAGGTAAAGAGGTTGACCAAGGGAGGTGAGTTGACCTAGTTATTTTAATTGTTCATGAGTGGAAGAATAAAATGGAGAATTTTAGGGTTTCGTGTAGGAGAATCTGATTTATGATTTTTATGGTTTCGTATGGGAGAATTTGATTTATGATTTTTATGGTTTTGTGTGGGAGAATATAATTTATGGTTTATATGGGAGTATCTAATTTGTGGCTTTATGTGGAAGAATCTAACTTATGGTCTTGTATGGGAGAATCTAATTTGTGGTTATGAATGGGAGAATCTAATCAATTGTATTATATGGAAGAATATTTGGGTTTTATATGATTTGAATCTAGGGTTTGGTATGGATGAATCTTTGGTTTTGTGTGGATTGAATTTAGGGTTTTGTTTGACAAAATATTGGGTTTTGTATAGTGGTATTAGGGTTTGTATGGATGTAATATTGTATGGTGGTATTGGGGTTTACATGATGGTATTAGGGTTTATATGGTGGTATTAATGGTTGCATAGTGGTATTAATTGTTGTATAGTGGTATTAGGGTTTTCATGGTGGAGTTAAAGTTTTGCATGGGAATTAATGATTGCTTGGGATTTAGGGTTTGTATGAAAAGTTCTAGAGGTTGTATGGGATGTGTAAAGTTTTCATGGGAGTGAAATTTACGTATGGAAGGTTGATTTGGGATATGAGGAAGATAATGTAAGTGTTATTTGGGTGTTTGAACATTTTAGGTGGAAAATAGTACGTGGAGCATTATAAGGTTATGGAGGAGACTGAATTAAGGTTTGGAGCGATTAACTCTGGGTTGTTGTGATTAACTAGGGTTGGAGTGGTTAATGGTGATTTGTTGTGGTTAATTAAGGTTTGGAAGGGCTAATTATGGTTGTTATGGTTAAATAGGGTTTGGAGTGGTTAATTATGGTTTGTGGTGGTTGATTAGGGTTTGGTGTGGCTGTTTAGGGTTTTTGTTGTGTCATGTGTAATTGGTGATCAAAGTGTAATTATGATAGTAAAATTTATGATATGTGATGTGTGATGACTAATGCATGTCCAAGATGAAAGCTTCTGAATAAGATACTTAAAACATTAATTATCTAAAGTGGAAGATCGTTGAGACGGGACCAACCAATCCACCGGTTCGGAATAGTGGTTAAGGTTTTTACCCTATGTACGACCAATCCACCAGTTATAATAGTGGTTAGGGCATGATGTCCTATGTGTGACCGATCCATCGATTATAATAGTGGGGGTTTCCGAGCTCAACAAACACAAACCCGAGTTTTGCTGAAATGCTTAAAAGATACTAATTACTTACAATGGAACACCATGAGAGCCGGAGCCAACCGATCCACCGGTTAGGAATAGTGGTTAGGACGCGTAGCCCTATGTGTCTTATCCACCGGCTATAATAGTGGTTAGGGTATGATACCCTATGTGCCTCCGATCCACCAGCTATAATAGTGGGGGCTTCCGTACTCACATGGATTTGATAAAAAAAGTATGGTGTGAATTGACTTCTGATCAAAGAATAATTAAGTAATTGAATTGGATTATAAATGAGTCTTTGTACTTTTACCTAAATTGTTTATGTGCCTTTATGTTGTTATGTTGGATTATTCCCTTTTATTATTCTACATGGATTAAATGCTTACGTGTTGGATTTAGTGCTCGGTTACCTTACTCAGTACGTAGCGTACTGATCACCCTTTTATGGGTGTTGATCATTCCCACGAGTAGTGTGCCTTTTTGACTTTGTGTAGGTGGGCAAGACATCAGTCGGGGCTATGTGTTGAGCATGTTTGGCTCAAGTTCGAGAGTGTCGTAGCCACATTTTAGTCTTTATGAAATTCTATTTCCTTTTATTATTTCTTTTGTATTGGAGTTATCCTCTTTGATTTATTACCTTGTATTAAGTATTTATCCTCTTTGATTTCGCACTCTGATTTCTATTTTATTATGGTTCATAAACGTTTATGCGTACTCTGATTTTTAACGTATGATCTTTTGAGTTTTTTTATGAACTGTTGGTTGAGTTCAATGTAAATCTTTTCTTAGCCTTAGCACTTGGTACTGAAACGGTCAGAGAGAACCGGTTTGGTACTAAGTGTGGCGGTAACATCCCTAGAATTCACGGGTTTTAAATTAAGTATTTTAAATACTTCCGCTTTCAAAAAAAGAAAAATTTTAGTGAATTTTGGGGTGTTACATTACATCACTACCCCTTTAAAGAAAAACTTCGTCCCCGAAGTTTACGCCTTAGTACTAGGGTTACAAAGAGGGATCTTAAGTTACTTGGGGTAACTACCCCCTTAAAGAAAAACTTACTTAACCATGGAAAACAACTACACACATAATTAATAATACAAATAATTATGCGGGATCCGAAGGTGAGCTCGAAGAAGTTGTATCTCGATCGACTGTTTGCTCCAAGCGCTTGATTCTGCCGATCCGACAGTTGTTGTGACCTCTGGATTCTTTCACGGGGCATGTTGTAGCATTCGTAGCTCCTGTGACCAAGCTGTCCACAGTCATGGCATTGAACCAGCTTTCCCATGCAATCCTTTCCTAGATGATCTCTTTTGCAACTTCAGCAATGGTAATGTCGAACCGGTATCTTATTTGCCTTGCCATTGGGAGCACTTTGATTCTTTTTATGCCGAACTTTAGTTTGAAGTTGAGGCTGGACCCGTAAAACCTTGCCACTAGGGTGATGACTCTTTTCTCCGGACACGGTCTCTTCACTCTTCCTCTTGCCTAGGATGGAGGCTTGTTCTTAGACCAAGGCATCGGTGTTATATGCTCGCTCATAGACCGTACTTAGATCATGGAAGATGTTGGCGCCCATCATGCTTTGGATGTTGAAGTGGATTCCTTGCTCGAATTGAAAGACCGTTGTCGCCTTACTAGCTGCTATTCCGGGCAACTCCGTGAATTGTGCATAGTACTCTCGGACCGATAGGATTCCTTGTGTCAGCTCCATGAATTCCTTGGGTTTGGCCCTCTTGAGACTCTCCGTGTAGAAACGTGTGCAAATGGCAGTCTTGAAGTCTTCCCAAGATACTGTTCGTCCTCCTTGGGTTCGCAGGTCTTCCCACCACATGTCGGATGATCCTTGAAGGAAGTACGCCGCGATGTTCGTCCTTCGGTCTTCAAGGCAGTTGAGTACCTAGAAAGTCCTATCGAAATCCCGTATCCAACCTTCTAGGACTACAGAGTCTTCCTTCCCGTCGTAGGTTGGGGGTCAATAGTGCGAAACTCTATCCAGCCAATCCTCTCTGATACTCGTCTGAGGTAAAGCGGTTTGAGGTTGAGGTATCGGAGATCGCTGGGCTAAACCTACGAGCATTTCAAATGCTCTCTCTAGGTTGTCGATCCGTTCATCTCGGTCCATGTTGAGTTAGCTGTAAAATAGAAGTTTGTTAAGGAAGGTGCTATTTTCTCAAGCTAGGTGATCTAAGCCTAGGCCACTTAATCTACCAATCCGGGTTTTCGAACAAAGGAGAGATAGGATGGGAAGTCCTTTTAAGAATCATTTAAACTTGAAAAATTTATGTGAAATACTTTGATACTAACTTGTAGTATCATCTCCCCCTTATTCTACTTGTGGCTCACACTGTTCATGTAGCGTGAGCTCCACATTGATTTGGAATTTATTTGTCTAAATTTAGAGGTATATTAATAGTTAATTAAAGTGTTTTATTATTAAATAAATTTTTATAAAGTTTTATCCATTTTAATTTCCTACTTCTAATATAATACTTATTGATATTATTTTTAGGTG
The DNA here is from genome assembly GCA_030549775.1 of Tamarix chinensis. NCBI lineage: Eukaryota > Viridiplantae > Streptophyta > Magnoliopsida > Caryophyllales > Tamaricaceae > Tamarix > Tamarix chinensis. The sequence goes on from CM060174.1 coordinate 36,669,269, forward strand.
TTGAGTTGCTAATTAAGCTTTGAATCTTTAATCGGGATACTGGTAAGGTTCGATTTTTGCGGGATTAAGGTAATCGTTAAACCCCACTTAAACGCATGGAAAAACGTATGCTAGTACATTAGGGATTTTAGTATGATTTTATGCATGTTATGTGTTGCCTAGTATGATATATGTGGTTGTTTATATTGATTGATAAAAAGAAAAGCATGCTAGATTTTATGCCATGTGTAGAGATGATACTTAAGGAAGGAGTTTGATTATTGATGGAAATGTTAAATGCCTGTCTATGACGTATCATGTTGTTAATGCATGAATAATATTATTGTGAGCCTAAGGGTATTTTAGTAATATGCCTATGTAAGTATGTGATCTAATATATGTAGTTGCTAATGAATATCATGTTGAATAATGACAAGTTGGTGGAGTTAAATGATAAGAATGAAGTGCTAATATTAGTATTTTATGTAGTGGTGGTAAATTCATAAAAGTAGTGTAATAAAGGGGTTAAGTGGTAATTTTATAAGTGAAAGAGGTATTTTGGAAATTTTGTAGTAAAGGGGTATTTTGGTAATTTTGAAAGAAAAGGGTAAAACGGTGATTTTGTAAGCAAAAGGGTATTTTGGTAATTTCAAAAGAAAGAAGGTGAAATGATAATTTTATAAGTAAAAGGATAAAATTGTAAGTTGTAAAAATAAGGGGTATTATGGTAATTTTATGATTAAATGACATAATGATAATTTTATAAGTAAAGGGGTATTATGGTAATTTTTGGAGAAAAGGGTAAAGTGGTAATTTTTGAGTCAAAGGGCAATATAGTAAATTTATAATTAAGTGGTAAGAACGGTAATTTTGGAAGTAAGGGGTAAAATAGTAATATTGGATGAAGGAGGGTATTATGGTAATTTGCAAGCAAAAGGGTAATATGGTAAAATTGGATGTAAGGGGTAAAATGATAATTTTTATAAATAAAAGGATATTATGGTAATTTTGAAGTAAGGGGTAGAAGAGTAATTTTTTAAATAAAATGATGTTATGGCAAACATGGGAGTAAGGGGTAACTTAGTAATTATAAAAACGACCAAGGGTAATTTGGTAATTAAGGTGTCGTTTGGTATTACTTATTTTTAATAACTACTTTTAGATAAAAACTACTTTTATAAATCTACTTTTAAAAAAGTACTTTTATAAGTAAAATGTATGTTTGTTTTTACTTTTATTATATAAGTGATTAATGCTAAAAAACTACTTATTGTACCTTATTAGTGTTTTGTTTTCATTTTTCTACAAAATTACTTTTTCTTTTCCATCTTTAGTTTTTATCTTCCTATATATATCTTTTAGTAATAATTACTATATAAATTATGTAATATTAAATTTTAAAAAGCATATGAAACATTAACAAGTATAAAAAAAATAAAGATATTACAAAGTACTAAAAATTATAAAATAAAAATTATAAACTTATTTAAAAAAATTATGAACAACCACTAAACAAACTTGATAAAATTCACAAATATCTAAAACTCAAACAGTGACAATGATCAAAGTTTATATTATGCAATAAAAATTCTTAAATTTATAATAAGCATCATAAAATCAAATAGTTGGTGGTGCGACCGTAGCCGGCACGCAATTTAAACCCTCTTGTTGTCAAATGTAGCACTGGTAAATAAGGGTATCGTTCTAAACCGGGGATTGAGAGGGCTCACCTCTAATTAACTAGCTTGAAAATAAAACTAAAACTAAAAATAAAAAATCCTAAATAACACAGAATAAATAAATAAGAAAAATATAACTGGGGGTTTATCAAAAAAAATAAAATAATAAAAGAAATAAATAAAATCAAATAAACTAATAATGAAAATAATGGAAAATAATGGGAAACCCGCAGATATGAGAAATATGTTAGGGAAATAAAAATCCACCACTAGATTAGGATGAAAATATAATATTTATTTCTAAGTCATCTTTTAATCGTGAGAAAGAGATCGACCAAGTTGCACACCAAAAGCAGGTCTATACACCTTATATTACTTCCCTTAATTAATTAATACGACAAAGCGCCAATATTAACCCTATTAAATACTAGCAGTATAGCAGCAACAAGCGGCTCCTATATTTAACTAGATTTAATGCATTAAGTGTAAGTGGAAGGCTGTCAATCTAAGTACCCAAACTAGTACAAAAAGCATGTCTAGCTGTATTTCCTTTTCTTGACCCACACGTATCGAAACGTTTTACCACTTCGGTTAGAATCACAAAACGATTAGGTGAATTATTATCTAACCTAGCTGCAATTTATACATATAAATTCTAGTATATTTAGATGGCCACCTAGCAAGCAATTAATCCTACATACTGTCACTTATGAGGTACCAGAACAAGGCATGCACCAAATAAACTATACTTGACAGAATTATACATATAAACGATAGCAATTAATATAGAGTCAAGAAACAATCTCACGAAACAAAGAAAATAAAATTATAAGTCAAACCATAGTCTAGGGTTTCAATTCATTCCCTAACAATAAATAATCAGCCACTCATAATTAAAGAATTAATTACACAGAAATATATATCTAAAATATAAATTGAAAATAAGAGAAATAAATAACCGGAATTCATTTTGAATTAAAGATCAAGAATTTATTCAGATAAAAATTAATTTTATCTGAAATAAATTCTACCGGTATTAATTTCTTCCTTATTTTCTTCCTTCTTTGCCTTTATTTCCGTGCCAATTTCTTTTTCTTTTTCTTCTTTCTCGGCTGGCGGCTGACACTGACATACTGTTGTGCTGCACGCCTCGAATTCCGTGCGCCGAAGCTTCCGTCGTCGTCCGCGGTTAGCCTGAGCCGTAAAGGCTCTCGTCTCTCGCTCTCTCCTTTTTGCCGAGCCTATTGAGGCTCTCTCTGTCGTCCCACAGAGCCTCGGAAGGCTCTCTGCTTTTGCCGCGCCCCTCTCACCTCTCCGTACTCTGCGTTTCTCTTCTTTTTATAATTTAATTTTGCTGCCCTTTCCACCTCAGCCCTATTCCGTCTTTTTTCTTTTTTTGATTGTTGATCGTGCGCCGACCTCTCTCTTCCCTGCTAAGCCTCGTTTGGCTTCGTTTCTTCGTCGTTCCCTGGCCTTTGGGCCTTCGGCCTTTGGCTGTTGGTCCAAAGGTCGAAATACTTTTTTCTTTTTCTTTTACTTAAAAACAAAACCTGCAAAATAAAATTAATAAAAATTAATAAATATTATTTTGCTCTAAATTTACTTAATTTATATCATTTTAGCTCAAATAATAATATTTATGCAATTTTTACCATTTAAGCATAAAACAATAATTATTCCCCTATATTAGCTAGATAAACTACCAAAAACTAAGATTATAAGGGTATAAAATGTGTCAAAATATGAACTCATCAGTTGGTTTTATGATGCTTATTATAAAATTGTAGATTGTCATTGTTGCAATGACAATAAACATTTGTTGTTCCAAACTATAATTTGGCATAATTAACTACACACACATATGCCCGCATACATACATATATGATATACCATGCATCTAGAATCAATGACCAAAGGCTGAACGATTGTGTAGGCCTTAACATTTGGATTTGAAAAACTCATCGTCTAAGGCATAAATGGACCAATTTCTATTGACATGGTGAAAAATATGCAAAATTCCCTTTCTATTCATATGGTGAAAAGTATGTCTACCGAAATCTAAGGTTAATAGTGGAACAAACAAATAAACACTCTAGCCAAATCAAGTTGTAAAGCATCCTAACATTCGTTCATGTATATTGCTGCTATCATAACTTTTTAATATAAACAAATTCTAAAGCTTGAACTATCAACAAGAAGTTTGACACAGAAGACCATAAATTCCATTTAGTAACACTAAACTAGAGAAAAGGGAAAAAAAACTTTCCCTAGTCCTCTTTCGGACCACGCACCCTCATTGACCCCATATGCAGTTTGGAAAGCCATATTTATCAGGCCTTCTTGAATCATTGTTGCAGCAACAGGGTAAGCGACTCCAGACCATATTTCACGCGACTGCATGGTTTTCATATCAACAGTTCCGTCTGGCAACATTCCATTCACAACCCCTCATTTCCCATCTTTCACCTTCATGACATTGAAGTGAAAGACTTTCTAAAGTGCTAGTTTTGCTTGTTCCTCTTCAACAATTGGTAATAAACCGCATGCTCAGCATACCTAGAAGCAAGTAATGGGATAAAATTTATATAGAGCACCTTAAGAGAAGGAATCATCACATGTATAGTCACACTCAACAGTCGTGCACAATGGGAATATATATTCAGGTAGCTTAACTGGAATTTTCCATCCTTTTCTTCACACAGAGGATAAATGCCATAAACATCCTTTTCTCAGCCCAGGCTTCTTGCCATCCGTATCCTCATGAGTAACGTTATTAGCCTCATCGTGAGGCCGCCGGACACACTAGAAGAAGCACTGCTTACCATGCTGCTCTCGCTTTCGATTTGAGCCATAACATCTTCTAATTGTTGAACTTTGTTTTCTGCCCCACCTTTCTCCCCCACCCCTCACGAGTCACATCGCCCACCTCAAACTTTATTTTCTGCCTCACCTCCCCTAACCTCACATTCTCGATAAAAATTCTTCCTTCACTTTCTCCATTTCCCTCAATATTTGAAACGCAGCTTTTTAATTGTTGAACCACTGATCTCAGTTAAGGGGTGCGCCTTTTCTGACGGTACCGAATATCGGTGGTGTCTGATGTGTGTTGTGACTTTCGACAATGTTCCGTCGGAGCATTCAATGATGGGTGTTGCTGGAAAGATTCCATGTTTCCGTCTACACTATGGGTTCTTTGAGAACTTTCGGTTACCGGCTTTTACACAAATTGACCATTTTCACAGGTCATTTTCGACCAAATAGCACTGCCCTATCAGAAAGTTGTCCTGCTCATCGGCCAGTCCGGTATGGTTCATTCTTTAGCCAAAAATCTACCGAAACATAAAAAATCAGGTACTGAAATTACTGGATATATAAACCAAGCTCATCATCCCAGAAAAAAAAAATCGAAGACAACTAGCAAGAAATGGGGAGAATAACAGACCTGGAATTCGAAGATGAAGCACAATCGAAGGTCAACAATTATAGATCTATAACCTACGGCAAAGATTGGATGAAAATTTGGAGATGCCGACCGGGAGCTACAGCATGGAGAAACTAAGAGACAAAAATGGCGACAACCGAGTGAGAAGTAGAAATGGAGACTGAGGAGTATAAATGGAGACTAAGCAGCAGAAATGGCGACAACCTACATCAAAGGTTCACCAGATGCGGGGGTGGGGAAATAAATGAATTTTTTTAAAAAAAAACACCTTGCCGCTCTCATGTGCAGAAGTAGTTTTAAAAGTTGGTAAAAATTACTTATAGGTTATTACTTTTAGAAAGTAATTTTTACAAAACACTTTTTTATAATTACTTATTAAAAGTAAAACCAAACATTTATAAAAATCTATAATTACTTTCTATAATTAATTATCTAAAAATCTACTTTTCTTAAGTAAAACCAAACAAGCTCTAAATTATGATTATACAAGGGCAACATAATATTTATAAAAAAATGGAGAAGGGTAAATTGATGTTTATAATAATGGAGAAGGGTAATATGGTAATTATAATAATTGAGAAGGGTAGAATGGTAATTATGACAATGGAAAAGGGTAATTTGGTAATTTAACCAACTAAGGGGCAATTCGGTAATTATGATGATGGAGAAGGGAAATTTGGTAATTTAATCGACTAGTTAGTAATTATTTAACCTACTAAAGGGGTAAATTGGTAATCATGATAGCAAAGATGGGTAATTTGGTAATTTATCCAACTAAATGGGAAGTTGTTGATTATAATAAAAGAAAAGGGCAAATTAGTAATCTAACCAACCAAATAGGAGACATGTTAAGTGTAGCAATTATGAGGGGTAAATGGTGATCTAAAAAGCGTAGGAGATAACTTGGTAACCTAAACCGAGTGAGGGGTAATTTGGTAATTATGCAACCTAAAGGGTAATAGGATAATTTGTCAAGTAAGGAAGGGATGACTTAGCAATTATATAAGTAAGGGGTAAATAAGTAATGTATACCTAACATGTCGTTGTGATTGTGGAATTTCATAATATGATTCAAATAATGCTGATTAGTAAGGTAAGAGTATTTAATAACTAGTAAGTATCACGAGAACAAATCTTAATTCAGAATTAGATGATATTATGATGGCCTTAATGATTTCTTTGTGTTATCTTGGATAACCATCTAAATAAGAAATGACTAATGATATTAGAACGATTAAAAGCGGATAAGTATCTGATTATTGTGCCTTTTGTGATCACTTTAATTAAGACACTAATACTTAAAATGAAAGACCTCAAAATCTGGAATGGTGGCTCTTTAGGGGTCACTACCCTAAAGACGTGGTTTAGCCCATAATGATTTTGGTATTTGTTGGTGTGCCTTTGTGCCCCAGCCAGGCCCTATATCTTACTCTATATAGCTCTACGGACCTAGTTAGGGGGTATGCATACTTATGGATTAGGTGTCCTTGTCGGTAGGGTACTCAGTAGCTTTATGCACCAGTACGACAAGGGTACCTTTGCGTCCCTGGGTTTGTGGTTGAAGGGTACTAAGTGGCTTGTATGTACCGGTACGACCGCTGTACCTTTGTGTCCCGGGATCTTGATCTCCCATCCGAGGCAAATAAATAGAATCGTTGTGCTGATTAAAGAAAGGAAAAACACTAATTACAAAAGTGAAAGATTAATGAGCCGGGCCCATTTGAATTATGATATTGAGTACCGACCCACCGATTATAATAGTGGCCCAGGAGCGTGTTGCCCTGGCAAGTGATTATAAGTACCGATCCACTGGATATAATAGTGGCTCAGGAGCGTTTTGCCCTGGATGATGATTATATATATTTCGGTCCATCGGCTAAAATAGTGGGGGGTCCGGAGCTCAATAAAACAAGCATTGGATGTGAATAAATTGTGGAAAGATATTAATCACTTATAGTGGAACACCTTGTGAGTCGGGGCCAAACCGGTCCACCGACGAATAATAGTGGCTAGGAGCGTTCTGCCCTAGAGACCGATCCACCGGCAATAATAGTGGTCAGGAGCGTTCTGCCCTATGTGTATTCCGGTCCACTGGCTATAATAGCGGGGTTCCCGCACTCACTTGGTTATAACAAAGAGATGATTGAATAATAATGGACTGATGGTTTAAGTCCTAAATGTGTCGATCATACTTTGTAACTTGTTGCTATGTAATAGACTTGTTATGTATGTGAATGTTATGTATGCACCTATCATTATATATGTATATAGCTTGCATTATGTGTTGCATGGCGGGCCTGTTTTTAAGTGTGGTATTAAAGGGTTACTCAGTACTATAGTACTGAAGGGTTCCATTCATGGGGCCCCTACCTATTCGGTGGGCAGTGTCCCTTGCAGGTCTTTTCAGGTGCTACTCAAGTGGGCTACGGGAAAGAGAGTAAGGAATTATCCAGAACCGTTTAGGGTTTTCTCCTTTTCTTTTAAATTCTTGTTTTTAATGTTAATGTTGTTAATATAACCACCACTGGTGGATTCTATTCTTGTAAATGATTTGATACGCTACTCTGAGTTAAAAATATATTGTAAATTGTGTTTTATGCATTTGGCCTTAGCACTTAGTACTGGAACGGTAGAAGTGAACCGGTCTGGTACTAAGTGTGGCGGTAATATCCCCATAATTCACAATTTTATAATTTGCTTCCGCTAACTCTTTCAAATAAAATAAAAATTTTTAGTAGTGAATTTTGGGGGTGTTACATTACTAGTCATATTTTATGAATATGATCGAGATTATACACGTAACTGGGAGAAATCTTTAGTGGGATTTGAAATAGGTGAAGGGTCATCTGTTGTTAATATTGGGGAAAAGAAAGGTGTAGGTTTAGGGAGGATGGGATTTAAGCAATTTATTAGGCAATATGGCACACAACTTCCTGCAAAATCAGAGTTAGATACATACTTGGAGGAGAGTGTATTTATTTGTGATGATGATTCCTAATCTTCTTTTAGTGCCTTGGAGTGGTGGAAGGCAAATACTTTGAAGTTTCGTATCTTATCACAAATGGCACGTGATATCCTGTCCATACCTATCACCACAGTTGCTTCAGAAGCTACTTTTAGTGCTGGGTCAAGGGTCATTGATCCCTATAGAGGAGCACTATCTACTGATATGGTTGAAGTACTTCTTTGTGCAGGTGATTGGATTCGTACAAAAAAAGGGCTAAAGAAGAAGGTAATCATCTTTTTATGTTTTCTTTATGTTCTTTCATTATTAATTTTTGATCTCTTGAAATTTTAGGAATTAAATTATAATCATTCATATATATATATATATATATATATATGCTGCTTTCTTAATATAAGCAGGCTGCAGATGCTCCGAACATGAAGATCATAGATCTTCCATAATATGGTATATTTTTTTTTATCAAATTTAAGGTATAATCTAATCAGAATTTATGGGATTGAAGTCTTTCTCAAATAACTACTACTAATCTAATTTTCTCTTGTTTATTCATAAAATTATCCTTGCAAATATGAATGTTAGTGGATTTTGGTGCCTTATTTTGAGGTTTGGAGTAGAAGTGCTTATGATGGATTGCATGAGACAAAGGTTGCAAATCTGCTATAATTATATCGTGGTTTTATTTTTTATAATGAAGTCTAATTCTGGATATTGGAATTTAGAATTAAGGATTGAAGAACATGATTTTGGACACATATGAATTATTTTATTTTGTAAAAGTATGTAGGGTTGAAGGCACGATCTTTGAATATTTTTTATGAATGATTTGATATTGTATGGTCTTATTTTAGTATTTATAATCAAGCTAAACAAGTCTTTATTTTATATTTAATTTTTGTTGAAAGTTACAGGTTTAATTGGATAAATTTTCTAATAAACAAGCCGAACAAATCGAGCCATGAATCAAGCTCGAATCGGGCCGGTTTGGCTTGTTTAAAATTAAAATGAACCAAGCCGAACCAAGTCACAAATCGAGCCTCGATCCAAGCCTAACAAACCGAGCCAATTTGGTTTGTTTTCATTAAACAAAACTGAGTCGAATAGCTCGCGAGCTTTTTCGAGCCAAACTCAAGCCTCAAATACTTGACTCGATTCGAGCTCGAGCCGAACTCGGGCCATACAAAAAGTTTAACGAACCGAATCGAGCCAGAGAAGGTTCGGATTAATTCGGTTTGTCAACAGCCCTAGTCCCTCATATAACTGTGTACCATCCTTTTCTGGTATCTCACGCCCGTGCTTCCTATACACAACCACCCATGCATTCCTCTTTCTTTCTCACCCATGCTTCCCTCAAGCCGCATGCACATTCCCCTTCCCAACTTGTGACATGTACATGCGTTGCATGCTGCACAATCGTGCTTCCCTTGCATGCCCTATTTGTTCATGCCGATTTTTTTTCGAACTCCTCCTATTCCATTTCCTTGGTACAATCATGCCTTTTCCTTAGCACATCTATGCCTCTCTTTTAGCACACCCATGCCCCACTCAAAAACCACTATAGCACTACCATACGTTTCACCACACTTCCACACTACTCAAGCTTCCCTTTGACTCAGGTTATTTCCATTTTTCCCTTCTTCATCGTAACTTTTCCCTTGATTATAATCTTTAATCATAATAATTTATTATCTTATTTTCTTAGGTGATACTTCAGTGATGTCAGAGGAGGTGCTTTAGGAATTACCTGCTTAGAGAACATAGCTCTTTTAGTAAGGATATTAGTTGATGTTTAGGGTTTTGCTTTAAATGCTTGAATGGATATGTGTATTATCATGTTATTGTCATTATATTAAATTCATGATGATATATTATGATAATATTGGTCATATAATAGAAAGAGAGTAAGAATGGCAAAAGATGTGATGATATGATTTTGTTACGCTAAGTCGTATTTTGTGGAAAGTTATAACTTGTGAAAGAGTAATATGGGCCAAATAAATTATGATAAGTGGGAAATAAGTAATTTTAAGAGGTATGATGATAAATGGGGAATTGCAAAATAATGAGATTGAAGAAACAAGATATTTTAAAATAAGGGTTATCGATTATCTGTAAGGGTATTTTGGTTAGTATGGGTTAATATAAAATTTTTTGTATTTAAATATGTTAAGTGGATTAAAATATGATAATGATATCATGAAAAGTTTGGAGTGATTATTCAATGTCTTAGATTCCTCTAAATGAGATAATGGCCTAATTCGGGAAGAGTAACCTTAAAACAATAACATTATTATCATATGTATAAAATGTTTGAGTTAGATAATAAATTTTAGATATGTTGTTAATATTGATATTTTAAGGATTTATATTGAATTTTGTTATTATATGATTCTTAGGGGATACACGACCTCTAAATGAGTTTTGAGTTAGAGTTATTGTTTATTACAATAAATTTCTCTAAAATTACAACATAGAAATTTGATAAGGATTATGAGGAAGTAATATAACGAGTGCTTTATATATTTGAAAGTGAATTAAAACTATCTTGGATGTTTACAACAATGAAAAAAAAATGAATTCTCAAGAAAATTAGATATATGAAAGTGAGAAAGAGTAGATTATTTGAGAATTAATGTGATGTGGAAGATAATGGATGATTTATTCTTTCACAATATAGGATCTTTTCATTTTGTTGTAGGAGAAGAATTGATGCATGTGCTTATAGGAAAATTCGAATGTAGTTGTGTTCTTCAACCAAAGTACACGGTTTCATTTTGATCATCACCAAGATCACTAACTTCTAAAAGGTAAATTTTTGAGTTTTCTCTAAATAAAAAAGCCTAAATTTTGAAGATTAAAGTCAATTAAAGAGGAAGCATAGGAGTTGTTAAAATTCTCTCTTGATTCTCATTAATTGTCAAAAAATTTTAAAATGTACAAGGAGATAATATATATATATATATAGACACACACACACACGCATGCATGCAATCCTAGCTTACCCTTTACTAACTTGTGAAATTAGTCTTTGGAGGTTCTAAACATATGTTGAATTTTTTTTTCCAAGATCGTGGTTATCCTAGGTTCCATACTAGATAGGATGTTCTAAACACTTTTCTTGGAAGAGTAAATGAAAGGATGTTCATTGTGATACGCCAAACAAGATTGTCACACCTTCTAACTTGCACATTTGAGCATGTGAATGTGCTACTTATTTAAGTATTTATTGAGAGATGGCGACCAGACACCAGTAGATTTCATATGCCATAGGGTGAGATCACAATACCCTATTTGGACATACATCACATATTAGGGTTATGAGTCGATGGTAATCCATTATATTTGGTGACATACATCACATATTAGGGCTACGAGTTAATGGTGCAATGTGTGTCTTATTTGGGATAGAGGAAATATAGGTGAATAAAGTCGCCCAAAAATGTGGGCTTCCATTTAAATGGCTATAGAAAGTATACAAATCATACTAGTTAAGGGATGACAAAAAAGCAATCAGCTATTTATTATGGTTGATCGTCCTATCATTGTTTGTAGATAAGTAGGTTGATAAAGTAAATCTATACTATATTATTTTTCTTCAAGATCTAAGCTAAGTTAAAGGTTATGTATGGGGAGCAGCTACACCTGCTTTTCTATATCCACAATTTGGAATGGCTTCTAGAGCTAACGCTACTTAAATATTAGGATATGTTACTCTATTATAGGTAATTTTACAATTACCATATATATATATATATATATTACATACTTAGATATTTAATGGTAATTACCACAATTGAATATTATACCAGGATTGGATTTATGAACAATTTATAGGGTTTAGAGTGGAATGATTCAGGTATGATCCAAACCATCCTCGTTGTATGATGTGGTTGTATGGACATAAATTTGATACTAAATTGGAGACACTCGAGTACTTTTGAGTAAGATTTATCTTATGCCTGCATCAAAAGTATGCTACTTGGAATCATATTCTCTATATATTATGTTAGCGATATCTGTATTTAGTTTATTTTTTTTTTGACAGGTCATTTGTGACTCGTAAAAAGTAGCGAATATGTATAGGAATTGTCCGATGTCATTATATTATAGTTTTATACACTGTTTGGAGAAAGTAGAACCTTATATGCTCGATAGAGTCACATGGCAGTTCGGATATACACAATTAATCCCTGAGTAATCTATCAAGCCCACCAATAATACGTACAAAGGTCTTCCCTCAAGAAGCATAAGGTTGTTTAGGCACACATGCTTAGTCAATGGTTCTTGAGGCGTAAACACATATTAGGACTGGATGTTTTTGGACCACCAACTTAATACCCATGGGACATGACTCATGACTATATGGGTTGATATGTTCCTAGAACCCACAGGTATGTATTGGTAACAATAGAAGAATATTTAGTTGAACATCTGAATGATAAGCATCAAATTCCAACCGAAAGACGTTTGAATGAAGCATGTAAAACTATCTATCGATTATATTAGAGGGGAGAGACAGTTCCAAATTATCAGCAGCTATTTACATGTATTAAAAGTCTTGTGCATGATTTAGGAGTTACTCTACTTAGGCGTGAGTGTGGCAGTGAGCATGGATATAGGAGTTTGTAATGATCTTGATGTGCATTTGTTTGCTTATGTACTTTGATTAAAATATGTTTGTTATTTTTATTTTATATGTATTTATTTAAAGTATAACTTAATCCCCCTTAATTATGTTAAACTCCGAGACCCCACTAAACTAACTAAAGTAGATATATAGTTCGATGGAATTACAACAACTCAATTAATGAAAAAATTACAAAATTTTATATGTAACTCTTGTTTGAACATAGAGGATGTGGCTCTTGACTTCCATCATTAACTAATGAACTCCATTGATGCAATCTTACATAATATAGTGTATTTCATGTGTAAATGTTGTTGTTATAGTATCTACTCCAATTTGCATGCATTGTTGGGAGTGGAAAATTATCTAGAAGAAATACCTGTTAGACACAGAAAAAAATATAAAACAATTAAGGTGAGTCATAATATTGTAATGGAAAACAATTCATAAAACACTCGCATATCGCTATGTAATGGCTCATGTCTTGCAAAACATATATAGTCACTTTATTTTCATGACCTTGGATCCTATGTTGCGCCACTAAAGACAGAAATGAGCTGCAAGCATTCAACAAGTAATATGAAAGCAAGTACAATAATGGGTTGTAATGACATGACCAATATCAGACATTTCCATCTAGTGTGTCATCGGCGCTGGCCCTTCCCATTGGGCAATAGTCTTTAGAATTTGATCAACAATGTTATATATGAACACATTCTCATACAATTGTTGTCTTACCAATATCTCATGATATAAGTTAGTACGAATCTAAACCCATCGTTCCTTATCTCCTAGTATAATATATGCCAATGCTCTAAAACTACAATTTTCATCTCCTAACACATTATAGCAAGTACTAATATAGGGAACTATATGCCAATTCATCTAACTCATGTACAAAAATTGTAATTTACCTAAGGACATAAATGCCAATTAACGTCCTCAACCTCGACCACAACCTTGTATTGATCTCAAATGACCAAATAAAATTTGTTTGTGTACTCCCAACTGGATTGTTCCTTTCTAGTGGAGTTTCTTAGGCAACCCCTATGTTGTCGTATAGGTGGCTCTTTGAGAGGTGCTCTTTGTGGAACAACAATATTAAATAACTCTCTTACTTTCTGGTTTTGAATTGCTGGTGGCTAACTCATAACAGCTTTCATGGAAATATGGAATAAATGAGATGTAACGCCTATTGGCTTTTGCGATGTATGCAGATTTATCCGCTGATCTATGTATAGTTTCTTCTAGACTAGATGAATAGCCAAGAGGGAGATTGCTGTGTAGTTAAAAATTTATGTATTAATCATCTGTACCTACGTAATTACTTCTTTTGCACTCTTTGTTCACCAACTTCATTGTGTATGTGGTAATATAACCTCTCAAATTGGTGTGAGCCTTTGTAGAAAAATATGGCATATTGAATCGAGATCTCTTAATCGATGATTTATTCTCATAATGTTACAATTCAAGGTACATGTGCATTTGTTTGAATAAAGTGTTGAAGCTGCCTTTTGATGTCTTCAAAAATATCTTTAAAGATTTGTGAACACCTTCAACCCTATTGTTAAAAAAGTCAATATATTACATTATCACCATAAATATTTAAAAGTAACTACAGTAGGAGATAAAATAACTTTTATACTTATTTGTTGTAATCTGATGAATATGAAACACGTCACGGAACAAAGAATAAACAAAATTTTGTTTATATGGTTGTAGCCAATTCGTCTTTAGATACGAAATTTGGCTAAGCATGTTTTTGTACTCTTCCTTCAAGGACAACAATCGTTTTTCATATATTTGTTCATCCATGACATCTATCACATTTTTCCATCGGGACATAAAACTACGTGTGAATGATGAATGACCAGATACTTTCTTGGATCTTCCTCCATATTTTTATTAACATGGAACCTACATAATAAATGTTTTGGAGTGGGAAAAATATATTTCACAGCTAAAATTAGAGCCAATTTTCGGTCAGTAATAAATGGTGGTTAGAAGTATAGATGAATCCATTAAGGTCTTCAACCTCTCAAGTACCCATTTATAGTTTTTCTCCTTTTCAGATGACATGCATGCACATGCAATGTAACACCCCCAAAATTCACTACTGAAAAATTTCGTTTAAAGGAAAGAATTAACGGAAGCGAAATAAGAAAACCGTGAATTATGGGGAATGTTAGCGCCACACTCAGTACTAGATCGGTTCACTCCTACCGTTCCAGTACCCAGTGCTAAGGCTAAAACGGATTACCATCAGACAAAAGCTAATACTTAAAACGAGGATTCATAAGGAAGTTAAATAGTTCATAATATAAAGTTCAGAGTGCGCATAAAAAGGTTTACAAGCCAAAGGGGTACATAGACAAGGTTTTCGAAGAACAAAAGTATCGTACGACAAAACATAACTAAAATAAAACAATACAGGGTAAAATAAAACGAAAAGGAGAGTCCGGCCATGTTGCTCTCGGTCCCCAGGCCAAGTCTAGGCTCCACTCTCAGCCCCGCCCAATGCCTCGTAAGAGTCGTAGGCATCGAATATATCGTCTCCTACCTGCACAAACTCAGGTGGGTCCTCTGCTCGTGGGAATGAGCAGCACCCATGAAACGGGTGGTCAGTACGCTACGTACTGAGTAAGGTAACAGATGTGCTAAGGCCAGCATACAAAACACACAACACAGTACACATAGCATAATCACGTGAGCAACATGTAGTAGAAAAGATGATAAAGGCTAGTTACAGTCCGGACAGTCTTATTCTTCGGATCTCTGGTAAATATAGAGTCGATTCACAGCATAGTCTTTATCAATTCATATGAGTGCGGGAACCCCACTATTATAGCCGGTGGAACGGTCATGCAGGGCAAAATGCTCCTGGCCACTATTATAGCCGGTGGACCGGTCATGCAGGGCAAAACGCTCCTGGCCACTATTATTCGCCGGTGGATCGGTCTGGCCCCGACTCACATTATGTTTCACTGTAATTACTTCGTGTCTTTCCCATGTCTTATCATTAATACGTTCGGTTTGTTGAGCACAGAATCCCCTACTATTATAGCCGGTGGACCGGTCATGTAGGGCACCCCGGCCCTAACCACTATTATAGCCGGTGGACCGGTCATGTAGGACACCCCGGCCCTAGCCACTATTATTCGCCGGTGGACCGGTCTGGGTCCGGCTCAACATCTTCCTCTTTAAGTGATTAGTGTCTTAACATATCTTATTTGAAGGTATTTACCCTTGACATGCACGACTAACTATATCCACCCTTATCCTCCCAAGAGGGCCCGTCCCATATCTTGGGACTCTTGCGCCCCTTATCACACCTCGATATACATTCTCTTTTACGCTTACTCAAAATGGAAACCAATTCCTAATGGTGTGGGTTAAGGCCCAACACCTCGTGACATCCATTCCACATGCTATCTCCCTCTAGGGTTTTCCCTTAGAAACCCTAATTGGACCTATGTGGCCCAACTTTCTCTCACTTACACTACCATTACTCCATTTATCGTCCCACTCCTCATCTCATTTAGATCAAATCCCAAATCGTATCGCTTTACCCCTCGATTCCACATATGACCGAAAAACCCTAGTTGGCCATTTCAACCCTAGCACCTTTCTTCTCCCACAAGTAACCCCTCTCTTTTTCACCAAATATCTCTTCTCTCCCATGACACCCATAATCACCCATTATACACCAATTTCCACCTTTAACCCGTAATCCACTCTCCCTTAATCATTTACTTCCACATTTTCCAGATTATTACTTTCTCCCAAAAACCCTAATCGGGTCCCTTATACACCCTTACACTGACCTACGTATTATTTTTCATCCCAAGTCTCCAAACACTCCACAACTCTCCCTTTAGCTTATTTATACCTTAATACAACTTTTCTCACGTCACGATCATCCCCATGCAAGTTTTATGCCCCCCCATGCAAACTCTCGAAGTTCCCATGCAAACCCTAAAATTTCCATGCATAGTTCTTACCTCTTATTCATTTTGGTCAACCTCATACCCCCTTTAGCAACTCACTTCTCATTTATTTCTTTTGTCCTTTCATCTCCATGTCATAATAATAATTACCCTAACATGCATGTCCTAGAGGGTTGAATCATGCCACAGCACATCATAATCACCACGTATGGATATCACATTCATGTTATAAGAAAACACATACCACGTACCTTAACTCCAAGTTGCGCTACGCATAAAACACGTTAAGGATAATCATGTGATACACAACAGGACATGATATATATACAAGGCACCCAAGGCATACAAGTCACATAACACGTAAGAACCTTAGCCACATCCTTACCTAATACGACACCGGTCTTGGAGCACGTTCCTACGCCTCCTCCGGGTTTTGACTTGATTCGCCTATAAGAGGGAAAGACTATGGATTAAATTCCCTCTAACCAAATTGACTAGCCTTCCTACCTTACCCTTATCACAACTTACCATTAGGGCTAAAATAATAATATTACTAATGGTGACAAGGAACTAAAATAATAATAATAATAATAATAATAATAATAATAATAACCATAATAATAATGATAATAGTAATACTAGTAATAATAACAATAATGATGTTAAAATAATAATACTAGAGTTATAGGTCATTAATAATAGTAATAAAAACAGTTATAAATATTTCAAGGTTAGATTAAATAATATTATTAATAATAATAATTATAACATTAAGGATAATATTAATAATACTACTAAAAATAGTTAGCATTTGTATAACAAGGGTTTAGGGGTTGGGGAGTTTAGAGGACCACCTAGGGGTGCTGGTGGCACAAGCGGCAGCGCACAGTGCACGGCGGCGGCGGCGACGGTGGTGATGGGGGAGAAGGGAGGTGGAGAAGTGGTGGAGGGAGGAGAAAAGGAAGAGGAGAGGGTGGCAGGGGAAAAAGAAGATATGGGGAGGTAGAGGAAGCTCCCCTGGTGATTTTAGGAGGCAGAGGGGGCGCTGGGAGTGGCGGCACGGCGGTGGGCGGCGGTGCAAAGGGTGGCGGGGTTCGAGGTTGGCCTGGTCGGGAAGGGCACTTCGCACGCTTGGGGCGGCGCGTGCAGGGTAAATCGAGGGCTGAGGGAGGCTTGGTTGGGTGGAGGGTGCTGCAGGGAAGGGTTTCGGGGGTGGTTCGGGCGGCGGAGATGGGCGGCGGCGATGGGGCGGCGATCTGAAGTGGGGGCGGCGCAAGGAATGGTTTCTGGGTTGGGTCTTCGAAAAAGCCCGAGGTTGGGCTCGTGGGGGTATTTATAGGCTCGAAATGGGGAGGGGATCGAGAGAGGGGACAGAGGGAGGTACGAGCAGGCTAGAATTTAGCCCGCCGGCCGTCGGTGGCAGGCGGACATGGGTCTGCCATGGCAGACCTATGGTTCGGTTGGGAAAAGGAAGGGGGCGGTAGTAGACCTGTGTGAGGCATGGAGGTGGTCGGTCGGTCGAGGAGGGACAGACGGGCGGTGCAGAAGAGGGGGAGAAGATGTGCAGGCGGCGCAGAGGAGTTGTCGGCGCAGAAGAGGAGGGGCGGCGATTTGCAGCGGGGCGCAGAGAAGAAGGAAAGGGGAAAGGGCTGGACCGGTCGGTCCAGGGGAGAAAAGAAGCAGAACCGGCCGGATGGTTTGGGCGAAGGAGAAGCAGGCCAGGCCTGCGTGCGAGACGGGGGGAAGGGGAGGGAGCTGACCTGGGCCGGTGGGCCGGCCCAGTCGGGGGAAATGGGGGAGAGAAGGGAGAAAGGAGAGGGGGAGGGAAAAAAAAGATTAAGGAAAATAATTAGGGGAGAAAATAATTAAAATGAATTATGGGGTGAGTCCTAGTATTTTTAGTAGATAATTAAAATTTTAGTAATTTATCTTATTATATTAGTTTAAAGATGTAGTTTTTAGAAAAATATTGGTTTGAACCTTATTTAAATAAAAATGAGTATGATAAAATAGCAATCTATTTATTTCAATTTATTAAACACTCACATTTAATTTGGTATACTTAAAGCCCACAAAATAATTAAGTTAAATAAATTTAAAAGGCAAAATCCTTAACGTAATTAAATTAAATAAGTTTAAGAGTTAAATTATCCCTAATAAAAGTAATTTAATAAATTATAGGCTTTTAAAATTTTTGGGGGATTACATGCAATATTGGAATTCAATTATGTTGGTGTTAGTCCAACAATTTTAAGTAAGGACATTCATATTTGTTTGTCTTATACGTGGAATCCATTTGTTAAATAAAAGGAAATTCACATAAAATATTAATAGATACGGAATGTTTAAATATATATTCGCTTATTATATTTGATTCTGGCTCACTCCAATGCCGTTAAAAATAATGCCTCTTAAACAATATACTAATAATATACCGTAAAATTGTTTAACCGTCAATGTCTTCTGATATAAACTTCCGTCGAGCATTATAAATATATTTTCTCATACTTACATTTTCTTTAAATTATTTTTAAAGAAGTGGTATAATTTATCGTGACTTTATATTAGTTGTAATAAGCTCATAAAAAATTAAACTTTATTTTCAATTAACTTACCTAGAATGACGTAAAACATAAATTATCCATACCAAAAAAAAATTATAGTTTACCATATATTTTTGTCGGCAGAATACTAGTGGTAAATAACTTAACTTATTGTGGGTTTGGAAGAGGGGAAGCTCGACGAAGGTTGTCAAAGAGGGAAAAATAACATCAAAACAATAACAAAAATTACCGATAAGTTGGAGAAAGGATCAACAAAACTGGTCAGTAAAAAAGGATTTTTCCGCAACCTTATTATTTTCTATCGAGTAAAAAAAAATGTCGCCAAATAACAAAATCCATAATTATTATAATTGGTGCATCCAAAAATTATCGGAGCCGGTTCTCGCAAGTCCCAATAATTTCTCGTAGCGAAGCGGACAAGTGGAAGGTTGTTAGACTGGCGGAGTAGCGCAGAGGAAAGGAGAGGGACCTCCCTCCTTCGCTCCCCTGTTGGTTGTATTGTATTCAAGTATTCATGTTTGAGAGGGCTTTGGATTTGGTCGCTCGGGGAGTCAGACGGTCAACAACACATAGCATACCAATTGCTTTTTCCTGTTTAGAAGGGAGTTATCGGTTTTCATCGTGCCCGTGGAGCTGTCATAAGATAAAACACCACGCGTCCGAATCCGATGGCCGTATGGGTCACCGACCGACCAAGTGGTCCCTTTCAAGAAAGATTAGAAAAATGTAGCAGGAGAGGAGGGGTCAGTTCAGTCGGTACTAAATAAAGGTACTCTTATTAGTATTTGATTACATTATATTTGAATATTTAAAAAGGAAAGAAGAATCAACCGTTTCATATGTACGACAATGCAATAAACAACTGCTCCCTCCTTCCCTCTTTACTTGTTCTATTTTCTTTTCAGTTCACTCTCTCTCTCTCGCTCTTCTCGTCTCCGTCTCTGATCCATTCCGATCGCAGGCCTCCGATTCAAAATCTCTCTCCCAATTTGTCGACGGAAGATACAACAACCGATCGATCGGTTACTTGATTTCCGGTTAATAGAAACAAAGAACATGGATACATTCCTGAAGAAGATCGTTGTGAAAGCAACCAAAAAGGTCAGTTCTTCATTTATCTCTTTATTTTCATCTTAATTTCTATCATCAGTGTTTGAACTTATCTTCTTCTTTTTCCCCTTCTTTTGTGTAGTATTTTTTCCTTCTGGGGCGCGTTGCACTTTGTTTTGATACCAACTGCACCGACTAATATTTTATTTCTTTATCTAGTATTTTTTTTAATTCGTGGGATTCTGTGGCATGAGACTTTAATTATAAGCAGTAGTAGCACACCGATTATTAGCAGCACAATGTTTTAAATTAAATTAAAAGAACGACTACGTCATCGGTTCAAAAAAAGTGGGTGATTGTATACGTTTTACAAATTAATAAAAAAACAGATCACTATATTACACTTACATGCAAAAAAAAAAGAGTAAAAACTGAAAATAGAAGTTAGATTTTCGTTATTTTTTTAAATATTTACAACACAGAATTGTGTGAGTGATCGACCTATGAGGAGGTTCTAGCAATTGGCAACGGAGAGGGAAGGAAAGAGAAATAGAGAGAGAGAGAGGGGGGGGGGGACGCGCTTATTTTCCTGTCAAAAGAAAGGAAAAGTGAACAAATAAGAAATCAAACATATGAAAAGGACAGGTTTTATTCCTAATACCACCTTTTGTTATAATCTTCGAATTACAAACTTGTTTTATCATATAAATTTACAAACTTGGAGTATCTTTTTCGGCTTTGGGCCTGTGACTTTAGGCCAAGGAAAATTTTAAATTCCACCTAATAGGTGGAGTTCTAAAATCCATCGCTGTGTTGTGAGGGTTTTAAAAATTCTGAGAAGATTCAATTTTTTTAAGGAAATCTAAACAAATGAAAGGCATGCTTGGATAAGAGATTTTAAAAGGCAGTTCACTTTAAGAGAGAATTGTAAAGCCCTCTATGCTGAATCCTTTGTCTGTGTAGATACCTAACTACATCTGTAAAAATGGTGGATGAGATACAGTAGCAGAGTATATTTTTGGTTCGAGTAGAAGAAAGAGAAACAAATGTAAAAGTATTTATCTATACATTACGCAACAGCGCACTATGAGAATTTATTTGTGTACACGCTTGAGTTATAGTCTTGTACGACTAGCGGACTTTGTTGATTCACCATTAACATAATAATTATAGCTAATGGACTAATCACAGTATTAGTTAACTATTTATTTACAAGAAATTGTTACCCCTCTAGCTGACATATATATTCATAATATTGCATATTTGAGAGTTCGAACCTGCATTATATATATCCATCCTCAAATTCATTAAGTCAATAATGGTTTATATCCCGGTTGGGTTGCCCACTCAACTACCTGATTATGTAGCTGTCCTATTGGGAGTCTTGGGACTTGCCCCCTTAATGCTATTATCATCAACATCAATTAGTCCATTTTCTGGTCACAAATATTGTGATTGCTTAGTATATATTATTTGTTTTGGTGGTTCAGAAATTTTAGACAACAGAGTTAATAATAAATATGTCCATTTTAACCAGCCTTTTCAATAGTGGAAGAACAATGAACCCATTAATAAGGAAAAATAAGACATGAGCTCCCATATGACAAGTTCGTGATTCCTATGACTTCATGTTGAAGAATGTCACTCTTTTTCTTGTTGCTAAAATATTACGGGTGGACTATGGGATTCCACAAATAATGCATTGAATTAGTAATGCCCTTATACTTTAGTCTTTGTGATTAAGCATCGAATTAATCATGGCTTTTGATTAAGTATTTGTTCTAATCAAAATCAAGCAGCTGTAAATTTGTGATTCCATGTTCTTGAGTCTTTGTTCTTTTCGTTTCTTGTTTTCTGTTTCAATAGCTAATTATGCAGAGACTTTGTGCTCACGTTTGATGTCAGGATATGCTGCAGCCTGGAGGTAACTTGGAGTCTTTGAAGCCTGCAGATGTTGATCCACATGTAGCTTTTCATTATGGGATTCCATCTGGTTCTACTAAAATGGCTTATGATTCCATTCAAAGGACATTCGCCATTTCCACAAAGTAATTATTATGCTCCCAGCCTACTTATCTTCTTCAATATTTCTATATGTATGATATTTGATTAATTTCCAGTTCATGCAAGATACGTGATACTCGTAATAATAGTGTCATGAAAAAACATTCCAGAAGCTTGTGTCTTTTAGCAATTGATGCATTTCAAGAAACTGAAGTTCCTTTGTCTCTATTCTATCAATGCCATTTATTAATGTTATAATCCTTCTCACAGAACTGGCCAAATAAAGCTGCTTGGAAAAGATAACACTCAAGCGCTATTGGAATCAAAAGAGAGGCTACCTAGCAAGTTCTTGCAGGTTCTGCCTTTTCTAACTACGTCTCACGACTTCTCAAATGAATAGATTAATATCATCCATGTTCTTTTAACCTGCAGTTCATCGACTGCCAAGGCATTCTCCTAAATGTGACTATCAAAAACCATATCGAGGTATTAATTCTTTGGTTGCTAGTGTCCCATGTATTTCTGTTGTAGATGCTAATGTTAAATGTGTCATGTTGTGGACTCAAATTAGGTTTGGGACATAGATAGGAAGGTGCTACTTCATGTGCATGATTTTGAAGGAGAGGTCACAGCCTTAACCGTCATTCAGCACTGTCACTTCATGTGAGCATTGTATATCTTCATCATCTTCTCATGGTTGTGGCATACAATTGTTGGGGAAATTATGGTGACCATTTTTATGTTGTGCCTTCAACAGATTAGTTGGAGATTCAGTTGGTAATGTCACGGTGTTCTTTATTGAACCCTGTCGCTTGGTAAAAATGAACTATAGAATACCTGTCTCAGCTTCACGTGGTGAGCCATGCCATCTACTCCCTAGTTCCAGGGAACTCTTATTCATTTCTGTAAGTAGTGATATGTATGTATACTCAGGCAAGTTCATTATGTTATTCAGGAAACTCTAATGAGGCTGTAGCTTACAATGCAGTAACACATATATCGCCTCAGCCCATGGCAGAAAGCAAGAGGTATCATCAACTTCATCTCCCCTCCCCCTTTTCTCTTTTGCTTTTCTTCTTCTTTTTCAAAATGACCTCTTTGTTTCTTTTCTTCCCATGTCGGGTTCAGGATCCTATTAATATTTAGGGATGGTGTTATTACACTGTGGGAAATTCGAGAAAACAAAGCCATTTTCACCACTGGTGGGGGTGGAACTTTTATCCAATCTAGTTGTCATGAGATGAAGAAAGTCACTTGTGCATGCTGGATATGCCCCTTTGGGAGTAAAATTGTTCTTGGATACAACAATGGAGAGATCCTTATTTACAGTATTCCTTCTGCATCAGATAATATAACTGAATCTGAAACAAATGCTGAATTTCATGTAAGCACCCAAAAGCTTAACCTAAGCTTTAAGTCTGATAATGTTCCAATAGAAAAGTTGAAGTGGGTATATGCAGATGAAAAGGCAATTCGATTGTATGTCATGGGTTTCTCTGATTCTGTATCTATGAACTTGGTTCAGGTATGTAGTCAAATATTCTACTATTTTTTTCCCTTTTTCCTGAAATCTACTACAACGTATGTTCTAGATGATAATCCTTGGAACTACTGACATGGCAGGTTATCTTACTGAATGAGCACACTGAATCTCGAACAATCAAGATGGGGCTTCAGTTACCTGAACCTTGCCTTGACATGGAGATCATCAGTGAGGAAAGCAAGCATAAGCAAGGATTTCTTCTTTTACTGGGCAAATCTGGCCACCTATATGCATATGAGGATCACCTTATTGGGAAACACTTGCTTCAAACCCAATCCAAATGTCCACCATCAATTCCTCAGCAGGTCAAGATAAAGATGCCCTTTGCTGATTCGAGTATCACTACTTCTACATTTATTACAAACAACTCATGCTGGTTAACTTCTGGTGATGAGGTGAATATTGTCGTACAATCTCTGTTGCTTTGATTTTTTTTTCCTTTCTGTTTCTTTTATGTTGTGGTTGGTTAATCTGAAAGCGCAATGCAGGACTACTTGCTGAAGGCCAGAAACATTCCGTCAGTTCTGCCGGCTGTTGGAAAGCAGCATGAAGCAACTTCATTTACAGGGTTTTCTAAGATTAAGAACGTTTATATTACAGGACACAGTGATGGAGTTGTAAAATTTTGGGATGCTTCATGTCCTCTTTTTCTCCCACTTTTCTCATTGAAACACCAGGTACATTTTTGCATTATGTTGCTTTCTTTGTACTATATATTTTTACTTTGAATCCATCTTCCAAACATAACTGCTGAGATATTTATGTCAACACAGCACAAAACCAGCATTTAACCCATGTACTCTAAAAAGGCCCCGAGCTTACTATTAGAAGGATTTGATGGCATAAGGTTATATAAAGAATTGTCTATGCTGTGCAGAGTGAAGCCAACTTATCTTCAGGTGCTGCTGCCATAACTGCAATCTTTTATGAAAGTGAACAAAGGCTTCTTATTTCTGGGGATCAAAATGGAATGGTATATATTTCCTCTCTTGGTTTAACTAATGAAATGGGGTTAAATGTATTTAAACAAAGAAACATTGGGAAGTTGTTCTAATAAATAAATAAACTTTTATCAGTTTCTCCCCGAGAAGTAAATGTTATCGTGTTCAAACAAATGTTCCTGAATTTATATCAAGATATACATGTTATTGTTTGCATCAAACCATGCGTATTTTAGTCCTTACAATTTAAAAATGATAACTTATATTGACTTATATTCACTGATAAAAAGTTAAAAAAAAAAAGTTTGTTCCTTCAACTTCCAAACACCCTAAGCTTTTTCCAGGGAATTTTGAGAACCTCTAAATGTTTATTATTTTTTTTATATGACATTCAACTCTGATGGAGTTCATGTAATATTTATATTTTCTTTTTCTATTTTTTGATGCATGTTTTAATTGTATGCCTCAAAGGTTCACATTTACAAATTTAAGCCAGAACCCTTCTCATCCGAAGTTAGTTTCATACCAGGTAATTAATTCAAGCAGATATTTGTTGGTTCCTTTCTCTCTCTATCCGAATTTTGTTCCTTTTTATCACATTTAATGTTGTTTTTAATTTTATTGTAAGTATGGCATCAATGATCTATAGTGTATCATACTGTAATTCTTAAGTCTTTTGTTAGGTCGGAACTGATGGCTCCAGATTGCATCTCATTAGGTCATACTATGGCAAGTGATGATTGGATTAGAATTAGTTCTCACATGAATGAAAGTGAACTTTAAGAAAATCTATAAACACTGATCTAGGTGAACAACTGGAAATCCTGTTTGGAATGTGTATAATGATGGTCGTTATGGAGGGTTTCGTCAAACGTACTTACCTCCATTCATTTTGGGTTGATGAATATTGATTTTATGGGGGGTGAATGGAGGGGAATTCATCATCCTTCACTCAGCTTCAAACTAGATGAAATAAAAGATTTGCCCCCATCCACCTTCAAACATAGCCTTAGTATTACATATACTTGATTGAGGTTCAAATTTAATGGTCTTTGATTTTCAGTTGAACCACATAAAAGCAAATCTTAAGAAAATGGGAATACTGGTCTTGTTTACTCAAAAAGTCTTCAACGTAGAGGGTCTGCCTTCATTTATTATAAACTTACGAGGTGTAATATATCACCACTGAGCCAATACCTGCCTCCTTGTAAAAATGGATCACAATGTGACTGCTATATTATGTTCGTACACTTGCATTGCAACTTTTATCTCTAACACAACACCTGATAAGAATTGCCTTTTATCTTTGCTAGGAATTTCTAAGAAAGGGATTCAGAATGTGATTCATTGTGATAAGACCATAAAGGTTAATGGATCTGTGCTTTACATAAAAACAAAATGCAACTCCAGACATGTTGCAGTGGGTTCTGATCAAGGATATGTAAGAGTTGTTCCCCACTTATCTTCCCTGTCCATGGTTGAAATTTCAAAAGTACATGCATGCTATGAAGTATGAATTGCAGAAATTGAATCACTCTCCATCTTGCAGATTTCAGTGATTGACATTGAAGGACCTACACTTTTATATGAAAAGCACGTTGCAAGTGAATTGTCTGCTGGTGTTGTATCAATGCAATTCGGATCTTGCATTATTCAGGGTTTTGAGAGGAATTTATTGGTGGCTGCTACAAGAGATTCATCTGTACTTGCTCTCGATGCTGACAATGGGAACACAATATGCAACAAGAAGGTCCAGCCCAAAAAATCCTCAAAGGCACTCTTTATGCAAATCCTAGGTAGCAAAATCTTTGACTAAATCATCTTGATACCCTGTTCTCCAATTCTTTTGTGAGACAACCTGTGCGTGTAAAATTTGGTAAATCGTTTGAACTGTATGATATTTATAAATATTACTTTGTGGATTCTGTTTTTCACATTTACAGATGGTCAGGGATGCATAGTTAATGGGCCCACTGCATCAGATAACTTGGACTCGAGTAATGGAGTTTCTGTTGATGAATCTGCACAAAAACTACAATACTTTGTGTTACTATGTTCCGAGAAAGCATCATATGTCTACTCCTTAGAACATGTAGCTCAAGGGATTAAGAAATGGTGTTATAAGGAGAAGTTCTCTTCCTCTTCTTGTTGCTGGGCATCTACATTTTCGGGTTCTGCCTCCAATGCAGGACTTATACTGCTCTTCACCTGTGGAAAGATTGAAATAAGGTATTTGTCATCTTTTCTTGACTAGGTGCATTTGATACTTCTTAGACAATAATAATTAATGGCTCACTCTTTGTGAAATTTTAGGTCCCTTCCAAAGTTATCTATTGTTAGTGAAACAACGCTTAGGGGCTTCACGTACTCCCCTTCAAAGCCAAATTCTCATCCTGAAATTTCTATATGCTCCTCGATTGATGGCAGTATTATTTTGGTATGTTCAATTTATATATATGTACACACACATATTCTGTCTTTAGATGAGGACTTTTAGTAAATAATAATGAACTAAAGCTTCTCCTCCTCCTAAAGGTGAGAAGTGATCAAGAAATTTCTACAATATCAGTGTTGCCGCAGAAGCAGATGTGCAGGTACTAAGAGCTACGGCTTATTTTCCCATTGATTTTCAACTTCTTATAACATTAAAAGCATTCTTCATAAAATCTATATCAACACCTTTGATTCTGTATTAGGCATCTAGACTCCCTATCTCAAGTGTTCGATAAGAACCTTGTACTATCCGAGGATGTTTTTCTTCATAACATTACCAGCCAGAAGGAAAAGAAAAAGGTATATCTGAAGCAAGTCAATTCTGCTTCAAGCTTTGAGATCTTGTACAAACAAGAGTTTACTATTTATAAATTGTGCTAGGGAATATTTGGGTCTATCATGAAAGACTTGAAAAGCAGCAAGCCAAAGCACGAGGCTGACACGACAGGTGAAGATGTCAAAGCACGTTTTGATGAACTGTCTACTATCTTTTCAATTTCAAACTTCTCCACTACTAGTGCTGAAGATAGTCGAGCTTCACCAGAAGATGGTGCTGACTTGGATATTGGTGAGCAGCTGAATTTTTAATCTTATCATATAATATGAACATGTCCTGATTGGATCCTTCAGGTCGTTAATTAGCACTTGCAAGCCTGAGTAGTGTTTTTTTTTTTTTGGTGTTATATTTTAAGGTGTACCGGAATCACATCATGTCTAGAAATAGAATAAGATATCTTTTCAGCCTTCCAAATGATTCATGGAGACAGACTTGTCAAATGTTTAACATGGGAATGGGAAAAATGCACGAGCTTGAATTTTTTCTGTCTTTGGCTGTTACTTGCAGATGACATCGACCTTGGTCATAATGTTATGGCTTCTCTAAATAAGCAGAAACTTGCCAGCAGGTTTCATTCATTTAAAGGTCAGTCATGAGATTATGCCTTGGTGGTTTAAAGGTTTCATATCATAGATGATGATGACATCTACTGATGAGGTGTATAAAACATTTATCTTTCAGGTAAACTAAAACAGATGACAGCTAAGAATGATAAAGCGCCTGAGAAAGCTGCTGTACAGGAAGAGCCTCCAAATGTGAAGGCTGGTACAGTGGATCAAATCAAGAAGAAATATGGATTCTCGGCTTCAAGTGTAAGCAGCCAGATAATTTACTTTCTGTTGACGCCTTCACAAAGAGGAAATCATCCTAGACACAAAATGATGTTTTTGGTCTTAATTATATTCAGGAAGTAAGTGCAGCCAAAATGGCAGAAACCAAGCTGAGCGAAAATTTGCAGAAGCTGCAGGTTAATTTCAACCGTTTCCTTCATTTTGCAACCATGATATCGGCTCCATATGTACAAATATCTCTTCGACCAATTTTGAAGCTTCCCTGCGATGGCAAATATATTTTGTACTTTTAAAAAAGGTAAGATAGCATCTTCTGACCAACTTTCTTGAATCGGCAGGGCATTAGTTTGAAAAGCACCGAGATGCAGGATAATGCTCAATCCTTCTCAAGTATGGCTAAGGACTTATTGCGAACAACAGAAAAACAGCATTTGTGACCCATCCCGTTGTTATGACAGGACATAGTAAACAATTTGTGCATACCCTTCTTTTCTTCATTTTTATTGCTCGCCAGTGTTCAGTTTTTACAGTTTTATATACTGTTTACACATTTGGTTGAATATATATTGGCTTTTCCTTGTACATTGTTGGGATTGGATGTATAGCAAAGCAACTCGGTGTCTGGTGAGATTGTTTATGAGAATCTTGTAAAGAGTGTTTCTGGATTCTCTCTGCCTCTGATCTTCAATAGCTGAAGGCCTCCCAGTATAAACAATCCGTGTTTCTTCTGCGTAGTTGTTATTCTTTCTGATGAAAAATAGGTTCAATATTTATCCTTAACTTTTAAGATGGAAGTTACGAGGTAGAGCGGGAGCTATGGCGGCAAAGCCGATTATGGGGGTGGAGCCGTCGGATCAAACAAATGGGAAAGAAGTGGACACTGTCACTCTGTTGCATATGAAGTTAGTGTCAAACCTTATCTTCAAAATACAAGGTGGCCATTCTTATAAAAAGGTGTGCTTTATGAGGAGTCATGGTCTATTAGAATTGTATTTCGATAGCAAAATTTACTATAAACTAGATTATTATGGATCAATATGCAAATAAAATATAGTTTTGTATTCCAAGCATCTTTTATATTTTGATAGATCTTGAATTTATTCCAAAGATAAATAGATCTTAAAATGTACAACATTTAAAATGATATATTGATATATTGTCGCTCCAACCACATAATCATATTTTTTTTTGAAAAACTTTTTAAAATATTATACTTGTTGTTGAATCACTTTAAATATCACTATGATCATATATGAGAATTTTCAAATCTCAATAATTTATGACTTAATAAATAACTTATAATTGACCATGGCTAAATATTTTTATTTTTGTTTCCAAGAATAGCCAACAGACGATCATTGCATATGAAACTATGAACAACAATCATCTTCGATAGAATTTAAAATAACCTTTTTGCCAATAAAACTTTATGGCTAATAGTGCTT
Organism: Tamarix chinensis; assembly: GCA_030549775.1. Taxonomy (NCBI): domain Eukaryota; kingdom Viridiplantae; phylum Streptophyta; class Magnoliopsida; order Caryophyllales; family Tamaricaceae; genus Tamarix; species Tamarix chinensis. The sequence continues at coordinate 36,699,076 of CM060174.1, forward strand.
CTACCTATGATTTTTGTTTCTAAAATATAACATCATAAACCATCTTGATATTATTGCATAAACAAAGGTAATGATCTATACACCTCAATAATATGGTAAGTGTACTAATTTTCAAGTTCAATTCATGATTAGGCATGAATTGAATACTTACCAATTGATTGATTCAATGATGTTAAGAGTTAGTGTTAATATCAATCATCCTTAAAAAAAAGTATCACCAGAAATACTGTTTATGAACTGTAGATTGGTACTTTCCATAATAGCTGCAATTTTATTGTCATAATATTTCAATAAAATATCACTTAAAATTTCAACCATTACACAACTATCATTGGAACCTCTGATCGTTCCATCTCTAATGCTCATAATCCAATCTAAAAATTCTTGTAAGTTGCCAAATTTGGTAGTTGAGCTAATATTTTTCAACATCATATTTTTGGTCAATCATAAGATCTTACAATACCTCCGTATGTATGAAGAGTTAATAGTTGCATAAATAATATCTTACTAACTTTCCTTTAGAATGACATTTAATATTCATTTGAAATATCCACCACAAATAAAAAAAAATCATCTAAGTGGCTTATTGATGATTAATTGATTGGTAAACCATAAAATATTTGTCATGGTTTTATCCAAAGCCTCAAAATAATATACATGCATCGTTGGAGCTTCATTCCAAATTATGAGTTTACACCTTATAATCAACGCTACCAACAGACTACCTTGTTTAGTATTGCATATTGAATCTTCATTGGGTTTTATAGGAATCTTTAATTGATAATGAGTTGGTATTTCTCTTGATAATAAAAGAGAAGTTATTCTACTTGATTCCATATTTTACACAATATTTCCATTACATCTAAGAGATGCTAACAGTGTCTTTCATATGAATATATTCCCTATACCTCCATATCAATATACAAAGAACATTTCTCCTTCATTTGTGATAGGTTATAGGACAATTTTGTGTTGTAATGTGTTGTTTAAAGTTGTTACTAACCTACTTGCTAACAAAATCAATAGATGTATGCATATTGTGGTTAATAGTGCTTAGGGGACCTTTGTTAATGGTTGACTTATAGCTGACAATGTAATAAGAAAAGGACTCCCCCAAATTGCATGATGAAAATTTATTTAAGGCCTATGATACTATTTGTAAGAGGTTTTGGAAGGGTTATAATTTCTTGAATAGTTTGTTAAATTGGTTTTGGCATGTGTGACCACAATCTCATTCTCACTTGTCATTAATGGTGGTGTTAGTGGGGTTTTCCAGAGCAAACAAGGGTTGAGATAGGATAACCCCATGTAAGCATACTTGTTTGTGCTTTGTTTGGATTAATGGAGAATTTTTTTTAAGAAAATCATAACTAGCTAGATTGCAGTTAAGCTATCATCCCAAGTGTAGGGAATTATAAGTTACCTACTTAGCTTTTGTGGATGATTTGATGGTATTTTGTAAGGAAGATATAGGGTCTATTGGTATCATTAATGGTTTTATGAGAGAATTTAGTGAATCTTTGTGTCCATATTCAAATATGGAAAAATCATAGCTTTATTTTGTAGGGGTACAACCAATAATGAAGGAGAAAATCATATAGATCTACCCTATGTCTATAGGGACCTTGCCTTTTATGTATTTTAGAGTGCCTCCAACCCCCTCAAAGCTGAAAAATATTTGACCACAACCACTTCCTCACATTTATTAGTGATGAAGTAGCAAAGTGGAATGCCAAGAGCTTGTCATATGCTAGAAAAGTTGAGGTTGTGAGATGGTGAAACAAAGGGATTTTAAGGCAATGTAAAGACTTTTTATGTGGAGGATAACAACCTTTTGTTATATGGGATGAAATATGCTTGCTAAAGGCTAAAAGAGGTTGCAGTATCAAGCATGTCACATGGAACTTTGCCTTAACAAGAAAATATTTATAGAATATTTAGAGTAAAAAGGACTTATTGTGGGCCAAGTGAGTGCATCATTTCTATCTAAAGAGATGTGATAATAGTTCCCCACTAATCAAAGTAATATATAGGGTCATGGGTGAGTTAGTTGATAGAATGAGAACAATAGGGCTGTAATACCCCAAAATTTTAACTTAGAAATTTAATAAATATTCCTCATTTGGGATAATTTAATTTTTAAATTTATTTAATTTAACTATTTTGTGGATTTTTGGGTGTATAAAAATGGATATGAATATTTAATAAATTAAAATAAATATTTTGTTACTTTATCATACTTATTTCATTTAAGCAAATTTTCAAACCCATATTTTACTAAAATTACCCTATTAAACTAATACCTTAAATTTTTAATAAATTAAATTATTAAATTAATTATCAATCAAAAATATTAAATACCATTATTCCAAAAAATATTTTTATTTTATTGTCTCCCTTTTCCTTTTTACTTTTTCCTTTTTTTCCCTTAGTTCTTTTCTTCCTCTTTAGGTTGCCCGGCCTACCTTCCTCGCACTAGGTCGTTGGCTCTTTCACTTTCCCCTTCTTGTGCCCGTTCAGCTGGACGTACCCCCCTCTATTTTATTTCCTTCCTTTCCCCCTGGTTGGGTTAGCCCAACCCTCTTTCTTTCCCCTCTCCCCCATGCACACGGGCCAACCAGCTCCCCCTTCTTTCGTTTCCTCGCCTGTCTGGCGTGCCCCTTCTTTCTTCTTCTTCTTCTTCCCTCGCCCTTCCTTCTCTGTTAACGTTGCACGCTATGCCTACAACTCTTCCTTGCCACCAACCATTTTAACCCTGCTCTCTCTCCCTTTTGCTCCCCCATCCCTTTCCCTCCATTTTTGGGCCAAACACAACCCTGCAGCTCTCCCTTGTGTGACGTCCCTTTCTTTTCCTTCCTCCTATAACCCGCCACCTACCACCTACAACCACAACCACCTAACCCGGACACGCCTGCCTCCCTTCCCTCTTCTTTTTTGGGTAGCCTCAAAAATTTGACGTATTTCGAAGTTAGAGAAAAGCAACCAAAAAGTAGAGAAAGTAGCTGTTGATAGGAGTGTAGGAGCAGTTGGAATTTTTTTTCTGGGCGCATGTGAGCCATGTGCTAGGCAGGGTGTACTGTTGCTGCTGTTCGGGTACCAACATCATTTATTTTTTATACTTTTTGGTACTTTTTTGGCTTAAATATTACCGTTAGAAACACTTTTTTTTAATATATTAAAAAATTATGACCATTAATAATAACAGTAAAAAAAAATTTAGCTATAAATACATTATTTTTTGCCCATATTTTCATATGATCTATTTTACCTCTCTTTCTCATATTCATTTCTCTACATAATTAATCTTATTCATTTCTTTAGTTATTTATATTTTGTAAATTTCTCTTGTCATATTTATTTTATTAATTATTAATTTCTCATCTTCTAATTATTTTTTTTAATTTCTCTAGTTAAATTTTTTTTTATTAATTTCTCTACTTAAATTTATTTTATTCATTTATCTTCAATATTTCTCAAGTTATATTTATTTGGTTAATTTTTTTAGTTATATTGATTTCATTAATTTTAGTACGTATATTTATTTTATTTTTTTCTCTATTTACTTTTATTCTATTAAATTCTATACTTATATTTGTTTTATTAATTTCTTACGTTATATTTATTTTATTAATTTTTCTACTTATATTTATTTTTCAAAAATGAATCATACTAAATTTAATTTTTTGAATCTTTTGGATAATCTAAATGATTCAAAATTAAAAGAACTTCTAAACCAAAATATCCAAAATTTACAAAATTATCCCAATATAAATTCCCCAAATGTTGAAAATTGGTAATATTCACGAAATTTGAATTTTTCAAGCATGCAACATTATTAAACTAATGCCAATTTTCAATTATTTCAACCTCCAAACATAAATATTCCATTTGATTGTAATTTTCTAAATATCCAAGATTTTCCACAACACGATTTCAATTCTCCATTAGTCGCATCTCTTGAGGATTCTGAATTTCTAGAATTTTCAACTCAAAATCAGTTTGAAAATGAGACTTTGGTTGAATATCCCAATCAGTTTGGAAGTCGAGTATATAGTAAATTGATAGATAAAGAAGAAGAAATTCTCTTTAGTTGATGGATACATTTTTTTCAGAGGATTCGATTCAGGGGAATAGACAAAAATGTAAGGAATTTCGGAAAAACATTCTGGCATACTTTGAAGAATATCATGGTGGAGGACCTTAGATAACTCTAAAGAAGGTAATGAATCTATTTTCTTACGTTAATAAATATATTAATCAATTTATTGGTTGTTATAGTTATATCTGTCAATATAATCGAAGTGGTGTTAGCAAAATAGATGTAATTAGAGATGCGCACAAATAATATAGAAGTAGGTACAATAGCCCGTTTAGTAGTAAACATGTATGAAAACTTATAAAGAACCATCCAAAATGGATGGTAATGAATGAGGGTATAATTGGGCAATCTTCTGCATCAAAGAGTACAAAGGCTTAACTTTAGATGCATACAATGATTCATCTACCCCCAATATTTTAGAGATGAATTTTCCATTAGAGCGACCTATGGGGTAGAAGGCAGCAAAGCAGAAAAGCAAGGGAAAAGGCAAAAGAAAGTAGATAAGATGAATGATCAAATATCGACGGGCTGCTGGAAATTACTAAAAAACAGAATGCAATATTAGAGAAAATGGCAGAAGATAGGCAGAGTTATAGGGCTAAACTAAGGCGATTAAAGGAAAAAGAATTCAACATGGTTATAATTTATTGTGACACATCAAATATGACTGAGAAAGAGAAAGTAGATCATCAGATCTTGTATGATATAGTAATGATAAGAATGATGGAGAATCCTTAAATCTACTATTTTGATGTAATGTTTTCATACCTTGTGTTTTCGTACTTCTATTGTAATATTTTTAGATATTGTAATATTTATCCGTATATATTATTATTTATTATTATTAATACTACTAAAACAAATTTACTGTTTAAAACTCTTAACAATTAAGAACCATCCTAAATCACCATAAAAAAATGATGATTATTAAGAAAATTCACACATATTACATTTGTGTAAAAATGATCACAATAAATAAAATTACAATAACACCCAAATTAAATCCTCACGCTGTGATTTTCTTCGATTCCTTTGCTTCTTATTTTTTTAATACATCGTCCTTCAAACTATCAATCAATTGTAAGATATCTTAGCTGACATTGTGCAAGTTGGGCTAAACCATGTAGTTTGGAGGTGATATTGGAGGTGTCAGTGGAGCCCATATGAAATAATTACATATCCAACACTTATAGTATAAACGAACAGGTTTACTTTTAGTATATGAAATTCTTAGCTTGGCAACCCCATCGGAACAATGACAAGGTACGAATTATTGCATATTAGACAGAATAACATTTGAAGAAATTGAAGATGAAGACATTGATCAATTTTTTGTTTCATACAAATTAATTAAGAATGACTAAAGATGGTTAAAGTTCTGAATTTATAAGGAAATTTTTTTCATGCAATAATGTTGTAATCCCCTAAAATTTTAGAAAACCTATAATTTAATAAATAACTTTCATTTGAAATAAATTAGCTTTTAAAGTTATTTAATTTAATTATTTTATAGATTTTTGAGTGTACAAATTTGGATAGGACTATTTAATAAATTAAAAATAAATATTTTGTTATTTTATCACATTGTTTTTAATTAAATAATTTTTCAAACTAATATTTACTAAAAGTATCAATTTTGAACGAATATATTAAATTAAATTATTTATTAAAAGTATTACATTTTATTATTTTCTAAATTAAATTAAATTAATCTCCCCTATTTTGTCATTTTCCTTTTCTTTTTCCTTTTTCTTTTCCTTCTCCTCTTTCTTCTTTCCTTTCTTTTCCTTTTTTTTCCTTCGGCCTGCTACGCCAGCCCTTCCCCCTCTCCCCTGCGCACTAGGCCTCGACCCATCTCTCCCTCCCCCTTCCTTCCTCCCTCTCCCATGTGGCCCGTGCGACGCAGCCCAGCCCCAGCCGTCCCTCTTTTCTTCTTTTCCCAGACCGGACTGGCCGGCATGTCCTTCTTTCTTGCGACGGTTTGCTCATTCGCACCCCTCCCCCTACCTTTCTTTCTTCTTCCACGCCCAACCACCATTCTCTACCATGATCGAGCACACCGACCGCATGTCGTTGTGATTGTGAAATTTCATAATATGATTCAAATAACGCTGATTAGTAAGGTAAGAGTATTTGATAATTAGTAAGTATCACGAGAACAAATCCCAATTTGGAATTAGATGAGATTATGATGGCCTTAATGGTTTCTCTGTGATATCTTGGATAACCACCTGGATAAGAAATGACTAATGACATCAGAATGATTGAAAGCGAATAAGTATCTGATTTTTGTGATCACTTTAATTAAGATACTAATACTTAAAGTGAAAGACCTCAAGATCGGTAATGGTGACTTTTTAGGGGTCGTTATCCTAAAGACGTGGTTTAGCCCACGATTATTCTGGTATTTGCTGGTGTGCCTTTGTGCCCTAGCCAGGCCCAATATCTTACTCTATCTAGCTCTACAGACCTAGTTAGGGGGTATGCATACTTATGGATTAGGTGTCCTTGTCGGTAGGGTACTGACTAGCTTTATGCACCATTACAACCAGGGTACATTTGCATCCCTGGGTTCGTTGTTGAAGGGTACTGAGTGGCTTGTATGCACCGGTACGACCGGTGTACTTTTGTGCCCAAGGTTCTTGATCTCCCGTCCGAAGCAAATAAATAGAATTGTTGTGCTGACTAAAGAAAGGAAAAACACTAATTACGAAAGTGAAAGAATAATGAGCCGGACCCAATTGACTTATGATTATGAGTACCGATCCACCAGATATAATAGTGGCCTAGGAGCGTGTTGCCCTAGCGTGTTGCCCTGGATGATAATGATATGTATTCCGATCCACCAGCTAAAATAGTGGGGGTCCCGAGCTCAATAAAACAAGCATTGGATGTGAATAAATTATGGAAAGATATTAATTACTTATAGTGGAACACCTTGTGAGTCGGGGCCAGACCAGTCCACCGGCAAATAATAGTGGCCAGGAGCATTCTGCCCTGGAGACCGATCTACCGACAATAATAGTGTTCAGGAGCGTTCTGCTCTGTATATATTCCGGTTCACCGGCTATAATAGTGGGGTTCTCGCACTCACTTGGATATAACCAGAGAGATGATTGAATAATGATGGACTAGTGGCTTAAGGCCCAAAAGCATCGATCGTAACTTATAACTTGGTGATATGTGTCAGCCTTGTTATATATGTGATTGTTATATATGCACCTCTCATTACATATGTATATAGCTTGCATTATGTGCTGCATTGCGGGCCTATTTTTAAGTGTGGTATTAAAGGGTTACTCAGTACCATAGTACTAAAGGGTTCCCTTCATGGGGCCCCTACTTATTCAATGGGCAATGCCCCTTGTAGGTCTTTTTAGGTGCTACTCAAGTGGGCCACGGGAAAGAGAGTAAGGAATTATCCGGAATCGTTAGGGTTTTTCTCCTTCTCTTTTAAATTCTTGGTTTTAATATTAATGTTGTTACTGTAACCACCACTGGTGGATTTTATTCTTGTAAATAATTTGATACGCTACTCTGATTTAAGTATGTTGAATTTCTTGCAAATTGTATTTCTTTTTTTTTAGCCTTAGCACTTGGGTACTGGAACGGTATGAGTGAACCGGTCTGTTACTAAGTGTGGCGGTAATATCCCTAAAATTCACAGTTTGTTGTTTTACTTCCGCTAATCTTTTAATAAAACGAAATTTTTCAGTGGTGAATTTTGGGAGTGTTACAAGTTGGTATCAGAGCTGGTTTTGACCACTCTTCCGATTTTAAACTTTTAAGCTGATACCACAAGCTGGTATCAGAGCGTTGGTTTCGATAACCACACTTTAGTTTTGAAAATTTTTTGTTTGATAAAGTTTTCCTCGTTTCAAAAACACTTATATTCGGAATTGATTTCAAAAATGCCTTCCAATTTCAAATACGGAGTTGATACGACAAGTTGGTATTAGCGCTTAATTCGACAACTCTTTCAATTGTAAATACTTTTACGCAGATACCTCAATTGGTATCAAGGTTAGGTTTTGACCACTCTTGTAATTTCAAACATTTTAATCTTATACCACAATTTGGTATCAAACATTTTCATAAAACCTTTCTCGGTTTTTTTTAAACATTTTGAGTTGATACTACTAGTAAGTATCAAAGTTTTTCACTAAAGTATTGAAGGTTAAATGATTCTTCTAAAGTTTTTCCCTAATTCTCTCTTTTGTTTCAAAAACCGGATTAGTCCTGAGACTTGGGTATTGGTAGATTAAGTGACCCTTGTTTGGATCAACTAGCTTGAGAAATAGCACCTCCCCTAACAAACTTTTGTTTTACAGCCAACTCAAAATGGATCGAGATGAACGGGTCGATAACATAGAGAGGGTGTTCAAAGTACTCATGGGATTAGCTAACGTTCCCTAGTATCCCAACCTCAAACTACTTTGCCTCTAGTGGGTATCGGAGAGGATTGGTTCGATAGAGTTTCACGTCATCAACCCCCGACCTATGATGGAAAATAAGATTCCGTGGTCTTAGAAATTTGGATACGGGATTTCGATAGGACTTTCAAGGTGCTCAACTGCCCTGAGGAATGAAGGACGAACATTGGGACATACTTCCTTCAAAAACCAGCTGACATTTGGTGGGAAGACCTTCAAACCCAAGGAGGACGACCAACATCATGGGAAGACTTCAAGACCGCCATCCGTACTCGTTTCTACACAGAAAGTCTCAAGAGGGCCAAGCTCAAAGAATTCATGGAGCTGATACAAGTAAGCTTGTCGGTTCGAGAGTACTATGCGCGATTCACTGAGTTGCTAAAGTTCTCCCTCGGGATAGCAGCTAGCAAGGCTATAATGGTCTTTCAATTCAAGCAAGGACTTCGATTCAACATCCGAAGCATGATGGGCACTGACATTTTCCATGATCTGAGTACGGTGTACGAGTGAGCGTGTATCGCCGATGCCTTAGTCCAAGAACAAGCCTCCATCCTAGGCAAGAGGAAAAGCGAAGAGACTGAGTCCGGAGAAAAGAATCATCGCCCTAGTAGCAAGGTTTTGCGGGTCCAGCCTCAACTTCAAACTAAAGTTCGGCGTAAAAAGAATCAAAGTGCTCCCAATGGTAAGGCAAATAAGAGACCGGTTCGACATTACCATTGCCGACGTTGCAAAAGAGATCATCCAAGTAAGGATTGCATGGGAAAGTTAGTTCAATGCCACAACTGTGGACAGCTTGGTCAAAGGAGCTACAAGTGCTACAGTGTACCTCGCGAAGGAATCCAAAGAACACAACAACTATCAGTTCGGCCGAATCAAGCGCTTAGAGCAACCTGTTCAACCTTGTAATTGAAGAAGATGAGCAAGTATTCGATTCTGATACAACTCCTTCAAGCTTAATTTCAAGTCCCTAGTGGTTGTTGTATTACTAATTATGTGTGTAATTATTTTCCATAGTTAAGCAAGTTCCTCTTTAAGGGGGTAGTCACCCCAAGTAGTTTAGGATCCCACTTTGTAACCCTAGTGATAAGGCGTAAACTTCGGGGACGAAGTTTTTCTTTAAGGGAGTAGTGATGTAATCCCCCAAAATTTTAGAAAACCTATAATTTAATAAATAACTTTTATTTGAAATAAATTAGCTTTTAAAATATTTAATTTAATTATTTTATGGTTTTTTGAGTGTACAAATTTGGATAGGACTATTTAATAAATTAAAAATAAATAATTTGTTATTTTATCACATTGTTTTTAATTAAATAATTTTTCAAACTAATATTTACTAAAAGTATCAATTTTGAACCAATATATTAAATTAAATTATTTATTAAAATTATTATATTTTATTATTTTCTAAATTAAATTAAATTATTCTCCCCTAGTTTGTCATTTTCCTTTTCTTTTTCATTTTTCTTCTTTCTTTTCTTTTCCTTCTTTTCCCTTCAGGCCGCCAGGCCAACCCTTCCCCCTTTCCCCTACGCACTGGGCCTCGGCCCATCTCTCCCTCCCCCTTCCTTCCTCCCTCTCCCGCGTGGCCCGTGCGACGCAGCCCAGCCCCAGTCGTCCCTCTTTTCTTCTTTTCCTAGACCGGACCGGCCGACCTGTCCTTCTTTCCTGCGCCGGTCCGCCCATTTGCACCCCTCCCTCTACCTTTCTTTCTTCTTCCATGCCCAACCACCATTCTCTACCATGATCGAGCACACCGGTCGCACCTGTAGTGGCCATGCCTGCCCACCACCTACCTCCATGCTACTCCCCCTCTCTCCCCCGTCATTTTCTTTCCTATTTCGAACCAAACTAACCCCTACATCCCTAGCCTGCATGCCCTCTTCCTTTCCTTCTTCTTCCCTCCCTTCTCCCTGCCAACCGACCACCCCTGCCACCGTATTGTAGCCCCGACCGGCCACCTACTCCCCCTGTCTCTCCCTCTTCTTGTCTTCTCCCCACAAGCATTTCTTGCCCCATTTTTTGAGCCTTACTTTCCCTTCCCCGGTTCTTTTCTCTCATTTTCTCCTCCTTCCCATTTTTCCCTGGTTTTTACACGCCACCGCCACCTGCCGCTCCAACCACCGCACCAAGCCACCCTATACATTAGCCCTGCACCACCACGAGACCACCCAAGCCACCCTCAAGCCTTGTAGTTCCTCCCTTCTCCACCTCTTCTTTTTCTCCCCACTTTTCTCCCTTATCGGCATACCACCTGCAACCGCCCCGTTCGCCTATTCCACCAATCAAACCACCAATCCACACCCTGCAACCTCCTCTACCACCCCCATACCTTACTTTCCCGAAAACAGCCCCTACACCCCTCCATTTTTCCCTTCCCTTTTCCTTCCTTATCAGCCACGCCCAGCCCGACAGCCAACTTCACCACCTCGCCGCCGCCACCTTTAGCTGCCAACAACCCATTCCCATTCCCATCCCCAACATCCACCTACACCCCCTCTTCACTCCTGCACCCTTACCTTACCTCCAATCCTCCTCCATCTACCTCCTTTTCTAGCCTAAAGACCCTAAACTGAGCCATCTCCCCCTCCCTTCTACCTTACCCCCTTCGACCCTTTTCTCCCCCTTTAATCTGCATGTGGCTTACGCTGTTCATGCGGCGTGAGCTCCACATTGATTTGGAATTTATTTGTCTAAATTTTGAGGTATGTTAATAGTTAATTAAAGGGTTTTATTATTAAATAAATTTTTATAAAGTTTTATCCTTTTTAATTTCCTACTTCTAATATAATAATTATTGATATTATTTTTAGGTGTTGAGTTGCTAATTAAAGCTTGAATCTTTAACCGGAATACCGGTAATGTTTGATTTTTGCGGGATTAAGGTAATCGTGAAACCCCACTTAAACGCATGAAAAAACGTATGCTAGCATATTAGGGATTTTAGTATGATTTTATGCATGTTATGTGTTTCTTAGTATGATATATATGGCTGCTTATATTGATTGATAAAAAGGAAAACATGCTAGCTTTTGTCCCATGTGTAGAGATGATACTTAAGGAAGGAGTTTGATTGTTGATGGAAATGTTAAATGCTTCTCTATGATGGGTTATGTCATTAATGCATGAATAATATTATTGTGAGCCCAAGGGTATTTTAGTAATATGCCTACGTAAGTATGTGATATAATATATGTAGTTGCTAATGAGTATTATGTTGAATAATGACAAGTTGGTGGAGTTAGATGATAAGAAGGAAGTACTAATATTAGTGTTTTATGTAGTGGTGGTAAATTCATAAAAGTGGTGTAAGGAAGGGGTAAAATGGTAATTTTATAAGTGAAAGGGTATTTTGGAGTAAAAGGGTAAAACTGTAATTTTTGTAAGTAAAATGTCATTTTGGTAATTCTGTAAGAAAAAGGCAAAATAGTAATTTTATAAGTAAAAGGGTACTTTGGTAATTTCAAAAGAAAATGGTGAAATGATAATTTTATAAGTAAAAGGATAAAATTGTAAGTTGTAAGAAAAAGGGGTATTATGGTAATATTAGAGGCAAAAGGGCAATATGGTAATTTTATTATTAAAAGGGCAAAATGGTAATTTTTAAGAAAGGGGTAAAATAGTAATTTTGGATGTAAAGGGTATTATGGTAATTTGCAAGCAAAAGGGTAATATGGTAAATTTGGATGTAAAGGGGGTAAAATGATAATTTTCATAAATAAAAGGATATTATGGTAATTTGGAAGTAAGGGGTAGAAGGGTAATTTTGTAAATAAAAGGACGTTTATGGCAAACTTGGGAGTAAGGGGTAACTTGGTAATTATAAAAACAACGAAGGGTAATTTGGTAATTAAATTATGATTATGGAAGGGCAACATAATATTTATAAAAATGGAGAAGGGTTAATTGGTGTTGATAATAATGGAGAAGGGTAAAATGGTAATTATGACAATGGAAAAGGGTAATTTGGTCATTTAACCAACTAAGGGGCAATTCGGTAATTGTGATGATGGAGAAGGGCAATTTGGTAATTTAATTGACTAAAGGGTGAGTTAGTAATTATTTAACCTACTAAAGGGGCAAATTGGTAATCATGATAGCAAAGATGGGTAATTTGGTTATTTATCCAACTGAAGGGCAAGTTATTGATTGTAATAAAAGAAAAGGGCAAATTGGTAATCTAGCTAACTAAATGGGAATATGTTAAGTGTAGCAGTTATGAAGGGTGAATGGTGATCTAAAAAGTATAGGAGATAACTTGGTGACCTAAACCGGATAAGGGGTAATTTGGTAATTATGCAACCTGAAGGGTAATAGGGTAATTTGTCAAGTAAGGAAGGGATGAATTAGCAATTATATAAGTAAGGGGTAAATAAGTAATTACCTAACATGTCGTTGTGATTGTGAAATTTCATAATATGATTCAAATAACGCTGATTAGTAAGGTAAGAGTATTTGATAATTAGTAAGTATCACGAGAACAAACCCTAATTCGGAATTAGATTAGATTATGATGGCCTTAATGGTTTCTCTATGATATCTTGGATAACCGCCTGGATAAGAAATGACTAATGATATCAGAATGATTGAAAGAAAATAAGTATCTGATTTTTGTGATCACTTTAATTAAGACACTAATACTTAAAGTGAAAGACTTCAAGATCGATAATGGTGACTCTTTAGGGGTCATTACCCTAAAGACGTAGTTTAGCCCACGATTATTCTGGTATTTGCTGGTGTGCCTTTGTGCCCCAACTAGGCCCAATATCTTACTCAATCTAGCTCTACAAACCTAGTTAGGGGGTATGCATACTTATGGATTAGGTGTCCTTATCGGTAGGGTACTGAGTAGCTTTATGCACCAGTACAACCAGGGTACCTTTGCATCCCTGGGTTCATTGTTGAAGGGTACTGAGTGGCTTGTATGCACCGGTACGACCGGTGTACCTTTGTGCCCAGGGTTCTTTATCTCCCGTCCGAAGCAAATAAATAGAATTGTTGTGCTGACTAAAGAAAGGAAAACACTAATTACGAAAGTGAAAGAATAATGAGCCGGGCCCAGTTGACTTATGATTATGAGTACCGATCCACCGGATATAATAGTGGCCCAGGAGCGTGTTGCCCTAGCGTGTTGCCCTGGATGATGATGATATGTATTCCGATCCACCAGCTAAAATAGTGGGGGTCCCGAGCTCAATAAAATAAGCATTGGATGTGAATAAATTATGGAAAGATATTAATTACTTATAGTGGAACACCTTGTGAGTCGGGGCCAGACCAGTCCACCGGCAAATAATAGTGGCCAGGAGCATTCTGCCCTGGAGACCGATCCACCGGCAATACTAGTGGTCAGGAGCGTTCTGCCCTGTATGTATTCCGGTTCACCGGCTATAATAGTGGGGTTCTCGCACTCACTTAGATATAACCAGAGAGATGATTGAATAATGATGGACTAGTGGCTTAAGGTCCAAAAGCATCGATCGTAACTTATAACTTGTTGATATGTGTCAGCCTTGTTATATATGTGATTGTTATGTATGCACCTCTCATTACATATGTATATAGCTTGCATTATGTGCCGCATTGCGAGCCTGTTTTTAAGTGTGGTATTTAAGGGTTACTCAGTACCATAGTACTGAAGGGTTCCCTTCGTGGGGCCCTTGCCTATTCAATGGGCAATGCCTCTTGGAGGTCTTTTTAGGTGCTACTCAAGTGGGCCACGGGAAAGAGAGTAAGGAATTATCTGGAGCCGTTAGGCTTTTTCTCCTTCTCTTTTAAATTCCTGGTTTTAATGTTAATATTGTTACTGTAACCACCACTGGTGGATTTTATTCTTGTAAATGATTTGATACGCTACTCTAATTTAAGTATGTTGAATTTCTTGGAAATTGTATTTCATTGTTTTTAGCCTTAGCACTTGGTACTAGAACGGTATGAGTAAATCGGTTTGGTACTAAGTGTGGCGGTAATATCTCTAAAATTCATAGTTTGTTGTTTCACTTCTGCTAATCTTTTAATAAAACTAAATTTTTCAGTAGTGAATTTTGGGGGTGTTACAAATGTATCGTTTGATTCCCTTATAGTCTTATTAGTCACTGTATTGTCACCTCTCCGTACCACCAAAGCCCATGTGATAACATGAAATTCGACTCCCTTACATATATCAGTGACTGTATTTTCATCTCATTGTATTGTCACTTCACTGTACCATCGAAGCCCATGTGATAATGTACCGTTGGATTCCCTTGTAGTCATATCAGTCACTGTATTTGCACCTCATTGTATTGTGACCTCAACGTACGATCGAAGCCCATGTGATAATGTATGATTTTATATATATTCACAACTTACCTCTTTCACACCTCCTTTAAATAAAATTCTAATTATTTTTAAACTATAATGTCATATGATACATCTTCTAATGACTCTACAACTTTTGATAATACATTACTTGCTGAAGCAATGGATACAACTATCAAAGATGCTATTGTTGAAATTGAGAGGCTCAATCGAAATAGAAGAAAACAACGAGTCTACATTGATAGAGATCATGAAGAAGGCCATCAAAGATTATATATTGATTATTTCTTCGACAATCTAACATACAACTCAACTCAATTTCGTCGTAGATTTAAAATGAAAAGATCCTTATTCCTTAGGGTTGTTGAAGATACTACTAATTATTTTCCATATTTTCAAATGAGATCTGATGCAATTGGTAGAAATGGACTTTCTCCATTACAAAAATGTACTGCAGTGATATGAATGTTAGTATATGGAATGCCAATCGATTGCGTATATGAATATGTGCGCATTGGAGAGTCAACAACTCTTGAATGCTTAAGGTATATTTTTTTGGGTTGTGAATGAATTATATACTTCCCAATATTTAAGAAGACCTAATGTTGATGATGTTCAAAGCTTACTTAAAATGGGTAAAAGACGTGGCTTTTCCAGGTATGATGGGAAGTATTGATTGTAAGTATTGGGAGTGGAAAAATTGTCATGTTGCATGGAAAGGTCATTTTTGTCGTAGTGACCATGGTGTCCCAACAATCATGCTAGAAGCCATTGCATCCGAAGATCTTTGGATATGGCATGCATTTTTTGGATGTTCTAGATCAAATAATGATCTTAATATTCTTACTCGCTCATCGATATTCAATGACATTTATAATGGACGGGAACCAGAAGCTCATTATATGGTCAATGGCATAGAATAACATCTTGGATATTATCTAGCAGATGACATATATCCAAACTAGCCAATATTCATCAAAACCATACCGCTTCCTCAAGGACCAAAGAGAAAGTTATTTGTAGAGCGTCAGGAACCTGCTAGAAAAGATGTTGAGCGTGCATTTGGAGTACTACAAGGATGTTTTGCAATTGTTCGCGACCCATCACACATTTAGGACATGGCGACAATGAAGCAGATAATATGTGCGTGCATCATATTAAATAATATGATTGTTGAGGATGAAAGAGATACATATTTAGGTGATTTTCCTCATGATCTTTTTGACTATAATGATAATAACGGGCCACCTCCTATGATTAATTATGGTCCGATAACGAACATGAATTTATACCTTCAAAGAGTTATTTAGGTTACTGATCGTGCTTCCATCCACCAACTTAAAATTGACTTGGTAGAAGAAATATGACAATTTGAATACGACAAATAATTCCTACTCTTCTTGATTCTCTATGTTCTAATATTTACATACATTGTATTAATTATTATTTTCCTAATGTTATTATATTTATATTTTCGTTGTAATATTTTCATAATGTTATTTGAATTGTATTTCCATTTTTTATTTTTTAATATTATTGTAATCCTTAATTTTATTTTTATATTTTCGTAATATTGTTGTATCTGAATTTCCGTTGTAATATTTTTATTAATTATATTGTATTTGTATTTTCGTTGTAATATTTTTTTAAATTATTCTTATTGTAGTAGAACAACTATAATAGGTTATTTTAAAATTAATTGAAATTATTTTAAAATGTTAATTTAAAACGTATTGTAGTAGAAAAACTATTAATTATTATATATAGATTGATATAAATTAAAAGTTAAATAATATAAGGTATAAATAATTGATGATGTGATTGATAAAAGTAATTAGATGTTGTATATTTAAGGTTGGTGACCGTAGAATATTAAATTAAATTTGAGGTAAATTGATAAAAGTAAGTGAGAGGAAGAAGAAAATACTTAGATAGTGCAATTATAATATCACATTTGAGGTTACCATTGTAGATGCTCTTACACCTTCTCTTACAAGTCCAGCACATACACCCCATCTCCAAACTATAAGAAACCTGTTTACCACTCCCAAACTTACGATGAAACAAAGGAGGAGCTCCCAACCATTTATCGTATTTAAGGAGTCATTCACTGCCAATATGGCTATACCCTTGCCCCTCTTGAAGGTAGCTTGTTTATTCTCTTAACGCTCAACATCGTATTACCGTTATTATCTTATCATCGTCTCGTTTCTCCCTAATATCCACCTCACTTTAATCATGATCTTGCTTTATAACTATCAGATATATTTTAAATACCCCACAACTATTGTTTTTATGTGCACACATGAATATGGAAATCAATTTTTTCTCCTTTTATGCTGTGTAGGAGCTACCCGCAATTATTTCATGCGAGTCAAAGGGTTATAAATCCGCAAAAGTTTTCCATGGTTACTTCTAAGACCGACGAAAATGGCTACTTCCTTGCAATTATTGCCCCTGGAAAGCTCGGTAGCTTGAAGCCCACAAACCGTAAAGTGTTTCCGGAAAGCTCTCCTGCAAAGGCGTGCAATATTGCTACAAACATTCATGGTGGAATTACTGGAGCTCTAGTAAAGTATTCACGCACCATTAGTGACTACATGATGGCTTACAATTTGGAGTTATACTCTGTCCGTGACTTAGTTTATGCCTCACAGTACAAGACGCCAGTGTATGCCCCTAAGCCAAAGTATCAAACACAAAGCTACGTCCCTTCACCGGATTATAAGACAACCAACACACACCCTATCACCGGAATACTACAAGGCACCAACGCACACCCCTTCACCTGAGTACAAGGCACCCGAGTACACTTCTTCGCCAACTTACAGTACTCCAACATAAACTTCTTCACCAACATACTAAGCACCGACATACACCCCCCTTCACCTGCTTATGAGGCACCCACATACACTCCGTCCCCAATCTATGAGACACCGACCTACACAGCTACAATACTTCGCCAACATCCAAGGCATCACCATACACCCCATCAGGCTACTAGAAAGAACATTGTAGCCTATGAGTGTTAAACGTCATTTGAGTAATTTCTATATATTTGAATTTTTGTTCTATTAATTGAATAAACATGGAATTCAATGAATTTGATTGTCTAAAGTTCCCCCCCCCCCAAAAAAATTTTTTTGCTATTTTTCTCCATTTTATTTGCCTTGAAGGTATAGTAACAAAACAGCATAATAGTGATATAGACTTAAGAGAAATCCCTTCTTTTATATCCTTTCTATAATAGCTACATAAACCGACAATACCAATCACTCTCTGATGACAAATACTTGAACCTAGAACCTAAATTTGAGGTATTTTAACCCTAGCTTTAACCAGGGCCGGCTATCAGGGTGGGTAAGTTGAGCGATGTCACGGGGCTCTAAATATATATCTAAGGAGTCCATATATATTAGTTCAATAATTAGCAGTTGCATAATATTATTTTATGAAAAACGAAAAATAATTTACTCTTACTTCATTCTTATTAAAAATATTATCATTGCCTATTTCAATATCATTAATATTTTTTAATATATATAAATTGAAAAGATAAAAAAATAATATTATAAAATATATTTTTATATATATTATATTTTAATAAAAATTAGTGATCAAAATTCCTCCTTAAAAGACGTAAAAATGGTATTTTTATTACAGATGTAGTATTAATAATTTAGTAGGAGTGAGAAACCATAAAAAGTTAATAATGATACATATACATGTTATTCTACAAGTGGGCCCAAGAAATAAAATTATGGTTGCCATTGCAATTAAAATTAGGATGTCGCTTTATTGAAGTGTAGAGAACAATATTTTATATGTTGTGATTATTGCAACATAATTTTTTTTAACAATAAATAGTAGCAAATATTAGTAAATATTGTCATATATCAGTAAATATTGGTAAACTATCAGCAAATATCCGTCGATAACCAATATATCACTAATAAATACGTAAAATTCTAAATATGTCTTGTATCACCAATTTTGCATATCGAATGACCCAAGGTTCAATAAATATCGATTGATATTGTGTATTGGAACTGATATTTAATTGTATGAGTGAACCTCCTTTGGTTAGTTTGAAAATTTTAAAATCCATAATAAATGTCTTCCACCCTAAATGAAATTAAGAGTCCAATGCTTCGGACACTAAGTTACATGATTACATTGTTTCATTTCTCCCCCTTACCTACATCTTAAAGATTTTAAGATATGTATGCTATTTTATTGATAAAATTTATTAAATATAAAGTTTTGTTGGCATTATTACATTGAAAAAAGGAGATTTTCAAAATTATTGAAGTTCTACTTGCTTTTTAAAATGTTATAAGAAAGACTTAATAGATCACCAATGATTAGTAGTACAACTGACCGACCGGATTTCAATCTCTCTTAAAGGCGTAGATGGCCCTTCAAAGTAAAAAAGAAAAGAAGATCACCAACAATCCCAATTGAGAATATATATATATTGTTGGATAAATTGATTATGACAATTTG
Organism: Tamarix chinensis; assembly: GCA_030549775.1. Lineage (NCBI taxonomy): Eukaryota > Viridiplantae > Streptophyta > Magnoliopsida > Caryophyllales > Tamaricaceae > Tamarix > Tamarix chinensis. Next base: position 36,718,414 of record CM060174.1, read on the forward strand.
ATTGATGTAGAACAAATGTTAGAATGATATAATTGTTTAATTAGAAGTTTTGCAAAAAGATGTTATCATATATTTATATATTACGAGCTCTTAGGAATTTTTCGTACTTTATTTATAAGAAATTAATCAAAATATGATTGTGTTAATAAAATGTGTTTCATATATTTATAATTGTTCTCAAAAATGTTTGGGACAATTCTAGTTTTAAACACTAGACTAATACCTCATCACAGAAGAGGGAATATCATTTTGCTAGATAATCATAATTTTCATGATATGGTGTATAGACTGTTCATCCCTTAAGAGAGAGAGAAATGATGTTCACCACAAAGATTTGCTCTCCATTCTCTCTTGTCCCGTTTCTCAATTACTTGTATTATGTAGGCGATCTCGAGTCCACGCTCCATATTATAGGCTTCCTGGATTTTCATAATCTCTTATCACAAATTTTTTAATTCAATTACAAATTAGTTAATAGTATATTATATTCAGTCTAAAAGCATATTTATGTGCGTATAAATTTATTAAAAAAGGGACTTTGAATAGTGATATACTACTGAAATCTACTTCAATTATTTGACCAGTTCAATCAATTTAATTTTACCCGTATTTTTTTTAATAAATAATTTATTCATACTTGTAACAAGTTTATTGTATAAAAGGAAAAGCGAGGACCATCACAACTAGTTGGACGGTCAAATAAACTATTTTGGAGTAATTTATGTTACATTATTGCGTATAAAAGAAAGTGAAAATATGATGTCAAATAGTAGAAAAGATACTTACTGTGTAGTATCGGAGACAGGCTCTAAGACTATAGACAACCGGTTAATTTCATTTCAAAATCAATATTAATCTAGAAATCATAACAAAGAAACACAAGTTGGTAGGTGCTATTGAATTCTAAATATCTCAATTATTAACTCATGAAGCTATTTTTAGTAATTTTGGAATTTTTATACAATGTTGAAAAAATGTTCATATAATAGTCATACCCCAATATAGTACGGTTCGAATTATGTGCTACAGCCACATCAATTTGTTTGACTTAAGTTTTGGGTCTTCAAATATTTCAGTTTGATGGGGTCAAATTTAAATATGATAAGTACTCAGTTTGTAACTATATATATTTTTTTAAAACATCAATCTTCTACGCCCCCCCCCAAATCTTTTCAATTACCGTAGGAAGTACAATTTGTACAAATGAAATAAGTGGAAGAGCCCACTAGCATTTGAATTAGTGGTAGGAATTGTTCTAGTTTAATTAAGAGGTCTTAAACTTCTGAACCCTGTCCTAAAACAGGGGTTATCTTTAGCTGTAGGGGATGGGAAGCACGTTAGTTTTTGGCATGATGACTGGACAGGTTCAGGTGCACTCAAGTCGGTTTTCCCAAGTCTTTTCTCAGTTTCGGGACAGCAGGAAGAAAAGATCGCTAGTATGGGTAGATGGCTTGGGTCCCAATGGGAGTGGAATCTAAGGTGGAGGAGGCCTTTGTTTGAATGGGAGGTTGAGCTAGGGGAGCAGTTGGAAGGGCTTATCAATCGGTTTCCTTTATCAAAGGACAAGTTGGACTCGCTCAAGTGGGCTTTTGAGGATAGTGGGACGTTCTCGGTAAAGTCTTTTTGTCAGGCATCTTATCAGCTTTGCGAAGGAGAGAGATCTCCAGGGTTTGATCCTAGCTTGGTGTGGATCGGCTTAGCTCCACCGAGGGTCGAACTGTTGACCTGGTTTGCGATCCATAAAAGACTTAACACTAGAGATATATTGGTCAGATTCCAGATCATTGATGAAAGGGAGGCAGGATGCCCATTCTGTAAGGAGGAGTGAGAATCGGTGAATCACATCTTTCTGCATTGCTCTGTGACAGGAACGATTTGGTACGAGATTAGTGGTTGGCTGGAGTCTACTTGGGTGATGTCAAGGTCCCTCGAGGAGCATGCAGTTACATGGTTGGGGGTTAGAAGATTCGGTTTGAATAGAGACATTTGGTGTACGGCGTTTTTTGCTATTATAAGTGTTATCTGGGAGTTTAGGAACAAATCTGTTTTCGACAATTTCCATGTGTGTGTTAGGTGGCTTATTTTGCTTATTAAGGTTAAAATAGGATCGTGGATCAAGTTCAGTAGGAAGGCTTTCCCCTATAGAATAGAGGAAGTGGTGCATAATGTTCATGCCTTTTTGTAATGGTATCCTAATTCTTCGAAATTTGGAGACATAAATTTATAAAAAAAAAAGAGGTCTTAAACTTAAATTCTTAAAAATATAATAATATTCTTGAGGAAGATATGTACCAGACATAGGACTTTAAACGAAAAGAGTTAACTTGTGATTTTTTTGAGCTTAGCTCAATAAGAACTTGGTTATTTAGTCAAATAAGCTTATAAATAAAACTCAATTTTGGTTTGTTTAATTAAGGAGCTGAACGTGAACATAAAAATTTTAAGTTCAAACTCGTTTACATTGTAAAATTTTGTAAGCTCGGTTTATTTACCACAAAAGTTTAAATTTTATTTTGATGCTCTTCTATTAAATGAGTCGAGTCCAAACTTATCTTAACTTTTAGTACACTATCCTGACAAATGGTAGAAAATTTAAATTAAGCTGAAATTAAGCCTCAGATACTGAGTGTGTAAGCAAAAAAAATATTAACAAAAGATAGAAGAAATAAGTTGAAGAAACTTTTTCTTTCTTCCATTTTCCCCTTGCTCAAGGTTACCTAGGAGTGTGTATGACTTAACGGAACCATTGACCAATTGCAACTAATTTTGGAGAAAGCTAGGACGTCAAATATGAAAGTCAATTCAGGATAAATATGAAATATGTTTGGGTATTTCACACTCTTTCATTGGTTTTTCAATTGTAACTTTTAAAATTTTATATTATTTTTAGTAAATTTATTTTTTAAATATAGTATAATAACTGAGAATAACAACCAATAGTTCTCCAAACATACACAGTATTTATCAGACGTAGGACAAAATTCAAATGTAGGCCTATAAGAGGCTACGCTAGGCCATATAAGCACAAGTAATCTGGCTTATCCACCGGAGTCTATACGTTCCAAGACCTCGACTACGTCTACCATGGAAGGACGTGCCTTATGATCTGTTTCAAGACACTTGAGTGTGAGCTGACCCATCTGATTAGCTGCATTGGTCGTGTACTGGCCTGCTAGTCGTGCATCCATGATGGCTTTCAACTTTTTCTCATTCGTCAGACGAGGTTTTGCCCATTCAACAACATTTTGATCCCCAATATTTAGGCATCTCATTGCATCAACAGTACGCTGGCCTGTTAAGATCTCTAGCAGCATTACTCCAAATCCATATACATCACTTTTCATATACAGCTTTCCTGATGATCAATCGAATAATTAATTGGTTATCCTCAGTTAGCCATCTTCCTTGGATCCAAAAAGCAAGCATTAGGATTCAGAAAAGGAATGAGAGTATGAATAAGAACTTTGGCAAATATCATCACCATTTAGAGAGTACTCGGGGGCAATGAGGTATGTGCCCCTGATTCGGGTCAGCACATGAGATTTATCCCCTGATGGGCCCAGCTTAGCTAATCCAAAATCTGCTATTTTTGCATCATAATTCTGAAACGAAGATGGGAATCATGAGCTGTTCTGAATCAGCATTTCTTCTTATTGTTGTGGATAGGGTACATCCTAACAGAAATTATAAAAACAATAGATGTAGGGGGGAAAACTCCTAGATATGGGTACACGAACATTAGCAAAATAATTTCTTGGAGAATAAGATCAGTAAAGTTCGCAAAACTTCCTATATGACTTTTATGAGAATACAACTCCTGATTTCTGATCAGGGCTATGAAATGGAAAGTACTCACAGAATCAAGAAGCACATCTGAGGCCTTAAAGTCTCTAAATATGACTGGCTTATCTAAGGTATGCAGAAAAGCAAGGCCTCGAGCTGCCCCTAAAGCTATGCTGATCCTTCTGTCCCAACTAAGAGGTTGTATCGCAGGATTCCCTGCAAATATAAGAAGAATCAGAAGGGACCTCCAATTGTTAATCAAAGTAAAATGAGAATTTTCGGTATTGTGAACTTACTTCTGGAGAGATGATTGTCCAAGCTACCCTTGGGCATATATTCATATACTAGCAGCAGTTCTTTGTCCTCCCAACAATACCCCAACAATTTAACCAAGTTGGGATGGGAAAGACTTCCCAAGAATTTTACCTCCGACTACGTTTCCAAACAACAAATTGTATTAAGATTAATTTATTACCATTAACACAAAGGTGGAGAAAATAACATTGAAAGCAGCAGCTATAGCTTCATAGTATTGTGAACAAGCATTTGTACTGAAATTTAGAATCTTTATCAAATTCTCAAGTCTAATGAGGATATATTTGACCAGAGAAAACAATTATAGAGTCCTGGAGCACTCCCTCCATCTCAACCTTGTTGCAACATTTCTCTGAATATTTTTACAGAAATGTTCGAGAGAATTGGGACAGAGGAACATGGAGACAACCCATATGACTTTCAACGAAGAAAATAAAGTTCTGTTATAAATACGAGGACAATGGTCTAATATCAAGAAAATGCCTACCAAAGATACAACCATTTCCTCCATTTAATCCAAAATATATGATAAAAACGAAAAAAGGAGATATATTACTGATTCACCAAACCAAGCCTCAGTAGGCCGAATCCTAACTGGAGCTTGCACCTTGTGACTATTGTGATATATACGTGAAAAAACCTACCAACAGCAATTCTTTCTTACCGACAAGCTAACGCTATCCGGGTAAAAGGCCAGCAACATAAATCCAGTTTTTTGAGGTTACGTCGGCCTTGCAACTAAATGTTCTCATTTAAGCAGGAGCGAATTTTAAAAAGAATTGTACACGAAGCAAATACAAGTCAGTCTTTTACCAGCCATTCTTCAAAACCTTGCATGCTGGACGGCTCCAACCTCTTGATGGCCACAATAGTTTTAGGACTACGAGATGGTAACGTAAATGCTTTCAAAATTCTTCTGCCGCACACGTTTTTGGACTCGCTATTGTATGATGCAATCACCTCCTCTATCCATCCCTTGTAGACACGGCCGAAAGCTCCATGACCAAGTACTCTGTCTTCACTAAAGCCCTTAGTGGCCTTCTTCAGCTCAGCAAAACTGAAAATTCTCAAGTCGGGAGAGCAAGAGGCACTAGGCCCCGAGAATCCTGCAAAAAATATTAGCAAAACTGACCTCAATATAACATCAAATGTGCACAAAGGAATATAGACCATCAGAGAAGGTAGATAAAATAAAATAACAGCAGAATTTGACCCCACAGCACCCAAAAATAAAAAGAAAAGAACCTATAGGTTAAATATATGAACAGAAAGAATAATCATTTGATCTAGAAAAAATCAAGAAAGGAAGGGAAAAAAAATCAGCAAATGAAATTACTAACAAGCACTAGAATCTAAAATTCATTAAGCAAATTCTCAGAAGATGTTTAGAGCTGAATATATATCGAGTCGTGCCTGGCGCAGAAGTTGTTTTCAGAGAGCTAGGGTTGGGTACATGAGAGAAGGTTGCGATGAAATTTCCCATCAGGAATGTTTCATCCTCTGCAGACCGCGTACTATTTGGTTATATCAAATATATATTTAGTCTAGACACTAGAGTGGTTAGAGTCAACGTTTAAACTCTTGAACTTTTCTGTAGATAGTCGCACGTTTTTCTGTTGATAGTCGCAAGAAGTCTGTCTTTTTTTCTCTTTCTTTCTTCATATACTTGCACTCTAAGCATCTCACTTCATTGGTTTCTTCTTTCTTATTTTCTAACTTCTTTTCGTTTTTTTTTTTTACTTTCAGGGTCACTTACTCATCTAATCCAGTAATCAGAGCTGTTGGTTTCATGATTCAGCCATTTTTCCCCTACCTAGTACATATATTTTCATGGAAAGGGGAATATATTTCTTCTTGTTCAATGAAAGGCGGGGAAGAAACCAAAAGGATGATGAAGACAAAGAACAAAATAAAGTAAGGTTTTCTTTATCTTTCTCTATTAGAGGAATAAGATAATACAGGGGACAGAATAAAGGATGTGTTTCTTTCACTCGTAGCTAGGATATTTCAAATAGAAAATAAGAAGTTATTTTCAGATGCCTCGAGGAAAATTCTACCTGAACTATTTTCCGATGCAAACAAGAAGTCCCATCCCCGCATGCCCAATAGCAGGTCTCAGACATACATGGTAATAGAGTATGCATAAGGTTAAGCAGCCCATAATTCGCTGTTTCTTGAGTACAATCCTGCGCCGAAAGTTCACGAACTTGACCAACTAGCTCCTGGGTCTTTCTTTACTCCCACATGCGCCATTCTCTGCCTAAGCATAGAAGCTTCCTCCCATTTCCCTACTCCAGAAAAAAGGTTGGACAAAAGAACATAGGACGCTTGGTCGTTGGGATCCATTTCAAACATTTTACTTGCAGACAGTTCAGCAATATTATAGTTGCCGTAATTTTTGCATGCACTCAGCAATGTTCTCCACGCCGAAACACCTCCATCAAGCCTCAATATTTGAAGTGCTTCCTCGAGCCTTCCAGCACGACCAAATGCATCAACCAAACAAGAATAATGATCAGCTTCGGGATTAATGCCATATATCTGATACATCACACTGAAGATACATAAGCTTTCTTCTATAAGTCCTGCATGGCTACAAGCAGTCAAAAGAGCCAGGAAAGTGACTTGATTTGGAATTATTTCCATCTTTTCCATCTGGTGAAATACATTAAGTGCTTCTTGAGGTTTGCCATGCTTTGCAAATCCAGATATCACAGCATTGAATGTGACCTCATTAGGATTTTGTTGGTCATCGAACACTTTCTTAGCCTCTTCCATGTTTCCACATTTGGCGTACATATCTACAAAAGAGCTTCCGATGTACACATTTCCATCCAGACCAGACTTGATAGAACAGGCATGAAACTGCTTACCCAATTCTACCGCTGCAATTTCAGAGCATGAAGCGATACATGGTGGAAGGCTATAAGCTGTTAACCATATCCCGTCTGCCAACATCTCTTTGCACAGAGTAAGTGCCTCCAGTACTAATCCGTTTTGCTCACAACTCCCAATCATGGAACTCCATGAGATGTCATCTTTATCAACTACCTCGTTGAAAGCTTTGTAAGCATCACTAACGGCTCCACATTTGGTATACATGCTAATTACAGCATTGCCAACGGCAATATCACAACTCTGACTTGACTTTATCATCCTGCCATGAATCTGAATACCAGTGACAAGGTCTTCATCACTCTGACAAGATTTAAGAAGAGCAATGAATGTGGCACCATCAGGTTTCAGTTTATTATTTCCGCTAATATCATTGTAACACTTCACAGCAGCAAAAACAGAGTCCTCCTTCATCTGTGCATAACTCAGGATCATAGAATTCCATGCTACTAAATCTGCATTATCTATTCTCCTAAATAACTTTTCAGCTTCCACGACTTGTCTGAAATCCCCATACAGAGTTAGAAGTACGCTTGCAACGATACAATCACTTTGGTAACCACATTTTATCGTCTGGGCATGAACTTGTATGCCCATCTCAAAATTTTTAGTATCTCCACAAGCCTTTAAGGTACCAGAAAGCGCATGTTGGTCAGATGCTAGGCCCTGTCGACACATGTCCCTGAACAGAAAAATAGCCTTTTCTCCTATGCCATTTCTGGCATAACCTGAAATGATTGAACTCCAAACAAAACAATCTTTCGTCTCCATTAAATAAAGATGTTTTTGTCCTGACTCCCAACTTCCACATTTACAGTACATATCCACAAGAGCACCGCTCACCACTGCATCAAACTCTGTCCCACATTTCAGAGCAAGCCCATGAATTTGCTCCACTTCCCTCGTGGAGCTACAACACTTGAGCAAACTAGAAATGGTGTAATCATTAGGATACAGTCTGTCAACTAACCGCATCTTCGAGAGTGACTCTACGACTTTACCACATTCACCAACTTGAGCAAACGCATGTATAATGACATTCCACATCACACAATCTCTCCTAGCCAACCCATTAAAAACACGACACGCATCATCAAGACAGCCTCTGATCTTGAAGTACATATCAAGAAGAGAACTTCCTGCAAATTCATCATTTTCATATCCAAGCTTAATCACCAATCCGTGAATTTGGATACCCAACTCCAAAAGCTGAACATCGATACACGCTCGAATGGTGATAGAAAGAGTAAACTGATTGGGTCTTTCAAAAGTTTCGAGCATCCTCCTAAAGAAAGCAAAAGCAGCCTCTGAATAGCCATGATGGGTATGTGCTGAAATGAGGGAGGTCCAAGTGACAACATTTCTTTGCGGCATTTCATCGAACAGTATATGTGCGCTCCCCAGATCATCACATTTCGAGTAAAAACTCAAGAGGGTATTCGCCACATAGGTCTCCAAAAGGGTCCCCGATTTTATTAGCTTGGCGTGGAGCTGCTTGCAGCCCAGGATTGATATTGACTTTGAGCTAGTTTGGAGCCAGAGCGAAATGGTTTCAGGTTGCTTGATTACTGAAGTAGTATGGTACGATCGGCCCCATGAACCAATAATAGCCCGAAACATTGCTCCCGGAAACCAAACTTGGCCGTTTCAAGCTTTTCTCTGAGGCATTTTTTTGGAACACCAGATAGACTTCAAACTTATAACACCATACCGAAACCAATGAAATGCAGAATTCAAATTCAAAAAACAGAAAAGCCAGGGTTAAACTCTATGCAACATAGAGATGCAGGTTATCGTAATTTCTAGCTGCAAATTATTCTCCCCGACGATAATTGGGAAACTTATTTTTACGCAAGATAGATGTGGCTGAGCTCTGTTTTGGAGGTGTTGATCTTTAAAAGCGCTCCTGTACGTGTGTGAGGCACTTGCGAATGGAGGATGTGCCATGCATACTTTCTTTCCTTTATCTTCTAGCTGCAACCTGAAATGACACGGTTCGCCTCGATCGGAGTCGACCATAGGGAGATCATGGACCCGACTCAGATTCGTTAGATCCGTCTCATTTTTAGTGGGTCTGGATCTATAATTTTTAGATCCGACGGATCTGAATCCACATATACTCTAAAGGGTCTGGGTCCCGTTCTAGATTTGGATCTGATTCGCCAGATTCGTTTAATATACATATGTGTGTATCTATATATATACTAATATTATATTTGTCATTATTGTTTTAATCTTATATAAGCTCCTTATTTATTTTTTTTAAAATTTTATTTTTATATACTTACTTTATACACAATACGTATAACGTTATATTCTAAAAGTTAGGGATATAAATAGGGCGAATTTTATCCGAAACTTGACGGATTTTGTCCAACGAATATGAATAAACGAATATGAATACGGATATGGATGATGGAAAAAAAATACCTGTCGGATTCGAGTATGGATACGGGTATGGGATATCCATACTCGTACCCATAACCATACCCGTATCCATATTCGTACGCATTTACTCGATATATAATTACCTTTTTACTCTTAATTTTAAAATAAGTATAGTATAAATTAAAGTTAGAATTATCATTTAACTTAATTCTAAATGTATTTTATCTGTCGGGTGATAGATTTATCCATCGGATAATATCCATTAACGGGTAAACGGATAATCCGTCGAGTAACGGATATCCAACGGATACGGATATGGATTTGGGAATGGGTACGAATTTTCTTATCGGATACGGATATAGGTATACTCGCCCCAAACCCGCCCTATTTACATTCCTACTAAAAACATTAAAATACCATTTGAAAAGTTAATATAACTATTTTAATATATTTATGTTTTCATTTAGATGATTTCTTTTAACAAAAAAAAATACATATTAAGTTATATAAAACATAAATGTATTTGTATTAGCATTAATTATTAATTATTTAAAAAAAAAATAACCAGACCCATTTAGGACCCGTTTATCCGCTAGACCCGATGGATCTGGATTTGGGTCTGAACTTTTAAGATCCGACGGGTCTGGGTCGGGTTTGGGTCTAGGTAATATAAACGGGTCTGGGTCTGAGTATGGCTGGACCTGGTCTAGATCCGACCCATTGCCATCCTTAGTCGATGCCCAAGTAAACATTAAAAAATTATTTAGTGCTCGTTTGGTACGGGGGTAATAGGGGTGGAAAAATTACCCCAATATTTTATATATATTATATAATCTATTTAAAATTAAATATTTTTATTCTAATAAATATCCATTTTATATCTTAATTTAATCTAAAATGGGTATTTCATTAAAATATATTTATTATTATTAAATACTTAATATAAAAGAAGCAAAATAAAAGAGAAATTTTTCCATCCCTATTACCCTCATACCAAACAAGCCCTTAGGTGAATAGCGCGAATGATCCAGATAATATTAAATTAATTTGATGAACGGGTTAAAATATTAACTAAGTAGCACTTTCATGAGGTGAAATAAGGAGGTATTAGGGCCCGGAAAATGAGAAGGTAATTCAAATTTTTATTTAATTTTTTACTCTTAGCTCTCGCACTTTTGAAATAAAGTAAACAAAAATATGGTTAATAAGGAATGAATGAAGGAGAAAGTTAATAAATTAAATCAAGTAATTTTTTTTTAAAATGACCTTATTAATGAAGGTAAATAAAATTATTCATGTCACTTAAATATAAATTGAACCTTTAATGACATGTCAATTAAAATTCATCAAGGTAAAATAGAATATCGGATTTAAGAATTCAATCCTTATAATTACTAAAGCTTGTAAGATCAAGAACACAAAATCACAAAAGCAAATTAAAAACCACTTACCTATCAAATATATACCGTAACACCTTTGAAATTTAGTAACATTTGCTTTCAGATATTTAACTATTTATTTGAAATTCAACCATTAAAATTTAGCCTAAATATTTTATTTTTAACATTTAATCCATAACCAAATAAAATCCTTAAATAATATTTTTGATTATTTTATCTTATAATTTTTCTTAAACCTATCATAAACTAATTTATTTTTTCTAACAGGTACCCTAATATAACCAAACTAAACTTAAAATAATAATAATAATAATAATAATAATAATAATAATAATAATAATAATAATAATGTTATCGTACTCCTAGCCTACACTTTCATGTTATCTCCCTCTCTTGCGTAGACCCTCTCTTTTGTGCCATTTTTTGCTCCACCAAATACTCACCCCAGCTCCCTCCCACTTCTCATGCACAACATTCATTATCACCTCTAGCCTATTGAGCCATTCACCATAATTAATTAGTTATATGTATGTACATCCATCCACCTCTCCTCTGTTTTAGTGCTAGCCATATGAGCCCTTGCTCCCTACAATTATACTCCATATCTTCTTCTTCTTCTTCATTTTCCTTTATCCTACATTGGTTCCTCCACTCTAGCCATGCCACTCACACATCACCACCATTCACCACCACCTCACCCTTCTTCTCCTCTAATGCATTTCTATTCCATGTGGCCCTTGCTCCAACATCACCCATCACCCATCGCTAATCACCAAAGCTTGCCACCGTCGCCCTCCTCCCAACAATGTCCCTCCTTGTCATTCCCATATACCTAGAAATGACACTAGCTGAAGTTCCTTCCCTCTTTGCTTCGACATTCACAATTGCAGCCTTCAGCCTACATTAGTGCCCTTCGTCACATCTCCTTCCTAGTTTGTGCCATCTTCTCCTTCACCCTTGGCCACCACCTCTTGCCTCAACCATCCCAAGAACACAACATCCCAGCACCAACACCCTCTGTAATACCTAAAAGTGTTGCTAAACCTAATCCCATATAATTAATACTTTAATCTAATTCTAATCCTGAGAAAATTTTATTTTAGCCTTATCTTCATTCCCTAATCCCAAAATCTTAACCCAATCCTAATCTTTGACCCCGGTAATTTATATTCATAAACCCGACCTTAATCTCTATAGATTTATAACATTAATTTGACATATTTTAGCTAATTAAAATTTAATCTAAATCTAACTTAAGACTTTTTCCTTTTTCCATTTGCCCTTCCTCTTATGCCCATCTCTTCTTCTCCTCCTCCTCTTGTCTTGCGTATGTTTTTCCTCATCTCATGCTACACACAACCATCACCTCCCACCATTATCTTCCACCTCTACCTCATGCCTTATTGGACCTACCATATTTCCTCTGCTATGCTCATCACCATCATCCCCCTTCCATTCTCCTTTACACTCCACCTTATACATATATGTATATATACTATATAATACTCCATCCCAAAATCCTTTAAATTGTATTTAGAATTATGTTGATATAAAATAAATGAGTTTTGGTTTTGAAATGGACTTAAAATTCTAATAAATATATGAATTTTAGGTGTACCGATCAACAAGTTTACAAGACCGATTGACTGGTGCGCTAGTGAAATTAACATTGTTGTTTTTGACAAACTAGTCGACTGGTTTGCATAAACCGATCTACTAGTTGTCTTGTGATTTTAGTTCCATTTCTGATTTTGATTCAATTTTTCTATAATGTTTATGAATTTTTATTATTATTAGAGTATAGTTATGCTAATAAGCATGTTTTAGTGCTCATTTTCACATTATTTAAATCATTATATAATTTTAATTAGCCAAATTTTTCTCAAAAGACACTTTTGAAGCAAGCTTTACCTTTTCTCTTCTCCCTCATCTCTCCCTCTCTGTTTTGGCAGCTGGGACTACGTGATTGACTTTATGCACCATACCCTAACTTGCCAACCCACTACCATGCTCATTTTTTACTACACTCAACCCCTACCCCATCAAGTTAGCCATCACTTCTTGGCTTGCCTACACTCAACCTCACTAGTCTCATTCCCTTTTCTCTTGAGAATGCCAACCAAACCTTAGCTTTATAACTCTCATTTTTGATCCATTCACATTCCTCACTTGTGTTCTTACTCTCTTTTCCCTTTTCCTTATGGAAAATTTCCCCAAATGGTGAGCATCCTTTCATTTTCCTTCTTCTTTCCTTTAGAGAGAAAAACATAGGCTTTCTTTGATTTTTCTCCTCCTCCTCCTCCTCCCTCCTCCTCCTCCTTCTTCTTATTTTCTTGGTTTTTAATGAAATTTTAAAATATGATTTTAATAGTTTTAAATTTAATTCTCTTAGGAATTGAAGTACTGCTAGGTAATCCATCCAATAGAAGTTTTATGCTAGAAGAATTACTTGAAAGTAAGGCATTCTTATCTTTTATATAAACAGGTTTTGGTGGTATATTGAGGTTCCATGTGTTTGGTCCTTATATGAGTATGATATAATTATGTTCCATGGTCTAAGCATATGGTATAATTCTTCCCAAGTTAGTGTTGTTGGAATTCTATGATTTTTTAGCATAAAAATTGTTTTTTTCATCATGATTAGTTTAAGTATGTACATTACTGTGTATCTATATAATGTTATATTTGCAACATGTATTTTTATGTGTGTTTTGAAAAATAAGCTTGCTAGTATTAACATGGTAAAGTGTGGTAAATTTTAGTGTGTGTTTTATAAGTCTGCTTATTGTTTTACCTAGACTAGTCTATCGGTTCCTTAAACCTATCGACCGATTTTGAGAGTTGTCAAAAGGTTTGGAGTTTTGGATATGTTGGCCACTAGAGTATACGATTGGTTGGTCAAACCCTTCGACTTGTGTCCTTGCAGACCAAAATGGTTTAGCCTTTATTTAGACACATCAACTGGTTAGACAAAATTCGTCGACTGGTTTTTATGACTAGTTGATCGATTTGTCAAACCCATTGACTAGTTTTTCTGTAGGACAAAATGAGTTGGTCTCTATGTAGATCCATTGACCAGTTAGACCAAACTAGTTGACTGGTTCACATGAATAATCGATTGGTGATGTTAACTAGCCAACTAGTCCTCTAGTGTTGTTTTGGTTCAGTTTTGGTATAACCAAACCAGTATATTCGTTCGAGGGACCGATCGACTAGTTCGGTCAGAAGTCGCTTGGTGTGTCATGAATAGTTGTGTTCTCTCTTGTGTTTTTAGCGTTGGTACTTCCACATATGTATAACTTTTTAATTATGATATAAACTATGATTGACCTAATTTAATATGAATCACTATGATGGTATTTAAGACTTGAATTTAGTTAACTTTGGTGTCCTCTCTAAACACCCAATTGGTGGCTTTTATGCCTTGTGAATGAGTTTGGTGTCATCTCTAAACACGAAAATGGTGGCTTTAATGCCTTATGATGTGTTTGGTGTAATCACTTAGAAACACCCAATTTAGTTTAATAATGGATTTTAATTGTGTTTTGTGTTATCACTTGGAAACACTTAATTTGGTTATGTGTGGATTTTGGTGTGATTTGTGATATCACTTGTAATATAAATTAATTGTTTAAGATTTCATTTGAGGCTTTTTCTCTAGCTCTCGGGGTATCTGTTGGGAGTTAGTGGGTGGGTTGCCCCTAGTTATATTTTTTACTTGGTACCTATTTCCTTCTATACTGGGTTGCGGTTGGTAAAGGGTATGCACATATCTTTGAGGTATAAGATTATACTGTGGTAGTTCGGCATGGTATCGGTGTCCAGTTAGAGTGGTTGAGGTATCATAGTATAAGCCCCTAGCACCTAGTATTGTTCATTATTTAGGCATGTGTGGTATCTCAACTTTGTAGCCCTCATAGCGGAGACATTCGAGGTGTGATCGATGAGGTATTCTAGTACAAGTCTCCTTGTTTTACTTTGACCACTTGTGGTGGGTGTGGATCCCTATCTGTGGTTGGCGCACTTGATGTGTAGCGGGTGTGGTATACTTAAAAAAATTCCCTTTGATATATCCTGACCATCTGTGATGGGTGTGGTATCCCATTGTGATTATTTGTGCTGGCATGAATTTTGCTCATGGTGGAGAGCTAGGTGCGGTCCAATGAACTATCTTAATAACCTAAAATTATGTGGTCACTAAAGGATGAATTCTAATATAAGTTATTTTATGAATTGCATGTATCACTATATTTTTATACTTCCATTATTCCATACAAGCATGCCATCTTGTACTTTAGTTGTACCAATATGATACCACCATGATATTATGTGATATCAATGTGTTGATGTGCCTTACCATGTTTTAGTTAGTATGCTTTACCAATAATTCATCATATTAATATTGCATTTGTGTGGTCATTGCATTTAGCCTTAGGTTCGGTGAGTAAAAGACGATTTGCATGGTTACGACTCTCAGTTATAGTATGTTGAGGGTGATGATGTAAGACATTAGAAGGTCATTTCTTAGGGTTGGAGGTTTTATGATTATGCTTAAGAGTTAGGCTAACCAATTATTAGTATTTTTCCCAATACATTAGGATATTTTTTATATTTTTGGTTATTTAAACTCGTGGCTTGATTTTTTGTATTTGATTTTGTAAAACTATTAAGTTCATTCTATCTATAATATTACCCTAGTCATTATTATCTTTTATTATCACATTAATATTATGAGCATGCATTATTTTATTTCTTGTTCCGTTTTGCCTTGCATCAGGTATGGGTTAGGTGATGATCCACCTCTCTTATGGTTGATGTGGCGGTAGCATTCCCTAGTTTTTTTTTTCAAATGTTTCTATGTTATCTTAAAAACATAATTTTTTTGTTCAAAAATTGAGGGTGTTACAAGTTGGTATCAGAGCCTATGGTTTTAAATCTTGAAGTTATTTTGCAAAAATGAATTTCTTTGGTTTCATCCAAATTAGTAGAATCAAGTTTAATCTGCGAGAGAGAGTTGGTTTAGGTTAGGAGTTGGCCTTAATTTTATAGAAAAGGATAAACTTCTAGCCTTATGTGCAATATTCTACCTTCATGTGTACTAATGGTGTAGTTAGTATTTGATTTTTTGTAACACGGCGTAGTATTCTAGGATTTTGATGGTTGTGAATCGACATCTCGAGCATTTTATGGAGACAGTTGGAGTGTTCATGGAGTGAGAAATTCAGAGTGAGGAGGCTCTATAGCCATTGCCACCACCTCCTTTTCTAGTACTACCACTAGAGGATTGAATTCGCCACTTTGATCTTCATTGCCCTTTGGTCTTTGAGAGTTAGGAAGACCCGGGTGTGTTGGTGCTTTGGCTGAGGGATTTTGAAAGGATCTTTGTAGCTAATGGTTTCCTAGAAAGTAGGTAGGTGGATATTGGAATATTCCATCTGTGGTGTCATGCTGACGAGTGGTGGAGAAGTCAACATCTCAAGGGAGCCACTATAAACTAGTGGGAGACCTTCGTTGAGATGTTCAGACCTTGTTCTATGCTACTTGCCTAAGTAAGGAGAAGTATGATAAGTTCATGGTGTTACATTAGGGGACGTCTTCGGTAGATAAGTATTGTAGCTATTATTTAGACTTGATCCACTTTGCTTCAAAGGTTGACTTTGATGAGAGGACGAAGGTGCATCGATTACAGTTGGGGTTGAGTTTTAGGCTCTAAGAGATGTTGGAGGGAACTTGTGCCTAGGACTTGTAGGCCTTATACAATTATGAATTGGAGGCATTAGTGATTGCTCAGGCCTATAGTGCCCAGTCAAGGGCCAGGCAGAGGTTTGAGGGCGGCAGTGCCATAAGGGAGATAAGAGGTTCCACACCTTAGTTAATCATCAGTCAGAAGTGGCATCTCGCTATGGAGGGTAATTAAGTTAGGCGAGTGTGAGGCACTCATTTGTTAGTGGTGTGGTAAGATCCACCTTGTGAAGGATTGTGGTGGGGAGCTGGTTTAGTGCCATGGTTGTGGCTAGTTGAGGCAACATCGGTTAGTGTGTCATACCATCGGGGGAAGTGCTTTGCAAGGGTAAGCATGTTTGTAGCGTATGGTGGCACAAACACCATAGTTCAAAGAGTTCAGCCGACTGATAGTAGAGCTAGGAGGACTACTCTATAGTAGATGATGCATAGGCCCCGTGTTTTTAGGTAAAGGAAAGGCTCAGGTAGTGCTACAAGACCACCTACAGGCAGTCACTTGAATGTGATGAGCTAGTCAAAGTATGAAGGGCAGGTTGATGTCCTCACGGATATGTTCACAGTTTCTTCCCTTCCTACTTACGTGTTCTTTGACTCAGATGCTTCACATTCCTTCGTGTCTATTGCTTTCATTGCTAAGATAGCTATGGTTTCTTTTGATAGGATAGAGACTTCTGTTGTGCTCGTGTATGGGAATAGACTTCCATATTCTACGTTGTATAAAGATGTGTCCTTAATTGTTAATGAGATCGAGCTTCCTATAGACCTTATAGATCTTGAGCTTTAGGACTTCGACATTATCCTTAGGATGGATACGCTCATGAGATATTATGTGTTAATTGATTGCACATAGGAGCTCATAGTTCTTAAGGGACCATAGAGTGCTAAGGTCTCTTACTAAAGATGTAAGCCTAGGCCCTCACCAAAGATGGTGTCCACCGTGGTGGTTAGTACGCTAGTGCAAAAAAGGTACCCGCTCTTCTTGTGTATTATTTAGGTTCTAGATACCAAGGATTCATCAGTTAAGGAGATTTCATTCATGTGAGAGTTCCCAAATGTGTTTCATGATGAAATCCCTGGGATGCAACAAGTGTGTTAGATAGACTTTATGATAGACCTTTTACTAGGGATAGAGCTTATGTCAAAGGTGCCTTATCACCTAGAGCCGACTGAGATGGTAGAGTTGTGTACTCAATTGAAGGAGTTGTTGGAGAAGGGGTACATTTGACTGATTATATTATCTTGGGGAGCACTAGTCCTTTTTGTGAGGCAGAAGGATGATAGGTTGAAGCTTTACATTGATTACCATAGGTTGAAATAGGTTATGGTAAATAACTATTATCCTTTACTATGGATTGACGACCTCTTCGATCAATACATGGAGCTACAATATTTTCAAAGATAGATCTAAATATAGGGTATCATCAGCCGATGATTGTCGAGGGGGAAATACCAAAGACAACTTTCAGGATGAAGTATGGTCGCTATAGGTTCACTATGATGTCCTTTGGAATCATGAATGTGCTAGTGATGTTTATGGATCTCATGAACCTCATCATCCATCAACATCTTGATTATTTCGTTCTTGTTTTCATCGACAATATCTTGATTTACTCTTGTACTCGTAAGGACCACCAGCAACACTTTAGACAGACTTTAGAGTTATTGAGGACTCATAAGTTGTATGCCAAGCTCTTGATGAGTGAGTTTTAGTTAGATGAGGTAGCTTTCATTAGTCATGTCATTTTGAGGGAAGGTGTGTCGATAGATCCTTTAAAGATTCGAGTAGTGTCAGAGTGGACTACACCAATGAAGGGAACATTGTAGTTCTCTAGGGTTAGTAGGCTACTATAAACAATCCATCTTAGACGTTTCTAGGATTTCTCATCCTTTGACTATCTTGTTAAAGAAGACGACACACGTTGTTTGGGACTATAAGTGCTTAGAGTCTTTTGAGGTGCTCAAGCAATGGTTGACTTAAGATCTAGTGCTTACTTTATCATTGTGTACGGAGGGATTCGATGTGTATAGTGATGCATCTAAGTTTAGGCTAAAGTGTGTTGATGTAGCATGGGAGGGTAGTGTCATATGCTTCTCGCTAATAGAAGGAGCATGTGTAGAGCTATCTTATGCATGACCTTAAGCTAGTTGTAGTGGTTTTTGCCTTGAAGATATGGAGACATTACCTATATGGAGTATAGTGTAAGTTCTACACAAACTATAAGAGCCTCAAGTACATCTTCACATAGTGAGAATTGAAAATGAGATAGAGGATATGGCTGGAGTTAGTTAAGGACTACGATTTAGAGTTGTCCAATCATGATGGTAAGGCCAACATCATAGTAGATGCTCTTAGGAGGAAGACTTCGCATGCCTTGGGTTTGTTGGTAGTGTTAGATTAGATTTGGCGATATCTTAAGGATTTAAGCATTAAGATCATTGGACTCGAGGATCTTGAGATGAGGATAAGCTCCTTCTCCATCACCCCCACTATCTTCATTGAGATTCGAGCTTTTCAGCTAGGAGATGCCAAGCTTAAATGGATCAAGAAGGCGATATCCTAAGGTAAACCAACGGGATTTGAGATTTTTGAGGATGGTAGTATTTGTTTTTGAGGACAATGGTCTGTTCTGCAAAGCTGTGGGGAACTTAATAGAGGATCTTATAAGAGGGCCATCTTGCACCTTATTCCATCCATCTTGGACGGGATAAGTTGTACAAAGATTTGAGACATATCTATTAGTGGCCTAGTATGAAGTGGGAGGTTTTAGACTTTGTGGTTCAGTCTTTCATGTGTCAGAAGGTTAAGGTGGAACATAAGCATCTGGCGGGCTTAGTCCATCCATTGGAGGTCCCTAATTAGAAATGGGATAGTGTGTTGATGGACCTCATGGTTGGATTACCCAAGACTCGTTGTGGTTTGGATTTGATCTAAGAAGTGGTTGACTAGTTGATTAAGTTAGTGGTATTTATACCAATGAACTCGACCTGGAGTATGGAGTAGATGGCCAATGCTTATAGGAATCATGTGGTTTGGTATTATGGTGGTATTGTGGTGTGCCTAAGGACATTATGTCTGACCGAGATTCTAGTTTCTTTTCACATTTTTGACAGAAGTTGCAAGCTAATTTTGGGACACAACTTAAGATGAGCACTACTTTCTGTTCAGCTTAAGAAAATTAGACTAATCTTACTATTAAACCTTAGAGGATACATTTTGGGCTTGCGTTATTTATTTTTAAGGAATTTGGGAGGATTACCTGAATTTGGTAGAGTTCTCCTACAACAATATTCATCATACAAGTATAGGGATGGCACCTTTCGAGGCACTTTATAGATAGAAGTGTCGTAGTCTTGTGTGTGGGAGCGACTATAGTGGGATGTTTATGTTGGGACCAGAGATGGTAGAGGACACTACTAGATAGATCATGATGATTCGAGACCAAATGAAGGCAACCTAGGATAAGTAGAAGAGCTATGTAGATCAGTAGAGGAGAGTAGATGAGTTTGAGGTAGGTTATAAAGTCCTTCTAAAAGTTTCTCCGACCAAGTGAGTGATGCATTTTGGTTGTAAGGGCAAGCTTATCCTGAGGTTCATTGGGCCATACGAGGTTTTGTATCAAGTAAGAGAGGTTTCTTACCATCTTGCATTGCTTGTGAAGCTTTTGTGTGTCCTTAACATTTTCCACATCTCTTGATTGAAGAGGCACATGTTAGATCTATCACACATCATTCAGCCAGAGAGGATTGAGCCTGATGAGATGTTGACTTATGAGGAGTGACTATAGAGGATCCTTGACTCTAAGCCTTGGGAGACACATTTGAAGATCATTCCACTCGTGAAGATCATGTGGTCACGTGATGGGGCATAGGAGGTTACTTGGGATTCTGAGTAAGAGATTAAGACAAAGCATCCGGATTTGTTTCCTTTGGTATGTTGTGTGGGTAACTCTACCTCTTTTAAATGGGTAGTACCCTTCTCTTGTGTATTAACCCTTGGGTATTATATTGTTTTGGTCGATGGCTTAGGATTTTCTTATGTTTTGATCTTACAGCAATTCATTTCTTTTGTAGACTTCGGGCACAAAGTCTCTTTTAAGGGGCTATTGTGGTATCACCCTATCCCAAAATCCTTCAAAATATTTTTAGAGTTATGTTGTTATAAAATAAATGAGTTTTGGTTTTGAAATGGAATTGAAATTCTAAAAAAATGTGAATTGCAAGCACACCAATCTACTGATTTACATAACCTATTGACTGGTATGCTAGGGAAATTAACATTGTTCTTCTTGACAAACCAGTCAAATCAATCATCCTGTTGTCCTATAATTTCATATCCATTTCTGATTTTGATTCAAATTTCTTTCTAATATTTATGAAAACTTCTAATTAGAGTCTAAATATGCTAATAATCATGTGTTCTAGTGCTTTGGGGTTATTTTTACATTCCTTAGATCATCACCTAATTTTAATTATCCAAACTTTTTTCAAAAGATACTTTTGAGGCAAGCTTTACCTTTTATCTTCTCCCTAACCTCTCCCTCTCTCTTCTGGCTATTAAGACTGTGAGATTGAATTTTTGCAACATCTTTTAACTTGCCAACCCATTACCATTCTCATTTCTAACTATACTCAAACCCCACCACCCCATTAAGTTAGTCCTCACTTCTCGGGTTACCCACACTCAACTTCACTAGTCTCATCCCCCTTTCTCCTAAGTATGTCGACCTAACCTTGCCTCTATACCTCTCATTTATAATCCATTTTGATTTCTCATCTGTGTACTTAATCTCTTCTCCCTTTTCCTTATGGAAAATTTTCCCAAGTGTTTAACATCCTTTCATTTTTCCTCTTCTTCCCTTTATAGAAAAAATAGAGGCTTTCTCTGATTTTCTCCCTTCTTTGTGTGAGAATTGTGTTCTTTTCTATTCTTCTAATATTGGTTTTAGTTGTCTCTTATTTTCCCTAAGCAAGGAGGAATTAAGGTTGAGAAAAGTTGAAGATTTTAGCTATTCTTTAACACCCTATGCTTTGAGTCAAAGATGGTGTTTTGTGTCCTTCTTCTCATTATTATTTGTTTTGAATGAAGTTTTGAAAGATGATTTTAATGTTTTTAACCTTGGTTCTCTTAGGAATCGAAGTACTGTTAGCTAAGCCATCTAGTAGGAGTTTTGTACTAGACGAATTACTTTAAGGTAAGGCATTCTTGTCCTTAACATAAATAGGTTTCCATGGTATATTGGGGTTCCATGTGTTTTGTGCTTATATGAGTATGATCTAATTATGTTTCATGACCTGAGCATTTGGTATAATTCTTCCAACATTAGTGTTTTTGGAAATCTATAATTTTTTAGCACAAAAATTGTTTGTTTGAGCATGATTCATTTAAATATGTACATTACCTTGTATCCATGTAATATTATGTGTCCAATATGTATTTTGTTTTGCATATTTTGACATAGAAGCATGCTAAGATTAATATGGTAAAGTGTGGTAAATTTTTGTGTGTGTTTCACAAGTTTAGGTAGTGTTTTACCTAAACCAGTCAATTAATTCCTTGAACCATTCGACTGGTTTTTGTGACCAATTGAATGGTTGGAGTATTGGAATGGTTGGTTGTGAGATTAGTCGATTTGTTTGATAAACTAGCTAACTAGTTTTGATAAAGAGTCGATCAGTTGGTGAAACCCATCAACTGGTGTCCCACCAAACTAAAATGGTTTGGCCTCTACTTAGACCCATTTATTGGTTGGACCAAACAAGTGGACATTTTTCTAGGACTAGTTGATCAATTTATCAAATCTATCGACTGGTTTTTCTATAGGCCAAAATGATTTGATCTTGCTTAAATCCATCGATTGTTTAAACCAAACAAGTCGATTGATTCACATTAATAGTTGATCGGTTAGGCCAACCAGTCAACTGGTTTGCTGGCGTTGTTTTAGTTTAGGTCTAGTATGACAAGACTAACTGACTAGTCTGAGGGACCGATCGAATGATCCGGTTGGAAGCTACCTGGTGTGTCATGAATTGTTGTGTTCTCTCTTGGGTATTTTGTGTTGGTACTTCCATGTATTTACAATGTTTTAATTATGATCTCAACTATGATTGATTTGATTTAATATGAATCACCATGATGGTATTTGGGACTTGAATTTTGTTAAGTGTGGTGTCTTCATTAAACACCCAATTGGTTGGTTTTATACCTTCTGAATGAGTTTGGTATCATCTCTAAACACCAAAATGATGGCTTTAATACCATGTGATGTGTTTGTTGTTATCACTTGGAAATATCTAGTTTGGTTAAATAATGGATTTTAATTATGTTTGGTGCTATCTCTTGGAAACACCCAATTTGGTTACTTGTGTACTTTGTTATGATTTGTGATATCATTTGTAATATAAATTAATGGTTTAAGATTTCATTTGAGTCTTTTCCTCTAGCTCTCGGGGTTGTTTCTAGGAGTTAGTGAATAGGTCACTCTTGGTTATATTTTTTCACTTAGTGCCTATTTCCATCTCTATCAGGTTGTAGTCGGAAGGGGTATACACATATCTTTGAGTTATAGGATTATACTATGGCGCGCCGGCATAACATTAGTGGCTAGTTGAAGTGGGTATCCCAGTACAAGCCCCTGACACTTTATATTATTCATTTTTTAGGCGAGTGTGGTATTCCAACTTTTTAGCCTTATAGTATAGACATTTAAGGTATGGTGGGTGAGGTATCCCAATACAAATCCCCTTAGTTTATTTTGACCACGTGTGGTGGGTATGGTATCTTGATTTGTTGTAGGTACACTTGATTTGTGGTGGGTACGGTATCCCCGAAGGAAGCCCCTTCGATGTATCTTGACATTGTGTGATGGGTACGGTATCCTATTGTAATTATATGTGCAGCCATGAATTTTGTTCATGGCAGAGAACTAGGTGTGGTTGAACGAACTATCTTAATAACCGAAAATTATGTGGTCAATAAAGGAGGAATTCTAATATGGTTTATATTATATGAATTGCATCTATTACTATATTTTTATACTTCCATGATTCCATTTATGCATGCTATATTGTACTTGAGTTATACTGATATGATATCACTATGTTTTTATATGACTTCAATGTGCTGCATGAGCCTTACAATGTTTTAGGTAGTATGCTTTACTTGTACTTCACCTTCTAGATATTGTACTTGTATGGTCACTGTGATGATCCGACTTTTGATTTGAGGAGCAGAGGACAATTTACAGGGTTACAACTCTCAGTTAGAGTATGCTAAGGATGATGATGTGGTCCATTAGTGACCCATTACTTAGGGTTGGAGGTTTATGATTATGCCTAAAAGTCAGGCTATCCAGTTATTAGTATTTTCCAACTCCATTTGGATGTGTTTGTATTTCTGGTTATTTAAACTCTTGGCTTAATTTATTGTATTTGATTTTATAAAGCTAGTAAGTTCATTCTATCTATAATATTGCCTTCGTCATTTTTATCTTGTACCATCACATTAACATTATGAACATGCATTCTTTTCATTTTCTTGTTCCATTTTACCTTGTATTAGGTATGGGTTAGGTGATTATCACACCTCTCTCATGGTTGATGTAGTGGTAACATTCCCTGGTTATGTTTTTCAAACGCTTTTGAATTATTTTGAAAACAAAATTTTCTAATTCAAAAAATTAGGGGTGTTACAAGTTGATATCAAAGCCTATGATTTTAAATCCTGAAGTTATTTTGTGGAAATGATTGAATTTCTTTCAGTTTGATCAAAACTAGTAGAATTTATTTTAGTCTACATGTAAGCATTAGTTTAGGTTTGGAGTTGACCTTAATTTTAGAGAATAGGACTAAGTTGTGGTCTTATGTGCTATATGCTACCTTCATTTGTACTAATGATGTAGTTAGTATTCAATTCCTTTCTAACACGACTTAGTATTTTATGGTTTGGATGGTAGCAAATTGAAATCTCGAGCATTTCATGGATATGGTTGAAGCGTTCATGGAGTGACAGATTTAGCATGAGGAGGCTCCCCAGCAGCCGCCTCCTTTTCCGGTACTGGCACTAAAGGATTGGTTTCATCATGTTGATCTTCATCGCCCTTCACTTTTTAAGGATCTAGAGGACCTAGATGTGTTGGAGTGTTGGGTGAGGGATTGTGGCTAGTGATTTCCAAGGAAATAGGTAGCTGGAAATTGGGATACTCCATTTGCGGGGTCATGTTGACAAATGGTGGAGAGGTCAACAACTCTCGAGAGCCACTACAGACTAGTGGGAGACCTTCATCGAGATGCTCAGGGCTTGGTTCTTCCCTACTTGCCTAAGGATGGCAAAATATGATGAGTTCATAGCATTGCATCAAGGGACATCTTCGGTAGAGGAGTATTATAGTTGTTATTTGCACTTGGGCCAGTTTTCTCTAGAGGTTTACTCTGATGAGAGGATGAATGTGCATCAATTCCATTTGGGGTTGAGTTTTAGGTTCTAGGAGATGCTGGTGGGGACTTGTGCCCAAGACCTGCAGGCCTTGTACGATTATGCCTTAGAGGCATAAGTGATTGCTCAGGTCTGTAGTGCATAGTTAGGGGATAAGCTGAGTTTTGAGGGCAGTCAGTGCCATAGGGGAGATAAGAGGTTCTAGACCTCAAGCGGTCATTAGTTGGAAGTGGTATCCTGCTATGGAAGGTAGTTGAGTTAGCTGAGTGTGAGGCATTTTATTTATCACCAATGTGGTAAGAACCACCTTAGGAATTATTGTATTGGGTAGCTATGTAACACCCCTAATTTTTAAACCTAAAAATTTTATTTTAAAGATAATGTAGAATTTATTGAAAAACAAAATAGGGGAATATTAACGCCATATTAATCATGAAAGAGGTGTGATCATCACCTAACCTATGCCTAATTCAAGGTAAAACGAAACATGGAACAAAACAGTGCATGATTATAATAATAATGTGAAAATAGAAGGAAATAAAGACTAGACGCAAATCATAGATAGAAGTGATAGTTTACAAAATCAAATATAGGAATCCGAGCCAAGTGTTTAAATAACCAAAAATACCAAAAACATCCCAATGTAGTGGATAAAATACTAATAACTAGTTAGCCTAACTATTAGGCACAATCATAAACTTCGAACCCCAAGTAATTACCCACTAATGACCCACAACATCACCCTCAACATACTCTAACTGAGAGTCATAACCCTACAAAGTATCCTTTGATCCCCGAAAAAGAAGTCAGATCATCTCAGTGACCATACAAATGCAGTATCAGTACGGTGAAGTACTAGTAAAACATACTACCTAAAACATGGTAAGTCTCATGCGAAACATTGAATTCACATAATAGGATCATGATATCATATCAATATAGCTCAAGTACAACAAGGAATACTTGCATGGAATCATATTAGTATAAAGGTATAGTAAATACATCACAATCCATACAATATAAGCCATATTCGAATCCTTCCTTTAACAACCACACAATTCACAGCAAAATCCATACATAAATAAATGCGTAATATAACAACACACCATAAGACTAATTGGGTGTTTTACAGTGCTCGCACCAAACACCTCATTAGGTATAAAGCCTCCAATTGGGTGTTTTACAGTGCTTACACTGCGCACCTCATTAAGCATAAAAACCTCCAAGTGGATGTTTATAGTGCTTACACTAAACACCTCACAACAACTAGGTGTTTAGGGATAACACCAAAATTAACCAACTAAGTGCTTAGAGATATCACCAAACTTACCAAAAATTGAGTCTCAAATGTCATAATAGTGGTTCATATTATATTGTTGTAAATACATGGGAGGATCAACATAAAAGGCCCAAGAGAAACAAAACAAATCAAAACAAATTAGGCGGCTTCCAACTGGACTAGTCGATTGGTGCTTCAAACCAGTTGACTATGGTACCAGACCTGAACCAAAACAAAAAATAGAGCACCAGCCAACTGGTTTACCTTATCATTATACTATTCATAAGAACTATTTAACTGATTTAGTCCAATTGGTCAATGGGTCTAAGAAAAGACCAACCCATTTTAATTGGTAGAAAAATCAATGAATGGGTTTGATTAATCAACCAACTAGTAATAGCAACTAGTTGATTGGTTTGGTCCAACTGATCAATGGGTTTAAGCAAAGACTAAATCACCATGGTTTATAGGGACACCAATCGATGGGTTTGACTAACCGATCATGTAACACCCCTAAAAATCATAGTTGAAAATTTTCATTTAATTAAAAACATACATAAGCACAAGGGATGCTACCATCGTGATCAACACAAGCCTGGTCCCTAACTAGTCTTACACCAACCATAAGGCTATAAAATAATTTTTCAAGAAATTAAACTCACTTAAGACATAGAATAGTAAAAAATAGAAAGATTCATAAATAAAGAGAAAATTAGAGTGCGTGAATTAAAGAGTCATTATATAATTGAAAATAGTTACAGTGTCAAGCCCCAAGGGGAAATAATAATACAACAGAGATATAGAATAAAACTAGAAAAAGGAGATTTCAGTCAACACTCACTCTCGACCCCATGCAAAGTCCAATGGGTTATCATATAGCCCCGCCTGATGCATCAAATGTGTCATAGGCATCAAATGCGACATCTCCTACATGCACCAACTCAAAAGGAACCTCTACTCATAGGAATGAGTAGTATCCATGAAACGGATGATTGGTACGCTATGTAATGAGCATGGTAACTATATGGATATGGCCATGCAAAGATAATAGACAAGTAAGGTATACCATTTATAGTTCAAGTTCATATCATCAATCCAGACATAGACCACTATTTCAGTCTTACACATTTTCTATATTAATTCTATGTGAGTACGGAGACCCCACTAGTAAGTTGGTGGACCAGAACACTCCATAGGATAAAACACACCTGACCACTATTATAGTTGGTGGACAAAAAATTATCCTCATTAGCCCTAACTCACATGGTGCTCCACTTTAAGTAGTTAGTATCTTTCCTTGATTTAATTTTGATTAAGGTTTGGCTTATTGAGCTCGAGACCCACACTATTATAGCTGGTGGACTGGAAACACTCCACAGAACAAAATACTCCTGACCATTATTATAGCTGATGGACCGCAAAATTATCCTCACTAGGCCCAGCATGATAATCTTTCACTTTAAGTGTTTAGTGTTTTACTCGTATCTTATTCCACATACAACCTAACTAGACATGCATGACCTACTAGAATTCCCATGCTTGCCCCTTTATTCCTAGTTCTCCCAAAGAAGACAATGGGCAAAGAGGACAAGGGGGCAGGTGTGGTAGGATCTCACCGGCCTATGGTGACAGGCCGGTACGAGCCTGTGAATGGTACGGGCGCAAAGGGAGAGAATGCGAAGGGGAAGGTGGATGTGGGGAAGGAGGTATAAGGGTAGGTTGGGCTTGAAATGGAAAGGAAAGAGACAGAGGAGAGAGAGGAGAGCAAGTCTAGGCGTATAATGGCAGGGGAGAGGGAGGATAGTGGCAAGTCGCAGGCATGACTTGCAGAGCAAGGAAGGGAGAAGGGAAGAGGAAGAAGAAGGGGGTAGGCCGACCGGTCTAGGGAAAGGAAAAGAAAGAAAACTGGGTGGGTGAGGGGGAGAAAGGAAAAGAAGAGAGGCAAGCTGGGCCATGCAGGGGAGAAAAGAGAGAAGGGGGAGGTGGGGCCACATGGGCGAGGCCCAACTGGGGGAATAAGAGGAGAAAAACAAAAAGGAGAAACGAGAAAAAGAAAGAAGAAAAAAAGAAGGAAAAAGGAAAAAGGGAAATAGGGTAGTTGGGGTGTTTAGGACATTTTGGTGTTTTTGAATATTTAAAAATAATAAAAATTAGTAAAATATTAATTAAATTCCTTTTTATATTAATTTAGAAATTTTTAGGTAAATCTTCCTAATTTCTATTTTACTTAGCAACTTACCCTAATCTTTCCTAATTAAATACTTTATTATTTCCTTCATTTTTTTGTCTTAATTACTCCCATTATTTTAGTAAAATATTATATTTAATTAATCGCACAAATAAATTCCTATTATATCATAATTTTCTAAATTAGGATTTTTGAGGTATTACATCACTACCCCCTTAAAGAAAGATTCCGTCCCTGAAGTCACTTGCTAAATTCTAGGGCTAATGAAAAACCATTATAAGTTGATAAGGATAATACAAACATGAATTGCGATACTAGTACCCCCTTAAAGAAAGAGTTTACTAAGGATTATCATACCTATAACAAAAAAGTTCCTAATATATCTCGCGCATGTATTTCTCAGTTTCCCAATTTATCTTCTTCGGTTCCATGTTGGCTCTAGAGAATCTTCATAAGGGGATCCTCACTCATGCAGGTCTTCTAGATTTTGGTGTTAAGGATCTGCACAGGTCGCTCCTCATAAGTTAGAGAATCATCAAGCTCTATCTCATTTGGCCAGATCACGTGGGAAGGATCAGCAACGTACTTTTGCAATTGTGAGATGTGGAACACATTGTGGGCTCGTGCCAACTCTGGTCGAAGGGCCAACCAATAAGCAACGTCACCTACTCGCTCCAGGATCAAAATGAGGCCGATGTACCCTTGGCTTAGCTTGTCCTTTCTGCCAAATCTCTACATACACTTTTTATGGAAAACCCTTAACATCACTTTTTCCCCAGGCTCAAAATCACTATCCCTACGCCTTTGATCATCATAACTCTTTTGTCTACTCTGAGTCACTTGTATATGGTCTTCAATCTTATGGAACTGCTTGGTCATTTCCCTAATCAGCTCAGGTCCCAACACCACCGTCTTGCTAATGTCATTCTAGGACAAGGGGGTCCTACACTTCCACCTATATAATTTCTCGAAGGGAGCCATCCCTATACTAGCCTGATAGATATTGTTGTATGAAAATTCTATCAAATGTAGGCGCTCCTCCCAATAACCTTATAAATACAACACATAGGCCCTCAGCATATCCTCTAGGGTTTGTATGGTTTGCTCTGTTTGTCTATCTATGGCAGGGTGGAAAGATTTACTCATTTTCACTTTTACCCCTAGCACTTTGTGCAGGTTTCCCCAACGATGAGAGATAAAACTTGAATCCCTATTTGATATAATGTCCTTTGGGACCCTGTGTCAATTGACCACATACTCCATGTAGGCACCAGCTAATTGGTCCATACTCCACATGGAATTCATTGGAATAAATATGGCTAACTTAGTTAATCTGCCCACAATGACCCACATAGTATCACGACCGCTCTGAGTCTTTAGCAAACCACTGACAAAGTCTATAAAGATAGAGTCCCACTTTCATCTAGGCACTTCTAAGGGATGGAGTAGCCTAGTAGGTCTTCAATGCTCAATATTGACCTTCTGACATACTAGACACTGGGACACAGACTCGATCACTTCCCACTTCATACAAGGCCACCGGTACACCTTTTTGAGGTCCTTATAGCTTGTTCCCTCCTAGGTGAACTAAGTAAGGGGTTTGGTGTCCCTCTTCTATAATGTGATGCTTCAATGTTGGATATCCCTATGGTACACACCAACGACCCTTGTAATGAAGGCTACCATCCTCGTGAACTCGAAACCCTTATGCCTAGTTTTCCTATAACTTCTACCGGATCCTTTTGAGCTTAACATCTCCAATCTGGTTGGCTTAGATCTCCTCAAAACTAGTGGGAGTGATTATCAGGGAACCTTATAACTCCTCCATCATCCGATTAGTAACCACATAACAATGTGCAAAATATGAGTTCTTCCTGCTTAGGGCATTTGCAACCATGTTGGCCTTACCCTTGTGGTAGGTCAACTCGATGTCGTAGTCCTTAACCAGCTCCAACCACTTCCTTTGCCTCATGTTTAGCTCCTTCTAGGTGAAGAGGCCCTTGTGGTCCGTGAAAAACTTGCACTTCACCCCATACAAGTAGTGCCTCAAAATCTTTAGGCTAAAAACCACTACGGCTAACTCCAGGGCATCAGTAGGGTAGTTTTGTTCATGTTGCTTCAACTATCGGGAGGCATACGCGATCCCTCTACCATTCTACATTAGCACACAACCAAGTCCGTGTTTGGATGCATCACTATAGACCTCAAACCCTTTTGAACCCTTTGGTAGAGTTAGTACAGGTGTTGTGGTCAAACGCCTCTTCAGTTCTTGGAAGGCTCCCTCACAAGTCTTGTTCCACTAGAATCTTGTGGTCTTCTTCAAGAGATAGGTTAAAGGAGAGGACATCTTGGAGAAATTCTATACAAACCTTTTGTAATACCCAGTAAATCCTAGGAAACTCCAAACCTCTACTATGCTCGCCGGAGGCTTCCACTTTGTGATTGCCATAATCTTAGGTGGGTCAGCAACCACTCCCCTAGATGACACTATTTGCCCAAGGAAGACCACTTCCTGAAGCCAGAATCCATACTTGGACAAATTCACATACATGCGGTGCTCTCTCACCAGGCTCAAAATAGTGCGAAGGTGCTGCTCATGCTCTCCATTCCCTTGGGAGTACACCAAGATGTCATCAATGAACATTGCTATGAATTGGTCAAGGAAGGGTTTGAAAATCCTTGACATCAAATCCATGAATACTTTAGGCATGTTAGTGAGCCCAAATGGCATCACCATAAACTCGTTGTGTCCATTCTAGGTCTAAAAGGAAGTTTTCATAATATCAGCATTCGTGATGAAATTGATGGTACCCTGACCTTAGGTCAATTTTGGAGAACAGTGTGGCACCCCTCAACTAATCAAAGAGATTAACAATCCTTCTTGGTGGTACCCGTTCTTCACTATTAGCTGATTGAATCCTTAATAGTCTGTGTAGAGATGGAGGCTACCATCCTCTTTCTTCACGAACAAGATCGGTGCTCCCCAGGGTGACACACTTGGTCGAATGTACCCATGCTCCAATAATTCCACTACTTGGGCCTTTAAGTCCTTCAACTCAACGGGTGCCATCCGGTAGGGTACCTTGGTGACAGGCTCAGTTTCTGGCACTAGTTTGATCATGAAGTTAATTTTCCGACCTGGGGGCATGCCTAGTATTTCCTCTGAGAACACATCTAGAAACTCTCAAACCACTAGGATGCTTTCTAGGGCTACTAAATCATTGTTTAGCTCTAGACCAAAGAGGATATCCCTTCTAGACCAAAGAGTGCAAGGTAACTGCTGATGCCATCTTAGTAGTGGTTAAGGTTGTGTTTTCCTGTAAGAAACCTTAGTACCCCTCAGGCCTCGCAATATCACGTGCTCTTGTGCACAATCGATCACTGTTCGATACCTCTCCACCATATCTATCCCTAGAATCACTTTAAGTGTTTAGTGTTTTACTCACATCTTATATCATACACAACCTAAACTAGACATGCATGACCTACTAGAATTCCCATGCTCGGCCCTTTATTCCTAGATCTCTCAAAAAACCCTATCCCATATCTTGGGACCTTTACCAACCTATGAGTCCGAGTCTTCCTCCTCATCTTTTCCACTCACCATGGGAAACCCAAACTCTTCTGCACAAGGTTGAATGCCGAGCTCCTATAAGTCTATTTTGACTCCTCATCACCCTCTAAGGTTTCCCTTCGAAATACTAATGTGGCCTATATGGCCTCACTTCCCCTCATCCTACACAACCCATGCTCCTCTTTGCAGCAAAAACCACCAGTCCCCTCAAACCACACCCAACATCACAACCTCACTACCCATCTTCCACACGTGACCGTAAAAACCCTAGTTTTCTCCCCAAACCCTATTACTTCTCCTTTCTTTTATGCCATCCCCTCAACACCCAAAACTTTTTTCCACTGGGCTCGCATCCCCTCCATGTGACACCCCTTTTATTCTTATTCCCCACTCTAACTATTCCTTTTAGATTTCCCTTCCTTGCACACTTCTCTCACTTAAGGTTTCCTCCCCAAACCCTAGCCAAGCCCCCCATGCACCCATATACCAATCCACGTACTATTTTTCACATATGTACTCCAATAACCCTAACAACTCCTCCCTTACCTTACTTAACCCTCAATTTAACTTTTTTCATGTAAAGGTCATCCCCATACAAGGGTTAACCATCTCATGTAATCTTATACTCCCCATGTATATTTTTATCCACTCTCTTAATTTATTCACATTATTTCTTCCCTTTGTCCACCCATAAGTCATGAGATTTTAGGCCATTCTTGCTACCATCTAGTTAACTCACTTTCCTTACTCCCATTTTCCATTCACAATCACATCCCATTACTTAAAGCCTCCTATCATGCATGTCATGAAGGGCAATATCACATGAGCACATTATAAGTACAAGTAACAATACCATATTACACATGCCATAAAACAAATACAACTTACCTTAGCTCCATGCTTAGCAAGCTGCACTACAAGAGCATAATCCATAACACATAAGGTACACACATATAACCAACACACATAACACATATTACACATATTTAGGCCTTAACCATATCCTTACCTAAAATGACACTGGGCTTAGGGCATGCTCTTATGCCTCCTTAGGGGTCAGACTTGGCTCACCTATAAGAGGAAAAATACTAGGGTTAACTTCCTTCTTATTAATTTCATTATCTCCTACTTCACCGTTCATATGAACCAATGTTGGTGATAATGATACGACTACTACTACTACTACTACTACTACTACTACTACTACTACTACTACTACTACTACTACTACTACTACTACTACTACTATAATAATAATAATAATAATAATAATAATAGCTTTAGTAGTATTAATAAAGGGGTTATCCATAAGTGGCTAATAAATAAATTAGGGATAATATTAACTAAAATAGGGTTAGGTAGTTAAAATAGTCACGGTAGGATATTATTAACAATATCAGTAATAATAATGATAATACCTTTAATAATAATAATAATAATAATAGTAAATTTAGAATAATAATTATACCAAATAATTTATACTTAACGGCTAGGAGGGGTTAGGGCACAACCTTGTGTGGCAGCTAAGTGGCGGCGACACACAACGGCTGTGGTAGAAGTGGTGATTTTGGGGAAAGTAGGTCTTTTAGGGCTTGGAGAGAGAGAGAGAGAGAGAGAGAGAGAGAGAGAGAGAGAGAGAGAGAGAGAGAGAGAGAGAGAGAGAGAGAGAGAGAGGGAGAGAGAGGTGGTGGTTGTGGGGTGGTAGACTCTCTAGACTGAGAGGGTTGTAGTGGTGGTGTTGGAGCAAGTGGTGGTGGTTGTGGTGGTCGAGGGTGGTGGAGAAGGAGGGATGAGGAATGAGAGGGAGAAAGGGAAAATGAAAGGTAGGGGAAGGCGGAGGAGGTTCTTTTAGGTCGAGTGGGTGGTAGGGAAGATGGTGATTGTGGCGAAAAGGGTGGTGCACGACGGTGAGAAGAGTGGCATGAGATGTAAAGGGTAGCTCGAACTGCCATCTTTGCTTGACCTAGGTGTTTTGTGTAGGGGGATTCAAGGGCGGCGAGTGGCTTGGTTTTGCGGAGGGTGATGTAGGGAAGGGAGTGGGTGGTGTTTCAGGCAGTGGCGTTACACGACAATAGCTGGTGTAGTGTTTGAAGTGGCAGCGATGAAAATGGTTAGAATTTCTTAGCAAAGCAAATGAGGTGCAAATGGGGGTCGGTATGGGGTATTTATAGGCCGAGGGAGGGAGAAGAAGACAAAGGCTGAAGAGGACAAGGGGGAAGGTGTGGCAGGAGCTCGCAGGTTGGCAGTGGCAGGCCTGTATGAGACTGCAAATGCTAGGAGCTCAAGTTGCAGAGGGAGAGAAAGGGATGGGAAAGGGGCACATTGGGAAGGAGGTACAGGGTTAGGTTGGGCTTGAAATGGAAAGGAAAAGGATGAAGGAGAGAGAGGGGAATAGGTCGGGTGTACAATGGCATAGGGAGGGAGGATTATGGCAAGTCATAAGTGCGACATGTAGTGTGAGGAAGGGAGGAGGGAGGAGGAACAAGAAGGGGGTGGGCCGGCTAGTCGGGGGAGAAGAAAAGAAAGAAAATTGGGCGGGTGAGTGGGAGAAAAGAAAAGAAGAGAGGCGGGTTGGGATACACAGTGGAGAGAAGAGAGGAGGAGGAGGTTGGGCCACACGGGCAAGGCTAAACTGGGGGAAGAAGAGGAGAGAAAGAAAAAGGAGAGAAGAGAAAGGGAAAGAAGAAAAAGAAAGGAAAAAGGAAGGATAAAGGAAAAAGGGAAAAAAAGAAAAAGGGAAATAGGGTAGTTGGGGTATTTTTTTAATTACTCCCATTATTTTATTAAAATTTTATATTTAATTAATCTCACATTATAATCCCTATTTTATTATAAATTCCTAAATTAGGGTTTTTAGGTATTAGAGATCACTTTTGCTCCCTTGAGTTGATCGAGCAGATTGCCAATCCTTAGTAGAGGATAACCATTCTTTATTGTTAACTAATTCAATCCACGATTGTCGATATAGAGTCTTAGGCTACCTTCTTTCTTCTTCATGAATAACACTAGCTCTCCCCACAACAATATGCTTCGATGGATATAACCTTTCTCCAAAAGCTCTTCCAACTGAGCCTTTCATTCTTTTATCTCCGTACGTACCACACAGTACAAAGCCATAGACAATGGCTCTATGCCTAGAAAAACATCCACGATGAAATATACTATTCAAACTAGCAGAATTCTAGGAATCTCTTTAGGGAAAATGTCAAGAAACACCAGAACTACCACCATTTTCTCCAATGAGGTTTTAGTTACGTTGGTGTCTATGATACTGCATAAATAGAGTGGATACTCCTTTTGTAGGAGGTTACTCAGTGTGATTGCCAACACGATCTTTGTAGAGGTATTGGGTTCACACTTCCACTATGAAACCCTAATACCCTTTGGTCCTTGCAACACTACACGGCCTTGTGCACAGTCTATTGGCACTCGCTACTTTTCCACCATATCCATCCTGACAATTATGTTGAAATCCCACAATTCCAACTCTATGAGGTCTAACAGAGACTCTATTCATCTTACTACTATCACAACCCCTTAGTATATCTTAGAGTATGAAATTCTATCCCCCTAAGGTAAAATAATAGAAGTGCAGATGCTACTAGAAGGAGATAGGGCAAATATAATTAAAAAACCAAATGCCACAAATGAATATGAAGTAGTAAAGTCAAATAGTACGCAAGCACGAAGAGGAGTGACAGTGAGCATACCAGTCCCTACACCAGCTTAGTGTTTTGCTTCTCCCTAACTCATTATGTTCAGGTGTCCTACTGATAGAACTCCTAGGGTGCTAGCTGATCCTTGCCCTTACTAAAAAGGGAGAGGCCTCAGAACTCTAGGTTGAATTGTTCAGTTAGTGGCATTAGCCGATGATGGAGGAACTCTTGATATCTGAGGCTATGGATGTTGAATAGATCCCATGCTTTGAGCTCTGGTCTAACTCTTTTGAATACTACCACTACCAACCTAGCATTCAAGCACTTAATTTCCCACCTTGCCACACCCATTACACATCACTTCTTACAATAGTATTGCGTTTCCTTTGTTTGACCCCTAAAAAATCCTCCCAGTGTGGGTACTAGCCCCATGATCCAACCAAACCTCAGTAGTAAGCTACCACTAGAGAAGGCCTTCTTTCGGTCACTACAATGCTTGACACTTTGAGACTAGATAACTAGGGATGCCTCCAGATCTTGCTCATACATCTCGACCATGTCTAGTGGAGTCACTCCCTCCAGTAGCTCTTGGTATCTGATCTCAATCTAATATTAAAGCGATGAACTTGTATCACCTTGTTAGCTTCCACTTTCGAGGAAAACTCAACTAGGCCCATGAATTGAGTATAGTACTCCTTGATGGATATGCCCTATACAAAAGCACTATAAACTCTTCATATTTCTTCATTCATAGATGAGTTGTGTAGAATCTAGCTTGCAGTACTCATAAGAATGCCCTACAACTCGTAGGTTCTCCACCCCTATAGTGGATACTCTACCACCAAGCATCTTCCCTTCCTCTTAGGTAGTAGATGGTCATGTTTATCCTTCTATCACCCCAACAATTGTAGGTGGTAAGGGTATTCTCCATGTCTTGGACCCACCGTCCCATGATGTTGGGGGTCCTCCTAACCTTCAAAGATAGGAGGGTGATGATGTCCTACCATCTTGAGCTAGTCCTCTGGGGCTGGTGTAGTTATACGTAGAAGTGGAGGTTGAGGTGCTTAGATTTGGCCCTCCATATACGCTTCGACAATCTCTATGAAGACTTTTATGCATTAGTAGAGGTGGTTAGCAGCTATCACGTTCTAAAGACTAAAAGAAGTTGGGATAAAGTTTAGGCCATCGTGTACTAAGACTCTTACAAATAAACATGAGCTAACTAAAACACATTCCTAACCCAACTCTCACTCATGGACATTCGGGTTTGAAATAATTAAAGTTATCAAAAAATAAAGAAACACATTTTAGTTTGAGGTTGATAACTTCCTATGGTATGAGCTTAAAGTTATTTATATAGTAAAAATGCCTTAGTAAAAATCTTTAGGTATCAGTTTAAAAATTCTTAAAAGTAGGAAAATCTTTAGGAAACCGTTCTGGTACCAACATGTGGTATCATCTCAGTTATTATCAAAAGTGGTGCATTTTTAAGAGAAAGCTTTGATACCAACTTCCACTACCTAGAAATTTCTTTAGAACATGTTGTGGAAGAAGAAAGCACTTGGGGTGTTACTATCATACTTTACATAGGTTAGATGTCTGCCGCATACCCAATATCAAATACAAGGCTTTAAAACCAACAAACACTACAACAAAAAAGTGTATAAATAGTGATTTAATTGAAGAAATTCCAAAATATTTACAACAAGAAACCCTAAGGGGTTTTCTATCAATTCAATATAGAATATATATTAAAAGTGCATAATTACAAAAACATGGGTTGGGGCATGAGGCCCAAACAAATACTAGGGTCTTCTACGGACCCCATGAAAACCTTCTAGATGTCCTTGCTCACAATCCCCCACCTAATTGAGGTAGAACCTTTATTGACCAACTCTAAAAACCTACACAATGTCCTCTAATTGTGGGAATGAGTAGGTGACCAAGCAAATGGGCATATCAGTACGTTACATACTGAGTAAGCAAAGTTTCTCCCTCAATAGACACAAGCAAGCTAATTTATCATAAAATAAGACATGCATCATGATAAGACTTTATACATATATGTAAGAGTGCATAACACATCCTATCATATTTAACATCATTATAGTATAAACATCATCCTTTAAAGTATCATGCACTTTCACATAACCACTTGCATGAGTAATAGTAGAGACTAATTCAACAACCCCTAAGGTTATTTCTATATATCCAATTTCATTAAGACATTCCATCCATTTACCCATATATAATATAGGATAATCATCATAATTAATGTTCCATACCATGACCACATAAGCCAACTTTAACCATTTTCTTAACTATATCATTACTTCCATTTCATAGCCAATTATCAAGTATTCATTTGATCACCATTAAAATTAATTGACTAGTAATTACCGACTATATTTTGTTATCATTAAGCGATGGACTATGTACCATCCCATAGTCTCACATTCTATGGAAGCCAATCCAAAAAGGGATATAAAGTCCAAAAGAAAGCTAATCACCAAATGGATATAAGTCTAGGCCAAAGCCAATCACCATAATGGATATAAGTCCAGGTTGAATGCAAAAAATAT
Organism: Tamarix chinensis; assembly: GCA_030549775.1. Lineage (NCBI taxonomy): Eukaryota > Viridiplantae > Streptophyta > Magnoliopsida > Caryophyllales > Tamaricaceae > Tamarix > Tamarix chinensis. Next base: position 36,756,647 of record CM060174.1, read on the forward strand.
AGATATAAGTCAAGACTGAAGTCAACCACCTAGGTAACTAGATCCCTTAGTATCGATACCCCCTACTACATCATCAGTGTTTAGAGTAGGTAAGGCACCAGGACCTCTTAGGGTCCCATTCAAAGGTAAAGCCTGATTGCACCAAAAATGCTTGAAGGCAGACTAACCCTCGATAGCTAATCGAGGATTGGGTAACCCAAACCCATACTCAACTTGGATTTCTTTCACTTTAAGTTATTAGTGTTTTATTAATAAGGATGGGTGATCATACAAGGCCCACATAAGAAAACATAGTAAATCCCTATATTAAACCATATTAATCCTTTTATTTCCATTTCTCCTACCATGTAGGTTTACCATTTATCCTTGGTAAATGAAATTCATATCTATCACATGTTTTAACTCATACCCGTACTGATTCCCATTACTCTAATCTCCATATTATCAGTAATTATAAGTGAATTACACATTTATCCTTTACATTACTCATAATGTATGCCATAAGATATAATCCATTTTAATGTCTAAATTTAGCTAATAGTCCATATTAAATTCTCAAATTTATCTTATTAATAGCCATGATATAATACCAATAATTATCTCAAAGCATAACCAAATTTAAAAGGAAAAAATTAAGTAAATTAGTTAATCCAGTCGATCAGCTTGGCCCAACAAGTCAATAGGCTGTAGCAACCAGTTGAATGGTTTGGGTTGACCTGTCAATCTGTTCAACTTAACCAGGCCATGTTTTGTTAAATCGATCAATTGGTTTGGGTAAAATAGTCAATTGTTCATAGACCAACTGATTGATTTTCCCAAACAAGTCGATGGGTTTAAGTAGAGAGTAAGACCATGGTCTCTATAGGCATAGAAATTGATGGGTTGGGTAAACTAGTCAATTATTTTGGGAACTAGTCAATTAGTTTGACACAACTGGTTGATCAATTTACCCTAACATAGCTTCAATTCACAAACTTCATGCAGATTCTTGCATAAAAATCATTTATTCTCTCATAAAAGCATATATCATTATCAGCCAACATGTTTATAACTAGATTATCATGCATTTATTACCACAACATCATCATAGGCTATTTTCTCCATTTTCAAGCTCTTTTATCAATTTTTGTCATTTAAATGCAAATTATGCATACACCTAAATTTCTTCATACCAACCTATATCAACCAACAAAAGGTATCATCTTTCATGCAGGAACACATGCTAACATTTTAAGAGCAAGAATTACTTACTTGATTAAAGCTAAATCCCCTTAAAAACATAGTTTCCAAGTCTATGGAAACTTAAACTCTTAAAATTTTAAAATAACAAATCTTAAACTTAGATATTGTACCAAAACTTCATCCACTTTTGAAAAATAAAATTTAATAGGATAAGGACATACCACTAAGGTAAAATAGAGAAAAAACTCAACTAGACCACTCTATCTTTTCTAGAAATCTAACTCTACCTTGCTTAACAACTGAAATAAGATAGAGTTAGAGATATGGTCAAGAGAGTGTATATAACAAGTTGATAATTTCTCAAAGTGTGGAAAGAATGAAGGAAAATAAGACTTAAGGAATTTTGATGGCTAAAAGAAAGTGAATTGCAGGGGTAATTAGGGCTATTTATAACAAACTAATTGAAGGAAAACATAAAGGGTTCAGACGGTAACTCAAAACCCTACTTGTAACCATTTCAATTCAATTAGAATGAATAGATTTATCTGGGATTTTATAACCTAATTTCCCAATATCAATTGGTGGCTCTAGGGAACTCAGGTCAAATAGGCAAGAATTATCATTCATAAATGAAGAAATTGGTGGTCAGTGTGGAATGCATATTCCAGCTACTCAGAAGAACCCTTGAGTTCAAATCAATTGATCTCAGAATCAAGTAGAGGAGAGAGAAGGAAGAAGATAATGGATAAGGTCACCTTTCTCCCTCATGTGTCTCAATCGACATCCAAAACAAATTACGGTAATGTTTTGGGTTAAATGCATCACGAGAATGGTTAGGAATCTTTTTAGGATAATTGGTATAAGTTGATAAGGTTCCATTTTAGTGTAAGAGATTTTTTGAAAGAAATATTGAATTTGAAAACTTGACTAGCTTGACAAACCAGCCGATTGATTGGGGTCTACCAGTCGATTGTTCATCCACTAGTCGATTAGTTTCCCCTAACCAGTTAATCGATTTGATTGAGGAACCCAATTTGGCTAAAGAATAAACTAGTTGGTTGGTTTAGGGAACTATTCGATGGGTTTGTATGTACGATTTAATAAAATTCATTTTCCAAAATGATTCCAAATCAACTTATATTCAAATCAAATCATAACATTGAATTAAAATCAAAGGTCCAAAATTTGAGACAAATTCTCATCCATCCATTTCATAAATGTGTGGGGTATTACTATAACACCCCTAAATTTTACAGTTAAAAATTTTTGTTTAATCAAAAACCATACACTAATACAGGGGTACTACCGCCGTGATCATTATAAGTCCGATCCCTGACTAGTCTCGTACCAAAAAAGAGGCTAGAAAATTCACAAACCAAATGTCCTTATTCCATGGAAACCTTATATTTTTGGTATCATTATTTCCAAATCCTTCATTTATTACCATACATAATACATATACTCATTTCCCCCACTTATCATACTTTTTTGAGACCATATTGTGAGGACCACCCTTTATGGGGAGAACTAAGAACCAAATTAGTTTCTTGAGATACTTATAGTAGTTTCTGCCACCAACTGCGAGTAGTTTCTACCACCTAATATAGAAAGCCTCTTAATTTAAAATATGAATATCAATATTTACAAAAATGCCACCGTATTTTTTCTAACACTTAAATACTTTCGTTTCCTAAGAAACTTACTATAGTCTCCTCCATCAACTAGAAGTATTTTCTATGGCCTATTGTGGATAGTTTCCTGACCTGAAACATAAATACCTAATATTTATAAAAATGCCATTGTTTTTTTTTCTAACACTTAAATACTATAGTTTCCTAAGAGACTTATATTAGTTTCTTCCACCTATCAAGAGTATTTTCCATCACATACAAAATATAGTTTCCAAAGACAAAATATAAATGCACAAAATTTATAAAAATGCCACCACTTTTTTTTCTAACACTCAAATACTATAGTTTCTTAAAACTACTTATAGTAGTTTCTATCACCTATTGTGGGTAGTTTCTTGAACTCGATATATTAGTTTTTAGTTCCCACTAGGAGAACTAGTTATCATGAGATATTTCACACACACACACACACACACACACACACACACATTCATATATATGTATACATACACACACACACACACACATACATATATATTTATATACATATACATATATAAATACATACATATGTATAGATACACACACACATATATGTGTGTATACACACATATGTGTATATGTGTGAGTGTGTGTAGTATTGATTCTTAAGGTTTTCAACTTAAAAAATTAATGTAATGATATCACAAGCTATTCCACTTATTCATTTCTCAACACATAATCTCATACATTAACAACATGATTTAACAAACATGGTAACGATAACATAGTAATGCACAAAATTATACAAATAATTTAACATAAAACCCTAGACAATGATCAATATCCTAATAAAAAAGGATTATGGTCTCTAAGAATGCTTATCCTATACCAGATCTTTAGAAACTTCTGGTAAATTAGCTAAGAAACAATTTGCAAAACCACATTAGCACATAACGATATAGTTAAGAAAAATCAAAGGTAAATGGGAGTGAAATAAAGGGGGAAAATCAAACCAAGGCTTGAAAGGATTCTCGGCCAAGACTTGTGTAGTGAGGAGGAGATTGGTTAAGATTTCCTAGAAAGGGGATAGTAACGGAAAAACTTAACATTACTAAGGGTGGCACAATAGCAAAGGAGTCCGAAGCAAGGAAGCTTGCACTTGTGGAAATGGAGGAAAGGGGGAGGTGTATTTTAGTGAGTGTGGCTGAAAAAGGAGGGTATGGTTTAGTTGGTTTGGGGAAATAGTGGGGGTGGTGTTTAGTTTTTTATGCCAGAGCTTGGGATAAGTTTTAGTGAGTTTTGCTAGTGGATGGAGGGGTAGGAACAACTATTTTGGCCGGTTTTAGGGGTGAGGGGATAGAACATGTTCCCAAAGGTGGTGGAGCCTCTTATGTGTGAGGCTCGTCGGTGGTTGGTTTTTGCGGTTGCTTTGGTGATAGCAAATAGGAGGAAAGGAAGGGAGTAAGGTTGTGTTTAGGATGGTTTTATCAATAGAAAATAAAGAGGTAGGTTTAGGGAATTAAATGGGCCTTATATATATATACGCAAGAAAATGGGACAATTGACCAAAATTTCAACCCCAACTTGCGAAATTAGATGTTGCCAGTTGATGGGGGTAAGGGTAGGCTTAGCATGGAAAATGTTGGTGCACACAAGGTAAAGAAGAAAGGGAAAAGAACTAGCCAGGGAAAAGGAATAGGAGATGAAGAAGAAAAAGAAAAAGGGGGAAAGAAAATAAAAGGTGTGGTTTTAGAATTAGGTTTATGTTAAGATAATTTTGGTTAAGATATTAGGATAAATTAATTAAAGATTATCCAAGGTTAATTTTAGGTTAGAAAAGATATTAATAACTTAGAATAAAAATTACGGTTATGCTATTATTTAGGATTAAGGAGTTAGCATTTGATAGGAATGTTAATTTTGCTATATTAGAATTAGGTTATGATATTAATTATTTTAAATTAGGTTTAGCTAAAAATTTGGAGTATTACTACCTACAAGGTATAAAAACAAAGGCATGAAAACACATATATCCTACCAAAACCAACAAAGTCAAAGGTACAAAAAAAAGGGTATAATTCTAAATTCACATATGGACATCCCATTCTAACACAAATGAACAAAAGCCATTAGGCATAATAATCAACACATGGCTATCACAATTAGGATTTAGCATAAGGCCATCATAGTTATGAATCTCATCACATATCCATCATAGTTAAGAATCTCATTATATGGCCATCAAAACTAGGAATCCATACAAATGGCCATCACAGCAAGGAATCTCATTATATAGCTATCACAGGTATCTCATTATATGGCCATCATGGATAGAAATCAACACATATGGCCATCATGGCTACGAATTTCAATATATGGCCATCATGGCTAGGCATCTCATTATTAGTCATCATAGCTAGGAATCAACCCACATGACCATCATAACTAGAAATCAACACCTATTAGAAAGATATTCATTGACACACATAAGTGTTTATAGTTAACACCAAACCTAAAAGAATGATCACAAATCATCGAAACCAATAAAAATCATTGATCCATAGGGTCTCAAATGATCATAAAATCCCTCAAATTCTTAAGGGAACATCTAAACATAAATTCCAGAGGCCTTGAGAAATATATATTTTTTAAATGTAAAATTAGTGCACCATTTACTAAATAAAGTTTTAAAACCCATGTTTCATCAAATTTGTCTCCATGTTAGAGATTAAATCCTAGCCTCTCTATCATCTCTCCTCCTCTATGGTATGTACGAGGAGTGTTGCTTCTTCGTAAAAGAAGAAGAAGGTTGCTTTGGGGGGTGTAGATTCATCCGCTGTTGGTGGAGATTCTAGGAATGTTAAAAAGGTTAGAGATTTGGTGGAAGAGGACGTACAGGCGATGAACGCGAAGGATTTTGATGGTACATGCATGAAGCATACAGGGATGGATGTTAATGATAGTCATGCTTCAAAGGAGGTCTCCATACTGTAGAAGGTGGTTGGCGATGGTTCAGTTCTGGAGGATTGTGTTGTTAAGGATCCTTTTACGTCTAATCAAAACTTCAATTATGGTGAATTGAATTGTAAGACTCTCAAGTTAACCAGAATGTTGTTGTGGTTTCATGGAAGGATAAATTGATGGGTAACCAAATTCCGATAAGAGGTTCCCAACTTAGCTATGTGCCGCCTTCCATTTCTGGGGATAAAATTCGGGTCAATTTGTAGAGGGAGAAGGTAGACCTCAATTGTACAGATTGGAAATGGGCGATAGTGGGGTATATCATTGGGTTTAGACCTACCTTGGGACAAATGAAAGGTTATGCCAAAAGAAACTGGTTGAGGGTGAAAGAACCTAAAGTTTTGTTTCATGATCAAGGCTTTATAGTTTTTAAATTTGATTCTAAGGAGGATAGGGATTGGGTGTTATCTAAACCCTATTGTTCTTTCTTAAACCGTCTTTTTATATTAAAATAATGGCATCAAAAATTTCAATTCACTAAAGAGAAATTCCAATTCATGCCACTCTGGGTAAAGCTTTTGAACTTGCCATTGGACTATTAGGATGTTGATTCCTTAAGCAGGATTGGTAGTCCTATGGGTAGGCCATTATTTTTGGATGGTATCACCTCTTGTGGTGAAAGAATTTCTTATTCTTGTATGCTTGTAGAGGTCAATGTATCGAAGAAGCTTATGGATTCAGTGGAGATTGTGGATTTTGATGGTGAGGTTCTGTGCCAAAAGATAGTATATGAATGGAGACTAGCTTTTTGTGAGGTTTGTAATGAATCTGGTCATTCTTTAGAGAAGTGTAGGAAGGTGAGAGAGCTTAAAGATCATCCTTATAGGATTTTTAAGCAGCCTGGTGGAAACATTAAGCTTGGGGAGGAGAATTAACAGTGGAGGAAAGTCCAAAAGGAAGCTTCTCAATCTCAGGATCAGGTTGGTTGTCCTAATGCAAAGGAATCAAAGGGTTTTGCTGGAAAAGAGAATATAGAGATTGCTGATAGAGTTGAAAATGAGTCATTTGGGGATCTTATAGCAGATAATATCTCATACAAGGAAAGGGAAGATGGATTTGGTGGCCACTAGTAATAGGTTTGAGTGTTTACAAGAAGGAGGTATTGAGAGCATCTCTCAGACTTCTCCCCTCAATGGGAAAGGTATTCTTTTGTTAGACGAACCTCCTCTACTTTATTCTTTGATGGATCAGGTGCATGATAGGGGCTTAGAATGTTTGGAGCTTGAATAAGTCTTATAAACAGAAGGAATTGAAGCACGTGTTATCAGTGTATAAAGTGTCCATTATGGGTCTAATTGAAACCAGGGTATAGGGCTGCTAAGACTTGTGAATGGTTAAGGTATAAGTGGTTGAGATATAGCAATTATGATTCTCATTTCAATGGCAGGATTTGGTGTTTATGGGATAAATATATGTGGGATGTTCAACTTCCTGCCGACTGTGATCAGGATATTCATGTATTTGTCTCAGGAATTCATTCTAATCTTTATTTTTATGCAACATTTGTGTATGATTTTAATACTGGGGATAGTAGGAAGAGCCTGTGGAGTTGGCTGGGTAATCATATGGTGGAAGTTGAGGCTTGGATTTTTCTGGGAGACTTTAATGTGGTGTTGCAGCCAGGTAACAAATTCCAAGGTAATGTAGTGAATATCAATGATGTTAATGATGCAAGAGATTGTTGTAATTCCTTATTAATTCATGATCTGTGTTATTCAGAATTAAAATTTACTTGGTCTAATCGTAGTATGGGAGAGGACAGGATTATGGCTAAGCTGGATAGGGTTATGGTTAATTAATTTTGGAATGCAAAATTTCCTTCTTCTTCAGCTCAGTTTTTGGATTCCTTTTTTTCTGATCATAGCCCAGCTTTGGTGACTCTAGATAAAAGGAATCCTAATGCAAGAGGTAGTTCAAGTTCTTTGATATGTGGACTTTAGACCCATATTTTCTTCCTTTGGTGTCTTTTGTTTGGAGTCAGTCTTTCCCTAGATCTGTTCAGGAGAGTTTTAAAAGCAAGCTCAGGAGGTTAGATATCATCTCAATAATTTTAACAAGGATAAATTTGGTGGCATTTCTAATAGAGTGCAAGAGGCCAGATCAAGGCTTAATAGGATTTAGACTCAGCTTGATCAATAGCCTTAGAATTTGTCATTACAGGAAGAGGAAAGAAGATGCCTAAAAGTGTATGAGCATTATGCATTATGCGAAGAGAGTTTTATAAAATAGAAATCAAGTATTAAATGGTTGAATTTGGGAGACTCAAAGTCTCATAATTTTTTTCTCTATTATGAAAGCTAGACAAATGAAGAATGTGGTGAGAAGATTTAAGAACAAGGATGGCTAGTGGTTTTCTGATTCAGATAGGATTAACCAAGCTTTTGTATCCTTCTATAAAGATTTATTAGGCACAACGAGTTCAACTTCTGGAGCAACTTCTGAGGAAATTTTTATGCAGGGTCCATCTTTGTGTGTGGCTCATCAGCAGTAGTTGTTAAGGCCTATCTCTTTGGAAGAGGTCAAAGAGGCTCTCTGGTCTATTAGGAAATATAAAGCCCCAGGACTTGATGGTTTCACTGCTGGATTCTTTAAGGCTTCATGGCCTGTGCTGGGGGAGGAGTTATGGCTTTTGTTAAAGAGTTCTTTCCAATCTGCTTCTGTTCCTTCATTTTTGGGACAAACTAAGTTGGTTCTTATTCCTACATTTGATGGTGCTCATGGTGTGTCTGATTTTAGGCCTATAGCTTGTTGCAATGTGCTGTATAAGGTTTTAGCTAAAATTTTAGCTGGTAGATTGCAAGATATTCTGCCTTCTATTATTCATGCTTCCCAGGCTAGTTTTGTTAAAGGCAGATATATTGGAGATAATATTTTGTTAGCTTATGAGCTAATTCACTTTTATAACAAAAAACATTCATCCCCAAGGTGTATGCTCATGGTGGATATTAGGAAGGCCTATGATTCAGTCAATTGGAAGCTTTTAGAGAATTTTTTGCTAGGGCTACATTTTTTTATTCATATGGTAAAGTTGATCATGGCTTGTGTATCAAAGGTCTCTTCCTCTCTATGTATTAATAATGATATGCATGATCCTTTTTAGGGGAAAAAGGTTTAAGACAAGGAGACCTATTGTCCCCTTATTTATTTGTGATTGTTATGGAGTAACTAAGCAGAATGTTGTAGACCTTATTGTTGAAGGGTGATTTTCATGTTCACCCTAAATGCAAGAGGTTGAAACTCATCAATCTAGCTTTTGCAGATGACCTTTTGGTGTTCTGTAAAGCTGATTTGGTCTCTATGCTTGCTATCAAAGGCATTTTTAATGAGTTTGCTGTTGCTTCAGGGCTGCATATCAATCCAGAGAAGATTTCTATATATTTTGGAGGTATTTATAAGATTTGAAGATTCTTATTCTATCTCAATTGTAGTTCCAGGAGGGGATACCACCCTTCAGATACTTAGGAGCTCCTTTGGATGCATCTAAGTTAAAAGCTGCTAATATGCTCTCCTTGATCCAGAAGATTATTGGCAGGCTACATCACTGGTCAAATAGATTGCTATCCTATGCTGGAAGACTTCAATTGCGGAAGTCTCTAATTTTTGGTATAACTAATTACTAGAGTTAATTGTTCCTGCTACCCAAAAAGATCTTATAGTAGGTGGTTGGTTTTTTTAGGTCTTTCCTCTGGATAAGTAAGGCTTCTCCTAGTAGAAGATCTCTTTTGGCCTAGAAAGTGGTTTGTCTCCCCAATAATGAGGGGGGACTGGGAATTATTGATTTGTTTGCTTGGAATGTTGCTGTTGTGGGGAAACACTTATAGAATATATATCAGGAAAAGGTTTCCTTATGGATAAAATGGATTTATACCTATTTCATCAAACATTAGGCTGTTGAGTCTTGTAATCTCCCTAGTACAACCTCTTGGATCCTTAATAGCATTTTTACCTTAGGGTCTTGTTTGTTTCCAATTTTCCAGCATTTGTAGTCTGGTAATCCCTATAAAATCTCAGATGTCTATGAAGCCATTAGATTTACAGCTCCTAAAGTGGTTTGGTGAAAAGTTGTATGGTGCAACCCTGCTGCTCCAAAGCATAAATTTATTTTCTGGCTTGTTGCCCATTCTAGACTCCCTACAAAGGATTCTCTAGCCAAATTTCTTCCTTCCATTAACCTACAGTTTTGTTTCTATTTGCAAGAGGAAAGCATCAACCATTTTTTCGTTCATTGCCTTGTGTTGAAGCATCTGTGGGTATCTATTAGAAAGACTTTCAGAGAAAGGAGGAGGCATAGTTCATGGCAGGCATTATTACGAGCTATGTCCAGTAATCATTGTAGAGGTGTAGCTAAAGCACATTTCAGATGGGGTTTTTATGCTATAACTATTTATGAGATTTGGAAAGCTAGGAATGTAGGTATTTTCTCAAAGATTAGGTGGGATTTGAAAAGGATAGCTTCTCAAATTTCCTTAGTTATGTTTTCTATTTGTAATAACTCTAGTAAGAGTACTAAGTTTAGTGGTTTCTTAGGTCATATGGATCAATTCTATAGGCTTGTATGTAATTTTTCATAATGATATAATATTTCTTACTTTTTTTTTAAAAAAAAAGTGTTAAAACCCTACTACAAGTCTAACATAGGTCAACAAGATCCTAAAGTCTAATATATCATGTTATTCATCTATTTAGTCATTTAATGGCGCAAACACACTTTAAAGGTTTGTAACTCGTTCTATTCGTTTAGATAACCCTAAACAAGGGTAAAAATGTTGAAACCAACTTTTTGCCATTATGACCAAAATTATTGAAAATTACATATAAAATTAGCTTAACTAAGTCAAAATAAGGTCCACATCAAATTTTAAAAAATTTACTAGTTACAAAAATACTAGTCATAACCACACAAAACTTGTGTTTTATACTGAGATGCTTAAAAATAAAAATAAAATATTTTATTACAAGAAATTACTATTCACTATATTCAATATTCATGAGTATAATGTTGTCAAATGTCAATGGCTGTGGTCTACCATTGACTCTTAATTTTCATAAAAGCCTTTTAGGGGTACTTTAGTCATATTCTAGATATTTATCTGAAAAACATAATTATTGAAATATTAAACCATAATTAAGGTAATTATGCCATCATTATTCAATAACACTTCGAATTATTTGAATAACACAGAAATTTTCTAAATCTTCATTAATTTTAACAAAAAATTAGATCACTCAAACATACTCAAATCAAGTCGTGCCATGCATGATAAATCATCTTCAAATTGAAACTTATAAAATGGTACACTAAATTTCATAAAGCTCTCAAAGTATTAAAAACCCCTAAATCATATATATTTTCATTCAAAAATAAAGCATGCTTAAGATCATCAAATCATCATATGTTATACGTTAATGTTACTCTACAATTTACCATGACATGATGTAATTAATTTAACAAGCCACTAACATTATCAAAAATCCCCAATTTTGAAAATCTCAAGGAATGTAACCAAACATAGCATAATCAAAATCAACATAATCTGACATCAAAATTCTATCTACTTATTGTGAAGAAGTATATACTCTATCAAATCTTCAAGAAAAATGAATAAATCGATGGTTGAACTAAATTGGAAGGTTATCCAAATTTATAATAACTAATCCACTTTTAATTATTTAATAATATCAATGGATTAATTCCTAGATCAAAGAATAAGAAGAGGAAGATAAATAATGAAGGTTAGTGGTGGCTTAGTGATATATAAGGTGGCACAAAGGATGGTGGAGGTGGATGGTGGTTTAGTGGTTTCTTGGAAGACAAGGAGGAGCGAAAAGGTTGAAGATGACATTATGAAAAGATAAGACCAAGTGTTAGATATTTTGGGGGTAATTTAGTAAAATAGAAAAATATATTAAGGGTATAATTATAACTTATAATGTTTAGCATTTGTTTTTGGTGTGTGTGTGTGTGTGTGTGTGTGTGTGGATAGAAATCAACCACTTCTGGCTGATATTGGCTATTCTTGGATAATATTAACACAAGGAAAGTTATAATTAAGTCTAATAAAGTTTAAGATAAGATTAAAGAAGAAAAATCAAATTTGAGGATGTTCGTTGTTCTAAAAATATCTAACTAAGTCTAAAAATTGTAAAATCAATTACCAAGTATTTTTTTTAAATCATTTTTATCCCAATAACACTAAAGTATAATGATACCCAAAGTTTTTGTAAAATTTGCATAGCTAAAAGAATTGTTTTAGAGCTTAAAACACTGAAATAGGGCTAACCAGTACATGATTAAACTACTTCCTAACGATCTTCGAATAAAATTTTGAAATGGTCTAAGATATATAGAAAAAGTAAATTATTCCAAAAAAAATATAGATTTAGGATGATTTGGAATGAGCTGAACAGTCAAAAGTGGCTTAGAAAATCTTGTAGAAACAATTTTTCTAGAAAGGATATGAAACAAAAATGAAACTAAGGCTTCTAATTTGATAAAGGATGGAATAAAATATTTAAAATAGTATAATTTTATTATTAAATAAAAATGATTATGAAGAGGATAGGGTTTTCAAGAAATGAGGTTTTACATTTTAGGTCATTGAGGAATCAATTAAACTTACTACTAGCTATCAACTCAATCAAGCATTCACTATCAACCAACTTCCTAAAGATTAAGCTCATTCCAAACACTTACCCTCTTACTCAAGTCCTCAAGGCATCCCTACAAACATCTTTACTAGAGGACCTCGAGCTATTCATCATCACCTATAAGGCTACCGCAATGGTCTTGACGACTACCTTACTCTAACCTTTATCACTCTTTTGCATTCATCTCTCATTAGTGAAGTCCCTACATCACAAACTTGATTGTCTGAGTACTCTTTGGATAACACCACACAAGTGTCCCCATAATGCTCAAAGCGATAGTTTCTTTTGTAGGTAGACCAACAGTTCCCAAACATATTTTAATTAGTTGATCTATGATAGATTTTGAGGGTCTTAAATTGGTAATACATATGGTTCCCAACTTATTCATCCACTTTCAAACTAATGAATCTTGAATACCTAGATTACAACCACTATCCACTAAAAATTTGTGAGTTTGTGTATTTGGTTGTTCACAAGGAAAATATTCCCCTACTAAGAAACATAAATTATATTAGTAATGCGTTAGAACATAAAATCCAAGCGCTCATATTATAGATGGAGCAATGTGCAAAGAAGATATAGAACCTTGAAAGGGAGAAAAAATATGAGCAACCAAATCATGGATTACACAACAAGGATCCTATAAGTTACTTTGTCATCAGTACAAACATTGCCCTTGACTTTCAACCCCAAATCTTAAATGTTAAAATTGGTAATGAGGCATTTTGAGAGCATGGACCACATCTCCATACCCAAATCTAATAAGTAAAATAATTCCTAAATTTTCCCCTATCTACTTTTTGTATTTATCAGGGAATCCTAGACTAGATCCTCAATCCATTTCCCATCCCTAATTCATTCCCCAAACTTAAAACCTAACTCAATACCCAAAACTCGGCCTAATCATTGATACTTTATCTTATGTTTTTCACAAAATATTTTAATTTATATTATATATAAAAAGTTTATATTATATATTTATATAAAAATTATACGGTGTAGAATAAAGGATAGAGACCCCAATCCATCCTCATCCTATCCCTAAAAATATCTCCAATATGATTCCTCAAACTAGAATCCTATCCTCAAAATCTCCCCTCAAACTTAAATCCAAACAACAAATCCGCAATTAGGCCCCAAATTTGTGGGAGAAATGCCATCCCTATTTGGTGAGGAAGCATCCTCTTATTTATTTAGAGAATAACCCATAATAGTCAATAATATGACTCTAGATATGATAGATTATGAGGAAGAAAATTTGCCACTTCACTTCGTTTCATCAACACCCAAATTCATAGAAAATCCTTGTGAAATTAAGCATATTAAAACTCAGAGCCACATGCTGATAAAGTGAATATTTCCTATAATTTTGCCTCTCTTTGTCTTCGCTTTGAGACTTCATTTAATCTCTTTTGCATAGTTTGCTATGGTTCTAGTCTATTATTTGCACTACTACTTTCTTGAGTTTTGTGTTGTAAGAATTTTCATAAAAACCCTAAATTTGAGAAAGAATTACATGTTTTTAGAGCAAAAAACCTACCAAGGAAGGGTTTAGAGGAGAGTACATCAATCCAACATGTTTATGGAAGTACCTTAAATCTAAGAAAGCAAGAGATGTGCCAATAAATCTTGAAGAAATTAAAAAAAGAGAGCTGTATGGCCCACTACACACCCAACTGCACAACCATGCAGCACCCTCATGATATATTCAAAGAAAACAGAAGCGCATGGCCAGGAAGTGCATGGATCGCATGGCCATACGGAATTGGATGCTAAAAATTTGAGGCTTAAAATCTCACATGGCTAGGTAGTGCACCTCTCGCACGGTAGTGCAAGATCCAAGATCCCATTATTTTGAGAGTTGAGAAACTGCATGACCAGACCGTGCAACGACAGTTTACCCCACAATCTACGTGTGCGACATGGTCGGCGTGATGAGATTTTTTTTTGGTAGGCCTTAGGGACTTCTTAAGGAGAGAGAGGAGAGATTCTAGAGAACTTTTTACCCCTCATTACAAAACTATAGCTTCATTTAATTTGTTTGTTTCCATTAGTTTTGATTTTCTAGACATTCAAGTGTATATTCTTGCATGAATGACACATAATCAACTTTGTTCTCCTTCAGATTACGGTTAATTCAATCTGTTTCTTCTTATTAGTATCTTTGTATTTTTTTTATGATTATCATGCTATTTATTTCATTAATTTCATTTAAAGATATGAGTGAGTAATCTTCTTTTCTAGGATTAAACTAGGCATGTTTTAGTGATCAATATGATAAATTGAAGTATTATGTTGTATGTTTGATTATTCTATACTATTGAATATTTTAGGTTTAATTGTTATAAAGTGGATTTAATAACATTAAACCTCTTTAGATGTAGTCCACAATTGAAAGGCTGAGATTATTATTGAAAAGTAGCATGTGTATGGAAATTTAAGCAATCGCGAAAGAAGATGTTTAATTCTTAGGGACTTTAGAATTGGTGATGCTTAATAGATTTAGTTTAATTTGTGAGTCATGAAAGTAATTGGAAAATTATATTAAATACATTCTTGAACCTTGAAAGAGGCTAATGAATATAATAAGACCACTTGTCCATAGTTAGCGAACTACTCTACGACATATTAATTGTTTCATTATTAATTATTAATTCGAAGACCGAAGTTTAATCCTAGGTTTCACTCCTATTTTTTAGTATTTGCAATTAGAAAGCTTTTCATAATTATTCTCGTTATCTGCTTGCATACCCCTAATTTATATGTGTTTATATAGTTAAAATATTAAAGAGGTGTACTCAATTACAAAGTCCATAAGGGATATAACCTTGAAATACTATAATGAATCCGTGTGCTTTTGAAAATAGCATGACAAGTTTTTGGCACCGTTGCTAGGGACTTTGGCTAATTGATATTCTATTCTTTATTATTTGGCTAGACTAAATCCTTTAATTTCCCTTCGTTCTTTATCTTCTCTAGTTAATTGTTTGTTTTCTGTGTTCTCACAAACCTTTTATGCAATGATCCTTTCGACTTGGGCCTCCAACTGATCTAGACCCTGAGATCAAATGAACATTAACTGGATTATGGAGGTGGATACACAAGACAAAAGCAAGCGTGAGTTTAGAAACCATGGCTAAAACAGATGAAGAAGAAGATCACCATTTCTCTCTTACAGAGATCACATCTCCAAATGCATACGGGATGCAATCAAGAATCTGAAATCTAAACAATAATGCCAACACTTTTGAGCTAAAACATATGTTGCTAAACATGGTTCAAAAAAATCAATTCAGTGGTAGCCTAATGGAGGACCTAACCTACACATTTCCACAAGCTGTGGTTATTTCCATTCTCATTGCGGGATAAAGCTAGAGCCTTGTTGCAATCACTTCCCCTGGGTCCATTACCACTTAGGATCAAATTTCAAAAGCATTCCTCAACAAATACTTTCCCCCATACAAAATAGTTCAATTGAGAAACCTTATTACAAGCTTAAGTCAAAAGGATGGTGAGTTGCTCTATGATGCATGGGAGCGCTACAAACACATGTTGTGAATATGCCCACATCATGGGTTGGAAGAATGTTGCCGATCCATAGTTTCTATATTATCCTATATTACAATACCAAGTTGGCTTTAGATGCAGTAGAAGCAGGCACTCTCATGAATAAAAGCATATAAGAGGCTAAGCAATTGATTAAAAACATGGCTTAGAATCATTACCAATAGTTAAGTGAGTGCTCTTGAACCAAGAAGGGTGGGAGGTATGACGTTGATACTTTGGATCACCTTTCTTCATGAGTAGATGCATTATTTTATAAACTTGATAAACTAAGTGTTAATGCATTGATAATGTCCCTTGTTGTTTGTGAGATTTGTGGAATTTTAGGACACTCATCTATTCAATGTCAGTCAGTTACTCCTCCACCCCCGAAGCAACCCTAGAGGACCATGTTATTTATGTAAATAACTTCAACCAATGGAGATCCATTTGCTCCCACCTACAATCCAGGATGGCGGAATCATCCGAATATATCCTATAAGAATCTACCACCGAATCCCATCCCTCAATCAAACTTTAAGACCCTAGGTTTCCAAAACCTTAGACCACCATTTCCTAATCCTTCAAAGTCAAATATTGAGTGAATGATGGAGAACTTCATAGCCTCTCAAAAAAACAAACTAAGGATTTGAAGAATTCAGTTAAAAGCTTAAGTTCTAAGGTTGAATCCCTAGCCACCCACAATAAGATGCTGGAAAATCAAATTATCCAAGTGGCCCAACAATCGAGATCTTCCTCTCGGCCCTCTGGAATTCTTCCTAGGCAACCAGAGACAAATCTTAAAGGGTTTGTTCATTCTATAACACTTCAAAGTGGGAAGGAGTTGGAAGGCCCTATTTTAAGAAAATAAATGGAAGAGGAAGGTAGAGGAGTTGAAGAGAAAGTGGAAAGAGATAGAGAAGCCATGAATTTTGGGAATGATAACACCTTCGGGAAAGATAACGAGGTTAGGAAATATGTTCCTCCGCCACCATATAAATCACCATATCACAAATTCCTGCTTATGCTAAATTTTGGAAAGAATTTCTTTCTAATAATAGACGGTTAAAGGAGTATGAAATGGAAGCTCTAATGCAATAATGTAGTGATATTATTCAAAACAAGCTTCCACCTATGCTCAAAGACCTCCACTTATTTTCTATTCCTTGTACTATCGGTGACATGTCTATTAACTGTGCACTTTATGATCTTAGAGATAGCATTAGCCTAACTCCTTTTTTTCTATAAGAAGCTACAAATAGGAGATTTGAAGCCTGCCACCATCTACCTCCAATTAACAGATTGGTCGGTAAAGCATCCAATAGGTATATTAGAAGATGTACCTATCTAGGTTAGTAAGTTTTATGTTCCAGTTGATTTTTTTATTTTAGAAATAGAGGAAGATGCACAAATTCCCATCATATTGGGAAAACCTTTCTTAGCTACTGCAAGACCAGTTATAAGTGTGAAAAATAGAAAGCTCTCTCTCAAAATTTGGGAAGAGAAAGTAGATTTTGATTTACCTTCTAGAGTAAAATTCCCATTGATTGAGGATACTTGTTGCAGGATTGATATGGTGGATAAGATGATTCAAGAAGACCTTGCTGATTTGATCTCAGATAAGCCATTAGAGAAATGTTTTATGGGAGACGAAGTTTTCCATAATGGTGATGAAGAGGTAGTTACTTACGCTACCATGCTTGAAGAAAACCATGCCTATGGAAAGCAACCAGGTTTTGTGGCCCCGATTGAGAGAGAATTGCATGGCTCATTATGTATAGAAAAAGCTACACCTAAGGAAGAGATAAAACCTTTTCCTTCCTCTCTTAGGTATGAATTTCTAGACTCCAATAGTGAATATCTTGTCATTGTAAATGTTAGCCTAAATTAAGGAGAAGTTGAAAAATTATTTAATGTCCTTAGGCTACACAAAGATGCTATAGGTTATTCCATTGAAGACATCAAGGGCATAAATCCTTCATTTTGCATGCATCGTATTTTATTAGAAGAAGGACATAAATCCTCCATTGAGCATTAAAGACAATTGAACCCAAAAATGAAGGAGGTAGTAAAAAAGGAAGCACTTAAGCTACTTGATGTAGGAATCATTTACCCTATCTCAGACAGTAAGTGGGTAAGCCTAGTTCAAGTAGTACCTAAGAAAGGGGGCATGAGTGTCATAAGAAATGAGAAAAATAAACTAATCCCTACAAGAACTGTCACTGGGTGGCATATGTGCATTGACTATAGAAAGTTATATAAAGCCACCCGAAAGGATCACTTCCCCCATCCATTTATTGATCAAATATTGGAATGGCTAGCTAGACATTCTTATTTCTGTTATCTAGATAGATAGTTAGGATTTTTTCAAATCCCTATCCACCCCAACGATTAAGAAAAAACAACATTTATATGCCCATATGGTACTTTTGCTTATAGAAGGATGCCATTTGACTCGTGTAATGCCCCAGCCACTTTTCAACGCTATATGATGTCCATATTCTCAGATTTTATCAAAAGTATTATGGAAGTGTTTATGGATGACTTCTTTGTTTATAGAACACCCTTTGATGATTGCCTCCATAATCTTGCTAAGGTTTTAAAAAGATGTAAAGAAGTGAACCGTGTGCTTAACTGGGAAAAGTGCCATTTTATGTTAAAAGAGGGCATTGTTCTAGGTCACATAATCTCTAATTGGGGGATTGAAGTTGATAAGGAAAAATTTTATATCATTACTAAAATGCCTCCCCCAACTAATGTCAAAGGTGTTAGGAGTTTTCTAGGCCATGTTGGATTCTATAGGTAGTTCATTAAAGATTTCTCAAAAATTGCTAAACCTCTAACCCACTTACTTGTCAAGGATACCTCTTTTACATTTGATCAATATTGTTTGAATGCTTTTTGTAGGTTAAAGGAAGCATTGACCACTGCCCCAATAATGAGACCCCCCAATTGGAGCCTTCCTTTTGAGGTAATGTGTGATGCCAGTGACTATGTTGTTGGGGCTATTCTTAGGTAAAGGAAACATGGGAAAGTGTATGCCATATACTATGCCAGTAGGACTTTAGATGATGCATAGATGAATTATGCCACATTTGGAAAGGAACTCCTAGTTGTGGTGTTCTCCTTGGATAAGTTAAGGTCTTATATTATAGGATCAAGAGTCATTGTTTTCACTAATCATATAGCTCTTAGGCATCTCTTAGCAAAGAAGCAAAACTAAGGTTGATTAGATGGATCCACCTCTTGTAAGAGTTTGATTTGGAGATCAAAGATAAGAAGGGTGCTAAAAATGTAGTGGCAGATCACATTTACAGACAGCAAGAGATGCACGAAGAAGAAAGGGATAAATGCCCGATTGATGATTCATTCCCTGATGACAATCTCTTTGTCGTTGAGAGCCTCCAAGCCCCATGGTTTGTAGATTTTATCAATTATATTATTTTTAGGGTGCTACCTAAAGACCTATCTTATCAACAATGTAATAAATTCCTTTCCAACGTCAAACATTATTTCTAGGATGATCCTTGCCTTTACAAGCATTGTGCAGATGAAGTTTTTTGGCAATGCATTCCTGAAGATGAAATTTTGCATATCATTACCCATTGTCATTCATCATCATATGGGGGTCAGGCTAGCACCTCCAAAATAGCTGCAAGGGTACTTCTCATAGGATTCTATTGGCCTACACTCTTTAAATATGTGAGGAGTTATGTGTTAGCATGTGATAGCTACCTAAGAATGGGGAATATCTCAAGAAGAAATGAGATGCCCCTAAATGAAATCTTTGTGTTGGAGTTATTTGATGTGTGGGGGATTGATTTCATGGGACATCTTCCATCATCTCATAACAACAAATACATATTGGTCGTACTGGATTATGTTTCAAAATGGGTAGGGGTGTTAACATCTCCAATGAAAGACGTGAATGTAGTAATTAAACTTTTTTAGAATGTTATTTTCCCCTATTTTGGAGTTTTGATAGCTGTGATCAGTGATGGGGGATCCCACATTGCCAACAAGGTCTTAAGCAAGCTTTTGAGGAAATATGGTATAGCTCACAAAATATCTACACCATATCATCCTCCAATGAGTGGTCAAGTGGAGTTCACAAACAAAGAGATAAAAGGGATCATGTAAAATACTGTGTCTAAATCAAGGAAAGATTGGCCCTCCTAGCTAGATGACGTTCTTTGGGCTTACCCGACAGCTTATAAGACCCCTATAGGCACAACACCATTTCGTATGGTATACAAAAATCATGTCATCTACCATTCGAGGTTGAATACAAGGCATAATGGGCCATAAAGACTATTCATCTATGTTTAAATAAAGTAGGTGAGTGGAGGATGCTTTAACTCAACGAGCTCGACAAGTTATGGTAAGATGCTTATGAAAGTGCCAAAATATATAAGGAAAGAACAAAGAAATGGCATGACAAACTTATTCTCCAAAAATAATTTAGGGATGGAGAGTTGGTACTCCTATTCAACTTTCATCTGAAGCATTTTTCAGGAAAGCTACGCTCATGGTGGTCAAGACCATTCCAAGTGCCACATCTCTTTGGAGCAGTTGAAGTATGGAGTGAATCTATAGGAGAATTTAAAGTAAATGGGCAATGTTTAAAATATTATGTTGCCAGATCTCTAATTAAGAAGTTGGGTACCATCGCCCTTCCTAAGATGCCATCAGTTTGAAGAGCATCACAGTCGAGCTAATGACCCTAAACAAGCACTTCATGGGAGGCAACCCATGCTTTAGGTATTCATTTGTTATGTTACTTTCATTTTGTGTGTTTCCTTTATTTGTGTTTCCCTCCTTTTCTTTTGTTTCCTTTGTTTTCTCTTTTTATTGTAGTGTTTTGGAAAGCATGATTGGTTATCTAGGCTCTCTGATGGATAAAATGATGTTATAAGGCATTACACGAAGAAAAGGAGAAATGTTTTTTGTAGAACACAAGGTTGCATGGCCGAAGCATGACCTGCTGCACGACCCTGCATAAACCCGATACTAAAAAATGTGGAAAAGTCGAGAGTTGGAATTTTGTACAGTCGAGCCATGCCAGACCTATATGGCCCTGCCAATATGTAAATTATCAGGCCGAGACCAAAATTATTACACCGTCCACCCATGTACAACACGCACTCTCATGCAAATCCAAATCGTTTTATGCATGGTCATGCGTCCCTAATCTATACATAAAGAACCAAAGGCTTGTGAATTCCCCTTTCCTCCTCTCACCATCGTCCTCCTCCCTTTCTGAGTGCTAGCTCCTCCCCAGCTTCTCTCACCTTCTCTCCTCTCCTAGAATCACATTGAGCACCGCCATTGTCATCGTTTCTACCCCCATCACCATCGCACGACCATTCTCCAACTGCACCACAAGGCGGTGCACTGCCTGCACACCCTGTTTTCCCTTTTTCACTGTCTCACCCATGCATATCTAGCTGCACCACCACACTTCCACTACACGACCATGCTTCCCACCACCATAGATCTGTTCCACCACCATTTCCACCACTACACAACCCATTAATCTACACCTCCATGCCCTCTATACAAACCTTAACCTTTCATCCTTATTACACCCACGCACCTTCCACCTACACATTCTATCAGTACAACATTGCATCGCCCACTAGTGCACCACCACACCACCACTTCTCCCCATCTTTATTTTTGCAAGCACTTTTCCACACCACACATAAGCGTCTCTCTCAGTTTTCTTTTTCATTTGTCTAGTTCCCTCTATTATAATTTTAGTTCTTCTTTAGTTCTTATAATCTTTAATTCCATTATATATCTTCCGATCTCATATACGGTGTGTGGTTGATTCGATCTATTCTATAACATTTTTCTTTTGTAGATAGATAGCAGCAATGGCCTCGAAGAAATGATCAAAAACAAACCAAGAGGAAGTTGAGTCCTCACGATCACAGCCGTGTCAATCCAAATGTAAAGGTAAGGCTGCAAATACACAACCATTCAATCCTTATAGTATTATCTTTACTGACACCGATGAAAATGATCTTTAGGATAGGCTAGTGTCTAGAAATATTACCCTAACTCAATTCGTCGATTCGGAATGTCTTGAGGCATTAGGGCTTAAGGAGGATGTTGTGTATTTTCTCTCTCGTGGTGGCGTATACCGTTTCTTTTTGCATGCGTATCCCACAAGCAAGGGACTCACTCTTTATTTCCTCAGCTCATTCTATTTTGATCGTGTTGGAGACACTGTACTTTTTTAACTCTTCAATGAGACTCAAAAATTGTCCTTGTCTAGATTTTCGTCCTTACTTCGTCTTCCCTCTTTTGGTTGGTGATTTTCTAAGGGCCCAAAAATGTGGGATCCTCAAGAGTTTTGGAAAAAAATTGCCTTGCTAAGAGGGGTTGTCCTCCCAAGCCGTACAACAGATACCATACTAAGGCCACGCTCATTTATAATCTGGCTCTATGCTATGTCCAATGGATTTTGGCCGGCTCAATTTTCAACTAGGGGGAAAGCCAAGGCAATGTACGCAAGTTAGAGATTTTTGCTCTACATTGTATACTCCTAGATGATTCCCTCGATGGAGGGTATTATCTTACCGATCATCTCAGTATAGTGAGCACAAACCTTATTGGTGATATCGTCATTGGTGCTATGATTATATACATTGCCACTTGGCTAGGTCATAGTTTAAATGACATTCTTGTGGAAATTCCGCCGACTTACCTAGGGTTGGCGACCTACACAGATATGAAATCAATTGTGAAATATTGGCTTCATTATAGATTATTTTTTAACCAGGAGGTGTGGTACTCATTACCCAACAAAAATTTCACAGCTCTCATTGGGAACGGTCACACCAACTTGTTACCTTTTTTTGATATGCCTTGCCCAGGTCAGACGATGCCCCCTCCCTCGGAAGGTCATCCCAACATCCCTAAAGAAGAGCCTCATTTACCTTTGCTTACCCTCCTAGTGCTTACTTCTTTTTATGCCGATTCCTGCCCTTCTTCCTCCGGCACCTCTTGGGATGCCTGCTTCTAACATATTGATGACTTATTTAATATGTTGGATGCTCAGGCTACTATTCTTACGGAATCTATCACTCCCATTAACTGAATGAAAACTATGATACATCAAATGTATCAATGGAATTTGGAGCACGGCTACCCTCTTCCACCACTACCCTAGTGATACTGTCTACACTCCCCTTGTTCCTCCATTCCACAGTGTGGATAATATGAAATTTAAGCATGTGGAGTTTTTCCTTCTCTACCATATCTTTTGTTTGTTTGGTTGCCTTTTATTTTCTTTCTTTTCCTTTTCTTCCTTTTTCTACCTAGTGTTTATGTTTTGCAAAATGAAAGCCTATGATGACTGAATTATAGAATCTTCTATATAACCTGATCATATACTAGCAAAACCCATAAATTGCGAGCTATTACAACTATCATGTTTTGAAATCGCTTTAAGCACAGACTCCCCCAAGTGATAGACTCTCAAACCACTTATTATTATAACATTTTAATGGTCTATCTTCTTAGACTTACCCATCAAAACTAAGACTTAGGAAATAAGGCTCATAATAAAGAACCGATGAGACTTTTAGCTTTAGAGACTGTCCACCTTTTATATAGTCTTACAATTTTCTAACTGTGTATTCTCTCCTCTAAAATGTGAAACTAGAACTTACATTTGCTCTCTTCAAAACAACATAAGACTTATACATGCATTAGTGTAATGGAGGCATGTGTTTTCTTTGCTAGCTACATTAGCCTATAAGCCACCAAATGACATTAGTTTACCTTTTTTTCAGCCCCTTAGAGTCTAAGAATTTTCCTTCATATACCTACCTACTAGCTTTATTCCCAAGTAACTACACTACCTTGGTCACAAAAACTAGAGAGTAGTAGCTAATTGATTCAATTATGGTAGATAAGTCAAAAAGGCAAGCATAAGCGTTTTATATTCATATAAAAAAGGAGGGAGACTTGATGACTAATTAAGAGTGATTAGCGAGTTTCCACTTTCGATATGGATATGTAGTTACTGCTCTGCTGGTTTCAGACCCATTAGCTACAATCCCAGATCTATCCTGCCCCTCACCTTGTTCCTATTACAACCCTATTAAGACCTCTTAATTTTGTAATGTGTACTGTATTTAAGTGGTGAAAAAGAAGAGTTTCTGCAAGAATATGGTCGATCATCATTAGATAAGAGCATATTGAGCGACATTATTATCCCTACAAACACACATGAGTGCATAGTGTTCACATTTCACTAAAGAGAGGAAGTCTATAGCCTTATTAAACCTCCATTTCATCGGGATGGCATTTACATGACCCTGAACTGCCTTAGAGAGTCATGATAATTCTGATTTCTGTGCCCTTGCTAAAGGGTAGTCTCACTTTATTTTCTCTACTACTATTATTGTTCGCAGTATGGGTCGAACTAAATATTATATACCCTGTTCATGTTGTTGGTCCTATCATTTCGGCCTTTGATATCATTCTACTCTTTTTTTTGTTCTTTCTATGTTTGTATGTTTGCTTGGGGACAAGCAAAGAACAAGCATGGGGTAGTTGATAAAGTGAATATTTCTCATAATTTTACCTCTCTTTGCCTTCGCTTTGGAACTTTATCTAATCTCTTTCACATATTTTGCTATGGTTCTAGTCTATTATTTGTACTATTGCTTTCTTGAGTTTTGTGTTGCAGGAATTTCCGTAAAAACACCAAATCTGAGAAAGAATTACATGTTTTTAGAGCAAATGACCTAACATAGAAGGCTTTAGAGGAGAGTACATCAACCTAATATGTTTATGGAAGTACCTTAAAGCTATGAGAGTTGGAGATGTGCCAAAAAATCTTGAAGAAATAAGAAAAGTGAGCTACATGACCAGCTGCACACCCAACTGCACAACCTTCCAGCACCCCTTGATATATTCGAAGAAAACAGAACTGTATGGCCAGGTAGTGCATGGATCACACAACCGTGTAGAATTCAGTGTTGAAAAGTCAAGGCTTAAAATCTTGCACTGCTAGGTAGTGCTTGTCTCACATGACCACACAAGATCCGAGATCCCAATAATTTTAGAGCTGAGAAACTGCATGGCTAGGCCGTGTAAGGGCCTCACAGTTGTGGAGCGATGGTTTCCCCCACGATCTACATGCACGACATGGCTGGTGTGATGAGATTTTTTATGGCACGCCTTGAGGAGTTCTTAAGGAGAGAGAGAGGAGATTTCATAACACTTTTTAGTCCTCATTACCAAGATATAGCTTCATGTAATTTGTTTGTTTCCATTAGTTTTGATTTTTCTGGAGATCTAAGTGTATATTTGTGTCTGATCGACTCGGAATCAACTTTGTTCTCCTTTGGATTATGGTTAATTCAATAAAATTCTTCTTCTTTATATCTTTGTATTTTATTTCATTAATTTTCTTTAAAGATATGAGTGAGTAATCATCTTTTCTTAGATTGAACTAGGTCCATTTTAGTGATCAATATGATGAATTTAAGTATTATATTGTATATTTGATTCATCTATACTGTTTCATATGTTAGGTATAATTTTTGTAAAGTGGATTTGATGAAATCCGACCTCTTTAGATGTAATCTACAACTGAAAGGCTGAGATTATTATCGAAAAGTAGCATGTGTATGGAAATTTAAGCAATCAAAAAAGTAGATGTTTAATTCTTAGGGACTTTGGTGATGCTTAATGGATTTAGTTTAATTTGTGAGTCACGAAAGTAGTTGGAAAATTAGATTAAATATGTTCTTAGACCTTGAAAGAGGCTAATGAATATAATAAGATCAATTATCTATAGTTAGTGAATTAACCTATGACATATTCATTGTTTCATTATTGATTATTAATTCGGAGACCAAAGTTCGATCCTAAGTTTCACTCCTATTTTTTAGCATTTACAATTAGAAAGCTTTTCTTAATTATTCTCATTATCCGCTAGCGTACCCCTAATTTATATAGGTTTAGATAGATAAAATATTAAAAAGGTCTACTCAATTATGAAGTCCCTGTTGGATACGACCTTGAAATATTATAACGAATCCGTGCGCTTGCGGAAATAACATAACACAAGCCTCACTTTTTTTTTCAAATGACAACCTTTAGTCCTATCCTACTAATGATGGTATAACAACAATGGAGGTGTCTACTTACCCTTTTATCACTAACGTTAATCACCCTAATTTTTATTGTATAGGGGTACCCATTTTGGTCACCACACTATAGTTTAACAAGGATAAAATTGCTAAGAAAATGATAGAGATAGAATAAATGATACACTAAATTTCAAGAATACCAAAACCAATCAAGAAGAGCTTTTAAAATTGCTATATAGATTCTCCATTTGTTGATTTAATCATGATGGTAAAGATGTTGTGGAGGTTTATCTTCCTAAAGATATGGCTATACAACAACATATCTAATCTTGATGACCATATTGCCTAGTATAAATAAGAGATGTTTTCACTAACCATAACTAAAGAAATATAAGAAGCATGCATGTGTAAGGTATTCAATATTATCTTAGTTGGTTCAACCTTCAAACGGTACATTTTTGTTCCAAACAACTCAATATCCTCTTTTACTAAACTAATGGACACATTCACCCAATAATTTTCTAGCAATTGAATCATGGAAATAATTAAAATAATCACAATAGGATAAAAAGGTAAATAATGAGAGTTTAATAATGTATGTTTAGAGGTTAAATAGGAAGAAAGTGTTGATGCTAAACTATCACCCAAGAACCACACTAACAACCTTTAGAAAGGTCTGTCAACACACTCTAACTTATAAAATGAGTTAACAAAGTTCCCATGTAAAAATACAAAAGATTATCTTGCTAAAGTTTGTGATTACAACTAGTAGGAGAAAGATGAGGCCAATAGGGAATCCTTCTTATGGAACAACTCATGATATGATAGTCAAAGAAGGTTTAGGTGTGACAACGACCACAATAGGGCCCTTAACTCTTGCATGGTTGATCATGAATACTATAGATGAAAAAGATATGACACAATGGAGCCCTTTAGATGATCTATTCTTACATACAACCTCAACATTGATCCCATGGTGGTCATGATAAGGACTGATGGTGAAGTTTGATGACCTACAAAGCTCAAAGGGCCTATTGAAAAAAGCAACATGACTAAGTTTTGTGAGTTTTGTGCTAAATATTATCACAACATGTAAAATTGCATAGTAATAAAGTTTGAAGTGGAAGATTTGATCAAGAATAGGTACTTTAGAAAATACCTCACTAATGAGGGAAAAGAGACTATTATTGATAACAATAAAAAATGAACGGATGGTATGCCTCCCATATCACCTATGTCGCTACAAAATATGAATACAATTAATGTGATTACTAGAGGATATGAGACAAAAGAATTTAAAGTCTCCTAGGGTAAAAGACACACCTATGAACCTTTCAACATAGAGTGCATAAATTATAAGATGGTTAAACTAATTTGTTTTAACGTACCTATCACATTCATCAATGCAAAGGCTATAATACTTTTTTAAAAATATAGTTAATATTTTATGTATGATAAAATCATGTTATTTAAAGATATTTTACATTTTTGTTGTAAACCTAAAACCCTAGTTATGTTTCAAAAACATTTTATTTCATTTTTTTTGTATTGTTACTCACAATTGTGTTATGTGAAACCCTTTAAGCTACTTTCAGCCATCTTGTTTCGTTTGAATCATTCTCAATTTTTTATATTTGTCTTCTAGCCATTTTCAAAATTATAAATAGTGGTTTGGATAACAAAATATCATTTGCATTTTAATTACTTTTTATTATGTTTTGAGCATCAAATTGGTCTTTTTAATTATCTGAATTTTACAAAACTGGGAGGATTATTATGCTTTGATTTTCTTGTGTTTAAAATAAATTAAAAGTATTTTACATTTATTTTTATTATTTCTAGGTAAATTTGTAATTTTTTGACATAATTAGCTACTGCAACCTAATATTCATTACTTATCTTATCTAATCTTTTGAGATTCAATCCCAATCTTCCAAATCTTACCGATAATTGATTATAACCCTCCATTTGAGGCCACATAGGTACCACATCCCATTTCTTCCATATGTTGCCTATGTATGTGAAAAGTAATGACAATATTCTCTTAATCATGAGTTTTCATTAACCTAGCAGATGTTAAGTCCCCTTGACTTCTCCATCCTTCCCATGTGTGTACATTTCCACCTCCTCTTCTTACCCATATTCACCAATGTCCATGCCTTATTCCCTTGATTTGCAACCATAACACCCCCATTTTCACAAAATAATTTTTTCCTTTAAAATGCGTTTTACTGAAGTGTAAAAAATATAATATATTATGCTGTAACGAACATAGAACAAGTATTTCTGATACCCTTTCTATGTTTGGTGCATAGCTAATAGTAATCCATATATAGATATCAATCATGGGAAGGGCTTGATCTCAAAACGATTTAAAATTATAAGATAGAGAGAAGAGAATAAATATAATATAAATTAATGGACTAAAAGTTATAATATATATACATATACACTCACTAATTTTAATCACATCAAAAGTATTAATTCATCAATTACCACAAAATAAGGTTACATTTTCCCATGGGAAGAAGCATCACTAATAAAAAGGATGGTTAATACATACATATTGAGTAAGGTAGAAATACACATCAATACAAATAAGGTATGCATAGCACATAAGGTTACATGGGGAGAGAATTATTAATCGTAATATGCTACTCGTGATATAAGATATCCTAAAAGTGAAATCATATTAAATTTCATATTTAGGCGATCGCACAAATCCATTTACTGAATGTCATTAAAACTAGGAAGCTACTTGTATTATTTCCTCTCCTCCTTTTCCACAAATGGAAAAAAGACAGTCAATCTTACTAATACTATATTATTTAGTCTTCTCTTTACATTGCAAGTGGAAAAAGAGAGTCACACTTATTGATACTCTCACATCCAATGTAAAACACACTTCACACTTGGGCCACTAGTAAATTGATTGTCCTTAAGTATGTGGACCATCTAATTGAGTGGATCAAACTGATGTTGAGTAGATTAGGGTCCTCTAGTTTCAACAAAACTAAGCCATTTTTATTGAAACAATTACAGCAGTTGAATTCATTTTTTTTTACTCATGTGATCTTTTACTTTAAATATTGATGCCTTATTAATTCACGAATTAACACTTAGCACAAATGTACCACTTGACTTACTTATTATATACCACTTTCGCATATATTATAATTTTCTTATGAAATGCTATTGTTGCTACATGGAATACCAATTATCATTAATTTCATAAATACTATTATTATTATTATTATTATTATTATTATTATTATTATTACTACTACTACTACTACTACTATTATAAGTATTTAATACACTTTAAAATGCATCTTGGTTTATAAACATGTGAAGCAATCATAAGGCATAAAGAAATATAAAAAGCATAAAAGGAAATATTATGCAAGTGAAAAGACCATAATGCCTTCCTAAAACTCTAATTTATAATTATATCATATCTCTACTCATAAGTCCTAGTAAATCACCAAATTTAACAAAATATCCCAAAATATGTTATTAAGTACCATATCTAAAAATTCAAAACTAAATTCCAATATTTCACGCATAAAATAATAATTATATCCTAAGGGTCATTATTTCCATTTAAACAATATTCACATAAGATTACCTCTTATAATACTCAAAAATAACTCAAACAATATATATACCAAAAAAAACATATATAAAACCTCAAATTTCTATATTTAACTCAAAATGATCAAAATACCCTTATATCACCTAAAATGCTAAAAGTTTCCTATTAACATAACTTATTCCATACACAACCAAGTCCATTCAAATTATATATAAAACTTTATGTAAAATAATAATAAAAGTAATGACACTCTCAAATTCTAAAAAAATAAATTGACCATAATACCCCTTAAATTTTAGCATAATTTATCCGAAATTCATCATTCACCAAACTTTACACTTAAATTTCAATGTAATGATGCACTTAAAGTTCACATAAACCCCCCATATATTAATAAAAAACCAATTATAAAATTATGTTAAATTAAATCAACCCAAAAATAACCAAAATGAGCATTGGCCATGACTAGAGCTGGCAATCGGGCGGGTCGGATCACTATCGGATCGGGTTACATGATAATCGGGTCATATCGATTTCGGATAATTTCGGATCATTTTGTCGGGTCGGGCTGGGTCGGGTTTGATTCGGATCAACTCAGTATCGGATAATCTCGGGTCATTCTAAGGTCTCGGATCGGGTCTGGTTGAGATCGGATGGACTCGGATTCAGATAAATTTCAGTTGTTCTAATTTCGGTTCGGGTTCGGATCGGGCTCAGGTGAATTTGAATTATTATATTTTCGGGTCGAATTTAGATTGGATTTAGGTTATTTCATATTTAAGTCATGCTTGTGTCATTTTTTTTATTCCAAGATATTATTAAAAGCTAATTATTTTGAGATCATTTATTTTAATTTATCTTATTAAATTAAAAGTGAATTATTATATTAATTGTTTTGGGGCCTTAGAATTTTTTATCATTATTTCATCTTTGGAGATGTATTTGACATTTTAAATTTAAAAGTTTTCAAATCGTATCACTTTTCTTTTTATGTTAAGGTGTAGCTTATAATTCAACTCCATTATTAGCTTGGTCATATTGAGTTCGAGTATTATTTTAAGCTTATATTATATTTATATCTTATACGCTCCTTACATAATATTAACTTATAATAATCATTGATAATTGATAACAAATGAAGGCTTCTAAGGTTGTGTTTCTCATATTATTTTTATAAGAAATTGATCATATCATATCAACATAATTTTAATAATAATAATAATAATAATAATAATACAAAAATAATGATAACAATAATAATAGTAATTAATGAATATCAATTATGGCAAAAATAATAGTAACAACACATTAATTTTTGTATTATATATTTTGATTATATTATATCAAGCAAAATAAGATAAAAATTAGATAAAGTAAGTAATAATGACTATTATTGACAAAAGACCAACTAATATTGACTTATTACTATTTAACACTGTAGATGTAATAAAAAATATTAATCTTTAATTTTCATAATGAATGACTAATATTCTCACTCTAGATTTTTCCTACTTTCCTATGATATTATAGGTGCTATATTGCAAGGTATGACCATATAGATATTAACATATAGTGTTCAAGGCTGCACTATTATTATCTTATGGTACTAGATGGAATCATAGAAGTGAACTAATATTTAGATGGCATAGTAGAGTTTTTCTTTTTTTTTCTCTACTTTTATTTCTACACTTTTATATTGGTATCAATGGATATTTTATTTGTATATACATAAGTGATATAAATTTTATGATTTCTAGATTTTGATGTAAGTGCTAGTATGGATTAGTTGCACATCTATATTATTTCATGCTTTATGAAGTTTTGAAAATTTTGAGTTATGGGTTAATATTAATTTTTGGATAGTACCAAGTTGAATCTTTATATATTTATAATTTTTTAGATAATATCGGATTTTGGATAAATAATGGATCGGGTCGGGTCATTTCGGATTTATAGTTTTTCGGGTTATATCGGATTTCGGGTGAGTAGCAGGTCGGGTCGGGTTCATTTCGGGCTTATAATTTCTCGGGTTATATCGGATATCGGATATGTATCGGATCGGGTCGGATAGATTTCGGGCTTTTAATTACTCGGATAAAATCGGATCGGATTTCGGACGGATCGAGTCGGTATTCGTCGGATTTTTCGGGTCGGGTCAACTTTTGCCAGCTCTAGCCATGACACCCTTAAAGCCCAACAAGACCAAAAGTCCAATGGCAAAAAGTATTCTTCAATAATATTGAATCAATAATACATTATCATTCTTATAAACTTACTATAAGACTCAGCATGACCTAACATGGTAAGTTCACATAGAGTTATAAAACATGCTACATATGAAATCACTAGATAATTATATGAATATTGTTGTGGAATAATATGGATTGAATGGATCCAAACTACAATTAAAATTAATAAGATGATAAAACATTGATGGATCAATCAAAAAAATAGAATAATTGAGGGAAAACTAGAGGTCTTTCTTCTTACTTTTGTGTAATTACAAAATGATTAAACTAATCAATCATTCAATTACATAAATCTACAGTTCTCTAACAATAGAGAATTTTATGGAGAAGAAGAAGAAGTTACTTCACATGAATTGACGGATAGGATTTTCTCATAAATTTTTTATACCAAAAAATCCTATGGGGAAAAACAATGTGTTTTGGAAAGTAAGGAAGAACATGGTTTAGGAAACATAATATCCTCGTGTTAATTTCCTTACTCTTAATTTTTTTACTTGAAACAGACAACAACACATTATGTGAATAATGCGGCATGTATTAATAAAAATAGGGCTACTATGGTTGTTACAAAACTCACAATCCCACATTAACCTTCTCTAACAGCTACATAAACCAACATAAATTTATGATGCACATCAAATACCCAGTTGCAGCTCACAAATATAAGTTTCAATGATATAATCATGATTTTATGCTAACATGGTAATTAAATTAAAAAAAATGTATAGCATCAAAAACCCTAAAATTGAGAAATGTATCCTTAATAAAGGCAACATAGATCTCAATGCAAAGTAATATTTTTAATACCTTATCTTAAAACTAACTTTTTGTCACCTAAGTAAAATATCAAAGAATGAATAATAAATATTTCAATAAGGGAATTCGAATTAAGAAAGAGGAATTGAAAGGAAAAGGGGCAACCCCTTAAAATTGAAAATATGAGCTTGAGGAAGGTGGGAAAAACTTCATAATCCATAACTCTAACCCTCTTTTTCTTTTAACAAGCACCAAATGCTAAAATCTAATATTTAATAAGTGATTAAAAGGATGAAGGAGAGAGAATAGTGAAAGTTCATTAAGTCTAACTTAAGTAAGAAAAACCAACAAAAAATATGAATAAAAAGGAATGGCTAGAGGAAAGAGAAAGGAGAAAGTTAGGAAATGTATAGAATGACTAAGTGTGAAAAATGAAGATATAGAGGGTATAAGACCCTGATGGAGTTCAATTAAGGGGGAGGATAAAGGGTATATCATATTCTAAAGGGTTTCTTGGAAGGCATGAAGGTGGCAGAATGTGGGAGAAAGGGTAAGATAGTGTAAAAGTGTGTAAAAGAGTGGTTGAGGTGTAAGGTAATTAGATTATAGGTAAACATGTGATTGAATGAGGAAGGAGAAGAAAGATCAGATAAAGAAGGGCAAGGGGGCATATTTAATGGTGAACAATGACCATGAAGGGCCAATAACAATTAAAAAGATTTAGATGAGGTAGAAGGCCCATTGAATGGGTAAAAATTCAAACAATTATTAAATAATTCCCAAAATTTATGAAAAAGTACTAAAAGGTATGGAATTAATTTTTGAGCCCAATTATATATAAAAAATTTGGGAAAAATCTATTTATAGTCAAAAAAATTAAGGAAAAAAAAGCGTTATAATTACCCAACTCTATTTGATTGGGTAATGCTAGTGGTTGACTGATGGATGCTTTAGACAAAAAAATTTAGAAAGATAATTGTTGGTTCAAAAGGTAATCTTGGTTTACTTCTAGTCTAGTGAAATCAAATTAAGGGTTTTGAAGTGTAAAAATGGGAAATGCAGGGCATCAAGATTAATATGAGATAATTGAGCCAATGGTAAAGGCTAATGAAAGATTAAGAAGCAAACATCCAAAGATTAGCATTAGAAAAATTCAAGATGTTACAATAATTTTACTACTTAGCACAAATGGTCCCCAAAACCATAATGAATTCACATCATTACAAGCCACCTTAGTATGCACCAATCCACCTTACATTTGCTTCACCCTCCTCACTATGTGTATTATTTTATTTTCTCATACACACACCATTAACACTTAGTTATTTGTATAGTAAATTCCTTATTTTTTAGTTTTATAAAATTTTATTTGAAAATTCTACTATGAAAGTAAACATAATAAAATGAGGAGTGTTACTGCCATACCTTACATAAGATAGATGCCCATTATGTATCTTATGCTTAGTGTTTTGATAAAACTCCCTATTTTATTATGTTTCCTTCTACATTATTCTTTCTAAACAAAATTTTCTAAAGTGAAACTTGGGGTGTTACAAAATAATATCATTTTTTTATTTTGAAAATCCACGTTTACCTTATAGGTTTTTCGCTGATTTATTAGTAATAGTTTATAAAGTTTTTTTTGTTGACTGTATTGGTGATATTTTGGTTTAGTAATTTTTAACATTTATGTTTTAGGGTTTTTTTGGATAATTTTTATCCTTACATGTAACATGAGTGACAAAGTGAATATTTTCTCTATTTTTACCTTTCTTTTCCTTCACCTTAAGATAATTTTTTTTTGATAAGTAAAGAAAAAATTTATAAATAGAACAACCAAAAGGCTAAAGTTACAACCAACTCATTACATGATCATCCTATCAATACAATGCTTCCATTGTTGAAAGTTGAGCTTACATTCCAAATGCAAACATCTACTAGCTATAATAAAACTCATTTCTCGTAGCAAACTGCTAGGAGTGTGACCTGCATTACGAAAAACTCTAGAATTACGTTCATACCAAATTAAAGCGACAAAGATGACAAAAGTAGCACATAATATAGCCTTCTTCTCCTTTGGTTGTCTCGTAGATCGTGGCAAAACTTTAATCTCTTTCTCCCAAGAGCGGATAGCATCCTGCCGATGAAACGCCCTTCTTACCTTACTCCATATCCCTGAACTAAATGCACATTCCATGAACAGGTGTTTGATAGATTCTTCTTTATTTTCATGACAAAGTACACAAGTTGAGTCATCTAAAAAACCCAAATTATGTAACCTCACCTTGGTGAGCAATCTCTCATGAATAGCAAGCCACATAATAAATTTATGCTTAGGAGGAGCAATAGAACACCACACTAAAAGGTACCACCAAACCCTTTCACGCCGATAACGCAACACATTATAAGCCTTGCTAATGCTATAAGAATCCTCCTTATCCATCATTGATTGAGGCCCATGCAGAAAATAAGGAGCAAAAGTAGAGCGCAGACTAAGAACCTGTTTAAGAGGCCAGGAACATAAATGGTTCATAGAAAAGCTCCACACACTTCCGGACCGAATATAGATGTCATGAACCCATTTTACCCACAAGGAGTCTTTCTTGTTACATATATTCCAAAGCACTTTCCCCACGGCCGCTCGATTCCATATGGTAAGGTCAATAAGC
The DNA here is from genome assembly GCA_030549775.1 of Tamarix chinensis. Taxonomy (NCBI): domain Eukaryota; kingdom Viridiplantae; phylum Streptophyta; class Magnoliopsida; order Caryophyllales; family Tamaricaceae; genus Tamarix; species Tamarix chinensis. The sequence continues at coordinate 36,792,041 of CM060174.1, forward strand.
CCCAAACCTCCTTCTTTTTTCGGGGTGCACACCACCCGCCACGCTATTAAGGCTTTCCTAGAGGTATCCACCTTGCCAGTCCATAATAATTTTCTACACATGCTCTCCAGCTGATGAATCACCTTCGAAGGAAGAATAAACACCTGACACCAATACATCTGCATATTAAAAATCATAGACTGAAGGAGTTGTGCCCTACCAGCATAGGAAAGCAGATGAGAATGCCAAGCAGAAAGCCTTCTCGCAACCTTATGAATCAAATCCTGCATTTGAGCTTTAGTTAAATGAGCAAATGAGAGAGGGACCCTCAGGTAAGAAAAACGAAAACTGCCTTCAGAAAACTGAAGCTCCTGAAGAATCTGGGCCTTAGTCCTGGCATCCACACCCCCAAAATAAATACAACATTTATGCGGGCTAATGAAGAGACCTGACCTTGCCGAAAAATCATCCATCACCTCCATAAGCTTTGAAACCGAAATTAAATCCCCTCGATAAAAGAGAAGTAAATCATTCGCGAACGCAAGATTTATAATATGTGACCTCTTACATTTAGGGTGGCCCCGAAACTCTAGGTCACCCCATAACTGCTTAGACATTCTCGACAAATAATCAACCACAAGTACAAATAATAAAGGAGAGAGCATATCACCTTGTCTAAGACCTCTCTTACCCTGAAAAGGCGGAGTCAACTCCCCATTTATCGATAAAGAGTAAGAGGCAGAGGTAACACATGCAAGAATAAGCTTTACCACTTGAAGGGGAAAACCATAGGCATGAAGGACCTTTTGTAGAAATAACCAATTAACAGAATAATAGGCCTTCCGGATATCAAGCTTCAACATACACCTCGGGGAAATATGCTTGTGGGTATATTTCCGAACCAGCTCAAAAGCAAGCAGAATGTTATCACCTATACACCTACCTTTTACAAAACCCGACTAAGCTTGATCAATAAGCAACGACATAAGAGGTCTGAGTCGTGCTGTGAGTATTTTGGATATTATTTTGTAAAGCACCCCACAACACGATATCGGACGATACTCACTAACTTTTGACGCATTCACTTTTTTCGGAATAAGCGTTAGAGCAGTAACATTAATAAGATGGGGCACCACTCCAGAAGAAAAAGAGTCAGCTACGGCTTCGTAAATATCCTCACCAATCACACCCCAAGCTTTCTTGAAAAACACTGAGGAGAACCCATCCACCCTAAGAGCCTTATTATCACCTATAGAAAAAACTGCAGTTTTCACTTCAGCATATGAAACCAAAACCAAAAGCTGCCTCCTATGTGCATCTAAAAGCGTATTCCCATGATCTACCACCTCCTGCTCAATAGCACCCGAAGCATGTTCTACAGCACCAAGAAGATTCTTAAAGAACCTCCCGAACTCATCTTTTATCTACGAAGGTTCCGTGATAACTGATCCATCATCAAGCTCAATCCTCGAGATGGCATTCCTGTTTTGATTTCCTTTAACATGAGTGAAAAGTATTTATGGTTAGAGTCCCCCACCTTGATCCACTTTACCTTAGATTTCTGCTTCAGAAACATCTCTTCAAAATGAGCCAACCTCACAAACTTAGCTTCACACCCTTGTAAGGCCTGCCTCACAGCATCACTTCCTGGATCTTTGAGTAAATCATTCTGAGCATCATGCAAAGCATTATGTGCCTCTGCCACCTTCAAACTAATAGAACCATATTTGGCCTTGTTAAGGTCTTTTAACGTAGGCTTTAGGTTTTAAAACTTCCGATGAACATAAATGAGATGATTCCCCGAAGGTAAACATCTCCAATGCCGAGCAACAATATCAATAAACTCCTCATCCTCCGCCCAAAAATTATTAAATCTGAAAGGCTTTCTAACAGAACTATAAGACCGTAAGTGAACAAAGATAGGGCAGTGATCAGAAATACCTGGAGCATTAAACACCGAATAAGAATGTGTAAAAGACGACAACCATGGAGAATTGACTAACACACGATCGTGCTTGCATGCCACTGCATCTTCCCCCCTCCTCTTATTAAACCAAGTAAAAAAATTACCATATCCCTTAATATCCCCAAGCCCTAACTCGTGCACACACTTCAAAAAATCTAATGAATCCTGCACATAAGAAGGACCACCCCCAAATTTTTCCTCCGATTTTAATACCACATTAAAATCTCCCAACAAAACCCATGAAATTTGTGGTCTTGATTGGTTACAAAGCCAACGCCAAAGGGATTTCCTCGCAGCTCCCGTATTAAAGGCATAAACAAAACCAGCCAGAAAAGCCACGCCCCCACTAACTCCAACAACCTTACACAAAATACATTGGTCGGTTACCCCCAAGAGAGACACATACCACACGTTCGGATCCCAAAGGACCCAAATTCTCCCATTACTATGAGATTGATAATTATTAACACATAACCAATTCCTCACCAAATGAGACGCCACAACCTTAGATTTACCCTCCTTAACCCTGGTCTCAACAAGACCAACAAGCGAATACCCACACTTCTTTATCCATTCTTGCACTTCTTTCTGCTTGAATGGATCATTTATTCCTCGTACATTCCAACAAGCTAACATGAGGGACCTGGATCCAGTAAAGTGACATTACCCACACCTCCAATATCCCCCATGATCTCCTCCTCATTCCCCCTTTAAAGAATGTGGAACCTATTCCTTGGCGACACAATATTTTGCAACGAAGCAGATCGTAAGCCATACGGTGATCTAGCTGGCGCTACACGTTTTGTACCTTGGTCCTCTTCCTGGCAATTGACAATCGAAGTGTGCACCTGCTACTCTTCCCTACGAATGACATTTGGAGTGGGCACCTGGTTCGGAACCGATTCTCCCGAAGTAATCCATCCTCCTACCTGCCTTCTATCCCTCACTACCTTTCATTCTTGATTTTGCCGCGAAACCGCTACCTATTTAGGAAGATGCTTCGAACATGCACTCGCATCATGGGAAGGTATCGCACAGACTGAAAAAAATGAAAGTTTCCACTCAAACACAGCCAGCTGAGATAGGGAAGAACCATCAAGATAGCGAATAACCACCCTCTCACACAACAGCTTCTTTGTGTCTACCTTCACCAACACATGCGGAAAACCTGTTCTGTCTTTCCTGAGAGTAATGGCATCCGAGCATATGGGGGTGCCAACAAAGCTAACAATCATGCTCAGCGACTTCGGGGACCAATACTCCAAAGGAAGGCCCGACAACTTGATCCAAAGTGGCACGAATTGCAGCTCTTCCCTTGACATCTTCATACGACGCTGCCATCTCTAAAGTATTAAAGTCTGGCCGAAGAAAGTCTAGTGTTTCTACATGATATAATCACGATCTCCTGTAGAATCAAACTTAAAAACAAAAGCATAATCTTCATGACATATCAAACGAGGCGTAGGTATACCACACCACTGTGATTTAATAAAACCCAACATTTGTGAATAGGAAGGAGAAAACCCATAGACATAACCAATAAATGCAAACTTCCATTCAGTCGATTCCCATTCCACGTCCTCTTTTTCCAAAGAAAAAACCACCTCCCCCTCCTCAATGCATGGTGGAACGTACGACAGCGCCATGCATTGATTAGGATTTCTATTCATGGCCACACGGTCCCTCCAAGATATACTCTCCTCATCCACTTCCTTTGCATCGAACACAGTAGGAACAGGATCACAACCATGCAGCGCAACAATTTTCCTAACCACCTACGAAGCCGCCGGGGTAGGAATTGGAAGGGACGGAGTCCCGCCCTCCATTGCAGGAAGACCCTCCTCTTCCACCGCCCCTGCACTATCACCCTGACCCCCAGAACTTGAACCAAGCATCACACGCGGTTTCAAGACCGCTTGCGAATCACCCTGAACCCCAGAACCAGAACCAAGCATCGCATAAGGTTTCACGACCGACTGCGAATCACCCTGATCTCCAGGACCAGAACCACGCAACGCACGAAGATTCAAGACCGACTGCAAATCACCCTGATCCCCAGAACTAGAACCAAGCATCGCATGAGGTTTCAAGGCAGACTGCGAACCCTCATTGGCCGAAAGATGAGGGGACGAAGTCATTCCATTAAAGATGTAGTCCTTCTCCGCGACCTCTATACCTTGCTCTAGAGAAACTCCATCGATGGCCCGACCTTCCAGCCCTGCTGAGACCGAACCCCAGTGCCCCTCCTTCTTCGACGATGGCGACCGCCTAGCAGTAACCGGTCTTTTCTTGTTTCAAGCCATGGAAACCAGCATGGAACCCTAAAGGCGCATTCTAGAATCACCTTAAGATATCATTTAGTCTCTATTATGTATTTTACTGTGGTTCTAATCTATGATTTGCATTACTACTCTCTTGAGTTTTGTTATTTGGGAACTTCTATAGGATTGCGCAAACCTAAGAAAGTAGTGCATGTTTTCATAGGAAAGGACCCAGCATGGAAAGCATTGAAGGATGATGAATCAACCCAACGTGTTTATAGATGAGTTAAAAGTTAAAAGAGCCGAAGATATGCCAAGAAGTGTAAAAAAAACAAGAAGATGGTGCTACACATCCTATTGCACACCCAGCTGCACAGCCATGCAACGCTTATGTGTGTATATTCGAAGCAAAAAAAACTACATGGCCCTGCTAAATTTTGTTGAAGAAGTTGAAGCTGCAGACTTTGTAGGGTTAGACAGTGCATGAACTACATGGCCATACGAAGCTTGAATATCCCCTATTCGAGTGTAAGAGTGCTACATGGCCAAGCCGTGTAAGCCTTGAATGGCTGTGTAGTGATGGATACTCCATGTGGGTCATGCACGATATACCTTGTGTGATGGGGAGTATTTAAGGCATAATTTAGGGAGTTATTAGGTAATTTTTATAGGAGATTTTAGAGCACTTTTCCCTTTTTATTCCAAAGCAAAAGCTTTATGTAATTTTGGTTGTTTTCATTAGTTTGATTTTTTAGAGATTCAAGTGCATATTCGTGTATAATCAACTCAAAATTGATTTTTTTATCCTCCGGTTTATGATTAAGTCAATCTAATTTCCCTTCTTTGGAATTTTCTACTATCATTATGTTTATTATGCAATTTACTTCATTTATTTTCCTTAAAACTATGAGTGAGTAATCCTTTTTGTTAGGACTAAACTAGGTCTATTTTAATACTAATATGATGAATTGAGGTATTATATCATATGTTTAGTTCATATTTACTATTTTATGTTCTAGGATCAATTGTTATAAAGTTGGTTTGACAAAATCTGACCTCCGTAGATAATATCTACAAATTAATGGTTGAAATTATTATCAAAAAATAGTATACAAATGGGAATTTAAGCAATCACAAAAGTAGATATTTAATTCTCAAGGACTATAAAATCGGTGATATTTAATGGATTTTATTTTATTTGTTAATCATGAAAGTAGTTGGCAAATTAGATTAAATATGTTCTTAAACCTTGAAAGAGGCTAGCGAGCATATTTAGACCAATTATTCATTGCTATTGAGTTAAACTACTACATATACGTTGTTTCATCATTGATTACCAATTTGGAGACCAAAGTTCATTCCTAGGATTCATATCTATTATTTTCGAGTTTATAATTAGAAAGTCTTAGTATGTATTCCCACTACCCACTTGCACATTTTTGCTCCATATTGATCTAGATAGCTAGAATGATGAAGTTGTGTACTCAATTATAAAGTGCCTATGGGATACAACCTTAAAGTACTACAACAAATCCGTCTACTTGCAGATTGAGACCAACATGTTTTTAGCCCTATTACGGGGGACTTCGGCTAATTCATATTATGCTCTTTATTATTTGGCTAGACTAGATCCTTTAATTTCCATAAACTTTTTACATTTTATCCTCTTTTTTTGATAGCTCATTGCCTTCGTAACCCAACTGAGTTTGAACCTGAGATCAAATGAATGTTGATTGGACTAAGGAGGTGAATATATGAGACAAAAGCCAGTGTGAGCCCAAGAACCATGGCTGAAGAGCTGATGCAAGAGCATCTAATGATTCTCATATTCCTATTGATTCTCAAGGTAAGGAAGAATTAGCTTTCTTAATATTGGAGCCAATCATATTAAATATTCTTGATAATATGTCTATATTTGGTATTGAAAACAATTTGAGATATTCTTACGAGTATGTTACATATTTGCAAGGAGAAGATGTTAACACACCTTAAATGTACAAGCATTCAAAGCATGCAAGACTATGGCATACATGGGATGACACTACAACAAGATATGGTAATGATTATCATTAGTTATATTAAACTTGTTGTAAACCTTACGTGTATTTTATTTAAGCTAGGGTTTGATGTAATTTCATGGATGTATCATAGTTTATTGTGTGGCTTTGCAATGCTAGTCATTAGTATCATTTATATGATGATATTATGATTAAGCTTAGATATTATATGGGCTTAATTCAAGTGAGTTAAATGGGCTTGAATTAAGGGCAAACTCAGCTGGTTTAAGGATTGTATTCGATAGGTCTCCCTCCCCTATATATATCTCCTGGTGCACGCCTAATGCATAATGAATAATAGAATTTTTTGAACTCATAATCTAACCAGCTTGGCCTGCGTGTATTCTCTCTTCCAAGTAGAAAAACCAATAATTTAATAAATAACTTTTATTTGAAATAAATTATCTTTTAAAACTATTTAGTTTAATTATTCTATGGATTTTTGAGTAGATAAATTTGGATAGGAGTATTTAATAAATTAAAAATAAATATTTTATTAATTCATCACAGTGTTCTTAATTAAATAATTTTTCAAACTGATATTTACTAAAAGTATCAATTTTGAACAATATATTAAATGATATTAAATTAAATTATTAAATTAAATTATTTATTAAAAGTATTACATTTTATTATTTTCTAAATTAAATTAAATTTATTCTCCCCTAGTTTCTCATTTTCCTTTCCCTTTCCTTTTTCTTTTTCTTCTCCTTTTCCTCCTTTTTCTTCTTTCTTTTCTTTTCCTTTTTCCCTCCTTTGGGTTGGCCGGCCTAGCTATCTCCCCTGCGCACTGGGCCACTGGCCCATCTCCCCTCTCTTCCTCCCTCTCTCGCGTGGGCCATCTCTGCCTCCTTCTCCCACGCCCGACGCAGCACAGCCCAGCCCGTCCCTCTTTTTTTTTCTCCCAGCCTAGACTGGCCGGCTCCCCTCCTTTCCTGCACCGATCCAACCGCCTGTTCGCACTCCTCCCCCTTCCTTTCTCTCTTCTCCCATGCCCGACCACCATTTCTACCATTATTAAGCATGTCGGCCGCCTACAGCTACCATGCCCGACCACCACCCAACTCCCTGCTACTCCTCCTCTCTCCCCCGTCATTTTCTTTCCAATTTCGAACCAAACCGACCCCTGGACCACAGCTCGCATGCCCATCTTTCTTTCCTTCTTCTTCCCTCCCTTTCCCCTGCCAACCGACACCCCTGCCACCCTCCGTCCTCTCGCCGACCAGCCACCTGCCCCTCTCTTCTCCCTCTTCTTTCTCTTCATCCCTCCAGCCCTTCATTCCCTATAATTTCGAGCCCTCATCTCCTTCCCCCGAGCCTCTTCTCTCCTTTCTCCTCCCTCCCATTTTTCCTTGGTTTTTGCACCACACCACCGCCAACCACCGTTCCAACCACCGCACCCAGCCCCTGCGCCGCCTTCTGTGTAATACCCCAAATTTTCAGAAAACTAATAATTTAATAAATAGCTTTTATTTGAAATAAATTAGCTTTTAAAATTGTTTAATTTAATTAATTTATGGATTTTTGAGTATATAAATTTGGACGGGAATATTTAGTAAATCAAAACAGATATTTTGTTATTTTATCATGCTATTTTTATTTAAATAAATTTTCAAACTAATATTTTACTAACCTTATCCTTTCTAAATTAATATATTAGATTATAATGAATTAAATTATTAAACTAAATAATTTATCAAGAATATTACATTTTACAATTTTATAAATTAATTTATTTTATTTTTCCCTATTTTTCCATTCCTTTTTTTGCCCCTTTTCCCTTTTTCTCTTTCTTCTTTTCTTTTTCCTTTTTCTTCCCTCGGGCTGCCTCACCAGGCCAGCCCTCCCCTGCGCATTGGGCCTCGGCCCATCTCTCCCTTCCTTCTCCCACGAACGCCCGCCCAGTAAGCCAGCCGTCCAGCCTTCTTTTTTTTTCCCCCTGGACCAGCCGACTCCCTTCTTTCCTGCGCAGGTCCAGCCGCCCGCCAGCCCTTCTTCTTCTCTTTTCTTCTACTGCCCCAATCTGCTCCCGTTCCCCATACACGCTCGACCACCGCCTGCAACTACCGCTGCCTGCCACCGCACCTGCCCCCTGCTACTCCCTCTCTCTACCCCGTCCTTTTCTTTCCTATTTTGAGCCAAACCACCCCTATATCACAGCCTGCGTGCCCCTCTCCCTTTCCTTCTTCTTCCCTCTCTTTCCCCTGCCAACCGACCACCACCTGCCACCCTTCGTCCTCTCGCCGACCGGCCACTGCCCCTCTCTTCTCCCTCTTCTTTTTCTTCATCTCTCTAGCCTTCATTTCCCACATTTTTCGAGCCTCTTCTCCTTTCCCCGATCCTCTTCTCTCCCTTTCTCCTCCTCCCCTTCTTTTCCTCGGTTTTTGATCACCACCGCACCCAGCCCCTGCGCCGCCTTCTGCCACCACCTACTACCACCCTGCGCCACCACAAGACCCCCCAAGCCACCTTCGAGCCCCTCACTTCCTCCCTTCTCTACCCTTTCCTTTTTCTCCCCATTTTTCCCCTTACCGCCAAGCCTCCTGCAACCGCCCCTTCCGCCGCCGTCCGGCCACCTTTTCCGCCACCCAACCCACCGTTCGACACCCTACAACCCCCTCTACCACCACCATGCATTAGTTACCCGAAAAAAGCCCCCTTAACCCTTTATTTTTCCCTCCCCTTTTCCTTCCTTCTCAGCCCCTCCACCTCGACCCATCTCGGCAGCCAACTTCGCCGCCTTGCCACCGCCGTCTCCGCCGCCCTCTGCCGCCGTGAAACCATCCCCAGCCACCACCTACACCCCCTCTTCACTCCTGCACCATTCCCTTGCTTTGAAACCTCCCCTATCTATCTCTTTTTCTAGCCTAAAGTCACTAAACTGAGCCACCCCTCCTCCCTTCTATCTCAGCCTCTTCGAGCCCTTTTTCTCCCCTCATTTTGCATGAGACTCACGTTGTTCATGCAGCGTGAGCTCCCCCTTTATTTTGGAATTATTTTGGCTAATTTTTTAGGTATATTAATAGTTAATCAAAGTGTTTTATTATTAAATAAATTTTATACAATTTTATCCTTTTAATTTCTTATTTCTAACATGATAATGATTGATATTATTTTTAGGTGTTGAGTTGCTAATAAAGCTTGAATCTTTAACCGGGATACCGGTAAGATTTGATGTTTTACGGGATTAAGTTAATCGTTAATCCTCACTTAAATACATGGAAAAACGTATGCTAGCACATTAGGGATTTTAGTATGATTTTATGCTTGTTTTGTGTGCTTAGCATGATATATAGATGGTTGTTTGTATTAATTGAAAAAAAAAGGAAAGTATGATAGCCTTTGTGCCATGTGTAGGTATGATAATTAAGGAAGGAGGTTGATTATTGATGGAAATGTTAAATGCTTGTTTATGATGTATTATGTTGCTAATGCATGAATAATATTATTGTTTAAGGGTATTTTAATGATATGCTTGTGAAGTATGTGATCTAATATATGTAGTTGCTAATGAGTATTATGTTGAATAATGACAAGTTGGTGGACTTAGATGATGAGAATGAAGTACTTATATCATTATTTTATGTAGTGATGGTAAATTCATAAAAATGGTGAATAAAGGGGTTGAGTGGTAATTTTATAAGTGAAAAGGGTATTTTGGTAATTTTGTAAGCAAAAGGGTATTTTGGTAATTTCAAAAGAAAGGGGTGAAATAATAATTTTATAAGTAAAATGATAAAATTGTAAGTTGTGAGAAAGAAGGGTATTATGGTAATTTTTGAGGTAAAAGAATAATATGGTAATTTTATGATTAAATGGAAAAATGATAATTTTATAAGGGGTATTACGGTAATTTTTGGAGAAAAGGGTAAAGTGGTAATTTTGGAGTCAAAGGGAAATATAGTAATTTTATAAGTAAATGGTAAGAATGGTAATTTTGGAAGTAGGGGTAAAATGGTAATTTTGGATGAAGGAGGGCATTATGGTAATTTTTCAAGTAAAGGGGCATTATGGTAAATTTTGGAGGTAGAGGGGCAAAATAATAATTTCATAAGTAAATGGTAATATGGTAATTTTATAAGTGAATGGCGAAATGGTAATTTTATAAGTAAGGGGCATTATGGTAATTTTGGGAGTAAAGGGGTAATATGGTAATTTTAGAAAAGTAGGGCAAAATGGTAATTTTGTAAGGAAAGATAAAAATGGTAATTTTGGATGTGAAAGGGTAAAATAGTAATTTTTAAAGTAAAAGGAGTGTTGTGGTAATTTTATAAGTAAAAGGGTATTGTAGTAATTTTGTAAATAAAATGATATTATGGTAATTTGGGAGTAAGGTGTAACTTGGTAATTATGATAACGACGAAAGATAATTTAGTAATTAAATTATGATTGTAGAAGGGCAATTGGATAAGTATGATACTAGAGAAGGGTAATTTGGTAAATTAATCAATAAAAGGGCATTATGGTAATTTTAATAATGGAGAAGGGCAATATAGTAATTATAAGAATGGAGAAGGGTAAATTAATAATTATAAATATGGAGAAGGGTAAATCGGTAATTATAATTATGAAGAAGGGTAAATTATTAATTGTAATTACGAAGAAGGGTAATTTGGGATTATAATAATTGAAAAGGGGTAAAATGGTAATTATAAAAATTAAGAAGGGTAAAATGGCAATGATAATTATTGAGAAGGGTAATTTGGTAATTTTGATAATGGATAAGGGCGATTTGGTAATTTATCCGACTAAAGGGGTAATTCGGTAATTATGGTAATGGAGAAGGGTAATTTAGTAATTAAACCGACTAAAGGGTAAGTTAGTAATTATTTAACTAACTGAAGGGGCAAAATAGTAACCATGATAACGAATGAGGGTAGTTTGGTAATTTATCCAGCTCAAGGGCAATTTAGTAATTATAACAAAGTAGAAGGGCAATTTGGTAATCTAATCAACCAAATGGGACATATGTTAAGTGTAGCAATTATGAGGGGTGAATGGCGATCTAAAAAGTGTAGGAGACAACTTGATAACCTAAATTGGATAAGGGGTAATTTGGTAATTATGCAACCTAAAGGGTAATATGGTAATTTATCAAATAAGGAAGGGATGACTTATCAATAATATAAGTAAGGGGTAAATGAGTAATTTGTTGTTGTGATTGTGGACCACTATAATATGATTTAAATAATGCTGATTTGCCAAGTAAGAGAATTTGATAATTAGTATGGCCTTAATGGTTTTCTCTGTGATATCCTCGATAATCATCTGAATAAGAAACGATTAATGATATCAGAACGATTGAAAGTGAATAAGTATTCGATTGTTGTGCTTTTCGTGATCACTTTAATTAAGATACTATTACTTAAAGTGAAAGACCTCGAGATCGGGAATGGTGACTTCTTAGGGGTCGCTACCCTAAGGACGTGGTTTAGTCCACGATTATTCTGGTATTTGCTGGTGTGCCTTTGTGCCTCAGCCAGGCCCTATATCTTACTCTTTCTAGCTCTACGGACCTAGTTAGGGGGTATGCATACTTATGGATTAGGTGTCCTTGTCGGTAGGGTACTAAGTTAGCTTTATGCACCAGTACGACCAGGGTACCTTTGCGTTCTTGGGTTCGTGGTTGAAGGGTACTGAGTAGCTTATATGCACCGGTACGACCTGTGTACCTTTGTGTCCCGGGTTATTGATCTCCCGTCCGAGGCAAATAAATATGATTATTGCTGATTAAGGAAAGGAAAGATACTAATATTGAAAGTGGAATATTAATGAGCCAGGCCCAAATGACTTATGATATTGATTACCGATCCATCGGTTATAATAGTGGCCCAGGAGTGTGTTGCCCTGCCAAGTGATATTAAGTACCAGTTCACCGGATATAATAGTGGCCCAGGAGCATTGTGCCCTGGATGATGATTTTATATATATATATTCCGGTCCACCGGTAATAATAGTGGGGGTCCCGAGCTCAATAAAACCAGTTATGTATGTGAATAAGTTATGGAAAAATAATAATCACTTATAGTGGAACACCATGTGAGTCGGGGCCAGACCTGTCTACTGGCATATAATAGTGGCTAGGAGCGTCTTGCCCTGGAGACCGGTCCACCGGCAAATAATAGTGGTCAGGAGCGTTCTGCCCTGAGTGTATACTTTTCGGTCCACCGGCTATAATAGTGGGGTTCTCGCACTCACATGGATATAAAATATGAGATTGATTGAATGATGGCAGAATAATGGCTTAAGGCCCGAATGTATTGGTTTTACACTATGATATGGCTTAAGGCCAAAAGGTATCGATCGTGACTTATAACTTGTTATATATGTGGTCGTTATGTATGCACCTCTTATTACATATGTATATAGTTGCATTATGTGTTGCATTGCGGGCTTGTGTTTAAGTGTGGTATTAAAGGGTTACTCAGTACCGTACTACTAAAGGGATTCCCTTCGTGGGACTCCTGCCTATTTAATGGGCAGTGCCCTTGCATGTTTTTCAGGTGCTACTCAAATGGGCTGCGAGAAAGAGAGTGAGGAATTATCCGGTATCGTTAGGCTTTTTTTCTCTTTCTCATTTAAATTCTTGGTTTTAAATGCATATGTTGTTACTGTAACCACCATTGGTGGATTTTAATTCTTATAAACGATTTGATGCGTTACTCTGATTTATGCATGTTGAATTTCTTTCAAATTGTATTTCATTTTTCTTAGCCTTAACACTTGGTACTGGAAGGGTATGAGTGAACCGGTCTGGCACTAAGTGTGACGGTAATACTCCCAAAGTTCACAGTTTACTAATTTGCTTCCGCTAATTTCCTTTTAATTAACGAAATTTTTCAGCAGTGAATTTTGGGGGTGTTACATTCTGCCACCACCTACTACTGCCCTGCGCCACCACAAGACCCCCAACTCACCCTCGAGCCCCTTGCACTTCCTCCCTTCTCCCCCTCTTCTTTTTCTCCCCACTTTTTTCCCTTATCGCCAAGCCACCTGCAACCGCCCCGTATGCCGCCGTTTGGCCACCTCTACCGCCACCCAAACCACCATTCGACACCCTACAACCCCCTCTACCACCACCATGCCTTAGTTGGTCGAAAACAACCCTTGCACCCCTTCATTTTTCCCTCCTCTTTTCCTTCCTTCTCAGCCTCTCCACCACGACCCACCTTGGTAGCCATCTTTGCCGCCTTTCTGCCGCCCTATGCCGCCGGGAAACCATCCTTAGCCTCCACCTACACCCCCTCTTCACTCCCGCACCCTTACCTTGCCTCCAATCCTCCCCCATCTACCTCCTTTTCTAGCCTAAAGACACTAAACCGAGCCATCTCCTCCTCTCTTCTATCTCACCCCTTCCGACCCTTTTATTCACCCTTATTTTGCATGTGGCGTGAGCTCCTACTTGATTTGAAAATTTATTATCTAAATTTTAAGGTATACTAATAATTAATTAAAGTATTTTATTATTAAATAAATTTTTATAAAGTTTTATCCTTTTTAATTTCTTACTTCTAACCTAATAATTATTGATATTATTTTTAGGTGTTGAATTGCTAATTAAGCTTGAATCTTTAGCAGGGATACCGGTAAGGTTCAATTTTAGCGAGATTAAGGTAATCGTTAATCCTCACTTCAATGCATGGAAAAACGTAGGCTAGCACATTAGGAATTTTAGTATGATTTTATGCATGTTTTATGTTGCCTAGTATGATATATATGTATGGTTGCTTATATTGATTGATAAAAAGAAAAGAAAAGAAAATTATGATAGCTTTTGTGCCATGTCTAAAGATGATACTTAAGGAGTGAGTTTGATATTTGATGGAAATGTTAAATGCTTGTCTATGATGTATTATGTTGCTAATGCATGAATAATATTATTGTCTAAGGGTATTTTAGTAATATGCTTGTGTAAGTATGTGATCTACTATATGTAGTTGCTAATGAGTATTATGTTGAATAATGACAAGTTGGTGGAGTTAAATGATAAGAATGAAGTGTTAATATTAGTATTTTATGTAGTGGTGGTGAATTCATAAAAGTGGTGTAATAAAGGGGTTAAGTGGAAATTTTATAAGTGAAAAGGGTATTTTGGAAATTTAATAGTAAAGGGGTATTTTGGTAATTTCGAAAGAAAGGGGTGAAATGACAATTTTATAAATAAAAGGATAAAATTGTAAGTTGTGAGAAAGAAGGGTATTATGGTAATTTGAAGGAAAAGGGCAATATGGTAATTTTACAAGTAAAAAGGGGTATTGTGGTAATTATGGAAGTTAGGGGTATTATTGTAATTTTATGAGTAAAGGAAAAGATGGTAACTTTTTTTTAGTAAAGGGGCATTATGGTAATTTTTGGAGAAAAGGGTAAAGTGGTAATTTTGGAGTCAAGGGGCAATATAGTAATTTTATAAGTGGCAAGAATGGTAATTTTGGATGAAGGAGGGTATTATGGTAATTTGCAAGCAAAAGGGTAATATGGTAAAATTGGATGTAAGGGGCAAATGGAAAATTTTTTAAATAAAAGGATATTATGGTAATTTGGAAGTAAGGAGTAGAAGAGTAATTTTATAAATAAAAGGATATTATGGTAAACTTGGAAGTAAGGGGTAACTTGGTAATTATGATAACGACGAAGGATAAATTGGTAATTAAATTATGATTAAAAAGTGGTAATTGGGTAATTATGATACTAGAGAAGGGTAATTTGGTAAATTAACGAATAAAAGGGCATTATGGTAATTTTCATAATGGAGAAGGGCAATATAGTAATTATAAATATGGAGAAGGGTAAATTAATAATTATAAATATGGAGAAGTGTAAACTAATAATTATCAATATGGAGAAGGGTAAAATGGTAATTATAATTATGAAGAAGGGTAAATTAATAATTGTAATTATGAAGAAGGGTAATTTGGGATTTATAATAATTGAAAAGGGTAAAATGGCAATTATAATAATTTAGAGGGGTAAAATGGTAATTATGATAAAGGAGAAGGCAATTTGGTAATTTATCCAACTAAAGGGGCAATTTGGTAATTTAACCAATTAAAGGGTAAAGTGGTAATTATTTAACCAACTAAAGGGGAAAAATAGTAATCCTGATAATGAAGGAGGGTAATTTGGTAATTTATCCAACTCAAGGGCAATTTAGTAATTATAACAAGGAGAAGGGCAATTTGGTAATCTAACCAACCAAAAAGGGGAATACGCTAAGGTTAACAATTATGAGGCGTGAATGGTGATTTAAAAAGGCATAGGAGATAACTTGGTAACCTAAACCGAGCAAGAGGTAATTTGGTAATTATGCAACTTGAAGGGTAATATGGTAATTTGTCAAGTAAGGAAGGGATGACTTAGCAATTATATAAATAAGGGGTAAATAAGTAATTGATACCTAACATGTCGTGGTGACTGTGGAATTTCATAATATGATTTAAATAATGCTGATTAGCCAAGTAAGAGTATTTGATAGTTAGTATGGCCTTAATGGTTTCTCTGTGATAGCTTGGATAACCGTCTGAATAAGAAATAACTAATGATATCGGGACGATTGAAAGTGGATAAGTATCTGATTATTGTGCTCTTTGTGATCACCTTAATTAAGACACTAATACTTAAAGTGAAAGACCTCGAGATCGGGAATAGTGACTCTTTAGGAGTCGCTACCCTAAAGACGTGGTTTAGTCCACGATTATTTTGGTATTTGCTGGTGTGCCTTTGTGCCCCAACCAGGCCCTATATCTTACTCTATCTAGCTCTACGGACCTAGTTAGGGGATATGCATACTTATGGATTAGGTGTCCTTGTCGGTAGGGTACTGAGTAGCTTTATGCACCAGTACGACCAGGGTACCTTTGTGTCCCTGGGTTCGTGGCTGAAGGGTACTGAGTAGCTTATATGCACCGGTAAGACTGGTGTACCTTTGTGTCTCGGGTTATTGATCTCCTGTCCGAGGTAAATAAATATGATTGTTGTGCTGACTAAAGAAAGGAAAAACACTAATTACGAAAGTGAAAGATTAGTGAGCCGGGCGCAGTTGACCTATGATAATGAGTACCGATCCACCGGTTATGATAGTGGCCCAGGAGCATGTTGCCTTGGCAAATGATTATGAGTACCAGTCCATCGGATATAATTGTGGCCCAGGAGCGTTGTGCCCTAAATGATGATTTTATATATATTCCAGTCCACTGCTAAAATAGTGGGGGTCCCGAGCTCAATAAAACCAGTTATGTATGTGAATAAAGTTATGGAAAAATACTAATCACTTATAGTGGAACACCATGTGAGTCGAGGATAGACCGGTCCACCGGCGAATAATAGTGGCTAGGAGCGTTTTGCCCTAGAGATTGATCCACCGGCATAAAATAGTGGTTAGGTGTGTTCTGCCCTATAAGTGACCGATCCACCGGCTATAATAGTGGGGTTTTCGCACGCACATGGATATAAAATATGAGATTGATTGAATGATGATGGAATAATGGCTTAAGGGCCGAATGTATCGATTTTACACTATGACATGGCTTAAGACCCAAAAGTATCGATCGTGAATTATAACTTGTTATATGTGTGATTGTTATGTATGCACATCTGATTTCATATGTATATAGTTTTCATTATGTGTTGCATTGCGGGCCTGTTTTTAAGTGTGGAATTAAAAGGTTACTCAGTACCGTAGTACTGAAGGGATTCCCTTGTGGGGCCCCTACCTATTCAATGGGCAGTGCCCTTGCAGGTCTTTTCAGGTGCTACTCAAGTGGGCAACGGGAAAGAGAGTAAGGAATTATCCGGTACCGTTAGGGTTTTCTCTTTCTCTTTTAAATTCCTGGTTTTAATGTTATGTTGTTACTGTAACCACCACTGGTGGATTTTATTCTTGTAAATGATTTGATGCGCTACTCTAATTTATGTATGTTGAATTTCTTTCAAATTTTATTTTATTTTTCTTAGCCTTAGCACTTGGTACTGGAACAGTATGAGTGAACCGGTTTGGTACTAAGTGTGGCGGTAATACTCCCAAAGTTCACGGTTTATTAATTTGCTTCTGCTAATTTCCTTTTAATTTATGAAATTTTTCAGTAGTGAATTATGGGGGTGTTACATGAGTTAAATGGGCTTGAATTAAGGGCAAACTCAGCTGGTTTAAGGATTGTATTTGATAGGTCTCCCTCCCTTATATATATCTCCTTGTGCACGCCTAATGCATAATGAATAATAGAATTTTTTGAACTCAGAATCTAACTAGCTAGGCCTGCGTGTATGCTCTCTTCCAAGTCTCATTCGATCAAGGAAAACCCAGGGTTCAATCTTCATCATTCGAGCCTTTGAATGATTGGTATCATTCAAAGTAACCTGCGACATACTTTGCAACTTGAATCGAGTATGACCTGCATCAAAACCAGATTTCTTCTTAAAGTTTCCATTGCTGGATTCTACAACTCAAGGAATAATCGATCCAACACTTCTCTCCCCTTTTATTCACATCAAATTTTGGTATCAAAGCTTGAAATTCCTTTGTTCTCTAGCACATGAAATAACAGGTTCCCTCCCTGAGTCCAACTAGTGGTTGCATCATTGCATGAGTTCTGCAAGAAAACCCTGAGAATAGACTGTGTTCTTTCCCTAATTCTTGCATCTTTAACCCATTCTTGAATCTTCAAGATCAATCTTGATTGAAGATCTTGAATTCTTACAACAATCTTGTTGTAATATTTTGCAGCCATACAACAAAATTCGTAATACCTTCGACCAGCATTTTCCTTCAAACAACCCAAACTCCACCTGTATGTTTGCTTGGTTCTAACTTCGAGCCTTTTCTTTTAATTCCCCCGTTCCTTGATCTTTTTTCCTCTCTCTCCATTTGTCTAATTACTCAACCGATTATCCATCCATTTCCATTCTTTTATCTCATGTGCCAACTCTGGTAAGAAACCACCCGACCTTGGTACCATATAGTCAGGTATGCAAGTTTGAAATTTTTTGTGTGTGCCTCAGCTTGATCCAGTCCATTTACTCTCCAATTCCAAGCCATACTATTCTTCTTTGTCTTATTCACATCTTCTATGGTGCACAACACTCAAATATTCAACTTGAGGATCTTCATGTGTTGAAGAAAACCCGATAGCATCATTATTTTATGTGGCTTGAATAAGGGTCACAAAGGATACCAACTTCTAGCCAACCTCCTTCATGCGTGCATGCTGTATTCTTGTGGCTGCATTTCCCTCATTTATACACGATCAAGACAACAGGTAGTTCTCCTCAAATTGTTTGTAAATTCAGCAAAATATTTCTACCTTATTTGGTTGCAGGGAAATTCCAGCACATACACACTTTGTGGAATTCTTTTGTGCAAAGAAAGAGGTTTGTGTCATCCTTCACTATAGCAAGTGAAGAAGTTCGTGCCTTGGTAGAGTCTATCAAGATTCTAACCATACGAATGGATGCTCAACTACATAATCAAACAACACTTCAACACCGACTACAATGTGTGGAAGCAAAACTAGCCGATCAAGAGGCGCATCGACCATGGCCAAATCGCATGGAGTCCACACACGATATTGTGGAAGGAAAAATGAAGCCTATCTTCCATGAAAAAGGTGGATGTGGGTATTCAAACATGCATCACAATGAATATAGAGAAGATGAGATGAGTTCCTTTGGCTCAAACAACCAAAGAAGGCCACATACATTCCAAGTAAGACATGCTTACAATGAAGATCAAGGTATTAAACTTGACCTTCCTGAATTTTATGGTGATTTGAATGTGAAATTATTCTTTGAGTGGCTGCATGAAATTGAAGCTATCTTTGAATTTATAGAGTATGATGATGAGAGAAAATACAAGCTAGCTACTCTTAAGTTCATTAAGTTTGCTAGAATTTGGTATGATAATTTAAAAAGAACAAGAGAAAGATAAGATAAGTCAAAGATAAAATCTTGGGAAAAACTTAAGAAACAACTAAGAAAAAAGTTTGTGCCTAGAGAGTATGAGCAAGATATATATGTAAAAATGATGACTCAAAGGTAAGGCTTATTTACTGTAGAAGAATACACTAGAGAATTTGAAAAACTAGCCCTTATTTGAGATGTTCAAGAAAGAACAGAACAAAAATGTGCTAGATACTTAGGTGGCTTGAATAACTTGATAAGAGATAAATTTGACATGTATTCTTATGATTCTCTTGATTAATTAATTAATTTGGCTTTAAAATTTGAAAGACAAACTAAATCAACCAAATCCTATGTTAAGTCTAATGTTTGAAATTCAACTAAACCTTATTCTAACACCTTTACACCTAAATCAACATCTTCATATGATAAAAAGAATAATCGAGATGATCACTACCACGGAAAGGGGTTTTAATAACGGTTATTTTATAGTTTTAATAACGGTTTTCAACCGTTATTGAATCGCCCGTTATTAAATCTTTAATAACGGTTCATAACCGTCATGAAAAATACACAAAACCCACGAATATGTGCGTAAACTTCATATTTAATAACGGTTTTTACTTAAAAACCGTTATTAAAACTCTAGTTTTTAATAACGGTTCTGATGAAAACCGTTATTAAAACGTAGGTTTTAATAACGGTTCTTATGAAAACCGTTATTAAAAACTAGATTTTTAATAACGGTTTTCATGAGAACCGTTATTAAAACAAGGTTTTAATAACGGTTTTTATAAGAACCGTTATTAAAACTCCACTTCTTTTTTTTTTGCAGTTTTGTTCCTGCCCACATACACAGTTACCAAATCTGTATGTTAAAACAATTACCAAATCTGCAATGTAAAACAACATCAATTCATACCAAATCTGCAATCACACCATAATTTCAATCAATCTATAATTGGTATGCATGTCTCAATACACCAACTATACTTGCAATAAAATTAGTGGGCATACCACAACTTGGTAGCTCTACACCCCAAAGTAAAGAGGTCACATATCTAGGCTGGTAGACGAAATACAAACCTACAAATGCATGTAGAATATATAGATCGCTACCGAATGAATGAGTGCACGTGCTTGGCCTCTAACTTCATCAATTTGATCAACATTATATTGCTGGCCTCGTGCATAGTCATCGGTGAAAAACTACAACACCCATGTTTCAATTAATATACAGTTAGCCATTAGGTATGTCATGATTCATTAATAGAAAAATATGGAAAAGCAAACATACATGGCTTGGATCTATGTTGACCAATCTATTCTAGACTATAAGATCCATTGCTCGTCTTCTTCACTTGAACCCTTAAAAACTTCAATTTCATCATCATCATCTAAGTTCCTTTGTCTCGAAGATCTTCAATTTTGGAGGTACCTGAAGCTCTTATCTCATCCATAACTACAATAAAGAGATAAACAATAGAGGAAAAACAATTCTGATAAAAGTAAAAACTAAAATAAATGAAAACATGTATTACCCTACATACAAAATAATACAAAGGTAGGAAACATATGTTACCACTATAATCAAGAGGTTATATAACACCATCATACCCTAAATTAAAGGTTCAATTTGTAAAAAAGGCCCTAAAAAGGTTGTGTCACAAAAAAACCTAAATTTAGAGGCCAAAACGGCCTTTTTTGGGGTCCGATATTGCCCAAACCGGCTCCGCCATTTTCCATGTTGTAGATCTCGAAAAAATACCCAAAATAGCCTCCTAGATCACCTAAATCCGAGGCCGCATGAAAAAGTTATGACCCTCCAAAGTTTACAGTTGAATCTAGCTCTAAATAACCTCAATAATGTCTTCTCTTTTGTTTATTATGGTTGTAGCTCTAAATAATATTGAATCTATATTCTTCATACAACAATAATATGTAAAGCTCTCGGCCAACACATGCATTTGTTAATATATAACAATAACGCAACAAATTCAACAACAAACAGCAAAATTTTCAGCCAACACATTCAACAACACATTTTCGAACGAAACCCTGGCGACATGCATTTATATAAGTAGATAAAAAGTTACGAGAGGAAGAACAAACACATACATAAACTGAGCTAGCTACAAACACGACGGTCAGAATGTTGAGAGAGGCAAGGGCTTCAAACACAACGGAGGATGAAGGTGCAAGTGCCAGCTAGCTTCGGAACAATGGCAGAGGTGTGGCGGTGCGAGGGTTTTCTTTACTTGAGAGGAGCCTGGTGGTGCGAGTTGGCGGTGCGAGGGTTTGCAAGGAGAAGGAAGGAGAGCAAGAGAACGAAAGTGCAGAGAGTCTGAAAATTTTGGCACGAAACAGAACCGAGCGAGAAATAAAAGTTTGATTTTGGGGTTTTAATAACGGTTCCTCAGAGAACCGTTATTAAAACATCTTTTAATAACGGTTCCTGGAAGAACCGTCATTAAAAGCTTATGACTTTTGAAAACGGTTCTAATATGAACCGTTATTAAATCTTCTTTTAATAACGGTTTATATAAAACCGTTATTAAAACATCCGTCCAAATTTTAACGTTGCCCTTTTAATAACGGTTTTTAACTAGAACCGTTATCAAAACTTCCCGCCGATTAATTTTCACGCGTTTGACAACGGTTTTCGAACTACTGTTATTAATGTCCCGTTATTATTTCCCGTATTTGTAGTAGTGGATAAAGGTAAAAAACAAGGTAGTTGAAATGGAAAATAAACAATATTTTAAATGTAAAGGATATGGACACTTTGCTAGAGATTATCCTAACTAAAGAGCCTTAACCTTGCATGAAATAGAAAACATGGAACCATGTAGTGATGATGAGAACTTAGAAATTGAATCTCCTAATGAATTCTTAACCATGGATGAAGAAGAAGGAGATCTATTTTTTTTAATTCAAGGAGTGTTACAAATCCAACCTACTATGACACCTACTCAAAGAGAGAAAAGTTTTAAGAATAAGTGTAAAATAGGTGATATGGTTTGTAGACTCATTATTGATAGTGGTTCATGTAAATATATTTCTAGTGAAGCAATGGTTAAGAAACTTGGTTTAGAGACTACTAATCATCCTAAACCCTATTCTTTACAATGGCTAAACAAATACAAAGGAGATAAAGTAAATAAAACAACCTTAATCACATTTTCTATTAGAGATTACCATGATGAAGTTCTATGTGATGTTTTATCTATGGATGCTTGTGGATTACTTTGAGGAAGACCATGGAAATATGATAGAAACTCAACTCATGATGGGGGTAACTAATGAATATATGGTGAAAAAGGAAAATCAATTGTATAGATTGACACCTTCTTTGTATGATCATATGTCTTTAAGTGATGACAAAAATAGATTATTTTTACATGAAAAGGCTGTGGAAAAATGCATAGAAGAAAACATAATTTCTTATGCTTTAGTTTCTAAAGATTCTAACCCTGAGAAGTAAAAAATTAAAAATCCTAATCTAGTTAAGTTGCTTGATGAATATATTGATGTATTTCCTAATGATTTACCTCCTAGTTTACCACCTAAAAGAGGTGTAAAACATGTCATTGATCTTCTTCCTGATATACCTATTCTAAATAAACCAGCTTATAGATGTAACCCAAAGGAAGCTAAGGAATTATAGAAACAAATCCAAGAGCTTATAGATAAAGGATTTGTGAGAGAAAGTATGAGTCCTTGTAGTGTTCCTACTTTACTTGTGCCTAAAAAGGATGTTACTTGGCGTATGTGTATAGATTCTAGGGTAGTGAATAACATTACTATCAAATACTGTTTTCCTATGCCTTGGTTAGATGATAGGCTTGATGAACTCTCTGGTGCACACGTATTTTCCAAAATATATTTGAGAAGTGGTTATCATCAATTAAGGATTAGAGATGGAGACAAATGGAAAATTGCTTTTAAAACTAAACATGGTCTCTATGAGTGGATGGTTATGCCTTTTGGGTTATGTAATGCACCTAGCTCATTTATGAGACTTATAAATGAAGTTCTATGACCTTTCCTTAGTGATTTCATTTTTGTATATTTGGATGATATTCTTGTGTATAGTGAAAATGGTTATGATCACCTAGTGCATTTGAGGATATTGTTTGATAAGCTAAGGAAAGCTAAACTATATGAAAAACTTGAGAAATGTGATTTTATGCTTCCAAGTGTAGTTTTCCTAGGCTATATTATTAGTGGAGAGGGTATTAAAGTAGATCCTAATAAGATTAAAGCTATCAAGGAATGGCCTATCCCTAAAAATGTTCTTGATGTTAGAAGTTTCCATGGATTAGCTAGTTTCTATAGAAAATTCATTAAGGATTTTTCTACTTTATTTCTGTCAAGTGTGTGCGTATTACAATGTATTGGCCTATATATATATGTACACAGAAACCGTATACGATACAAAAATACATACGAACGACACAGGCCTGTCATGGATGGGCGATACTGACTTTGGGCCAAAATAATAAGATACCGAACAGCCCAAATCAAACAACACCCAACGTGAAGTGTCGACCAGCCCAAATGTAGCCATCCACAAAATGACCCAAAATAAAATTAAGCTTAAGGATTAATTTCCCATCAGCTACAAAAACTATAGCTAATCATGGTCATTAAGGATTGATTAATCCACAATCCAGCTAGTCCCATTTAAGGACCGGGTGGCGGATTATACAACCGTCCTAATTCCCATTATCCATTCCGACCGGCGAATGCATCATATGGGATTACAAAATATATAAGAAAAATTACATAATCTGTACACTCCAAACATATTCTGCACTCCTCAGCAATTATGTCCAAGTCTACAGAATCCATATGCTGCAATATTATCCTATTAATTCAACAAATAAGATAAACAATTATAAGTAATTAATTCACAACAATTTTCAAAATTACTTAAATATAAATTCATAGAATTCACATCATTCCCCTCTTCTTGGAAAGGTTTCGCCTCTGAAACCTGAACAAGTCCCAGAAATGGACTAAGGTCTGCCACATTGAAAGAATTACTCACATTTCCAAATTTAACAGGTAAATCAATTTTATAAGCATTATCATTAATTTTCTCTAATACAGTAAATGGTCCATCCCCTCTAGGATCCAATTTTGATTTTCTAAAATTTGGAAACCTTTCTTTCCTTAAATGAACCCAGACTAAATCTCCAGGTTTAAAAATCATCTTTCTCCTTCTTTTATTAGCATGTTCAGCCATCTGTTGTACCTTCTTATTAATTTGTTGCCTTACAGTCTCATGTAATCATTTTATACTTTCAGCTCTAGATTCAGCATCAAAATTTTGCAAGTCAATATGAGGTAAAGGACTCAAATCTAATGGAGTTAATGGATTAAAACCATACACAATCTCAAAAGGAGTTTTATTAGTTGTAGAATGTAAAGTCCTATTATAAGCAAATTCCACTTGAGGTAAAACATACTCCCATTGTTTAAGATTCTTTCCAAGGACAACCCTCAACATGTTTCCCAAAGTTCTATTAACCACCTCAGTTTGACCATCAGTTTGAGGATGACAAGTTGTAGAAAATAATAATTTAGTCCCTAATTTTCCCCACAAAACTTTCCAAAAATGGCTTAAAAACTTAACATCCCTATCTGAAACTATAGTCTTAGGAATTCCATGTAACTTAACCACATTAGAAAAAAATAATTCAGCCACTGTTACAGCATCATTTGTTTCATTACAAGGTATAAAATGAGCCATTTTACTGAACCTATCTACTACAACCATTATTGAATCTTTAGCTCTATTAGTCCTAGGTAATCCTAAAACAAAATCCAGAGATACATCAACCCAAGGATGATTAGATACAGGTAAGGGGGTATATAATCCAAAAGGTTTTGAAGTAGTTTTTGCCTGCCTACATTTAATACAATTAACACAATGTTTCAAAACATCCTTTTTCATGTGTGGCCAATAAAAATGTTCAATTAAGACATCTAAAGTTTTCTGAGTTCCTAGATGTGCCATTAATCCACCACTATGTGCCTCTTGAATTAATAATCCTCTATAAGAGCATGCAGGAACACACAATCTATTTTCCCTAAACAAATATCCTTCATTAATAAAATATTTTCCTTGAGAAGAAACTTCACACCTTTTATATATTTCTTTAAAATCATTATCCTCTAAATATAATAGCTTAATACTAGAAAATCCTAATAAAGTAGTATCAGCAGCATTCAATAAAGCATATCTTCTAGATAAAGCATCTGCAACTATGTTATCACTACCTTTCTTATATTTAATTATGTAAGGAAAAATTTCAACGAATTCTATCCATCTACCTTGTCTCCTATTTAACTTTGACTGACTCTTTAAATACTTAATAGCCTCCTGATCTGTATTAACTACAAATTCTCTATGCCACAAATAATGTTGCTATACCTCCAAAGCCCTTACTAAAGCATACAGTTCCTTTTCATAGGTAGAATAATTCAATGTACTACCATTTAATTTCTCACTGAAATAAGCTACTGGTTTTCCTTCTTGAGAAAGTACAGCCCCTATTCCTAACCCTGAAGCATCACAATCTAATTCAAACATTTTCTCAAAGTCAGGAAGACTCAAAACAGGTGCTTGGGTTAATTTCTTCTTAAGTGTCTCAAAAGATTGTTGTTGTTCTAATCCCCAAATAAACCCATTATCCTTCTTTGTTATAGCAGTCAAAGGAGCAGCTATAGTACTAAAGTTTCTCACAAATCTTCTATAAAAAGAACACAGTCCATGAAAACTTCTTACTTCAGTTACACTTTTTGGTACAGGCCACTCTTGAATAGCCTTAACCTTTTCTTCATCTACAGACACACCTTCTTTTCCTACCAAAAATCCTAAGAAAACCACACTTTCCAAACAAAATCTAGACTTAGCTAAATTAGCATAAAGTTATTCTATTTTAAACACATTCAAGATAATCCTTAAGTGTCCCAAGTGTTCCTCTAAGGATCTACTATATATAAGTATATCATCAAAATAAACAACCACAAATTTCCCAATAAATTCCCTTAATACATGGTTCATAAGTCTCATAAAAGTACTAGGAGCATTTGACAACCCAAAAGGCATCACTAACCATTCATATAATCCAAAGTTTGTCTTAAAAGCTGTTTTCCACTCATCTCCTAGTTTCATCCTAATTTGATGATATCCACTCTTTAAATCTATTTTAGAAAATATAACAGCACCATGCAATTGATCCAACATCTCATCCAGTCTAGGAATTGGATATCTATACTTAATAGTTATCTTATTTACTGCCCTACTATCCACACACATCCTCCAACTACCATCCTTTTTAGGCACTAGTAATACAGGTACTGCACAAGGACTCATAGACTCTTTAATATATCCTTTACTTAACAATTCTGAAACTTGTCTTTTTAATTCCTTAACCTCTTCAGGATTGGCCCTATAAGCAGGTCTGTTTGGTATAACAGCTCCTGGAATAAAATCTATTTGATGTTCTATTCCCCTTAATGGAGGTAATCCACTAGGTATATCCTCAGGAAACAATTCACTATATTCTTCCAATAACATTTTCACTGTACTAGGTACTTCTTCAATTGTTCCTTTCTGACACTCATAACAGTCCTTAAAAACCATCAAGTATACATTAGCATTTCTTTTTATTGCCTTTCCTACATCCTTACCTTTAGCATAAAATCCAAAAGTTCTTTTCAGGTCCTTTGTACTAAAATCATTTCCCAAATTAGACTTAGATAACTCCTTATAATCAGATTTAATTTTAGTTTGATCCTCAAATATTTCCTTTGGAGTCATAGGTGCTAAAACAATCTTCTTATCATCCTTTTGTACTGTATACCTATTCTTATAACCATCATGTACCACCCTCCTATCATATTGCCAAGGCCTACCCAACAACAAGTGAGCAGCATGCATAGGAACTATATCACATAAAATAGAATCCTCATATTTTCCTAACTTTAAATTCACTAAAACCTGTTGACTAACCTTAACATCTCCCAACTCATTAAGCCATTGCAATCTATATGGTTTTGGATGTTTAGTAGTGGTTAATCCTAATTTAGATACCAATAGGGTACTAGCAGCATTAATACAACTACCACTATCTATAGCCATGTTAAAACACTTATCATCAATTAAACATCGAGTATGGAATATATTTTCCCTTTGTATAGCATTGGAATCAGGTAATTTATTACTATTTAAAGCTCTTCTAACCACAAAAAGATCCCTACTCACTGGTAGTTCTATTTCATCTTCTAGGTCACTATCATCCTTTCCAACTACATTAACCCCTTTTTCTTCTTCTTCAGATTCAGATTCAGATTCTACTTCCCCAGATTCTCTAATCAAAATATTTCTCTTTTTAGGGCATTCAGAAGCTATATGACCTAAGCCTCCACACCTAAAACATCTAATATCCCTTGTCCTGTTTGACCCATTTACAGGATTTTTCATCACATTCATACCCCTTTCAGACTTCTGTCCTGTCTTAACTTCATTGTTTCTTCCCTTAAACTCTACCTTACTATTATTCTTCCAGTTTCCAGAAGTATTTCCCCCAAAATTTCTCCTCATAGTAGTCTTAAACCCAATCCAGGGGGTTTATATTGCCTAGATTTCCTCAATTGAATCTCTATCTTAGTAGCTATATTCACCATTTCAGTTAATGTTCCACAAGGATACAGTTCTACCTTATCAGCTATATCTGAATTTAATCCACTCAGAAACCTAGCCATAGTAGCATCATCATCCTCAATAACTCCTGTCTTAATAATCAAAACTTCTAACTCTTTATAATAGTCATCTACTGATCTCACTCCCTGACTAATAGTTTGCAACCTTTTATGCAACTCTCTATAATAGTAGCTTGGTACAAATCTCTTTCTCATTAAAGTCTTAAACTCTGCCCAAGTCTGTATAGCAGGTTCCCCACACCTATGTCTAGTCAACACCAAATTATGATACCAAGAAGACGCATACTCAGTAAATTCTACTACAGCCACCTTAATTTTCTTTTCCTCAGAGTAATTGTGACACTCAAATACCAATTCTATTTTTCTTTCCCATTCAAAATAATAATCAGGGTCATTCCTTCCATTGAACCCCGGTATGCTAAGCTTAAGATTATTTAAATTCCTATCTATGAATTCTAATTCCCTATCCTGCCTATTGTTCTGTCTAGGCATCCTATCACTATTATGGGATATTTGATCTTCTAACTCCTCTAGATTAGCTATAGGTGGAATTCTAGTCCTAGGATCCATTGGAGCCCTCCCTAAAACTCCTGCTTGATTAGTTTCAATTCTGTTATGTTGCAACTCATAAAGTCTTACTTCCTGTTCCCCTAATCTTTGTTCTAGGTTAGCAGATAAAACAGCAAATTGTGTAGTCATTTGTTCTTGAAAAGTCCTAAGGGTTTCTAGAAGGTCATTACTAGACACAGATTGATTCACTGACTGGCCATTATTAGACATGATGAAATTCAATAGTAATTGACAATCAACACAGCAGTAATTTTAATCACAGAAGCAACTGATTCAAGAATCTCAGATAACAGACACACAGTATGCCACAAGAATATGGTCGCATTAATATTAACAGTAATAACAACAGTAAAATTTACCCAGAATGACTCAATGCCTATGATAATTTGACAAGACTAATTCAACAATATGAAATAAGTAAAAGGGAACGATATTTCCGCGTCTGCTTAAGCAATTAGTTCAATTATTTAGGGTGCCCCTCTTCCTGGAGGTCTATCCCCTTTCTTGAAACCAAGATAGTTCGTCGGTTGTGATTTCAACCTATATACTTATCAACAAATAGATAATTTGTCGAAGATTGGAAATTAAGTATAGCAGATAGTAGTATTAACAAAGAAATTTACAAGTCGAAGTTACCAACAACAGTCTGTCGCACTGTCAGTCAAGATTCAAGTTCTTGATCAAACCCTAGGTCGATTAGGGTTTTTTTTTCTTCAGACTTTCAAATAGTGGACCAAGAATTCTTTAATCGCCGGTTTGAAAGCGACAAGAATCGATACTGAGTTCGTCGCTGCAAAACCTTAAAATTTCACACCTCAAACTAGGGTTAGCAAAATACAGAAATCGAGTCAACAAAAAGGAAGAAAACTTAATCAGTAATACAGAAACTACGAGCACTCTAGAAAATCGAGGCTCTGATACCAAATGATGGAAACCGGTTAGGGTTTCGCAAAGGATCGAAGATTTAATCGAGCGCAACGTTCGACTTTCGCCGACACAGCCTAAGGAAAACTTTCCAAAGGAAGAACCACAGTTTCAGCAGCACAATTGATTCAATGGCAACTGAATTTAGAAGGTGAATGATCTAGATCGATAAAGATGAGAACGAGACAGAACCAGAGAAGAAGCGAATGAGAGAATCGCCAAGAGAGAGAAGAAGTCGAGAGAGATCGAGAAAAATATCAACTGAACTTTATTTCTGTCAAGTGTGTGCGTATTACAATGTATTGGCCTATATATATATGTACACAGAAACCGTATACGATACAAAAATACATACAAATGACACAGGCCTGTCATGGACGGGCGATACTGACTTTGGGCCAAAATAATAAGATATCGAACAGCCCAAATCCAAACAACACCCAACATGAAGTGTCGACCAGCCCAAATGTAGCCATCCACAAAATGACCCAAAATACAATTAAGCTTAAGGCTTAAGTTCCCATCAGCTACAACAACTATAGCTAATCATGGTCATTAAGGATTGATTAATCCACAATCCAGCTAGTCCCATTTAAGGACCGGGTGGCGGATTATACAACCGTCCTAATTCCCATTAGCCATTCCGAACGGCGAATGCATCATATGGGATTACAAAATATTTAAGAAAAATTACATAATCTGTAGACTCCAAACATATTCTGCACTCCTCAGCAATTATGTCCAAGTCCACAGAATCCATATGCTGCAATATTATCCTATTAATTCAAAAAATAAGATAAACAATTATAAGTAATTAATTCACAACAATTTTCAAAATTACTTAAATATAAATTCATAGAATTCACATCAACACAGGTCTTAGGAAATCCTCAAGTTGTTGGTAATCACTAGAACTTCGTTTGAAGAGAAGTCCTTAATGTTTTTTTTCTTTTAAAAACACAATTACATAATATTGAATTTGGTAAACTAAAAATTATTTTGTAGTTATAATGGTGTAATTACGAATTGAGGAGGTAGGATAAAGAATTTGTTACATCCATGTTAAATTTTCTATTTTTTATTAAGAAAATGGCATTTAACTCAATTTTGTGAATAGTTGGACATGCATAGATGTTATTTATCTTTGGATCTTTTATATCTTCAAACTTATCAGAAGTAACTTTTATGGTTGATTGAGGGTAACTTCAATGAAATAATGTACCACTTTGAGAAATAATAAGGAGGTGTAATATATGATTATATGTGGCATAATGCTGTAACAACTATAATAAATGGATGTAAGAGGGTAAGAAATTCCATCACAAAGGGTGTACCTATAGACCATCATACAAAGCAGCAAAGTGAATATCATTCCCTCATAGATTAGGGAGTACACTACACTGGAGGGTAGGATATACTATATCATAAACAAAAGTAAAGTGTATGTATTGCAAGATTTTCAACCTAAATATAGAGGACTAAGGGCCTCAATTTTATATTAGTGTTAAAGATGATCATAATAGGAAGGAATATAGGAGAGGGCATCTCAAACCACCACATAATACAATATTCATTACACTATAGCTTGAAAAATTTTATATTGTACCAATACTTATCCTCTCACTTGGTCTCACTTAGGGTGAGACATACTCCTAGGCTATCACCATCCCAATACATGATCCTTGGCAATTTCACTTACTAGGATTTCATGTGTTAATTCCAAAATCCAAAGATGTTTCGATGCAATTTTAACAAAAATTTTATTCTCTCTACTAGATTTAACCTTATTCAAGCTTCATCCACCTAGGTCAATATTTATTGTGGCAAGGAATCAACAATCAACAAGAAACTAAGCACATCAAAAGTAAAATACCCATTCAATCACAAATAGTACTCTCACATTTTGATCATTACATCACTAAGATCAGTTCAATCCTCCTCACAAGAAGGAATCAACTTATGTTGATTTTAATTTCATAAATAGAGAATGAACGATAATAGTAAGGAGAAGAGAAATTGCGTAGAATGGAATAGAGTAAACCATTTTATAGCTTAACCTTCTCTTACTCCTCCTTTAGTTAAGCTAAAGTACCATTTGTTTACTCATCCTTTTTCTCAGTCTCTCTCTATTTTTCAATCTAACTTTTCTTATTTCTTCTCATCCTCCTCCTCTTTATCTCAAACTCCACCATTTTTTTACTTGCAGGCATGCATAATAAACAACAATAGAGGTTTAGGGTGGCACATAAATTCAAGAGAACTCATGGAAATACGATGGGGCACTAGATATTAAGGGGCCATTTAGAATTATAAGATCTAGTTACCAATTATAGTCATTCTACAAAAAACAATATAAACATGAAAACTTTGGTTCTACTCATGATCTAGCAGTATAATTTCTCTTATAGAGTGTCTCACATTGTATCATTTCATAGACTACCAGCTTGTTCTATCTTACACATTACCTTTTTGTTATATCTCTTTTATAGAATAAAAACAACCAATTTTAGGTCACAAAACGTAGTGCTTTAATCATTTGGAATGAAAATGCCAAGATTTCCTTATGATAAAAGTGAAATTTCTCTCAATTATGATAAAAGTATAGGAGATAGATGTCTGCTTTTCTCCTAGTAGGGAATATAAATAGTTATTTTGAATTTGCTATTAAAGATATTTGCGAGATGAGAGACAAATATTATTGTAGGAAAGATAGACTACAGTGAGGAGATTATCATACCAACATTATTTGCATGTGGGGTTTGTACAAAGGTAATTGTACACTATTGAAATAATGACTTAACTCACCTACTGCTTTTTAGTTTTCATTTTAGTACACATTATTTCATTCTATTACTATTTTGGCTTTGTTTGGTAAGTTGTTGCTGAATTGAAATAAAATAAATGATGTATATTAATTACGTTAACACTCTTTATTTTTTTGATAATATATTTTTGAAAATTGTGATAGAATGCTAGTATTAAGTTTTCTTGGAAGTAATGGTTTACGTGAGCTGAAATTAAGTAACTTTGCCATATCTTATCTGCCAATTTCCTCCTTTTTTTTCAAGATATCAATTTCTATCTTGCTCCTCATTCATCATGTTCATACTTTTATGTTTCTTGACTTGTTCATATTTATTCACCAATATACTTCCCTCACAACCAGAGTTTTTCCAAAAGCTGATGGATTTGTTTATGGTGTGCAAGGATCTAGAAAATTCTAACGGTCTTCTTATGATTTATAAGATAGTCAAGGGCATTAGTGAGTATTTAATTTGGTTGCTCATTATATTGTGTGTACTCCATTATTTGTATTTTCATGTTCTCTTATTGTGATCATTTTATTTTCAGCTGAATATGATTATAGACTATGTTTGCAGGCATTTGTTTACTCTCAGGTGCACAAAGTCTCACTTGTTGCATTTTGTGAAGATCGTTGCTTGAAATTGTTTGATCACCCTTTTATTGACTCACTTTATAGTGTATATCAAGAACCAAAAGTATGGGACTTACCCAGTGCATGAAAGTAAAGAAATCTTGCAAAAGAATTCATTGAATGTTTGTCTTATTTAATATTTATATCATACAGGTTGAGGTCATGCCTTTAATTTAACATCTCTATGTTAAATGTTATATGGCATGAAAGAAATTTTACCTGCAATATATTTTGTTAATGCTTGTCATGAATGTAGGAAATAAATTAGAAACTGAAGCTGATTAATCACATACACTTTAAAAGAACTGAGAATATTTTAACTATTGCCGCAGTTTTTGGTAACTATTTATTGTGTAAGATTGGTTGGCCAATTCAATCTACAACAAGAGTGTATTCTTAAACTTAATTCTACCTTTTCTTTGTGACAATTATGGACTATGGTCTTTGACATTGCTTTATGCTGCATTGTTGATTTCAATATTATATACAATTTTGCAGAAAAATGATATTCTACGACACTATTGAGGGAGTGGACAAAACTTTGAGGCCATATTGGTCAAAAACAACTAGTGATCATGCTAATGTTGTGCAAGCTGCTCCATATATGCTTGAACTCATCCCCATTGGGACTTCTAAAGGGAATGGCATAAACGAAAAGACTATTATGGCTTCAGGAGCTAAATAACTAATTATTTTGTACTACACAATGATAATTATATATGGTATAATTAATTTTATATCAGGATAAATTGCTACTATAGGTGAATAAATTGTTACTACAAGTGGATATTGTAGTAATAGATAATATCAATAAATCTTATACGTTTCGGTAAAGGTTTTACCAACAGATATAGACATACATACATACATACATACATACATACATACATATATACATACATACATACATACATATATATATATATATATGTATGTATGTATGTATGTATGTATGATATTTACAGGGTTAAAATATGTATAACCAATAATATATATGTTGGCAATAGTTTTCCATAATAGATATAATATTATGGTTAATACTTTTAGTTACAGATATGGTCAATTCCTTTTATCACAGATATAATTTTGTAGATAATACTTCTAGTCACATATATAATTTTGTCGATAATAATTTTAGTCACTGATATTATTTTGTGGATAATAGTTTTAGTTATAGATATTAATTGGTAAGTAATACTTTTAGCCACATATATTATTTTGTGATTAATACTTTTACTTAAAGATATAAGTGAGGGTATAAGTTTTACAAACAGAAAAATCTATATTATTCCTAACATATCATACATATCTATGGTTAAAACTTTTAAGTACAGAGTTTTAACCCACAGTTTTGTCAAAAAAATTTCTAGTGGTAAAAGCTTTTGCCTGTAGAAAAATAGGTTTTACAAATAGATAAGGCTCTGTTGGCACAAATCAATTATTTTATAGTGTTGGTAAGTTCTCTCTTTCCCTTCAATTGTAAGCTCTAAAATTATTAAGGTTTTGTGTGAAATTCTAAGTTAAATATGTGTTGTTTTAACATTTTAAAAGTTGAGATTTTCACATATTGGAATGTCTGGGTTAAGGGAAATTTTACCTATATCAAATAAATGATTCTTGCTTTTAAAATAATTTATGAGCAGTCCTAAATGATATGAGTTCCTTTTAGTTGATTCTAAATGTTGTCATGAATATATATAGCTTGCATAAGTGATTGGGATGGATAGACTATATACTCTGAGTAAAACCATGAAAATTGATAATAATAATAGGGTATAATCATTGAATGTTGTGATATGCAAGTTAATTCAGTTGAAAATGTGTTAGAATATGCTTATATATTTTCTAATGTGGTTAATAATGATTTATAAGTATGAATCTACTTGATATTAATAGTTTGATGTTGTTATAAGGCAAACCAATCGACAAGTTAGGTTAAATAGATCGATTGGTTCCTAGAGTAGTTGATTGGTTAACCCAACACATCGACTGGTGAGCTTGCAATGATGTAGAAGCAAATGGTCAAGAATTAGTATTTTTTTTATTATGAAACCTATTAACCTCTATTTATAGAGGATATCCTATAAATTCAAATACAAATGGATGACTACATTACTAGTTAAGGACAAAACTTGCAAAACAAGTCGCTTGCAATAGAGTTGTGTGCATGATATGCATGGAGGGAAAAATACGTTGCATGGAAGGATTGAGCATGGAATATGCATGAAGATGCTGTAGTTAACACTTTGGCTATGTGATATTGATTATTATCACATTGATTTTAGTTAAAAAGATAAGAAAGTTGAATTAGGCAAAGAGTAGCTTAATTCTATCTGTTAAGGTTATCTTATTCTATCTTATGAGATGTGATTGGAGTAGGGAGCAAGAAATTGTTTTATGTGTCAATTCTTATCAAATTTTTATGAGTATTATCTTATAATATTAGGAAGGTGAAATGGCTATAAAAAACCATAAAATTACATGACACAAAGGGAGATGAAATTGACTTAAATTTGTAAATTTTTGCTTGATTGAATTCTATGTGAATTCTTCTCACTTTTAATCAATTTAGTGTGAGTGATTAGTATTGAAATCCCTAATCTCTTTGTTTGTGTGAAGTAGATATTAAGATATATCCGTCAAACCCTCTACAAACCCATGCCATTCCAGCCTAAAATATCATATACAATCACCATCATCATCTTCTTCAACCTATTTTTCTTACTTAGTTTTATCTATTTCCAAAATTAAGATATTATTATTATTATTATTATTATTATTATTATTATTATTATTATTATTATTATTATTATCATATGATCATCCACAACATCTTAAATTTATAATCTAGGTAAGGGAGGAAGAAATAAGAGTATCATGGAGTTGTTGATCCTCAAGGAGTTGAAGATGATTGAAGCTATCAAGAATAAGAAAGTATGCTATGCCTTGGCATTAAGAGAAGTTCAACAAGGGGAGTGTGCTAATATGGATCCAAAATTACAATAAGTGTTGAGAGAGTGTGTAGATATTTTTATGGATGAGTTGCCACCTAGATTACCTCCTTTCATAGGTATCGAGAATTATATTGATTTTATGTTAGGAGTTCTATTACCAAACAAACCAGCTTATCAATAAAATCCATAGGAGTTTAAAGAGTTATAGAGATAAGTGCAAGAGTTGTTGGATCGAGGCTATATTTGAGAGAGCATGAGTCTATGTAGTATACATTCTTTATTGGTGCCTAAGAAGGATAGTATGTGGATAATGTGTATTAATTCTAGAGCACTCAATAATATCACAATCAACTATAGATTTTCGATGTTAATATTAGATGATATGTTAGATGAGATGTGTGGAGCATAGGTGTTTTCTAAGCTTAACCTTAGGAGTGGATACCATCAAATGAGGATAAGGGAAGGGGATGAATGGAAGGCAGCTTTCAAGACTAATTATGGGTTATAGGAGTGGTTGGTGATGCCATTTAGGCTATGTAATGCACCAAGTTCATTTATGAGGTTGATAATCGAAGTACTTAGGCCTTTCCTTGGATTCGTTTTTGTTGTATACCTTGATGATATTTTAATATATAACAAGAGTGAGTTCAAACACATGCAGCATTTGAAGAGAATATTTAATAAACTTAGGGAGGTGAAGCTCTATGGTAAAAATGGAGAAGCGTGATTTTATAATGAAGAGTGTGGTTTTCCTTGGCTATATTGTGAGTGGAGACAGTATTAGAGTTGATCCTTATCAAGGATTTATACATAATTGTATCATATATTACATAATTGATGAAGAAGGGAGAGTTCTAGTGGAATGAACATACAATAAAAGCTTTTGAAGACTTGAAGATAAAGCTTTCAAATACGCTGGTATTATCTTTACCTTGCTTCCATAAATTATTTGAATTAACCTATGATACTAGTGGTGTTAGTATTGGAGGGGTACTTTCACAAGAGAAGAGGCTGATTGCATTTCTTAGTGAAATTTTAAATGGTGCAAGACACAATTATTCAACTTATGATAGGGATTTTTATGCAATTTCTCATTGTTTGGAAACATGGAGTCATTATTTGAGACCCAAGCCTTTTGCACTTCACTCAAATCATGATAAATTAAAGTATCTACATGGTTAAAGAAAATTGAGTCCAAGACATGCCAAGAGGATTAGTTTTTTACAAACATTTGTGTTCTCTACAATTCATGTGGATGGCAAAGAGAATTTCGCTGAGTATGCATTATTAAGGAGGACTATGATACTCACAATAATGGATGCAAAGATTTTGGGGATTGAGATGTTGAAAATTCAATATGCCATTGATGATGATTTTTCTTTTATTTTCTAAGACTACAAGAAACAAGGAAGTTATGGAGCTTACTTCAAGATGGATTCATATTCAATCAAAACAAATTGTGTGTGCAAAATACCTCAATTCAAGATTTTCTAATCAAAGAAGTGCATGAAGGAGGTATTATAGGAAACTTTAGATTTCATAAAACTTTAGAGTTATTGCAAGAACATTTTTATTAGCCAAGAATGCAAAGGGGAGTGTAAACCATGGTTGTCAGGTGTGTTATATGTCAAAGGAGAAAGATTTTATTTCACTTATATATACCTTTATTTGTTCCTACTCAACCATGAGAAGGATTTAGTATATAATTTATTTTTGTATTTCCTAGAACATAAAGAGGCAAAGATTCTATCATGGTGATGGTGGATCGATTTTCCAAGACGGTTAATTTTATTCCATGTAACAAGACTGATGATGCTACTCATATTGTGGATTTTTATTTCAAGGAGATCGTGAGATTGCATGAGATTCCAAGGAGTATAGTTTTAGACAGAGATGTGAAGTTCATAAGTTATTTCTAGAAGACATCATGGCATATGCTAGGAAAAAAGCTTATATTTAGTACATCACATCATCCTTAAATAGATGGTCAAACCGAAGTTACTAATAGAAATTTGGGTATTTTGCTAAGGGGATTGGTGAGTAAGATTCCCTAGGATTGGGATGTTAAGTTAGCACTTGCAGATTTTGCTTACAATAGGACTCCTCCAACTACAACAAGCTCTAGTCCATTCGAGATAGTATATGATGTTAATCCATATATACCGACTGATATAGTACTATTGAAGAAGGGGGAAGTGAAAAATTATGATACACAAGAGAGAGTGGATTTCTTTTAGAAAGGTAATCAACAAATCAAGAACAAAATTGAGAAGGAAAATGAAGTATACAAGATAAGAGGAAATAAGCATAGGAGTCAACATGTATTTCAACCTAGAGATCTAGTATGGTTACACTTAAGAAAGGAGAGATTTCCTAATCAAAGGAAAAATAGGCTTATTCCAAAGGTATATGGTCCTTTTAAGGTAATTACAAAATTTGGCAAAAGTGCTTATGAACTAGATTTGCTAAATTCATATGGTATGGTGTCTATAACATTCAATGTTGGAGATATAAATCCTTACTATGGAGATGAAAATTTAAGGGCGAATTCAACTTAATAAGGGGATAATGATGTAAGAGAAAATGCTTAAGAATTAGCATTTATTATTATGGAACCTATTATCCTCTATCTAGAAAGGATCCCATACAAATTTAAAGACAAACAAATGACTACATTACTAGTTATGGATAAAACTGGATGATAAAGACCTAGATAATGAATAAGCAAATATGAATAATTAGATAAGGATGGAAATGGTTGGATGAGAAGAAAGGATAAAAGCTAACTTATATACTTGGTTAATGGATTAAGTGACTAATTGGTTGGTGAATAAAATGTTGGCTGGATGATTGACCTGTGTTAATATATGAATAAGGCAATAGTATAATCTAAAGGATTGAGTAACTTGGAAATAAACCCTTGTGGTTTCTTGGATTTAATATGCTATTACATGTGTCAATATATGTTTGATTATGATGTAAAATAAAGCATGATATTTTTTGCATTGTTTGAGTTATGTGTGATAGCATGTCCTAGTGTACTCTTACCATTAAGTATGTATCATTAGCATGACGCATGTCATATATTATACCTATGAATGATAGAATTTGCTTATTTATGTGTCCATTGAGGGAGAAAATTAACATACTTAGTACGTAGCGTACTTAAGTGCCCATTTTCTCCATTACATGCTCATTCCCACAAGCAAAGGGCCTTATGCAGATTTTTAAGGATAGCCAGTGAAGGGCCTACCTTATTCTAGGTTCGGGACATGAGAGTATGGATGTTTGGAGATATTATGGGGTCCATGGCGGACCATGGTTCTAATTTTGTTATCATTCCATACCTTTATTTTAGTGTAACCCCATACTTTATCTACTAGTATTTCTGTAATGATTTTATTAGGGACTGTTGAGGTCCTTCAATGTAAATAATATTTCAAATTGTTTATGTAATTTACATTCACACACTCTATTGTACTAATTGTATTGGTTGGTTTTAGCCTTATATCTGATATAGGGTAAGTGGAGGATGTCTATCCTATGTCAGGTACAGTGGTCATACCTCATTTTTCCTAGGTGTATTTTAGCTTCCACACTGTTTTAAATGAATTTTTTTAGTGAAAAATGGAGGTATTAAAATTTTCTAATATTATAATTTTTTAAGTGATCACAAATCATAGATTAAATCCATAAAAATTCAATTAAGTGTTTCCAAGTGATAACACCAAATACATCACAAGGCATAAAATCCACCAATTGGGTGTTTTCAAGTAATAACACCAAATACATCATAAGGCATAAAATCCACCAATTAGGTTTTTCCAAGTGATAATATAAACCTCAATTAAATTCCAATTTTCATCATTACAATTCTTATTAATTCTAGGGCAATCATGGTTGAAATCGGAATTTAAATATTGTAATCACATGGAGACATTAACCTAAGAGGCCTAAAAGAGTATCAACAATTAACAACCAACTAAGCGGCATACAAGTGGACTATTCAACCAATCCCTATAACCAATAGATTGGTCTATTCATATAAGACCTGAACCAAAATAATACTAATGAACCAGTTAACTAGCTGGTCTCATTGATCAATTATTCATATAAAACCAGTTGACAAGTTTGGCCCTACCATTTGATAGGTCTAAGCATATACTAGATCATTTTGGCTTCAAGGTCACAAGTCGATGGGTTTAGTGAAATTATCAACACTTCATAGAAACTAATCTACTGGTTCTTCGAACCAATCAAAAATTTTAAATTGTGCAATTACTCACACAACTAATTGATAGGTTCAATGAATTAATTAACTGGTCTATGTGAAGCATCAACTAGACTTGCGATGCACACACCTAAAATTTACCTTATTAATCCTAGCATGCTTCTATGTCATAAAATATAAAAAATACATGATGCACACATAGAACCACATGGATACATGATAATATAGGCATTTAAACAAATCATGTTCAAACTATCAATTATTAGCTTTAGGAAGAGATTATATCACATGCTCAAATTCTAGGATACAATTAGACCATGCTCACAAAAGACACACCAATAGCATGAAACCTCAATACGCAATAGAACCTCATTCATATTAAAGATATGAATGTCTTACTTTTGACTAATTCTTTTAGCACAAAACTTCTACTTGATAGATACCTAGCTAGACCTCAATTCCTAATAGAATAAAATTCAAAACCATTAAAAATGCCTTTCAAAAATCCATTAAAAAATCAAGGAAGAATTAAAAGAAGAGTATAAGAAAAAAACACAACCCAAACATTTCTAAGAAATAGAATGCCAAGGAAAAAGAAAATAAAATCTTCAAACTTTCTCAAACCTTAATACTTCTTTGCATAAAAGAAATAAGGGAGGACTAAAGCCAATATTAGAAGAAGAAAAGGGAGGAAAATGCTCAACTAAAGAATGAAGGAATCCAAAGTAAGCCTCTTTTTCTCATAGAGAGGAAAAAAGAAGAAAAATGGGTATTGCTCAACACTTAGCAATTTTCCACCAAGGAAAAGGAGAAAGGAGTAAGTACAACAAATGAGAAATGAAAATAGATCAGGAATAGAGGTTATAGAGGTGAAGGCTAGTTGATACTCACATAAGAGAGAGAGATGATAATGGTATGGTTGAGTGTGGGCAATTAAGAAGTAAGGAGAAACATGATGGAGTGATAGTGGTTGAATGAAGTCAGGAATGGACATGGAAGTAGGTTGGTGAGTGAGGGAATAGGCGCATGAATTCAACCATGTAGATTAAGTGCCACAAGAGAGAGAGAGAGAGAGATGAGGGATAAGAGATAAGGTGATGCATGTCTCAAAAAGTTCTTTTTGGGAATATTTAACTAAATAAAATCATAGAATGATCACAATAATGTGAAAATACTTCTAAAGCACCAAGATATCCTTATTAGCATAAATAAACTCTAATTTTCACTCAAAAATTAGAAATGGATCTAAAATCATAGAATAACCATTTGATTGATTTAGGAAAACTAGTTGATTGGTTTGTCCAAAATAAAATATTCACTCTCTAAACATACCAGTCAAATGGTTAGGTAAACTAGTCAATTGGTACATCTAAAATTCACATTTTTGTTGAAATTATAGGCTCATTCCAATATCAAAACTAATTTATTTTTATATCAACATAATTGTAAACACATTTGGAAGAATTTTATGATAGATTATCACACCTAGCCTCTCTTTCATTTACTTACCCTAAACCACCAAGCTCCTCTTTTCTTCACTTTGCCTCCAATGTTCTTCCTCTCCTTATGTATATCTTAAATTTTTATATTCTATATTCTTTTAATCCTCTTACTATCTCTCTTTTATTTCATTAAAAAATATGGAGTTATATTTAGGAAATGTTTAAAATTTTTACTCCTTGATCTACTAATTTCTTGGTGAAAGAGGTTTATTTCTCTATTTTCCTTGAATTTTGACTTTTATGTTTTTTTTAGGGGTTTTAAGAAGTTTTGTTAATCTTTAATATTCTTTTCCTAAGATGTTCAAGATTTTGGAGTCTTAAGTTAAAGGCTTTATCTCTTTCATGTGAATTGTTGCTATATTGTATAAGGTAATTCATCGTGAAAAGATAAGATAAAACCAAAAGATAAGAATCAAGCCAAATAGTGCACCCAAATTAGCACATACACACAAAGGATTTGAAATGGGTTTTGATTTTGGAGGAGGTTTGGTTTCCTTGGAAACCTTTGGAATGGCTCTTTTTCTTTTAGGGTTCCAAGTTAGGAAGAACCAACTAAGTAGTTCTTACAAAACTGGCAGCTGGTTCATTTGACCTAAGTTTTTTTGCATCTTAGTTCGGTTCAAATCCCTTCTAAATGATCTTATAAATTCATAATTATTCTTTAAGGTGTTCAATAAGAATTTTTATGATTTTAATCACTCTTGATTCAAAAATTATTGGATTTGGGAGACAATATCACCAAAAGTTATTAACTAACCTCATTATTTTTTCTTGTTCTTCCTCTCACCTCCTTTTCATGAAAAATTGATTATCTATGCGATTTGGTGGTAGATTCATCTACCAAGGTTTTGATCCTACCTTGGAATCCTTCATATGTATTCTCCTCCTTGGTTAATAACCAAAACTAACTTTAGGCATCAAGGCATGTCTCACATTCACCATTTCTAGTTGAACTCATTTAAAAATTAAATGTCCCCCTCCTATCTTACTAACACCAATTATTCTAAGATTTGAGGGTAGGAATATCATGGTTATTAATCCCTTGAGCACCCATTTTCTCAAAATTTCTAGCCTCATTCCCTCTCTTCCCTCTCTTAGTCCTCTTTTTTCTTTAAGTGTTGAAACCTCTTTGACAACTCAAATGTAGTGATGCACGGGGACAAGGACGGGGAAACGGGGATGAGACAAAATGGGGAAATGCCATGATTAAAAAAATTAGGAAATAGGGACCGGAGGAAATTTCAATATACATAAATATTAAAATAAAAATATATATTAAATTAAAAGTTTACACAAATAAAATTTAATTCTCAAATTCATAATAAATTACTTAAAATCATACATTCAACACTATTAAATTAAATGTTCATTTTCGTTAATGACATCAACTACTTCTACTTCTTCATCTTCAACCCTTGTTTCAAAAAAAATCACGGCCTCTAACTCGGGTTCATCGAGAGAAAGAGAAGCAACATCAAGTAATCCAATATCTTCAAAAGAACCAAAGTCATTACCTATGCAAAATAAATTTGTCATTTAATAGTTGTCACAGTTTATAATGTAATATAGAATTAGTAAACAACGAGAAAATATTACCGTACATATCCCACATCATTGATTTTTACTCCTTATATTCTAGAAGTCTCCGTGCTAGGAGACG
Source organism: Tamarix chinensis (assembly GCA_030549775.1). Classification (NCBI taxonomy): domain Eukaryota; kingdom Viridiplantae; phylum Streptophyta; class Magnoliopsida; order Caryophyllales; family Tamaricaceae; genus Tamarix; species Tamarix chinensis. The sequence goes on from CM060174.1 coordinate 36,835,208, forward strand.
ATGATTTTTATGAAGATATACCAAGTCTTCGGCACGCTTAGGAAGCAATCTATTCCTTTTTATAGAATGAATAAAACCATATGTGATCCAATTTCGTTCGCTGCATGAAGAAGAAGATACTTGGCTAAGTAATTTGAGGGTAATATCTTGAGGTAATGGTGCACTTGAGCCATGAACTCCCCACCAAGCCTTTGGATCAAGGATGTCTATATCATAAAGAGAATCAAATTCTCCGAATGGACCGTGTTTAAGTGCAAAATTCACAAACTCCATATTAACTTTGGAGTGATCTTCATGATTAGGGAAATGCCTTTTAAAACACTTATTCCTTTCAATGGAAACCTCTTCATCTCTAGAAGGAACAACTCTAGGTGACTTAGCATCTAACCAAATATCAATGTAATACCTTCACTCAAAGGAAGAAATCAACAAAATTATAGATACTATTATTAGCTGTTAAATTAAAGAAATAAGAAGATAACACTTTAATAAAAACAAAATAAGGTTACCTTGGGTTCAATGAGTATGCCAAACAATGAAGGGGCATACTACTTTTGGTCCAACGGGCTGTGAGTATAGTATATACCACTTGAAAGAAAGAAGACACATCTCCAACCTCTTTACACTCATGCTTATAAATTCTCACTTCATCAATCATTGTGTCCCATATTTCATAGATAAGATAAAAGGTTGGTTTATCGACATCACACTCTCTAATCATATGGTAAATAGGCCATGTAAACTCAAGGATATAATCAACCTTCTTCCACCATAAATCATCAAGCAATTTTTCCTTCATAAACCTTGCTTTTCCAATAATATCAGCTTTATAAGAAAACGACTCTTCACTAATTACCATAGCTTGAAGGCTATATTTTATAAGATTCATTCTCTTCAATGTAACAACAACTTGAGCAAAACGAGTATTAGCAATTGCAAGCAACTTTAGAGAAGCAAACCTATTGAACATGGCTAATCTTATGGAATGCATCATTTTAAAATTCTTGATTTGAATAGCATCTCCATGAATCTTAGTTATCCAATGACACTCCTCATATGTCTCAACATTATTGTTCACATTTCTTGCAGCACAAATATTTTTCAAAGCAAGATTAAGGGTATGAACAACACATGGAGTCCAATGAATATGAGGATAAATTTGTTCAATGATCTCACCAGCCCCTTTACAATTAGATGCATTATCAGTGATAACTTGTACAACATTTTGAGAACCTACGTCATCAGTGTCTTCTTTCAACAGTTTAGAAATGAAGTGTTTGTCTTTTATCTCACCTGAAGCATCAATTTCCTTAAAAAAATAGGACCCACATCATAAATTGCAATAAAATTTATTAATGGTCTTCTTTGTGCATCACTCCAACCATCAGACACAATAGTGACACCCTTTTCCTCCATGTCTTTTTGATTGGTTCCAATAATCTCTCTATGTTCGATTTTTCTTGTTGAAGTAACATTGTTCTCAAATGATTATAACCTGGTGGACCACAACCAAGTAAAGTATGGCTAGTAGCAAAAGCAAAAGCTACAATAAAAAAAGAATTTCTTGCTAAATTAAATGGAATACCACTGATGTAAAACATTCTAGCAATCATTGCATCTAATTGAGAACGCAATTGATTGTTAAAAGCTTTCTCTATAGGATTTATATCACTCACTCGTCTCTTCTTCAATAAAGATATATCCATGCTTGAATTAGGTAAAGGCACATTTTTTGGCAACATTTGTTCAACTCTTTTCAAAGCTTCATTTTCTAAAGTTACCATTTCAAGCTTGTCCTCTACCCTCACTTTCTTACAAGTAGCAATACCTTTACCAGGAATATTCAACAAATGAGCTCTCACCCTTGTATAGCTTCCTTGCTTTGTTTGATTACAAAAATTACACGTCCACAAAATAGTTCCCCCTCCACTAGTTTTCTCACCTTTAGTAACATAATTCCAAAGAGGATTATTATTTACGTTCTTAGAAGATACACTAGTACTCGTAGAACCTATGTTACTATTACTACCATTAGAAGTCATGATATAATCATGATGCCACAACGCCATAGGCCCGCTAAGAAATACAACACCAATAACAGAAATCACTGCAAGTAATATATAACAAATGATCAGTGAATCTATTTAAATCACAACAACAACACTACAAACCAAAATTAAAAATCACCACACAACAAAAATAACACAAACCAAAATCAGCATTTACAACACAACAACAACAACAACACAAACCAAATTTAACAATCACAATACAACAACAATAAATCACCATTCACAACACAACAACAAGAACACAAACCAAAATCATAATCAACTATCACAACACAACAAAAATAATTGAAATCAGTAATCACAACACAACAACACTAACAACACAACAATAACAACCAAAATTAGCAATCACAACACAACACCACCAACCCGAATCTGCCTTTCATTTCAACCATTCTTCACAACAACAACACTACAAACCAAAATCAAAAATCACCACACAACAACAATAACACAAACCAAAATCAGCATTTACGACACAACAACAACAACAACACAAACCAAATTTAACAATCACAATACAACAACAATAAATCAGCATTCACAACACAACAACAAGAACACAAACCAAAATCATAATCAACTATCACAACACAACAAAAATAATCGAAATCGGTAATCACAACATAACAACACTAACAACACAACAATAACAACCAAAATTAGCAATCACAACACAACACCACTAACCCAAATCTGCCTTTCATTTCAACCATTCTTCACATTTTTAAAAGCCTTCAAAGGGCTGCCATTGCCCCTAATTCTTCAAGAATCACAATGACACAAAAAGCATTTGATGCACATTACCAATCCAAAGCCCAAAGGCACAGCACATTACCATCCATCCACTAGCATGCTCAGGAAAAATTTTCAATGTTCAGTAGCACAATGTAACAATAATCAATGCATATTTTACTACTCGTAAGATAGCAAGGGGATAGAAAGGTCTTACCGTGGCTGTGGGAGCACCGAATTTGAAGCGTTGTAGAGCCTAGCAGTGGCAATGGAGAGGCGGAGTGGTGGACCAATGGAACAGAATTGAAGCTCTGCACTTTAGGAAACAATGATACTGGGTCGGGAGGGAATGGAAGATGGATCTATGGTCGATGGTCGATGGTCGCCGGTGAGTGATAGGTAGGGAGGGAGAACGCTGCTGCTGCTGTGATTCATTTGGATCAAAGCTAAGTAGCAGCCGGCAGCTGCAGCCTGTAGGTTGAAAGAAAATGGTCGATTGGAAGGGTGAGGGGGAGGACAGGGTAAGTGGGCAACTGGGCTGGGCGTCGCGAATGCAGCCATGCACTCCTACAGTCGTGGGCAAAGGGATAGGGCGAGCAGCTTCAGTCGACAACAATCCTCTAAAACGACATCATTTTAGAGGTTTTTTTTTTCAAAATCAGCCTCCCGTCTCGCATTTCATCCCCAAAAACATTTCAGGGACGCGAAACAGGCGCAATTCAGCGTCCATGTGCTTCACTGCTCAATGTTCTTTTCACCACCGAGTATTCTCTTTTTTTTCCCTCATATTCTATTCTTCATTACTTATCCAATCATTCCTCTAGCTCTTAATGTTGTGCCTTTAAGAAAAAGTTTCTATTTATTAAATGTTCATGACTTAAGCTATCCTTGGCTCTTTGATTTTTGTGGGGAAGGTTACGTTTTCCTTCCTATAATTCTTAAACCTCATTCAATTTACTTAAATTTTAAGAATTATTCTAATTTTTTATCTTTTTTTTCCTCTCAAAATACTCAAGTGGCTGGAGTGTTTGGACCCATTTGTTGTATAAAGGTCTATTTTTCTTCATGTATATGATATGCAAAATTTTGAGGCAAATCATTATTTCAATGTATGGAGTGGATGGATGGAAAAGGAATGTGTTTTAATATGATTTTTGTGATAGCTTGATTATTGGTATTGGAATGAAATATTTAGCATGTCTGTATGATAAATCTTTAAGCATGAAAGGTTTAGCATGGAAATAGCACCCATTATGCATGATTTATCTCCAAGGTTTTATGAGCTAAGGTGTATCTAATAATCATAATAATTCTAGCAAGTTCCATATATGATTTGCATGAAGTGTAAGATATTATGCAAAAAGTGAAACATGATGTATGACATTTATGCTTAAGTGGAATTAAGTATGTTGAAGAATAATTTCTTATGTGGCGTGAAGTATGATTAGATGTATTTGTGACATCATGAAATGTACTTGTATTTATAATTTAGCATGGATTGTTTTGAATAGATGTCTATAGGCATTAGGAGCTAAATAATGGCCAAGGAAGCAAACACGAGTGGCCTATATTAATTATCATAACCTATGTTTAGTGCTCCCTTATCCTACATTATTTTAGAAAAATTAGATATTTTTGGGAGAAAAAATAGGCCACCTATTTTTACTAACAAGGTTTGTGTTTTTCATGTTTTCTACCATTTTCTTGTGTTGGTTACGTAGTTCTATAAATTTGTTGTGTTTGAAACTGTAGGGATGTATGGTACACCATCAAGTTTGTCCAAACTCTTTCCTCTTCTATTATCTTACATTTATGAAAGAATTAAGTATTGAGTGGCATTATGAGGACTAATTGGTTCTCCTTATATTCACTAATATTGTATGTGATAAAGATCATCATTATCTCCCCAATCATTCTTATCTTCTTATTGATCTCCTAATTGGATTCTTAAAATTTCCCTATTACTTAATGGATCAAGTTTTGGGAATTCACATCAGATGAATTTTTCTCTACAATTACTAATAACAAATAGAAGAAAATAATAATTAATATAAAAACTAAATAACAATAGTGAGATTATAAGGGCTAAGGATTTATTCGGCATAGTAATAACAACTGACTATCAAATCATATGGCCTTGTAGTATTTTTTTATGTAAACTGATAGAAACTTGCATGAGTCTGCTTCCCAACATCCTTTTGCACAAATAAAAAGATTTCTTCATATGATTTATTATCTAAAAAATTAATAACCTTAGAAAATTTATCTACATTTAATTAATTCCAACATTAATGATTAGGAAACATCTAAACAAAACCATAATTACAGTCATCTTGAATTACATAGCTCTAAAGATTAATAGAATAAGATAAATTAATATCTTTCTTTTGAAAGTAACTAACCTATTTGCTACTTATAGATATTTACGTTAATAATTATAAATTAACTCTATAATCCTAGCATTTGATTAGCACTCAAATTATCTAAGAAATCAAGCTATATAATAAAGTCTTAATCTTAGAACTTATTATTCAAGTTGGTTTATTAATCTAACAAAAATTATGCACAACAATTAAATCAAATTGACATCTTGTGATTGATTATTCTATAACCTTTAATTATCCTCCTACCTCTCAATAATATAGACTAACATATTAATATAGAAAAAAATATAATATTTAAACACATAAAATATACAAGATCATAAAACTCAATCACATAAATACATAAAAAGAATTGCATTAAACAAAACAAAAAGTATGAAACAATTAAATGAAATAAAGGAAAGAAAAATATTAGGATATTTCCACAATATAAAAACTGAATGATCCTCAATCCTTCAATTACAACACAGTCAACTAACTAATTCTAAGACAAGAGCCCTAATGGCTTAAAAATATTAAAAATGAAGTCGAAGGTTTGACATATTGGGAGAAGGGTTAGGGGATCCATAAGCTTGCATATCTAACACATAAAAATCAATAAGGAAAATAATTTTATTTACTTACACTAACACATCTTCAATTACCCCTTCAAGGTATGTGTTAGGTCTATTAGCTAATTAGATTACAACATTAGTTTATTTTCAAGAACCTAGACTTGGAGCATTAAATGTAGATAAAGGCATGACATTTATAAAAGATTTAAAATCTATCATGCGTTTTTCATATCTCATGTTTCCAATTTTACAAGGAATGGTGAAAATACCATGGTCCTTAAATTTAGGTGGAATTTTTCTTTATAAAATCACAGACACATTCTCTCTCATAAGAGTTTTTTCATCCCCTTTAACATTTAACTTATTAGTGCATAAATCTTTTAAAAACTTTGCATACCTTAGCACTTTTTTAATGGCCTCGATTAAAGAGATTTTTACCTCCACTTTTATAAAGATCTCCAATATCTCTTGTTTGTGATCCTACTTCTTGTTCTTAGCTAAAGCGTAAGGAAAAGGAGTAATAGGTTTTTATGGATTAGAATAACTCACTTTAATTACCTTAGGAGGTCTTTTTTCACCTCTTATTCTACATTTTTTGATGTGGCAAAATAGTATTTATTGAAAGGATATAAACAAAAACCAAAATTAACTAGATTATTAACCATTGAGCATTCAATCACAAAACAGAACAATTGAATAAAAAGAAGAAATCTTTACTCATGCTCTTAGGTAATTACAAGATGATTAAACTAATCAATCAATCAATTACACAGATTTACAATTCTCTAATCAATGTAGAATGCTGTGGAGAAGAATAAGAAGTTGGGTTGCATGACTAAGATGGTTAGGGTTTCATATGTCTCCTAAAAACAATGTGTTTCATAAATAAATAAAAAAGGGTCCATGTTTAGGAAAAATGGAACCCCCTTGTTTATTTCCGTACTCTCAACTTTTTCCTAAAATACATCGAATATTTCACTAAGAAACATAGTCCGTATTTATTAATATGAGGCCCTTGTGTTTCTCATGTACTTCGCATTCTACACATAAACTTCTCCAATACCTACACTAACCAACATAACGTTATGTTGTACTTTAAATACCCAGTAAGAACTCACAATTTTCCACCTTGACGTAGTATTTGTGACACATGACATGTAAAGACCACTACAAAAAACCCTAACCCTATAAAGGGCCTCATGGCCTATGAAAACTAATCAAGTTTGAGAAACATTCAAACTTACCCATAGTTGGCGGCTACTTTAGCATGTTAGCCTGATTATCTAAAGTACCCACTTTCTCCAACACAACATTACCTACAGCAATAATACCCCAGATAAAGGGATACCTGATGTTAATGTGATTTGTTCGATAATGAAAAGAATTATAATTATTTTTTAAACACATGGCACTCAATCTATCACCACAAAAAACTAGAGCACCATGACCAAACCCCAACTCTCGTACTTAACCACCAAGCCACAAGGCTTCTTGAAAAGCCTCTATCATATCTATATACTCTGCCTTAGTAGTGGACAAGGAAATCACTTCCTACAAGGAAGATATCCAGCTAATAGCTAAGATATAAAGATATAAAACATGTCCATTATGGACCTGCTTTTATTAAATTCTCCACCATAATCAGAGTTTGCAAACCCAACCAATGAAACACTTGAACTCCCATAATCAATACAAGCTAATGTAATTCCTTTCAAGTACCTAAGGATCTACTTCACTGATTACCAATTAGCCTTTTCCGAATTCACCATATATCGACTCACAACACTAACAAGTTGAAAAATATCAGACCGAGTAGATACTACAACATATATGATATAACCAAGAGCATTTGAATATAGAACAGTGGTCATAAATTCCTCTTCCTCTTCAAATTTCAAATAATCCAAAGTAGATAACCTGAAGTGAGTAGCCAATGGATTTCTCATTGTCTTGGCATCCATCATATAAAATATCTACAACACCTTATTCACCTTATTCACAAAGGACTCTTATGATAAGTACAAAAGCTTTTGTTCATGATTTCTAATGATCTCCATGCCCAAGATCCTCTTTGAAGCTCTAAGACCCTTCATCTCAAACTCACTCTTCAGTATCGCCTTCACCTTATCAACATTAGAAATATATTTTATTTCTACACACATGTCATCAACATATAGCTAATGATACAGAAAAGAGTCACCCTCTATCTCCTTTACGTACACACCTCCATCATACTCACTCTTCGAGAACCATACTCAAGAATAAACTAACCAACTCATTTATACCACTATCTAGAAGACTACTTTAGACCATATAATGACCTCTTAATCAAACACACATGATCACGTATCCCCTCAACCACATATCACACTATCATATGTAAATCTCCTTCTTAAGTTCACCATGAAAAAATGAAGTTGTAATATCCAACTACTTCAAATCAAAATCATGCATAAGCACAAGTGTAAGTAAGGTATGAATAGAAGTATGTCTAACCACAGGATAAAATACCTCATTATAGTCCATTCCTAGAATCTAATTAAATCCACGTGTAACTAAGCAAGCATTGTACCTTTATCTCTCACCCTTGAAGCTCTTTGTTTGAACTTATACACCCACTTGCAATCAAAAATCCTTTTCTTCCTCAGTTCCTTCACAAGTTTCCATGTTTGATTATTCAATAAGGACTCCATCTCTTCCTCCATAGCAATACACAACTTAGTAGAATCGGCACTCTCAATATCTTTTGAGAATGATGATGGCTCATAGACATCAACAACAATCTCTTCACTAAATAAAGCATAGCTACCTAATTCTTTATAGTGATACATGATCGAAGGTTTAACAAACCCTCATCCTCTGCCTGAAACAATGCCGTATTTCTCCTCCTACTTCTTAGATAGCAAGTAAAATGATAGCAACATCATTCTCATATAAAATGATCTTATGAAAAAATTAAAGCTTGCAAGTAAATAACATAGCAACATAATAGCCAATTCTTCATCATCTAATTTAACATCTATATTATGTAAATCCATAACTATAAAGTTAAATTCATCCAAGTGACTTTTTAATTACTGACACTCACCTAATTTTAGGTCATGAAGCCAATTGTTCAACCGTAGCTGATTTGCTATTAATTGTTCAACTATAAGGCAACCATTGTTGATTCTTTTACCACTTCATGCAATACCTCGTTCAACAAACATAATTATATAGTAGAAATAACGTTCAAATCTAATTCTTCAAATCTCTCATCAGTCATTTATTCTAGCTTCTTTGAATGATCAAATAAAGCTTTTTCCAATCCATTTTGAATTAGAATTGCCCACATATTTAATTTCCATAATCTAAAATTGACCGATCAATTAGGCTCTAATTGTTTTATAGAAAAAAGTGAGGAAAGGAAAAAAATTGATGGAAAATGATTTTAATGTGTTTTGTTGTTAGAGAAAGTAAAAAAGAAAGAAAATAGATAGATTTTTACTTACGCTAATTTTCCTTATCATTAGATAAGGAAAGAAAGAAAATCGGAGAAAGTTCACTCGAGTCTCCTGACCTCTAACATCCCGACTTAGCTCATCCCTTCTTTGCATTTTTCTTCATTGAAGGATTCATTCTCCATCAAAGGCTTCTTTTTCCTCCATCAACATTGACCACTCCACCTCTATCAATCTCTTGCATTCTATTTTTATAATTTAATTGACAATATTCCTCAAACCATGACTGCTCCACAGCATAACTTTCACACTAGTCGGTAATATGGTTATGGCTCAAAGCTCCTGATTAGCAATCCTTCATCTCGATCAAGTCTTAGCTCACCAGATCAATTTAAATAGGTAATTTCTCAACCGTATTTGATAGGGTAATCCTTTTATATGGTCAGTAATATTTTTCTTTGATTGATTATATGGCTATTCTCTTGGTTTTCTACTGTCTTGGATATTAGATATAGGGTGGTAACATATTAGAGATGGGGAAAATTTCTTGTACCTAGAGATAGGTTTATAAAACCCTAATAAAATCACATCATTCCATTTTTTTCTTCAATTTTTTATCCCTTTTCGTAGTCAAGTTTTCTTTGCATAATCTATTTAGGAAGTTGAAAAAAATTAGGCAAATGATTTGTTGGGAGGTCATGAGAATCTTGAATTGAATTTTAAAAATTTTGAAGATGCAAAATAAAGAGTTAGATGCTAGCCTCCTAGCTCTTTAGTGCCTGTCATTGGTGTTGGAATTTTCGGTAAAGTTGAAATGCCCCGAAAAATTTAATTTTAAAAATTATAGCTAAATAAGATTTTATTAGGAAAATTATTTGAATAAATTATTTTTACTAAAATAAAAGGAAATTTATTAGGGCAAATCAAGAAGAAATTTATAAATATTTTAATTAGGAGAAATTTGGGCATTTTACCTAATTAAAGATTTTATTATAGAAATTAATTAAATAAATTATTTTATTTAAAATAGAAAGGAGAAAATAGTTTCAAATTAATATTAATTTTATAAATAATTTTAATTAAAGAAAATTAGGGTGTTTTACTAATTAAAATGGAATTTATGGAAAACCTTTAAAAATCCTAATTTAGCTTAAAAAGGAATTTAAATATTATTTTATTTAAATATTATTATTTTTAAATGTCCCTAATATTTTAATTAATCTAAATACCCAATCTAATTATTTTTCCTTTTTTCCCTTTTTCTTTTCCTTTTTCTTTCTTCCTTTTTCCTTTCTTTTTCTTTCTTTTCTTCTTCTTTTTTCCTCTCCTCTTCCTCGTTGGGTCTGCCCTCTCCCGCGGCCCAATCCCCTCCATCCTTCCTTTCCTTCGCGCAACCCAGCCCGCGCAGCCGCTCCCCCTCCCTTCCCCTCTTGCCTGGTGCTTCCCTTCTTTTTCCGTCGAATCGCATCATTTTATTTAAAGACTTTAGCCGTTGGGCCTAGCCGGTCTCCTCCCTTTTCTTTTCCTTCTTCTCTGCCCCAAACCGCCTGGTCTAACCCCCTTTCTTCCTCCTTTCTTATTCCTCCCTTCCTCGACGATGATCAGCCTGTAACTGCACCGCAGCCACCAACCGAAAATTCCGCTGGTGACTATGCACATTCATTGCCCATTTTTCCCTCTCTCTTCCACGTTGACTCACCGACCACACTTGTCTACCCACTTTCCCCCCTCCTCGCACGTTTTTCCTTCCTCTCTCCTGCGCACAACCCCCTGCCTCGAAGTTGGTTTTCACCGATTTTGTTGCCACCGGCAAACACTAACCCCACTTTCCATGTTCCCTCTTCATCCCACTAACATCACTCTCTCATTTAAATCCTATAAATACCCTCAGTTTGAGCCTGGTATCAAGTTTTGGTCCCTTACCTAGATTTTCCTGACATTTCACCGCCGCCTCTTCAGACACCACTTTCGCCGTCTCCGGCCAACACCGTCGCCCGTTCTTTCCGCCTACGCCTTCCCAGCACCTCCCTTTATTTTACTAGACCACCCATATCCTTCGATTCTTTCTGAAGAATCCACCCCGACCATGCGAATTGCCCTTCGTAACCAAATCATTTTCTACCACCGTCGCCCTTCGAACCACCCTTAGCTACATCTTTCGTCGCTTCCGCTGCTCCTTTCACCTCCCAAATTGTGCTGCAGACCCTCCTCTATCTCCCCCTACCTTCTTTTTCCCCTCTCTCCCTCTCTTCCTCTCTCCCTCTTCTTCTTCCCTATTCGGCCACCACCGCTGCCGCCGTGCACCGCCACCTTTGGCTGTGCCGCCACCATCATTTTGTTCCTCTCCTTCTGGGCAATCATAATCACCCTTACTTCCACCCTCCTTCTTCTTATTTTGTTCCCAGCCTTCAACTTTTCTCCTTTTCTTCTCTTTTTCTAGCCGCCGCAGCCGCCTCCGTGCACCACCGCAGGTGCCGCCTATCCCCGCCAGCCTGAGGTTGAACCCTAAACCCTCTCAACCCTTTTTCCTATTTTTACAAGCCTTAAATTATTTTATTTCAATTTTTCTAATATAAATCCTATTATTATTATTAGTATTTCCATTTTTAATATGTATTATTATTATTATTGATATTAATGTTTTTATTATTATTCTGTTGAGGGCTGAAGCCCTATTGTAATTTTTAATTTGATTTTAGGACTATTACCCTTATTATTTCTATTATTACTATTATCAATATTAATATATTATAAGTATAATTATTATTATTATTTCTTATTTCGAATTTCTATTCTTCTTATTCCACTATTATTAATACAACTACTTTACCATTAGTGTTGTTAATAATGTTATTATTGTTATTATTGTTGTTGTTTTTATTATTATTATTATTATTATTATTATTATTATTATTATTATTATTATTATTATTATCATTATCATTATCATTATTATTACTATCATTATTATTATTCTCAAGTGTTAGTATTATCATTTTATATAGGGCTAAGACCCTATTGTGCTTATTTTAAATTTTAGCAGTAGTATAATAAATATCATGTCTTATTATTATTAGGGTTATTATTATTTTTATTATTAGTAGTATTTATCCTTATTAGTGTCATTATTATTATTATTTATTAAGTTATTATTATTCAATGTAGGGTGGAAACCCTACTTCTTTTATCTTCAATCATTATCTTTACTATTACTACGTTTATGGTTATTATTATTTTATAATATTATTATGGCTTTTATCATTATTATTATTATTATTATTATTATTATTATTATTATTATTATTATTTCATCATTTTTATTATTACTAAATTTGGTTATTTATTTTAGTAATATTATTATTAGTACTATTTTGGTAAAGGGATTAAAGCCCTTATTTCACTATGTTTTTGAGTAATGTCCTTTTTATTATTATTGTTACTATTTTTATTATTCTTGTTAATATTAATATTTATATTATTTTGGTATTTTTGCTATTATTATTTTAATATTTTATCAAAAGCCTAGTATTATAATAAGTTAGTGATTAATAGTATTTTGATAAGGGAGAGTCTAATTTTAGCTTTTCCCTCATAATAGGTGAAACCAGTCAAAGCCTTAAGGAGGCATAGGAGCGTGCTCCAAGACCTGTGTCGTTTTAGGTAAGGGGTGCTAAGGCCATATGTATAATATGTGATTTTATGTTATGTATGCCATAGGATATGAATGTGTATTTCAAGTGTATATTGTATAATTTTTATGAATGCATCATGATTATAGAGTTGAAGTATGTTGGTGTGAATAAATTGTGGCATGAGAATTATGTGTATAATTATGTTATTCTTATGGTATGATGTGGCCTTAAGACATGCATGCTAGAGTTGTAAAATAATGATGGGGAGTGTAACAATGTGGTGTTAGGGTTTTGTATGAAATGGTATGGTGTTAGGATTTTGCATGAAATTGTATGGTGTTAGGGTTTTGCATGGTGGTATTAATATTGCATGGTGTTAGGGTTTTGAATGGTGGTATTAATGTGGCATGCTATTAGGGTTGCATAGGAGTTAGGGTTTGCACGGAGGTTAGGGTTTTGCATGGAATTGCATGGTATCAGGGTTTGCGAGGAATTGCATGGTGTTAAGGTTTTACATGGAGGTGTATGGCGTTGGGCTTTGTATGGAGTTAATGTTGCATGGTGTAGGGTTTTGCATCGAGTTGTTGAAATGCCCCGAAATTTTTTAATTTTAAAAATTATATTTAAATAAGTTTTTATTAGAAAATTTAATTTAATAAATTATTTTTATTAAAATAAAAAGGAAATTAATTGGGACAAATCAAGAAGGAATTTATAAGTATTTTAATTAGGAGAAATTTGTGTATTTTTAGCTAATTAAGGATTTTATTTTAAAAATTAATTAAATAAATTCTTTTATTTAAAATAAGAAGGAGAAAATAGTTTCAAAATAATATGAATTTTATAAATAATTTAATTGAATAAAATTAAAGTGTTTTGCTAATTAAAATGGAAATTATGGAAAATCTTTTAAAAGTCCTAATTTAGCCGAAAAAGATATTTAAATAATATTTTATTTAAAAATTATTATTTTTAAATGTCCCAATATTTTAATTAATTTAAATACCAAACCTAATTATTTTTCCTTTTTCCCTTTTTTCTTTTTCTTTCTTTTTCTTTCTTTTTCTTTCTCGTTCTTTTCTTTTTCTTTTTCTTCTTTTCCCCGTTGGGCCTTCCCTCTCCCGCGGCCCAATCCCCTCCCTCCTTCCTTCCTTCGGTGTGGCCTAGCTCGCACGACCGTCGCCCCTCACCCGTCGTTTCCGCGCTGCGTTTTGTCTCTGTTTTCCTCAAACCGCAGCGTTCCATTTAATTCCTTCCTCCCTCGCACCGACCGCCCGGTCTCCCCTCTTTTATTTTCTTTCTTTTCCTTCGCGAACCGCCTGGCCCAGACCCCCTTCTTCTTCTTCCCCAGCCCTCCCCCGACGCCGACCTTCGACCTACAACCTCCGCCGCCCTGCCCTGGTTTTTTGCCGGCAATATTGCCTATTTTGACCGGCCGTTCTCCTTCCTCTCTCTTCCCCCTAACTCTCCGGCCCTTCTCGCCCAACTAACATCCTCTATCCTCGCGTTTTTTCCCTCTCCTTTCCCTACGCACCCCCTCCCCCGAAAGTTGCTGCCACCGGCCAACCTCGCCACCGGCAACCCTAACCCTACTTTCCTTACCCCGTAGCCGACCCACAGAACCCTAATCTACCTTCTAAAACCTATAAATACCCTCGTAACCTACCTTGTATCCAGCCTTTAACTCCTACCCAAAATTTCTCGTCCTTGCCACCGCCGCCCCTTTAGATGCCTCTTCCACCGCCTTCGGCTAACTCCGCCACCCATTCCGCCTACCAAACTCTTCCTTGAACCTCCCTCTAGCTAACCAAACCATCCATCACCATTGATTCTTCCTGCACAAGTCTCTCCGACTGTGCAAACTTCCCTTCCCGATCAACCCTTTCTTCCATCTCCGCCGCCCTTCGAACCACCCTTAGCCACCTCTTCCGCAGTTTTCGCTACTCCTTTCACCTCCCAAATTATTTTGCAGACCCTGCTCAACCTTCCTCTACCTTTCTTTTCCTCTTCCTCCCTCTCCTCCTCTCCTTCTCTCCTTCTTCTCCATTCGACCATTACCACCGCTGCCGTGTGCTGCCACCTTTGGCTGCGCCACCACCTCCATCTTGTTCCTCTCCTTCTGCGAAACTCAAAACACCTCAACTCCCACCCTAATTCTCCCTATCTTTTTGCTAGCATTTGACTTTTACCCTTTTCCCTCCTTTTTCCGGTCACCGCTGCCGCCGCCGTGCACCACCGCCGATGTTGCCTATCCCTGCCAGCCTAAGGTTGAACCCTAGACCCTCTCAGCCATTTTTCCTATTTTTATAACCCTTAGATTATTTTATTTCAATTATTTGCATATAAATACTATTATTATTATTATTAATTATATTTCAAATATGTATTATTATTATTATTAGTATTAATGTTTTTATTATTACTTAAGTTGAGGGCTGAAGCCCTATTGTGTTTTTAATTCGATTTTATTATTATTCTTCTTATTAATTCTATTATTACTATTATTAATATTAATATATTATTATTTTATTTTATTTTTTATTATTAATATTTCAAATTACTATTATTATTATTCATTATTAATATTACAACTACTTTACTATTATTTTTTCTATTATTATTATTATTATTATTATTATTATTATTTCATCATTATTGTTATTGCTAAATTTGGTTATTTATTTTACTAATATTATTATTAGTATTATTTAGGAAAAGGGGCCGAAGCCTTTATTTTACTTTGTTTTTGAATAATGTCCTTTTTATTATTAGTACTATTACTATTATTATTATTCTTATTTATATTCTCATTGATATTATTTTTAGTATCATTATTATTATTAGAATAAAGTATTTAACCCTGTATTAATTATCGAATTTTATAATATTTCTATTATTCCTATATCTTTAGCAAAGTTAGAATTTTATTAATGTTATTTTTATTAGTATGTTATTATTTGGTCAAAGCCCTAAGGAGGCGTAGGAGCATGCTCCAAGACCGGTGTTGTTTCAGGTAAGGGTGTTACTAAGGCCTTTTGTGTGTTTATATGCAGTATGTGCTTCGCATGCTATGTATCCTATATTTATCATTATTAAATATGTCATATGTGGTATGATGTGGATTTGACGTATGATTTCGTGTATTTGTATGGCATGTGTATTATGTATATGTGATGATATGTGTTGTGACCCTGTAAGACATTCATGCGAGGGTATTGATATGGTTTGTGTGGGAGAAAGGATGAAAAAGGAGGATGGGGAAAGAATTTGACCAAGGGATGTGAGTTGACCTAATTATTTTAATGATTCATGAGTGGAAGAATAAAATGGAAAATTTAGGGTTTTGTGTGGAAAATTCTAATCTATGGTTTTATATGGGAGAGTCTAATTTATGGTGTTATATGGGAGAATATAATTTATGGTTTTATATGGGAGAATCTAATTTATGGTTTTGTGTGAGAGAATATAATCTATGGTTCTATTTGGGAGAATCTAATTTATGGTGTTATATGGGAGAATATAATTTATGGTTTTATATGGGAGAATCTAATTTATGGTTTTGAGGGGGAGAATATAATTTATGGTTTTATATGGGAGAATCTTATTTATGGTTTTGTATGGAAGGATCTAATTGAAGGTTTTGTATAAGATGATCTATTCTAGGGTTTGGTATGGATAAATCTTTGATTTTGTGTGGATTGAATTTAGGGTTTCGTATGATGGAATCTTGGGTTTTGTATGGTGGTATTAATGGTTTGTATGGTGGTATTGGGGTTTGTATGGTGGTATTAGGGTTGTATGGTGGTATTAATGGTTGTATGGTGGTATTAGGGTTGCATGGTGGTATTAATGGTTGTATGGTGGTATTAATGGTTGCATGGTGGTATCAATGGTTGTATGGTGGTATTAGGGTTTGCATGGTGGAGTTAAGGTTTTCCATGGGAATTAATGATTGCATGGGATGAGTAAAGTTTATATGGGAGTGAAGTTTACGTATGAAAGGTTGATTTGGGATATAAGGAAGGTAATGCAAGTGTTATTTGAGTATTTGAACTATTTTGGACAGAAAATAGTACGTGGAGCTTTATAAGGGTATGGAGGAGACTGAATTAGGGTTTGGAGTGATTAACTCTGGGTTTTTGTGATTAAATAGGGTTGGAGTGGCTAATTGTGATTTGTTGTGGTTAATTAAGGTTTGGAATGGTTAATTATGGTTGTTATGGTTAAATAGGGTTTGGAGTGGTTAACTATGGGTTATTGTGGTTGATTAGGGTTGTTGTGGTTGCTTAGAGTTTTTATGTTATCATGTGTATTTGGTGACTAAAGTATAATTATGATTGTGGAATTTATGATTCGTGATGTGTGAAGTGTAAAGATAATGATTCATGCATGTTCTGGTGAAAGCTTTTGAATAAGATACTTAAGATATTAATTACGTAAAGTGGAAGATGTTGAGCCGGGCCCAGACCGATCCACCGGCATAATAGTGGCAAGGAATGTTTCCCTTGCGACCGATCCACCGGCTAAAATAGTGGCAGGGCATGTACCCTCGCGACCGATCCACTGGCTGATGGAAATCTGTTAGCGTTTCTCGAAAGGATCGAAAGATTAATCGATCGCAACGTTCGATTTCGCCGGTTCAGCCTAAGGAACAACTCCAAAGGAAGAGCCAAAGATTCAGAGGCACAGTTTGTACAACGGCAACTGAAATTGAAGAAAGAATGATCAAGATCGATCAAAGTAAGGGAGCAGATTCAGAGAAGAAGAGCGAGCGAGAGAATCGCCGAGAGAGAGAGAAGTCGCGAGAAGAGTCGAGAACTCAGCCAAAAATTTCTGTCTTAAGATTGTCCCGTATTACACATTTACAAGGCTATTTATATGCGTATTACAGACCGTATAACGATGTACAAATACACAATACAGACCAACGAATACACGGCCAACTTACAACGGAAAGGGTTGAGTGGCTGTTACTTTGGGCCACATAAGTAGTCGACCAGCCCAATTAATCCACAAGATAAAATGCCCCAAATACAAATTAAGTTTAAGACTTAATTCCCATCAGCTAAAAACAATACTTTAGCTAATCATGGCTATTAAGGATTGATTAATCCACATTCCATCTAGTCCAAAATTAAGGACCGGGTGGCGGATTATACAACCGACCTAATTTCCATTAGCCAATTTCGACCGACGAATGCATCATATGGGATTACACTTAATTAACAAAAATTACATAATCTGCACACTTCAGATACATAATCTACACATTCGAGCAACTGCATCCAAAGATCCACAGAGTCCATATGCTGCATTACACTCCTATTTATTCACCAAATAAGACAAACAATTATAAGTAAATAATTCACAGCAATTTTCAAAATTAATTAAATATAAATTCTTAAGATTCATATCATTCCCCTCTTCTTGGAAAGGTTTCGCCTCTGAAACCTGAATGAGTACCAGAAATGGACTAAGATCAGCCACATTAAAGGTATTACTCACATTCCCAAATTTAACAGGTAAATCAATCTTATAAGCATTATCATTAATTTTCTCTAACACAGTAAACAGTCCATCTCCTCTAGAGTCCAACTTTGACTTTCTAAAATTTGGAAACCTCTCTTCCCTAAGGTGAACCCACACTAAGTCTCCAGATTTAAAAATCATTTTTCTCCTTCTTTTATTAGCATGTTCAGCCATCTGTTGCACCTTTTTGTTAATCTGTTGGCTTACAGACTCATGTAACCTTTTCATATTATCAGCTCTAGATTCAGCATCAAAATTTTGCAATTCAGCGTGAGGCAAAGGACTCAAATCTAAAGGAGTTAAAGGATTAAAACCATACACAATCTCAAATGGAGTTTTATTAGTTGTAGAATGTAAAGTCCTATTATAAGCAAATTCCACTTGAGGTAAAACATATTCCCATTGTTTAAGATTCTTTCCAAGGACAGCTCTTAACATGTTTCCTAATGTTCTATTTACTACCTTAGTTTGTCCATCAGTTTGAGGGTGAAAAGTTGTAGAAAACAATAACTTAGTCCCTAATTTTTCCCCACAAAACCTTCCAGAAATGACTTAAAAACTTAACATCTCTGTCTGAAACTATAGTATTAGGAATACCATGTAATTTAACCACATTAGAAAAAAATAATTCAGCCACTGCTACAGCATCATTTGTTTTATTACAAGGTATAAAATGAGCCATTTTACTGAACCTATCTACTACAACCATTATTGAATCCTTAGCTCTATTAGTCCTTGGTAATCCTAAAATAAAATCCAAAGATACATCAACCCAAGGATGGTTAGAGACAGGTAAGGGAGTATATAAACCAAAAGGTTTTGAAGTAGTTTTTGCCTGCCTACAAGCAATACAATTGACACAATATTTTAAAACATCCTTTTTCATATGTGGCCAGTAAAAATGATCAATTAAAACATCTAAAGTTTTCTGTGATCCTATATGTGCCATTAACCCACCACTATGAGCTTCTTGAATTAATAAACCTCTGTAAGAGCATGCAGGAATACACAACCTATTTTCCCTAAACAAATAACCTTCATTAATAAAATACTTTCCTTGTGTGGAAAATTCACACTTTTTATAAATTTCTTTAAAATGAATATCTTCTAAGTATAATAGTTTAATACTGGAAAAACCTAACAAAGTAGTATCAGCAGCATTTAATAAAGCATATCTCCTGGATAAAGCATCTGCAACTATATTATCACTACCTTTCTTATACTTAATTATGTAAGGAAAACTCTCAATAAATTCTATCCATCTACCTTGTCTTCTATTTAACTTTGATTGAATTTTTAAATACTTAATAGCTTCCTGATCAGTATTAATTACAAATTCTGTATGCCACAAATAATGTTGCCACACTTCCAAAGCCCTTACTAAAGCATACAGTTCTTTTTCATAAGTAGAATAATTCAAAGTACTACCATTTAATTTCTCACTAAAATAAGCTATTGGCTTTCCCTCTTGAGAAAGTACAACCCCTATTCCTAACCTTGAAGCATCAAAATCTAATTCAAACATCTTTTCAAAGTCAGGAAGACTCAACACAGGTTCTTGGGTTAATTTAGTCTTAAGTGTCTCCAAAGATCTCGGTTGTTCTAATCCCCAAGTAAACCCATTATCCTTCTTTGTTATGACAGTCAAGGGAGCAGCTATAGTACTAAAGTTTCTCACAAATCTCCTGTAAAAAGAACACAATCCATTAAAATTTCTTACTTCAGTCACACTCTTTGGCACAGGCCATTCTTGAATAGCTCTAACCTTTTCTTCATCTACAGATACACCCTCTTTTCCTACCACAAATCCTAAGAAAACCACACTTTCCAAACAAAATCTAGACTTAGTTAAATTAGCATAAAGCTGTTCTGTTTTAAACACATTTAAAATAATCCTTAAGTGTTTCAGGTGTTCCTCTAAAGATTTACTATATATAAGTATATCATCAAAATAAACAACCACAAATTTTCCAATAAATTCCCTCAACACATAGTTCATAAGTCTCATAAAAGTGCTAGGAGCATTTGACAACCCAAAAGGCATCACTAACCATTCATATAATCCAAAATTAGTCTTAAAAGTTGTCTTCCACTCATCTCCTAGTTTCATTCTAATTTGATGATACCCACTTTTTAAATCTATTTTTGAAAATATAACAGCACCATGCAATTGATCCAACATTTCATCAAGCCTAGGGATAGGATATCTATACTTGATAGTTATTTTATTTACTGCCCTTCTATCCACACACATCCTCCAACTACCATCCTTTTTAGGCACTAATAACACTAGTACTGCACAAGGACTCATAGACTCCTTAATGTATCCTTTACTTAACAGTTCAGAGACCTGTCTTTTTAATTCCTTAACCTCTTCAGGATTAGCTCTATAAGTAGGTCTATTTGGTATAACAGCTCCTGGAATAAAATCTATTTGATGTTCTATTCCCCTTAATGGAGATAATCCATTAGGAATGTCCTCAGGAAATAACTCACTATATTCTTCCAATAACTGTTTCATTGTACTAGGTATTTCTTCACTTATTCCTCTCTGACACTCATAACAGTCCTTATAAATCATCAAGTAAACATTAGCATTTCTTTTCATTGCCTTTCCTACATCCTTACCTTTAGCATAAAATCCAGAAGTTCCTTTCATGTCCTTTGAACTAATATCATTCTCCAAACTAAGTGTAGATAACTCCTTATAATCAGATTTAATTTTAGTTTGATCCTCAAATATTTCTTTTGGAGTCATAGGTGCTAAGACAATCTTCCTATCATCCTTCTGTACTGTATACCTATTTTTGTAACCATCATGTATTACCTTCCTATCATATTGCCAAGGTCTACCTAACAACAGGTGAGCAGCATGCATAGGAACTATATCACATAAAACAGAATCTTCATATTTTCCTAATTTTAAATTTACTAAAACTTGTTGACTAACTTTGATGTCTCCCAATTCATTAAGCCATTGCAATCTATATGGTTTTGGATGTTTGGTAGTTGTTAATCCTAATTTAGACACTAACAGGATACTAGCACCGTTAATACAACTACCACTATCTATGGCCATGTTAAAGCACTTATCATCAATTAAACATCTGGTATGGAATATATTTTCTCTCTGTATAGCATTAGAATCAGGTAATTTATTACTGTTTAAAGCCCTACGAACCACAAAAAGATCCCTACTCACTAGCAATTCTACTTCCTCCTCTAGATCACTATCATCTTCTCTAACTATATTGACCTCTTCCTCTTCTTCTTCAAATTCAGATTCTATATCTCCAGACTCTCTTAATTAAAATGTTTCTCTTGTTTGGACATTCAGAAGCTATATGTCCTAATCCTCCACATCTAAAACATTTTATATCCCTAGTCCGGTTTGATCCATTTACAGGGTTTGTCATCACATTCTTACCCTTATCAAACTTATGTCCTACCTTAACTTCATTGTTTCTACCTTTAAATTCAACCTTACTATTATTCTTCCAGTTTCCAGAAGTATTCCCTCCAAAATTTCTCCTTACTGTAGTCTTGAACCCAATCCTAGGGGGTTTATATTGCCTAGATTTCCTTAATTGAATCTCTATCTTGGTAGCTATATTTACCATCCCATTTAAGGTTCCACAAGGATATAATTCTACTTTATCAGCTATCTCTGAATTTAATCCACTTAGAAACCTAGCCATGGTAGCATCATCATCCTCAATAACTCCTGTCTTAATAATCAAGACTTCTAATTCTTTATAATAATCATACACTGTCCTTACTCCTTGACTAATAGTTTGCAACCTCTTATGCAATTCCCTATAATAGTAACTTGGCACAAACCTCTTTCTCATTAAAGTTTTAAATTCTACCCAAGTCTGTATAGGTGGTTCCCCACACCTTCGTCTAGTTAACACCAAATTATGAGACCAAGAGGACGCATACTCAGTAAATTCTACTACAGCCACCTTAATTTTCTTTTCCTCAGAGTAATTATGACACTCAAATACTAGTTCTATTTTCCTTTCCCATTCAAAATAATAATCAGGGTCATTCCTGCCATTAAACCCTGGTATACTAAGCTTAAGATTATTCAAATTCCTATCAATGAACTCTAATTCTCTATCTTGCCTATTGTTCTGTCTAGGCATCCTATCACTATTGTGAGATACTTGATCTTCCAACTCTTCTAGATTAGCTATGGGTGGAATTCTAATCCTAGGAACCATTGGAGCCCTTCCTAAAACTCCTGCTTGATTAGTTTCAACTCTGTTATGTTGCAATTCATTGATTCTTATTTCCTGTTCTCCTAGTCTTTGTTCTAGGTTAGCAGATAAAACAACAAATTGAGTAGTCATTTGTTCTTGAAAAGTTCTAAGGGTTTCTAAAAGATCATTACTGGAAACAGATTGATTAACAGACTGACCATTGTTAGACATAATGAATTTTTTTTTTAGACTTAAACAACTAACACAGCAGCAATTAATTAATAGAATCAATTTATTTAAGAATTTCAGACAAATAGAACACAGTCTAGTCACACGAAGTATCACAGTATCAATGATTAACAGAAATAGCAATAGTATAGCTTACTCAGACTTATTCAAGTCTATAATAATTCGACAATAATGACTAAGTAAAAGGGAACGATATTACCGCGTCTACTTAAGCAATTAATCCACTTATTTAGGGTACCCCTCTTATTGGAGGTCTAACCCTTTTCTCGAAACTAAAGGTTCGCCGGTTATGTCACCTGAGTACTTATCAACAAACAAGTAATTTGTGAAGAAATTGGAAATTAAGTATAGCAGATAGTAGTATTAAACAAGAAAATTTACGAATCGAGGTTACCAACAACAATTTGTCGCACAGTCAGTCAATATTCAAGTTCTTGACCAAACCCTAGGTCGATTAGGGTTTCTCTTCGGAACTTACAAAACAGCGGACCAAAATACTTTAATCGCCGGTTTTAGAACGACGAAAATCGAAACAGTCCTCGTCGCTGTAAACCCTAAAATTTCACACCTCAAAATAGGGTTAGCGAAATACAAAGATCGACTCAAAAATTGAGGAAAACTTAATCAGTAACAAAGAAAACTACGAGCACTCTAATAATCGAGGCTCTGATACCAAATGATGGAAACCTGTTAGGGTTTCTCGAAAGGATCGATAGATTAATCGAGCGCAACATTCGATTTCGCCGGTTCAGCCTAAGGAACAACTCCAAAGGAAGACCCAAAGATTCAGAGACACAGTTTGTACAACGGCAACTGAAATTGAAGAAAGAATGATCAAGATCGATCAAAGTAAGAGAGCAGATTCAGAGAAGAAGAGCGAGCGAGAGAATCGCCGAGAGAGAGAGAGAAGTCGCGAGAAGAGTCGAGAACTCAGCCAAAAATTTATGTCTTAAGATTGTCCTGTATTACACGTTTACAAGGCTATTTATATGCGTATTACAGACCGTATAACGACGTACAAATACACAATACAGACCAACGAATACACGGCCAGCTTACAACGGAAAGGGCTGAGTGGCTGTTACTTTGGGCCACATAAGTAGTCGACCAGCCCAATTAATCCACAAGATAAAATGCCCCAAATACAAATTAAGTTTAAGACTTAATTCCCATCAGCTAAAAACAATACTTTAGCTAATCATGGCTATTAAGGATTGATTAATCCACATTCCATCTAATCCAAAATTAAGGGCCGGGTGGTGGATTATACAACTGACCTAATTTCCATTAGCCAATTTCGACCGACGAATGCATCATATGGGATTACACTTAATTAACAAAAATTACATAATCTGCACACTTCAGATACATAATCTACATATTCCAGCAACTGCATCCAAAGATCCACAGAGTCCATATGCTGCATTACACTCCTATTTATTCACCAAATAAGACAAACAATTATAAGTAAATAATTCACAACAATTTTCAAAATTAATTAAATATAAATTCTTAAGATTCATATCACCGACTATAATAGTGGGGGATCCTGAGCTCAATAAAATCAAACCTTACAGTTGCTAAGACATGGGAAATACACTAATTACTTATAGTGGAACAACGTACAAGAAAGGGGCCAGACCGATCCACCGACATAAAATAGTGGCAGGGTATGTTACCCTCTCGACCGATCCACCGGCTAAAATAGTAGCAGGGCATGTACCCTCGCGACCGATCCACCGGCTAAAATAGTGGGGTTCCCATACTCGTATGGACTTGATAAAGAGCATGGTGTGAAAACATTTCGATAAAGGATTAATGAAGTAATTAATCTAAACTATATTGGACCTTGGCATTTTCACCTGATCGTTCATTTGCCTTTATGTTATTGTGTTGGTGATTATGCCCTATTATTATTCTACATGGATTATGTGCTTATGTGTTGGCCTTATTGCTCGGTTACCTTACTCAGTACGTAGCGTACTGATCACCCTTTTCATGGATGCTGCTCATTCCCACGAGTAGTATGCCCTTCTGACTTTGTGCAGGTGGGCGAGACATAAGTTGGGGCTAAGTGTTGAGCATGTTTTGGCTCCAAGATCGAGAGTGTCGTGGTCGTAATTTTCTTCTTGTGATTTCATTTTCTTATGTTATTTCTTCTGATTCGCATTTATTCTTTTTAATTTATTACCTTGTATTAAGTGTTTCGATTAAACCTTTTATAAATTGTAACATTATTCCCTTCGAGGAATTTTGATTTCGCACTCTAATTTCTATCTTATTATTAATTACAATTCTTTATGCGTACTCTGACTTTTGTTTTACAACCGTTTAATGCTTATTTGGAATTTGGATTATATTGATTTATAATTGATTATTTCTTTTCTTTAGCCTTAGCACTTGGTACTGAAATGGTCGGAGAGAACCGGTTTGGTACTAAGTGTGGCGGTAACATCCCCAGAGTTTACGGGTTTTAAATTAAGTATTTTGATTACTTCTGCTTTAAAAAAAAGTAGTGAATTTTGGGGTGTTACAGTTATGGGATGCATGGTATTAGGGTTTGCATGGAATTAATGTTGCATGGCGGTATTAGGGTTTGCATGGTGGTATTAGGGTTTGCTTGGTGGTATTAATGGTTGGATGGTGGTATTAGGGTTTGCATGATTGAGCTAGGATTTTGCATGGGAGTTAATGATTGTATGGGATGTAGGGTTTTTATGAAAAGTTTGAAAGGTTGCATGGGATGTGTAAAGTTTGCATGGGAGTGAAATTTACATATGAAAGGTTGATTTGGGATATAAGGAAGGTAATGTAAGTGTTATTTGGGTGTTTGGACATTTGGATGAAAAATAGTAAGTAGAGTTATACAAGGATCCATAGGAGACCGAACTAGGGTTGGTGTGGACAATTAGGGTTTGTTGTGGTTGCTTAGAATTTTTATGTTATCATGTGTATTTGGTGTTTAAAGTTTAATTATGATGATGGAATTTTATGATTTGTGAAGTGTGAAGTATAAAGAGAATGATTCGTGCATGTCCATGGCGAAAGCTTTTGAATAAGATACTTAAAACATTAATCATGTAAAGTGAAAGATTGTTAAGCCAGACCTAGACCTATCCACCAGCGAATAATAGTGGTTAGGACATGATGTCCTATGTGTAACCGGTCCACCGGTAATAATAGTGGTCAGGCTTTGTACCTGTGCGCTTTCGGTCCACTGGCTATAATAGTGGGGGATTCCGTGCTCAACACAACCGAACATATTTGTGCCAAGACATGGGAAAGACACTAAGTACTTACAGTGGAACACCATGCGAGAAGGGTCCAGACCGGTCCACTGGCGAATAATAGTGGCCAGGTACTATGGTATCCTGGAGACCGATCCACCGGCTATAATAGTGGTCAGGAGCTATATTCCCTGTGTGTTTTTCGGTCCACGGGCTATAATAGTGGGGTTCCCGTACTCACGTGAATTTGATAAAAAGCATGGTATGAATCGACTTTTGATTAGTGATTAATTAAGTAATTAATCCAATTTATATATGGGCCTTAGTACTTTTACTTGGTTGACCATATACATTTATGATTGTGTATCTTATTCTTCTGCATGATTTATGTACTTGTGTGTGGGCCTTAGTGCTCGGTTACCTTACTCAGTACGTAGCGTACTAATCACCCTTTTCATGGGTGTTGCTCATTTCCACGAGCAGAGGGTCCTTTCTGACTTTGTGTAGGTGGGCGGGACACCCAGTGGAGCTGAGCGTTAAGTATATATGTGGCCGGATTTACTCTTCTCGTTATTATATATTCCTTCTATTATTTCCTTTGTATCGGATTCATCTAATCTGATTTATTACCTTGCATTGAGTTCTTTAAATGAATCTTTTATTCGTTGTAAGCTACTTCTCGTTTGGATCTGAATAATAATTCTTTATGCGTACTCTGATTTCTATGTTATTATTTCTTTAATTTATTTTATGAAATATTGGTTAAAGTTTTGTGTTAATCTTTTTAGCCTTAGCACTTGGTACTGAAACGGTCGGAGAGAACCAGTTTGGTACTAAGTGTGGCGGTAACATCCCCAAAATTCACGGATTTTAATTTAAATATTTCTAATATAATTTCTTCCACTAAAAAAAAGTAGTGAAATTTTGGGTGTTACACAAGTAATGTAACATTGCTAGCTGTGACAATGGTTAAGTTAAGGCAATTGATTTTTTAAATGATTTTTATTATCTTGGTGGGTGTTGAGATGTACCCTGTAAACAATCATAGTTGATATGCTAAGAAATGAAACATCCAATTTGGTCCACTGATGTTCAACAAAGTCTCTAGGTGGATAGAAGTTTAGGAGGCTGTGGTGAGTTATTTTGGGTGGTTAATAAAGATGAAGGATCAAATAATCATAACTCTTCACTTTTTAGGCACCATTGTAGTTGCTAGATATTCCTGTTCCACTTGAGAGGATTGGTGGAAAAGGAAATTCTTATGGAGAGGATAGGCAGAGGGAGGGAGAGTAATTTACAAAAAGAGTATAGTGAGAGTTAGCAGCTGATAAGAAATTTATAAGAGGATATTTTATTTGGGTTTTGGCTTCCTAGGACACAAAAAAGGAGGTTACAATTTGCATATATCTATTTGAAAAAATTTGTGATCTATCCATTAAGTTTAACCTAAAGAGAATTGATAATATTAATCTCAATAGCAATTTGTTTTTTTAATTAATCTGGTTTTGCCTAATCATGCTCTTTACATCTATATAATTCTGGAGCCCCATAAAGTTGGGGGTTACAACTCCTAGCAATTTTATACCTTCTTAATTCATAATTAGAGGTTTAGCTAAGTTAGATTGAATACATAATTTAGGTCCTTTAATTCATAATCAGAGATATGTAAGTATGTGTGTGGTGGGTTTCAGAATCTTTGGTAGATGCCCTAAATTTACTATTTAATACCTACAGGGATATTTATTCTTCTAAAAGTCTTTGGTATTTCCTGAATCCACATCAGAGACACAACATTCACACCACAATTCCTTCTCAAAACAACAAAAGAAAGAAAAAAAATAGTCTCAACAACAATTGACCAATATAAAGAGATTGGGATTCAAATTTAGATTGGGTACTAAAGATAATTAGGGAATAGAATATGTTATGCATCCGAATTCTATTTTCTATTCCTACAGTTTTGTTTGACTTGTCGTGGTTTTTTCTTTTATATTGTTCTCTCTTATCCATTGTTACATTAATGTTATATGGGTATAACCAATCATAAAGTTCATTGCTATTATTGGATTGAATGATAATCATGTTTTTGGTAAAGGATTCTGCTAGTTTAAGCTTAAGAAGTAAATCTTGTTTTTTGAGAATGAGAAGGTTCTCTACTAGTCTTTGACTGAATTATAACTGTGATAGTTATGTTTTTCATGAATGATTTTGCTAGTTCAAACTTAGGAAGTAAATCCAGCTCACATGCTAATATTTAAGATTCGGTTGCTTTCATCCATCATGGTGTACATACCTACTTCTATCTAAAATGTTGTTTGCATGTGCTAGCGACATTTGATGCTCTCATCCATCATGGTGTACCTCTTAACTCCATTTAAAACTGACTTGTCTGTTTCCATCTAGTTGTTTCATCTTCATGGAGAAACTTAATACATGGATAAACTTTTCTATAAGAAAAGGCACATGTATAAAATGAAAGAATGAGGGTTAGAATTGATATAAATATAGAGCACACGTGCACACACCAAATAACTAGTTTAAATTCTATATTATATGGCTGTGTTCTCCACGAACCTACCTTTAATTTTGGGCCTCTCACACTATCAAACACATACTATACCAGCAGTCAGTAAGTATATATATCTACTTTATACCTCTTTTTTCATTTTCTCTCTTATGACTTTTCCCCAAATTACATGGATTATGATGTGTCAATAGGGTGAGGATAAAAATAAGGGAGACTTCCAAGATGATGGGAGGTCAAAGATGCAGCTGCACTATTATACCAATTAAGGGTAGATTAGGAGCACTCATAGCTGGATGTAGGTCGCATACCAAACAAGACTAAATAAGGATTGGTGGGGTTGGGTGTTTAGGGAGGGGGAGGAGCGGGAGGATGGATTTTTCTTATCCCACAAAACTGCATGCCCAAACACATGCATAATTTGGAATTGATTAATTATAGTCTGGACATATTAGAGTTTACAGTATCAATACTAGACAATGTTAATGCTATCATTTCATTGTTGGACTATGTATATAAATATATATTTAATTTTATAATAAAAGCTTTAATTGGAATAAAAGCTTAAATATAGTTTCTACCTTCTAAATCATATGTTATGGATAAACAAAGGGTGGTGGTGAGTATGTTTACCATGTAATCATGTAAATTTGTTCAATATAAATATATTTTTTATACTCCTTTTATTCTTAACACCAATTATTTTCAATATATATATATATTGCTGAGTTTATTTTATTTTCAAAGTGTTAAGGCTTCTAGTGAGGAATCAAATTCAAGGTCAAGATTAGGCTTCCAACATTGGAGAAATCTACCAACAACCCATCATGTTGATACAGATGATATCATCAAATCTGAAGAAAATAATGATGTAAGTATCATTATTTTAAGATAGCACTTTCACCATCATCTCAACCACCAATGCTGGTTTTTTATATATTTTTTGTTTGAAACATTTAGCTTCATATTTAATCTAATGCACATGTATGGTTAAGTTCTTAAACTTTTTTTTTAATTAATCATGTTATGTTAGCCTAACTCGACTGAGGACTGGGACAAATTAAGAAGATGGGCAGCAACATGTGTGGTCACATATGGAACATATGCTGCTAATTTATTATATTTGGTTTATCCAAATAATTACATTGATAGAGATATTTTTAAATTGGAAGATTATAGGCGTTGAGCTTTTTTAGATCCACTTACATTAGAAAAAGATGAGGATTTCCATAACCAATTGAGGATGGAGAAGGAAGCTTTTGCTAGGCTTGTACTAATATTAAGGGATTATGGGAGACTAAGTGATACTCATTATAGCTGTGTAGAGGAGAGATTTTATATGTTTCTTAATATCATAGGTCATAATAGGAGAACTTTATCGGTAAAATTAGACTTCTAGAGGTCCAATGAAATAGTAAGTCGACATTTCCACCAAGTGTTGAATGCTATCATTTCTTTAGAGGATGTCGTTTTGCAGCAACCCAATGGATCTCACTTTCCTTTTGAAATATCAAGTAGCTTAAAATTTTGGCCATATTTTAAGGTAAATTTCATAATGTTATAAAATAGATGACTAAGTACATATTACAACTTGAATTTTTTAATAAACATTTCTAGCATTTTGACACAAGATTGTATTGGAGCAATTGATGGATCACACTAAAGGTTGTTGACAAACCAAGCCGGCTCGTGAGCTTTTTAAGCTCGGCTCGTTAACGGCTCGGTTCGGCTCGACTCTCTTATTAAACAAGCTTAAAAATTAGGCTCGAGCTTAAACAAGCCAAGCTTGAGCATAATAAGTTTGGGATCGAGCTCGTTTACAGTGCAAAAGCTCGTGAGCTCGACTCGTTTACCACCAAAGCTCAGGATTTGGCTCGTTAAAAGTTTGGTTTGACTCATTAAAATCTTGGCTCATTTGTAAAAAAAACCAAGCTCAAGCTTCATTTTTAGGCTCATTTAGTAAATGATTCAAGCCCAAGCCTACCTCGGCTCAACTCAATTCAGCTCATTAACAGCCCTAATCACACTTGTATGTGAAAGAAGATATCACGGTAAAAAGGATTTTTGACCTAAAATGTGTTAGCTGCTTGCTCTATTGACTTGAAGTTTTCATGTGTTGTCGGGATGGGAAGGATCAAAATTTAATTCTAGGATACTAAATAATGCTTTACCTAGATATATGGATAGATTAATAGTGCCATCATGTAAATTTTATTTAGGTAATGCAGGTTTTCAATTGAACACTGGATTTACTACACCATATCGTGGTACTCAATACCATCTATAGGAATATAGCATTCAACATCCTCATAATGTAAGGGAGCTTTTCAATCTAAGGCATGCTTCCTTAAGAAATGTTATTCAGAGGGCATTTGGTATTTTGAAGAAATGATTTAAAATATTAGGCAATGGAACTAAACCATTCTATGCGGAGAGAGAGTTTAAATAACTAATGCTAGAGATATTATAATTATTACATTCATGTAGGAAAAAAATTGTATTCAACAAGTGTACTAAATGAAAATACACTTGACATCAAAATTATTAAATTATTTTTTATATTATTTACATTATTGATTATCTAACAAGTATTTTAACTTGGGATGAAGATATGGATACATTTTTGAAAGATTTATTGACTGATCAAATGCACTTAGGTTAGAAAATAGGAGGTTCATTTCCAAGAACGGCTTACATTAACATTACTAAAGGAGTTAGTGCTCAGTTTGGGCTTGGTTGCTCGGATAGGCATATAAAGAGCTTAATCAAGACTCTAAAGAAGAATTATGCTTTGGCATATATGGTCTTGTAAGTGAGTGGGTTTGGTTTTAATCAATCAACTTAAATGGTGGAAGCTGATGCAATAGTTTAGGAAAGGTATATACTGATAAGTCTCAAACATCTCATTCTTATTACCATTGCTAACTATTACTATTTTTAAATTTATGTAAATTACTAACTTTTTAGGCTCATCCTGATGCCAAACCACTTTGCTATAAGCCTATTTAAAATTATCATAAGCCGGATATTTTATTTAGCAAGGATCGAGCAACTGAAAGTATGTCTACTGGTCTGAAAGAAAGGCGTATGCGCTTAGAGAGATAAGAACATGAAGAAAAATAGTTGATCATCGAACCACTGACCAAGAACAATATAATGAAGCAACCTCTCCTTTAGCCTGTGCATCTAGATAAAGAACCATAAAGAAAAGAAAGTTGAGAGATTATATGTCAGAAGAGATGAAGGCTTTAAAACAAGGGATGGATGTAGTTGCAGCAGCTCTTGATAGAGAAAATCCACGTAATTTTACATAATCAAAGCTGTATTCTGATCTTAAAAAGATGGAAGGATTAAAGAAAGTTTTAGCTATAGAAATCTATACCAAGCTTACAACAAATGTTAGTATTGCTTGTATATTTCTTAGTCTTCCACGCGAGGATAGAGCAATATGGTTGTGTGTGGAGTTTGGTTCTAATATTTTTTAAGATGCCAATGTACCACTTTGACTTGTTTAATTAGTAACTAATAACTATGAATTGATAATGCACATTGTTTTTTTTAATATATACATTGGTGAGTAAAGTAGGATAATTTATTTTATTTCATTTTTTCTTACTCTATCTCTTATTAGTAGAAAGTTTTGAATATTATTAATATTTTATAAATGTTTTTAAAAAAATTGTGCTTAGTTATGCATGTAATATTTTAGAATTTTTCTGAAAAAATTTGGTATTACTATTGAGTTCATATAATTTTTATAATTTTATTATAAAATTTATGAAAATCTTTATCTATCGATATAATATTTTAATTTTTATTAAATATTTAAATAATAACATTTAACTTTTCTTATAATTTTCTTTCTATAAAACAAACATTAAAACCATTTTCCAATCATTTAATTTTCCACAAAATTTTCTCCAACAACCAAACAAAGGAAAGAAAATTAATTTCTTTCCTTCAATTTTCTTTCCTCTACATTTTCCTGTCCACTTAACTATCTATAAACTAAATAAGGCCTTAAACTTCTCAATATTAAATCTTATACCCATCTCAATTATTAGATCTCTTCAACAACATAGCTCTGATACCAAATTGTTTTGGAATAACGTGGACTGAAATCATCCAAACCAAGAAACGGAATTAACAAGATTGTGAACAATTAAGGATTCAATCGCAAAATAGAATAATTAAGATAAAAACATAGCTCTAATATTTATTTATTTTTTTGTAATCACAAGATGATTAAACTAATCAATCAATCAATTACATAAATTTACAATTCTCTAATCAATGAAGAATTCTATGGAGAAGAAGAAGAAGAAGAAGAAGAAGTTGGGTTGCACTACTTTGGTGGCTAGGCTTTTATATATCACCTTTCATACATGATAAAACCCTATCAAGCAAAATAACATGTTCCACAAAAAAAATACGGTCCTTGTTAAGGAAAAAGGACACCTCGTGTTTATTTCCTTACTCTCAACTTTTACCTAAACACATCAAAGATTTCACAAAGAAACACAGTATGTGTTTCTTAACACTAGACTCTGTATTTCTCATATACTTCACATTCTACACTTATACTTCTCTAAAACCTACACAAACCAACATGATGTCATTATAATACCCCAAAATTTTAAAATTAAAATTTAATATTTAACCTCTTATTAAAATAATTTAATTCTAAATTATTAATTTAATCATTTTATGGACCTTTGATTTATAAAAATAGACAAGATTATTTAACAAATTTAAATAAATATATTATTATTTTCATCATACTCTTTTAATTTCAATAAATTCTTATTTTGGCCAAACACACCCCTTGCACCCTACCCGTATGCCCCTTTTCTTTCCCTCTTCTTCCTCTCCCTACCACCCCTCCATATCTTGTGCAACATCCCTCTGTACCCACATAACTCTACATATTGAGCACCCCTCCCTTCCCCTTTTCTTTTTCTTCTCCTACTTTTCTTCTCCTCTACCCCATTTCTCTCCCTCTAACTCCCTTCCCTCCTACTTGAGTCTCCTTTTCTTTCTCTCCCCCTTTTCTCCTCTATTTTTTTTGCACCACCCCTCCTTACCATCTCCACTACCCAATTATCCACCACACTAGCAACCCTGTCCACCTACCTCCTCTCTGTACCACCCCAAGCAACCTTGCATATAACCTACAACCAACTCCCCCTTCCTTTTTCTTTTCTTCTCCTCTTAGCTACCTCCCTGCACCGCCACCTTGTGCCACCCATCTCCCCTCTTCTACTAATAATGAAGGGTCCCCTCGGCCACGTGACACCACCCTAACACTCACCTACCTCATCCTGCCCAAACGCCCCCTATAGCCCCTCCTTCTCTCCACTTTATTTTACTTTCTTCCTATTCTCCCTCCCTTATTTTTACTTTCCTCATCATAGCCACCACCACTGTCTCTGCCACCCTGGGTTGCCACATTATGACCACCAACCATCACTTACACCTTGCCATCCCTCCTACACTCAACAACAAGCCTAACTCCCCTCCATCACCTCCTTAAACTCCTTACCCAAGACTCTTCAACCCTTTGCCATTTTCTTCTCCATTTCCACTCCTTCCCCCCTCATCCTACGTGCATGGTATGTTCATGCTCTTCATGCAACATGAGTATGTTATCTAAATTTTAACGCATTTAACTAATTTTGAGGTAAATATATTTTAGTAATAATATGTATTTCATAATTATTTTGATAAAATTCCTTCCTTTACTTATCTACTAATAAAATGTTACTTGTAACATTATTTTTAGGTACATTTTTTACTATTTAAAGATTAGGCTTTTAAACAACCAGTAAAGTTCGATTGTTGCCGGAAATAAGGTAATCATTATACCATAATAAAATTTTGTGGTGTGCGTTCAATTTTTGGGTATGTGTTTTGTATGAAAATGATGTGTTATTAGCAAGCCCATTATTATTATGATATATTGTATATCGAGTAAAATGTGTGAAAGGGGGGACTAAGAAAAGGGGAGATATTGGTGACAAGTATTATGTGCATATATATGTGATACTATGTAAATTTAGAAATTAGTAGTAGAGATAATGCTAATATGAGCCTTAGGGATAATTTGGTCATTTGGACATATCATAATATTTAAACCTAAATGAAATGCTTAATGTGTTATATTTGATGCTAAAAATAGATATGAAAGTGTGGCGGAGTATAAATCTAAGTGTTAATAGAAATATCCATATTTCATGACCTAGAGGTAATTTGATAATTTTCAAGTATGGTATTAATTATCTAAATGAAAATGTATGCTAAGTGTTGTGAGATGTGGAAAAGGAAGATAGGACTTTGTAGTATTACAAATACTTGTTCCATCATAATATATATATATATAGTACTTTTACATGATCGATGAAATTGAACCAAATAAATGTGCATGGTAGGTGATAATGGATGTCAATAATAATATTAATAAGGGTTTTGTGGTGTTAAATGATGCATGTTGGCATGGACAATAATATTTTAGGTGTTAGGGGTATTTTAGTAATTTTACAAGTAAAGTGGAGGTTACTTAATTAAATGAGCATGATAGGTAATAGTTGGTGCTAAGAATAATAATTAGTTTTTTTTAGTGTTAATAAAGTAGGAAGGCATGATCAATAATTATTAATGATCTAGGGGCATTTTAGTAATTTTACAAGTAAGAAGGGTATTTTAGCAATTTTAAAAGTAAAAGGGGTATTTTAGTAAATTTACAAGTGAGAATGGCATTTTGGTAATTTTGTAAGTAATAAGGGTATTTTGGTAATTTTGGCAAGCAAGAAGGGCATTTTAGTAATTTTACACATAAGAATGTCATTTTGGCAATTTACAAGTGAAAAGGGTATTTTAGTAATTTTACAAGTAAAAAGGGTATTTTGATAATTTAATAAGTAAGAAGGGCATTTTGGTAATTTTACAATTAGAAGGATATTTTTGTAATCTTACAAGTAAAAAGGATATTTTGGTAATTTTATAAGTAAGAAGGGTATTTTGATAATTTTGTATATAATGTGGCAGTTGGTCTAATGAACTTTCATAATAAGTAATAATTGATGTTAAATAAGAGAATAAGGATTTATAACCTTGGTATTACCTATTTAGGTATAATCATTAATATTATAAGGCTAGAGGTATTTTAGTAAATTAGAGTGTATCATAATAAGTATGCATGGCCTCGAATTAAAGGTGTAAATTAGGATGTGTTATGTTGATATTTTCATAAACATGCAAGAGCTACCTTAGGTGTTGATTATACATGAGATTGTGTGCTGGTTATTCTAGAAGTGCATGTTAGGATTTATGTGTAAAATGATCATTTGGTGTATAAGGTGGCTTAGCTTCATAATCAATATTATAACCATGATATGTTAACCTAGTATGGCATGTTGATAAATAAAAATGAATTATGTGATGGAAGTAGATAATAAGAGG
This sequence comes from Tamarix chinensis, assembly GCA_030549775.1. NCBI lineage: Eukaryota > Viridiplantae > Streptophyta > Magnoliopsida > Caryophyllales > Tamaricaceae > Tamarix > Tamarix chinensis. The sequence continues at coordinate 36,871,217 of CM060174.1, forward strand.
AAGCCTTAGCCTTAGCCTTAGAGGCATTTTGGTCATTTTGACCTAAGGTTCCTAAGTATGAGTATTGAAACATAGGATGGCATTAGTGGACTATTTAAGTTAACATTGACAATAATACTGATATTGATTACTTCATAATAATGGAAGTAAGTGAAAATGGTTAAGTATGTAATTAATATATTTCTCGTGATCACCTTAATTAAAACACTAATACTTAAAATGAAAGACCTCGAGATCGATAATGGTTGCTCTTTAGGAGTTGCTACACTAAAGACGCGGTTTAGCCCATGATTATTTTGGATTTTGTTGGTGTACCTTAGTGCCCTAGCCAATCCCTACATCTTACTCTATTTAGCTCTGCGTACCTACTTAGGGGGTATGCATACATATGGATTATGTGTCCTTGTCCATAAGGTACTATGTGCCTTCGTGCACTAGTGCAACTAGGATACCTTTGCATCCCTAGCTTGATAGTTGGTAATATATTATGCTACTTGCATGCGATAGTATGATCAATGTACCTTTGTGTCTGGGTTCGGGATCTCTCCCTCGAGTTAACAGATGGAATTATTGTGTTAATTAAATGGAAAGACACTAATCACTTATAGTGGAATACCACATAGGTCGGGACCGTATGGATTATATCATATGTACCAGTCCACTGGTTATAATAGTGGCTAGGTACATTTTGCCCTAGGGTCATATATATTTACTGGTGCACAGGTTATAATTGTGGCCGGGTGTGTTTTTCCCTGTGATTGTATATATTTATCTGTCCACCGGTTATAATAATAGTCAAGTGCATTTTTCCTTGGAGTACATCTTATGCCCAGTCTACTAGTTATAATAGTAGGGTCCCCAAACCTACATGGATATAATTTGAGAGATGATTAATATGTTATTAATGGTTTAAGTCCAGATAATGGTGATTGTACTGTTATGACCTATTGATATAATATGGTAGTGGCCTTAGTACCTACCTTTGAGTTGAGTGGTGATGTGTAGTGGTTGGGTATAATGTTGGCTATTTAAATATACGATAAAGAGCTTTGCTTGGATGCTCTCTTGGTAAGTGTTGTTAATTCTAAGTGAATGAATATGGTGCCATATGATCTTGAAGTATGTGTCTATTCTAATGATTATTGTATCTCGTTCTAGACATATATGTAATTTACTATTCATGTGTTTTGATTAATATGTTGCATGCGGGCCTACCTTTTAATTCTATATCAAGGGTATTCAGTATCATAGTACTAAAGTGTTCTTTTCATGGGCTCCTACCTATTCAATGGGCTATGTCTTTTGCTGGTTGGCCTATAGGAGTTATCCAGGCTTTATTTTTGGGTTAAGAGCATAGGACTATCAAGGAAGATTTTAATGTTTTCCTTACAACTCCTCTGCTTCTTGTTTCAATGATTTTATTCTATAACCACTAATAGTGGATTTTATTCCTGTACTTTAATTATCACACTGCCCTATTTTAAGTTTGTAATCTTTGTTATATAAAAAGTATGTTTTCAGCCTTAGCATTAGATATCAGAACGGTGGAGGAGAGCCGATTTGGTACTAAGTGTGGTTGTAGCATCTCCAAAAATTTTTTTCTTTGCTTCTACTTAAATTTTAAAAATAAAATTTTTCAGTAGTGAATTTTGGAGGTATTATAGTTATATTGTGCTTCATATACATAGTCAAAATTCACAGTTGATTCTTCCTATTCTTGGTTTTTCTCTTATTCTTCCTTACTTTTCTTGGGAGCATATAATCGTTTTCCGCTCCTAGTGGTGATAGCATTCACATTTTCTTTACGATTCCTCTACCTAACTAAGGAGCGTCGAAGAACTTTTAGATTATAATTTTCCTACATAATCTACCAATTGACTCACTTGATTTTCTAAGTTATTTAGCTCATTTCTTGTTTCTTATTAGAATTGTATGGTGTTAGAAGCTATGGTCTTAACTATATCCTCTAATGGCATACCTTCATATTGTTGTGGTACCAGTGCTTGTGGAGGTTGCACAAAGGGTGGTTTTAGTTAATTTTGACAAATAAGATAGAATCTAGGGTGTTGGTTATACTCTTTTTTATTTTTGTATGATGTTGGTGTTTAAATATTCCCATACCTCAGGTTATGGTGATATTTATAATATAGGTTATAGGTTCGATTCTATGGATCATGTTTTACTTGTCCTTGAGGTTCTCTAATAGCATTGCTCATCCTGCAAAGTTGGGCATGCATCAGTAGCATGACTTGCATATGCACAAATTCCACATAATTAAGCCTACACTCCCTCTTTCAATACTTTACAACTAAATGAGTCAAGTTATTCAATTTTTCATGAATTTCTACTATACTTATATTCTTGACATGGTTAAATAAAGAGGTAATATTTGTAGTACCACAATATTAGGAAATAAACACCATATTATATATAAGTCTTCTAGCCTCAGGTAGGGTCTTATCTACTAATGCTCCACCACTAGCACCATCTACCATGTTATGATCCATGGGCATTAATCCCTCATAGGAATATTGTATTAATCATAGTTCACTACTTTGATGGTAAGGACAATTACCACAAAGATTTTTAAGATTTTCCCAATATTCATGTAAGGATTTTCCCCCATCCTTTATAATATCACATGTTTATTTTTTAATATTCGTGGCCTTAGATGGTGGAAATTACTATTCTATAGATAATTTTTTCTTATCAAGCCAAGTATTAATGGATCTATCAGGAAAATCATATAGCCACTCCTTGACAACATCAATTAAGACATAAGGGAAAGCTTTAAATTTAATTTGATCTACGCTTACCTCTATTGATTTCATACCAGAGCACATTATATGAAACTCCTTGATAAACTAATTACTATTCTATAGATAAATTCTCTAATCCCAAATAGCTAATTTAAAAAAACTATAAATAAATAAATAAATAAAAGACAATGCACATATTAGTCTAGGTTTGATCTCACACTCATATTGTTCATTAGGTTAATCAATACAAAGGGTATTAGAGATAAAAGTAGGAGTTGTGAGATCCTTTAGAATTTAGCTCAATATTGGTTCTTCCATAATTTCCTCCAAATTATATTTGATGATGTCTTCATATGATGATGAACTATCACTTAGTGGAAAGGGAATAGTATGAAAATATTCCAGTCGCATTCATGTTATGTTCACTATCAGAGAGAAAGAAGTAGGATCCACAAGTTTAATGATTGTATGTCCCTTTTTGCCAACAAATGCTTTCAAATGTGGATTCCCATTGGGTATGCACATGAGGAGAAAAGTGAGTTTTAATTAGGAGAAGAGAAAACTATTATAGAAATAAGAATGAAACTTAGCAGTCCCTGGCAGCGATACCAAAACTTGGTGTTCTCTTATAGCCACTCCAAATTCAACCCTAAACCGAAACAAGTCATAAGCAATGAGTAGGGTTCAATCCCATAGAGACTGTAATTTAATTTATAAATTTATGTTATCAATTTAATTCTCTAATTGTCGAATTATGATAAACTAATTACTAATAATAAAAAGAATAAAATGATAGTCAACATATTAACTCAATAATAGTAATGATATAATAGGGATTAGAAGATTTATTTAGCATAAGAATATCAACCAATCAACAAATAATATGGTTATGTAGTATTTTTAATGTTAACTTATAAAAGCTCACACACATTCGCTTCCTAGTATCTCCCTATGCAAATAAACCAATGTCTACTTATGATTTATTTTCTAACCAATTAAAAACCTAGGAAATAAATCTATACATTCAATTAATAATAGCATTAATGATTAGAAAATAGGTAACTAAAACCATAATTATAATCAGCTTGAATTATATAGTTTTAAAGATTAATAAACAAGATTAAATTAATATCTTCCTTTAGAAATTAACTAGCCAATTTTTCAACTATGGATGTATATGTTAACAATTAAAGATTAAATCTATGATCCTAGCAGTTGATTAATACTCAAATTAACTAGAAAATCAAGCTAGATAATAAAGTTTTAACCTTGAATTAGTGATCATTCAAATTATTTTATTAATCTAACAAAAAATATACACGACTATTAAATGTAATTCATATCTCAAGTTTAATTATTCTATAACCTTGAATTATCCTTCTACCCCATATTAATGTAGCCTAACATATTACTAAAGAATGAAAATGCAAGATTTAAACACATAAAAATCATAACTTTAATTAGAATAGATGAAAAAAATGAAAAAATGAAAAATAAACAAGCCAAAATCCCAAAATCCAATCAAATAAATAAATAAATAAGAATAATTGCATTAAAAAAATAAAAAGTATGAAAAAATTAAACATACCAAAGGGATAAAAAAAGAACTTAGGAGAATGTCATGATGCAAACATTGAATGATCTTTAATATTTTTATTACAATGCAATGAACTAACTAAATCTATCATAAAATCCCTAATGGCTTAAATATAATGAAAATAAAGTCGATAATCTAATGTTAGCGCTCTTGATACTTTATTCGACTAAATATATGATGTATATATTAATAGAAGGTCGAGCAGAGCATATCCCAAATTTGGCAAAAAGTATGGTGTGTATTAATAAGTATAGCGCACCCATATTTTTTCTCTAAAGATATGCATGTGATGAGTTAATGAAGCAAATGGGAGAAGAAATTAGGAAATATGGTCCATATTTCTAGAAATTTGAGGCACACGTATTTCTTGGTTTTTCATTGAATTGATTTTTCTACACATGAATTCTCTTTTAGGATCTTTCATGATGGTACACCAAAAATTCTTTGACTCCAAGATTTTCTCCTCATAGTGTTATCATTTTCCTTATGTTTTTACCTAAATTACCTTAATTTCATGTTTTCCAACATAACATAGGCTAATAGAGAAAACTTGAGGAAAAGGTTGAAATTTTCATAACAAAGAGCAAAATCTAGGTCCACATATGTCAAATAATATCATAAAATATGCACCTATCACTAATGTTCCCCTATCACATAGATCATAGTACACATATGGAACACACATCATGCTCATGCTTAAGCATACTAACACATGCATGCAGTACATGTAATATACATTCACTTAGTATTCACATAAGGTCATGCTATTCGTACACACTTGGATTTATCCTAAGGATCATTTTTTTCCTATTCATGAAAGATGAAAGTACGAGGGAAACATACATGCTATAACATACTTTGATATGAATTTCCCATGTGTAAGGGAACAAAGATTACTTCAACCATCCATACTATAGTACATAGGATACAAATTATAAAATGAGAAGCATATGGTGACACATTCGACACCTCTACCATGTGACTCATTTGATATGAACATCATGATGTCATATAATGTAGAACATGTTATGGTACATAGGAACATGCAAGAACAAGAGAATAATATGATCACGAAGCACTCAAGATTAAGAAAATGGTAGCACATGATGCGTATATATCTTCATAGGCATACCACACTACTAATTTAAAGAAAGAATCATAAAAATGGAACACATATAGGAAAGGTAAGAGTAAGGTCACATCATATATTAATAATTAGCCAATTATTAGCTTCTATTAAGGTGATCACAAAATTTCCTTATATAATTTCTTTATCAATGGGAAAGATTGTCCCACATAATTTCTCTGTACTTATAGAAGTCAAACAAAATAAATGAATGGACATAAAATATGTTCAAATTCAAGGAAAGTAGGAGGACATAAAGGCTGGTCAAATTTAAATAAACTCACCCAGGAAACCAAAACCTTTAATATCTATAACCTCTAGCACAATATCCATGTATAGTGTAGAGAACGCACATGATATATCTTAGATCCTGCCTCAAAGGTAAATGATAATAATATATAGCTGAAGTTAGTTCAAACCCTGATAGTTCATCAAGGAATTGAAGATCTAGGCCCATTATAATGCACATTTCCATTTAAGTTGGTTATTATTTTAAATAGATGATAGCATCAAATATAACAAGACCATAATATACAATTTTATACACATAAGCATCCACATAGTTTTTATTAATCACATGATTTTTACCACTTATTACCATATGATCATATAGAATGGTTAAATCATTAAATTATAGGAGATTAGATGATTATGACAAATTATCACACCAACCATATTGATTCCATAAAGTCCAATTTAAGATATTCATCCATAAGTTCATTCATACTTGACCAAATATTCTTACACTCAACGATTGAATCAATTTGCTATACTTATGTACTTAAATACTTGCCTAATATTACTCTAAATATTTATGTAAGGCTGAGAGAACAATTACATATCATTAAAGGTCCATCATATAGACACTAAGACATGGTTCTAAAACTTAGTATCATTATTATCATTAATTAGGATTAACACAAACTCATATTTTCTAAAAGTAAGGTCAAAGCCCAAGTGGGGATGAACTAGAGATCAACCTAAATCCAAATTATTCATCCATTTATTTAAATAGCCAAGTGAGGTTAAATTCTAAGAATAAGGTTAAGTTAAGGTCTAATCATTGGGAGTGAACAACAAAACGTCATAAAAGGAAACATAAGCCACATGATGCAATTAAATATATAATATGCCCACAAAAATCCATATTATACCATGTTCTTAATTCAACCATTCAAGTTTAAATGTGAAATTCAAAATTAGCCAAACATATAGTCAAATATAGGGGTCAACCCTCTTAAAGTTTCCAAAAACCCTCCCTTAAGGGATCCACGGATTGATTTAGAGTTAACAATAGAAAGTATATCATTTGGGATAGAATAACTAGTTAATTGATTAAGGACTCACCAATCAACTAGTATAACCACTGAATTGGTCTTATCCCAACTAGCTGAGTAGTAGCCTGTATGAGTGATAGTATAGAGAGAGTCTATTAACCAATTAACTAATGAGGTAGACCAATCAAATGGTATACAAACAAACTAGTATTAACCTTAACTAATTGGTTGGTTTACCTTAGATATTATCAACATTATTCTCAAGGCCAAAAAATGTATTTCCAAATTAAACCAAACATTTACCGAGGAATAACATGTTGTTCAACAACTCATACATATAATATAACATGCATATCAATCTATTCATTATTTATTCACTCAACATATGTAAATTATGCTTTATATTCATCAACAAATGATTATGCTCACACTTCACAACTTCAACAATGTATATAATGCCAAGCTTACAACCCACTTAAAAATGATAAATAAAGCATGCTTAACAATTTATGATGCTCAGAACCTCACTAATATCTCATATTCATTCTCATATCACATCAAAATTTCCAACAATGTTACAAGGTCCTATAATATGCTTTATCATTCTATAACTTCATGTAGAACAAATTATGCCCTACAATGCACATTCTAATATTTGCTAAAATTTTCAAAATACTTGTAACAACGCTAAATTTTGAATTGTAAAATTTTATTTTAAAAATAATGCAGAAATTTAATAAAATAAAACTATATAATGTTACTGCCACAACAACGATGTGAAAGGTGTGATCATCACCTAACACATGCTTAATACAAGGTAAAATAGAACAATGAACAAAATATGCATGCGCTAATATTATAGTAGTAATCATAACTAAGATGAGAATGATTTGGAAGGGAGATAGATATTTAGAAAATCTAAATACATAAATAATTTAGAGCTTCCATAAATTCTTAAGATAATAAATATTTAACACTCTTAGTAATAGAGCCTATTACAATATGTGTCTTTAATGATAATATGACTATAACTAACCAAAAAAAGTGTATTTTGAGTAATTATTGTAGGTATGTAATATATTTGTAGGAAGAAGATTCATACACTTCAAGATGTTTACACCTTTAAGCTTTCATATGTTATAAGTTATTACAAGTCAAAGCTATTATGCAAGAAAGTAATCTTACAAGTCAAAGAAGACTTTGTTATCATTCTCATGTAAATTATGGCTTTTTTAGTTGTTTCCATGAAATAAGTATATATATATGTTTGTAATAATTTTTCACTTGATTCATGTACTATATAGTTTAGCGATATGTTTCTATGACTAGTTAGTGTGCTAGTTATCCATGTGTGCATTACCTTGGCTAACTTAGTGTGCTACTTAGCAAAGTATGGCTACCTATATAATTTCATGTTTTGACACCTTGTAACATGAACGAGTCAAATATTTTGAAATCAAATATAACGCTTGGCTATCTTTTCTCTATTTTGTGTTGAAAGTTTCTAACTAATACTACTTGGTGCAACCATAGATACAGTATTTTGAATGTGTTCTTGGAGAAACATTAAAAGTTATCTTCTTTATGAATTTTCATTGAATCATGATTGAAGATTCATAGCATTATTTAAATCTTGTTTAAATCTTTCTTGAAGATACTCCTTCCTCTTCATCAACTTCAACCCAGCAAATCATCTTACCTTCCTCTAGTCTTGGCCTCTTTATTATTACAAGAATATTCACGCCAATGAATCAAAGCCAAAAATTTATTCAGAAAAGGAAAAAAAAGCATCCCAACATATTGGAAAAAACCTAGATTAGTTAGCATAAGTCTTAGCTAAATGGAATTTAAATCTTGATCCCCAAGTAATGGCCAACTGCTAGCCCACATACTCTAGCTGAGAATTTAAATCTTCATCCTCAACATACTCTAGCTGAGAATTATAACCTTGTAAATCATTATCTACTCACTACAATAGAAGATAAGTCATCACAGTGACTACACAAATATAATATTAGTATGGTGAAGTAATAGTAAAGAAAACTATCAAAAACATGGTAAGGGCTCATGCCACCCATTAAGGTCATATAATACATTCTTAGATTATATAACTTCAAGATCATGATTATCATATTATAACACGTGCTTGTATAAGAATCATGGAAGATACAACACTACAAATTATGCATTAAATCTATATAGAGTAAACCATATTATTAATCTTTTGATAAGTGACCGCATACTTTCTAATTATTAAGATGTTTGATTCAACCATAGATAGTTCTCCACATTGAGCAAAATTTATTACAACATAACACAAATAATGAGATTTCACACCTACAACATGTGGTTAGAATACATCAAGGGGGCTTTTCTCTAGGGATGCTATACCCACCACACCTTGAGTGCATCTCCTACAAGGGCTACACAGATTATGGTACCACAATCACCACACATGGTTAAACTAAATCAAGGGTAATTTTAACAAAATACCTCACCCACTACAACTTGAATGCATCTATTGTGAGAGCTACCACAAAGTTAGGATACTGCACTTACCTAAGAGATGGACATATAAAGCAATGAAATGATTGTATAAGGATACAATAGCCACCTTACCTAGATACTAATGTCATGTCGGCTTGTCATAGTACTATCCAATACCTTATAAATATGTGTATATCCCTTACTAACTACAAATTAGTAAAGAAGGAAATAGATACTAAGTGAAAAGACAAAAACATGGATGAATCATCCACTAACTTTGGATTAGCTACCTCAAGATTTAGAGAAAAAGGCTCAAAAAAAATCTTAATTCCTATTATTAGCAACTATTAAGTGATATCACAACTTCAACCAATTGGATGTTAAGAGGTAACACCAAACATAACCAACAAGGCTTTCAAATCACACTATATTATTACTCATTTTATTTTTCCTTAATTCCAATTATGCATGGTCATGATCATGATTTAATTTCATAAACTAATTGAAAAGTTAAAAAAGAAACCTCAATGAAATATCAACAAATAATAAATAACATGGCAAAATCAAGCAAAACTAGGTGATCAGTCCTCAAAACCAATCAAGTGGTTTAGGTCTACTAGAACCAAGGAAAAATAAATTCACAACAAAATAAGTTGATTAGTCAGTCCAATTGTTCAACAATTTATGAGAATCGGTTTATAGGTTTGGCCAGACCAATCAATGTATTTAGGCTAAGACTAAAACCACTTTGATCACAAAATAACTGATTAATGGGTATATAAGACTAATTAACTATTCATTGAATAATATAATGGGTATTTAAAACCAATTGATTATCCATGAGAACTATTTAATGGGTTCAACCAACCATTTGACTGGTTTTGGCAAAACAACACCAAACACAAACATATCACACTTAACAAATATCATATGCTTCTACAATAATACTATCATGCTCTTATGTTGTAATACACATAAAAAGTATACGCAAAAACTAAATTTACATAGACACATAATAGAAAAATGAATATACATCATACTTATGCTCATTCACCCAAATTTTATGCTAGGAGTGCATAATCAAGAGTAAGAGGAAGTTTGAGGCTAAGAGTATCTAATTAGGAGCAAGAGGAAGTTTGAGGATCATCAGCATCTTGGTGGTAGGAAAAAGGTGTATTATAGAGATAACATACCTCATGGGTATATTAGGGCTATGGGATCACTAATATGAATAGAAGGTCACTCGAAAGAAAATGTAGAGGAAAGGTACTACCACTACAGGCATTGTAGAGTAGACCACCGGAGGTAGATTATTAAGATAACAAGGTGACTTGTCATGGGTATGGTATATTAGCACAAAATTATTTTGAGTGTCAGGTTGGATTTTTCCCTATTTGAAGGAGTCATTATTAGCCTAAAAGTACTAGATCAATTCAATAGTAGTAGTTGAATCTAAGGGTTCCTTCATCACCAACTACTGTTGCCCATTGTGCAAGTCAGTAAAGAGGTTAGAAAGCCCATAATTTTTAGCTAGGTTAGGCATCGCATAGTGTTGTGGGAGTTTATTTAAGTGAGCTTCTAAATGAGATTAGCCATTTTGGAGGTGAGCGTCAAGCAGGTGTGGTGACCAGTATACTTATTGTTTCCTCCTTATTAGTATACGTGCATTTTAACTCTAGTGTATCCTATTCCTTTGTTCCATCTACATTTGTTGCTAGATCTTCATGTGGAAGATAATAGAGGAATTATTAATTCACAAATATAGGATCTTTTTCTTCCCTTCCTTTGGAATTGAGAAGCTTGCTTAAAGGTTTGTTGTGGTTGAATGTAAAATTTTCTTAACAATGCTCTTAATATGGGATATATATTCACTAAGATCATTAAATTCTAAAGAGAAAATGCTAAGATTTCTCTAAAGAAAAAACATAAACTCTATTAAAAAAAACTCACTTGAAGAGAAAAAAAGAATATTGAAATTGGTAAGACTCTATTCCACTTGATCTTATAAAGATAAAAGTCAAAATCATATGTGTGTGTGTGTGTGTGTGTGTGTGTGGTGGCCTTAGTTTCTCTTTACTAACCAAGCCCAACCTGACCAACCTTAACTAGTTAAATTAGCCTAGTTAATAAAAGAGTTAAAGTAATACACTAAATGCATATATTATACATATAATGGTCTATAATTACAAGTTACAAGACATTAAAAAGTATTAATAAAATATTAAAGCTAAACAAAACCCTAACCATGCAATGCATGCAATAATCATGTAATCAAGCTTCATGTCTTGTAGCTTCATCTTCTATACATCTTCATAACTGTAACACCCCCATTTTTCACTACTAAAAAATTTTTTTTTTGAAAACCTTGTGGAATCTGAAAACTACCAAATACTTAAGAAAAATAGGGTGTTACTACCACACGTAACATAGGATTGGTGCAAGCAACTCGTCCTATGGTAGATACAAGGCTAAGAACCAAACTAACCAAAACTAAAGTAGGGTGCATCAAAACACATTATGTAAATACTGAAAGAAAATCTTTCAAGTACAGAACCTTGATGCTCCAAACATATTCAAGTATATGAAGGAAAATTAAGCTAAAGGACAAGGTTCAAGTCGCAGAAAATAAAAGTAGAGCATAGTCCTAAACTTTGGTTTGTGAAGGACTACAAAAAAAAGTATCTAAATGTCCACACTCTCATAATCCATTCCCAATACAAGGTTAGCTTACTACTAACCATCCCAGAAAACCTACACATGTCCCTATGCTCATGGGAATTGGCAGTTGACCAAGCAAATAGGCACATCAGTACACTTCATATTGAGTAAGAAAAGTTACTTCATTAATGGAAGTCACAAGCACACAAGATTCCAGCATATGATGAAAATCATACTAGCATAGTTCATGTCTATTTCACATAAACAGAATACATGTTCTATCATGGTCATATCTTACATAGGAAATTCATATCATACATGGCTCATCTTTCTTAGCAACATAAGACAACATTGTATATGACTACATGTAATATACGAAGTAGATTATCCTGATATCATTAAGCCTTCATTCATCCATGCATATAATTCCACCATAGGCCATTTTTCCACTTTCCTAATCTATTAGATCATTTATAAATAATACATTTTCTCTATTGCCATTCTTTTTCTTTTACTTTTACTTTTATCTTTAACCAAATTCTTATTCCAAATTATTATCCAAATACTTATTCAAATTCTTATTGAATGATGGATTGTGCACCACCCTATCATATCACATACCATGGAAAGTATATACAAACAAAAGGACATAAAGTATAAGCCAAAGCTAAGTAACCACAATTAGACATAAGTCTATGCCAAAGCCAAGTAACCACCAATGGACATAAGTCTAGGTTGATGCCAAATACCACCTAGGTAACTAGACCCTTTGGTGTCAATATCCCCTAGTACATCATCAATGTCTAAAGTAGGTAAGGCATTAGGATCTATAAGGATCCAACCCAAAGGGAAAGCATGAACATAGACTAACCCTCAAAAGATATTCGAGGATTAGATAACCCAGACACATACATAGCTCAACCATCTTTTTCTCTAAGTGATTAGTACATTATTCTCAAGGTTACATGATTATAAAAAGGCCCATATAATATGCAATCAAGGCAATCATATACTTATTCCATCTTAACCATTACCATTCCCCAACCATATGTGAATTTTCCATTAATTCTTACTCAATATTAACCAAATCCCTTAAATTAAACCATTCTAAGCCAAAATATAGATAATATTACCCCTTTAAAGCCATAAAATTCTTATTCAATTTTAACCATTAATGCCTTTACAACACCTATTGAGTATGCCATGAGTCATGATTCATTTAATCCACCCATTAGGTTGTCAATCTATATTAATAGATGTATATGACCCATTAAATAGTCATATAGCAGTGTTGGGTATAGTCTCAAAGCACATCCAAGCCAAAAGATCAAAATGACACAATCTAGCTAAACTAGAGGGTTCCTTTGAACTAGTCGATTACTTTTGCCAAATAATTCAATTTATTAGAGAACTGTTAATCAATTATACAAAACAAGTTAATGTTTCTAAGCAAAGACCAAACTATGGTCACCACTGGTCAATTGTTTTGGGCAAAGGGTCAACTTTTCTAAGGACCAGTCGATTAATTGAGCCTAACTCATTGATTAGTTTGCCCCCAGATAACATAGAATAGAAAATTTTCATGCAAATCACTTGAAAAATCCAACCACATCCAAGCCAAAACAAATCATAATATCATATCAATAGTTCATCAACTCATAAACTAAAACATGCTTCATAAATAATCAATCGATCTAATTTCCCTAAAATCATACCCTTTTCTCAAGACTCATAAATTAATCAATATGCATTAAACTAAAAATAAATTATTATGCAAACCTACAAATTTAGGATCTTAAGGAATACATCACATCACATGCTAACTATGTTACATTTTAGAAGTAAGAGTGACTTACTTAGTGTAAGGAAAACTTTTCCAAATATAAGAAAACTAAACCTAGAAGATGTTTAACTTCCAAACCTTAAAAGCAAATACTTAAAGCATAAGAAATATAATTAATGCTTATAGCTTGGGCACCTTTAATGAAACTTTGATTTCAATTATTCCCCAAGTGGATCATCCTGTGACGGTAGGGGATTTCCAACCTATTGGCTTGTGTAATGTGGCTTATAAAGCCATTACTAAGGTCTTAGCTACAAGACTTAAACCGATCCTTAGTAATATCATCGGTCATGAGCAAAGTGGTATTATTCAAGGAAGTCAATGTTATGATAATGTTATCATCGCAAAAAAGATGATCCATACCATGAAAAGACAAAAAGGGAGTAAAGGATTGATGGCAATAAAAATCAATTTGGAGAAGGCTTATGATAGACTCCCATGGAGTTTTATTGAAGATACTTTGAACGTTTGTGGATTTCCAGCTCCTATTATTCAACTCATTATGTTTTATATCACTACTCCTAGTATCCGAGTGATTTAGAATGGGGAGTTTTCAAGTGCTTTTGCCCTCACTAGAGGCATAAGGCAAGGAGATTCTATATCTCATTATATTTTTGTGTTATGTGTAGAGAGGCTTGCTCATCTTATCAAAATTGAAGTTAATCACAAGTAGTGGACACCTATCAATGTTACAAGGGGAGGCGCTAAATGATCTCATCTTTTTTTTTTGTTGGTGATCTTTTATTGTTTGCTTAAGCAAGAAAAGCCCAAATGGAGATAGTGTTGTCTTACCTAAGAAAGTTTGAAAATGTCCCTAAACAAATCATGAGCGTGGATAAATCTTCCATTCTTTTCTCCTCTAATTTTTCTTGGCAACTAGCAAGGGAGATCTTAGGTATGGATAATTTCAAGCATGTCAAAAATTTTAAGGAAGTACCCGGGGATCAATCTCTATGTAGGGAGAAAGACAAAAGGTTTCTATGCTTCTATTATTGATCGAGTTCAAAAGAAACTTTTCAAGTGGAGAACGGAGTTGGTTTCCTTAGTAGGTCAAGCTACTCTTGTTTAGTCCATTACTAGTGGCATTCCCTCATACATCATGTAAACAAATATGTTGCCTAAGGTTGTTTAAGATTATTTGAATAAGCTCAACAAAAGCTTCCTATAGGGAAGTAGCGGGAGTAGAATAAGACTCCATCTTGCTAGCTAAAATCTTATTTGTCATAGTAAGGACCAAGGGGGATTGAGTTTGAGGTGCATGAATAGCTTTAACTAGGCTGCTATGTTAAAGTTGGCATGGGAAGTAATTACCAACAAGCAAGTGCTATAGGTTCAAATCCTACATGAGAAGTATTTATCAAATGATAATATCCTCTCTTACACGACCACTGCTAGTGCTTCTTATGTATGGCATAACATTGTGAAGAGTCTACCATTGCTTAGGCAAGGTATTCGAAGAGTCGTGAAGTTAGATCTCCAAACGTACTTCTGAAACAATTGGTGGATAGGAAGAAGGCCTCTTATTAAGTCAGCTCACTCATCTCTTCCCTTTCAAGAAAGAAAAAAGTTTGTTCATGACTATGTTAATATAGATGACACGAGGAAGTGGGATGTGTTCCAGCAATTCTTACCCGTGTATAAACTTACAGAGCTTATGGCTTATTTTATTTCACCCATGCAACCTAAGGAGTATATCATCACATGGAGGCTTTCACCCGAGGGTAACTTCTCAATGAGTTTGGCTTATAAATTATTTCAACAGGATGATCTTCTTACTAAGCCAAAGTGGAAGCATCTTTAGAAGCTAAAAGTGAGACATCAGATTAAATTCTTTGGTTGGCTAGTGGCGCATGGCAAGTTATTATCAAATGAAAATAGAGTCAAAAGAGGCATGGCGGTAGGTGCAATATGTGATGCTTGTCATCATCCCATTGAGTCAATTCTACATGTTCTCAGGTATTGCTACTTAGCCAAAGCAATTTAGGAAAGATTAGTACCACAAGAGGAGTTGAGTTTTTTCTTTGATAGTGATATGAATGACTGGTTCTAGTATAGTGTTTGTAGGACTTGAACTTCTAATAATGACAATCCCCCATGGGCGGTTTATTTTATTATCACTTGCTGGAAATTGTGGTATTGGTGTAACAAGAGAAATTTTTGTGGTATTAACCAGTAGGTCGAAAGAGTAGCCTAGTGGTTATGGGGTTTTGTACATGATGAATTCATGACTTGGGACAAGTTTAATAGTTTGCAACATATCACAAGAAGATCACGGCAACATGCTTTATGTTGGGAACCACCACCCCCAAGGCATCCTCAAGATCAATGTAGATGGGAGTGTTATCATAAATCCGTGATTCATAGTAGCTGGGGGTGTGGCACGTGATGGTTGTGGCAATTGGATTTTTAACATCTCTACCAACTTGCGAGTTGGCTAAATCATGTCGGCAAAGCTATAGGGAATTTATTATGGGCTAAATGAAGTAATAAAGAGACACCTCCTTCAGATAGAAGTAGGGCAGTGTAGAAAAATCAGGATCCGAAAAATCAATCTGCTATCCAAAAAAAACCAATCCGAAATTTTAGATATCCAATCCAATTTTTTAGTGAATTATCCGATCCGCCAAAAATATCGAGTTTTAAGAATAAGTCAGTTATATTAGGCATAATTTAATTTATAATCTAATTTTTTTTCTTTCAATCTTCAAGATTAGATCATTTATTTTACTATAATACATAAGTCTAAAAATAATTTACTAAACTAAAGTCTAAAAATAAACATACACACTCTACAAATAGCCACAGTAGAAGTGTGTTGTGACTCAACAGTAGCAGCAAATCTTATTCAATCAAGAAACACGTATTATCATTGGGCATAAACTTTCCTATATTTTGTATAATTTTTACCGATCTCCCTCAAAGATTAAGGATCGTATTCTTTTTGTTTGGTTGGTGAGGTTAGGTATCATGTGCTTGGTAATTGATGTTTACATTATATTTCTTAATTGATATCCTTTAGCAACTAAAAAAAAATTAACGAGCTAGAAGGCCATAGCCGCACAAAAACTTGGTGTTTAAAATATCAAACCAAAAATTAATCTAATGAGCCTCCCATTGTGCAATCTAACTTATCCACCTAAAATTTAATCAAAAATTACTTTAATTTCCGATGTTAGTTTGCCTGATTTCTTCGACCTTAACTCCATTTTTCCATAATTAAAACAATGATGTTTACGATCTACTAGGTTAAACTAATTCATCAATTTCTTGGCTCAAACCACTTTTTTGCAATCATTTTACAATTTTTAAAATTAAATAGTTTCATACCAACAGACCTTTCAATACCCATTTGGCTCGGCGGTCCATTCTAATTTTTTAATCATTGGAGCAACCTACATATCATGTGCTTTTCCAACCAGTAGTACGACATAATAGGAAAATAAATTGATTATAATTCTACGATATTCTTCGTATCCAACAGCGGGGGGGAGGGGAGGGGGAGAACCGCAAGGTCCTAATTTTAACTCAGGCTAAACATTCCAATTCTAATGCATCATAACACTATCAAAGAGAAGTCTCGGAACAAATATGAAATAGCTGAAGACGTTGGTACAGCAAATTCCAGCACATCACTGCCTTGATCTTGACTCTGCACGTCTAGCTTCTTCTGGTGTTGAAGGAAATAGCTCTACATATCTCGAACCAATTGTCATTTTATCCTTGCACATAGCCTTCTTAGCCTCATCTGCGGAAGCAAACTCCACATATGCCTCGCCGGTAGCTTTACCATCAGGACGGCAAGCAATGTGAATTTTCTTCTCTGTCAGATTAAAGTCTCCAAAGAATTCAACTATATCTGATTTTGACACAGAGAAGGGCAGACCACGCAACTTAAGTATCTCAGAATAATCCAGCTGTTCCTTATCAACAGACCTCTTAGCTCGAGGTGGGGAGCTTCCGCGCTCATCAAATAATCCTTCATTATGCACTTCTGCAGCAACAGCATTGTAATAGTCCTGTTTTTTACACCTGAAGACTTCAACATATCTGCGGCCCATCATCTGTCGATCTTTCTGGAGAGCCAAGCCAGCCTGCACTGATGATGCAAAGACAACAAAAGCTTCACCAGAAAATCGCCCATTTCTGTTTACAAGCAGTACATCCACAATATCCAGCTGAGCAAAGAACTTGTAGATGTCAATGTCGGTGCAGTTGAAAGGAAGACCCCTACAACGAACCACAGGAAATCCAGAGGGTTGAAGGCCACCTGCATAGGGGTAGGGTTGGTAGCCACCAGGACCGCTGCTCACTGCGAAGTAGGGATTTGATTCCATCATTCTTTGTCTCTTTGAGCCGACCTCGTACCCGTCCGATACCCCCCCGCTTCCCAACATTGCCCTTTTCGTACCCAACATAAGAAAAACAATCCCCCACTCAACCTGTTAATATAACCAATCCCAACCCACAAGATCCTAATATCTAAAGGCTCAATCCCAAAGAAAGAAAAACTTCTTAAATGATCAATGAAACACATAGCTACCCCTTTTGAATACATGCAGAGGTAAAGCGCATAGCAACCCAAACTAGGCATTCTACATTCAGGAAGAACAAAGCAGCATGGTTCACTATTAACAAATTTCTATTTTTCCAAATTTTATACACGCACTTAAAGTTCCATTTCAATTGGGCACAAATGATTATAAGGGTGAAGCTTCTCAGCAAGAAAAGCGTTAATGCTCTTCAAACACCAGTTCCATGTACATCAAAGTCTCCAGTGATTTATATGATTCAACATGAAAAGAACCCAAGCCCCCCCCTCCCTGAAAAAAAAAACCCAAAAAAGAAAAGAAACATCTAAGTGAAGCAATGTAGGAAAATCCTTCTAAGACAAGATCCTTTGAAATAATCACTGTAGCGCCTCCTTTTCTCGAGAAGCAATTATAATCCCGTTAGTTATGTTCATAATTGAAAAGTTAACCTGTATAAGTAAATTCCTTTGAAATACCCAAAGGAATCATTGACAGTTTAATTCTTTGCAGGGCAAGAATATAATTATTTTATTTAAAATACAAAATGAAAGCAACACAATAACTTTGCAGATCCAAACACTTGTAACCAAACCATAGTATCTTATTAAGGCCCCAAAAATATGTGATTTGTTAAATAAATTCTGTCTATGGACTACACCAACAGATAAATTTGATTGAACGCAGACCCTACATCAAATATACCGGAGCAAGTGACCCTGAAGCTTATTCGACTACGTAAAATAAATCCATATCCTGCTAGAGGATTCAAAAATAGGCAGAACGCGTACTTATCAAGTAAATAAGTAATAGCATCCAGTCAACTAGAACAACAAGGAAGGAGACAAGAGGACAAACAATTTAAAACAAAAAACATGAAGCAGAAAGAAAAAAGGGGTTGCGTCAAATACCCTCTTGCGGCGTACGAACTGTATGAACCGTACATGGCTATGACTTGCGATTCCGATGCGACTCTGGGTGCTTTCGATTCTTCAGATGACGAATTTCGGAGAGACCTATACAGGAAAAACCCTAGTTTCCGAGCTTTCTTAATGGTAGCAGCCTTAAGAAGACGATGTATTTTCGTCTTCTGATGTCTATATAAAGGTCAAGTAACTTCAATGCTACTACGCGTATCCCTTTCAATTCTGCAAAACGCTGCGTGTAAAATGCCTTGGACCATATTTCTTTTTCCCTTTTCCTTAGACAGGACCTTGGACGGCATCTCGTCGACAATTTTCTTCTTTCATTTTATTTCCCTTTCATCCGTAAATAACTTAAGCCGAGGGATATATTTAGGGATGGCAATGGGTCTCGGACCCGATCCGGACCTGCTAGATTCGTCTCATTTTTAGTAGATTTAGGTCCATGATTTTTGGATCCGACGGGTCTGGATCGGGTCTGGGTCTACATATACCTTAAAGGGTCTGGGTCTGGGTCTACATATACCTTAAAGGGTCTGGATCTAATTCTAGATCCAGACCCGACCCGCCAGACTCGTTTAATATACATATGTGTGTGTGTGTGTATATATATATATATATAAATACATACTAATATTATGTTTGTCATTATTGTTTTAATCTTATATAAGCTCCTTATTCATTTGTTTAAATTTTATTTTTGTATGCTTACTTTATAAACAATATGTATAACATTGTATTCTAAAAGTTAGGGATATAAATAGGGCGATTTTATCCGAAACCCGACGGATTTTGCCCAACGGATATGGATACGGATATGGATGATGGGAAAAAAAATACCCATCGGGTTCGAGTATGGATGCGGGTATGGGATATGCATACCCATACCCGTAACCATACCCGTATCCATATTCGTACCCGTTTACCCGATATAGAATTATCTTTTTACCCTTAATTTAAAAATAATTATACTATAAATTAAAGTTAGAATTATCATTTAGCTTAACTCTAAATAGGTTTATCTGTCGGATGATAGATTTATCCATCGGATAATATCCATTAACGGGTAAACGGATAATCCGTCGAGTAACGGATATCCAATGGATACGGATATGGATATGTTAGCGGATATGGATTCGGGTACAGGTACGGATTTGGATATGGATTTTATTATCGGATACGGATATGGGTATACCCGCCTCAAACCCGACCCATTTACATCCCTACTAAAAGCATTAAAACACCATTTGAAAAGTTAATATAACTATTTTAATATATTTATTTTTTCACTTAGATGATTTTTTTAACAAAAAAAATACATGTTAAGTTATATAAAATATAAATGTATTTGTATTAGCATAGATTATTAATTAATTTTAAAAAAAATAACCGGACCCATTTAGGACCCGTTTAGGACCCGTTTACCAACTAGACCCGATGAATCTGGATCTGGGTCTGAACTTTTAAGACCCGACGGGTCTAGGTCGGGTCTAGATCTAGGTAATATAAACGGGTCCGGGTCTGGGTATGACTGGACCCGGTCCAGACCCGACCCATTGCCATCTCTAAATATATCAGACTCGATACCTATAACAACATTATAGCAACAAAAATGATAGTAGTAATTAAAAATAAAATTATTCTGTAGTTAAATTTTTATGTTAAAATAATTATTTAAATTAAAGTAATACTTAATTTTTATTTATATATTATTTATATATTAAGTGATTTATTATTTTTTAATAAATAATATGCGTAGAATTTTAAAATTATTTTTATTTATTTTTTAAAAAAGTATACAGATGAATAGAACAATATTTTTTCATATAGATGGAGTAATAATTAATAATAATAATTATATCTATATCATTAATAAAGGTTAATAATCATAATAATAATGTAGCTTTGAAGATCATGCTAGCAGCTCTAGCATATCATGCATGAAGGGAATGAAATGGTTGAGTATTCCAGTAACAACAACACTGCTCTACAAAATCCAAATGTTGATAATCAAAGATGTTGCAACAAGAGTGACCGACTTACACAATTATAAATGTTTTGATAGGCTTGTTAAAGAGATAGACATTCTTATGATTCGTTTAGATAAAACTATATGGAAAATAGGTGTTGGTTGTTTGGCCGTAAAAAAAAATAAGATAGAAAAAGTAAAGGAGAGTAATACATGTCCATTTTCCTCTCCCAAATCTAAGGAAAATAGGAAAATAGTAAAGAAATTTTTATTAAGCTACGTTGACACTCCTTTCAAATGGTTGATTTCATTTAATTCTATTCATTGTCGTCTTCTTCAAATCCATTTCATTGATGACTCCTTCTATAATCTTCATCTCCTACAGTCAATCTTCTATAGTTTTCATCTCATAGATGTGGAATCTCGATGTAACCTCCACATCAATCATTCATAAAGTTTGAGCTCAAAAGCTTCTTGTAAGTATGTAAGCTCTATCAACTTGATCCATATAGGTACATCCTAAATAGTTAATTCTCTATTGATTTGAACTTACCAACATATCTAATTCAAATCCTAATTTTTATTCCTAGGTTTGGGGTTTTGTTACGCTCAATTTTGGATGCTTGAGCTTAAATTTTGTTAATGTTTGATTCTAATTTTTAGATTGGCCTTGAATTGTTGGAATTTTGATTTGGGTGTTGGTTGATGTGGAATTTTAGGTAAACAATTGGTTCATGGAAACTACTTTAAAACTCGCTAGATAAATGTAGAGCTATATATGTCAAAGATAAGTTCAATTCCTAATTACCTATCATATTTGTTGATAGGTTTCTTTCTATCATCATCATCATGAATACGAGTGTATGACACACAAATGCGTCCTTCCCTTGGGGATTCTATAGGGGATCTAGAATGCCCAGTAATGATGGAGTATAAGTTAGATCCTTTACTCCTAATGGTTCTTACCATTGATGACCTATAAACTTTTTACATAATTTTCAATTAGTTAGCTACCTAATTAATGGTTACTAGTTTAGTTTGTTGGTTGTTTCTATTATTTTGTATGTAGCTAGTTGGTTGGTGTTTAATTAGGGTATATCAAGATATGTATCGTAAATCTAGCATGAATTAGTCGTTCTTCCTCTTCTTTTTCACCCCTTGAGGGTGGTGGGCATTTACTTATATATTTACATTCTATTAGTGTGATTTAAGGTGTGTCTGGCTACTTAAGAAGTGTACTATAAGAATCAAGAAATGTAAACTAAAAAACCTCTAGAGGGGGTGAATAGTATTTAAGGGAATGAAAATGAAAAATAAAAAGTTTACACACAAATTATAGTGGTTTAAGAACAAATTGCAATCTACATCCACTACCAAAATGTTCTCCTTTTTACATTTTGAACAAGTGGTGTATTTTTATTGACAATAAATCTTCTCTCTATTTATCATTCTTATAATATTGGTGACCATATGATAGATAATTTACAAACTAAATTATTTATCTTTTCTAGAATCTCTCCATACCGATAAGCAAATGCTCATTATCCCCTTCGTAATGAATTTTTTGAGGTAGCTGTGATTACAATTGATTCACACCAAAAATCAAGATATAAAAGTTTATAATTTTGGATGAGATTTCTTAGCACCGCAAAATTTACAATTGAAATTTTTTTATTTTTAGTAGAATCATAATACTAAATTACTTGGGTGTTACCATTAATTGATATAAGTCTAGTTACTATACCATTCTTACATTAATTACATGGTAGATGATTAAAGTGTAAAATACGATAAATAGAAAAATGAGAGGAGCTTTATAAGCATAAAGATGTTTGGAGATTGACTCCAAGTACAATATTAAAATACATACATAGGGGATATCATGGATCTAAGAGTCCAAAATGGTATCCAAGTAAAATAATCATCCGGATAACATAACTCTATGCCCCAAAAACCCAGTACAAAAAATCAATCAACCCCATACAAAAGTAGTATACATAGAAAAATCATTCATTAGGTCCTCATCAACCTACTTAAAAGTAGTATTTTAAGAAAATAAGCACCAGGCATGAAAAAGATATTCAGTATGCTACATATTGAGAAATGTGACAATATTATCGAGTAATGGATACATATAATTACATACATTCATAGTGGAAGTAAACACATATGAAAAATACATAATGTATTATAAGTTAGTTATTAATCTAGGTTTTATTTTTATATATAACAAAATCCATTCTTTTATTTAAGTTGAGTTCAAAGACCCTACTATTCTCAACCAGTGAAATGGTTATCAATATACAACCCCAAGGCAAAATTCTCTTAGCAATGGTTATCAATACAATCTCGGGGGCAAAATGCTCTCAGATACTATTCTCATCTAGTAGAATAGTCAGATACAACCTATTTTGACTCACATAGTATTCTACTTTAAGTGATTAATATCTTATCAATTTTTATTGTTATTCTTGTGATTTACTTTAAATTGATTTTAGGCACCCCCACTATTCTTAGATGGTGGAATGGTTATCAAAATACAACCCCAAAGAAAATTGCTCCTAGCCACTATTTATCTTTCGATGGAATGGTTATCAAAATACAATCCTAAAGCAAAACACTTCTGACCACTATTCACATCATATGGAATTGAAAGGTACAACTAGTCCTGACTCATGTGATATTTCACTTTAATTAGCTAATAACTTATTTATGGTTGTTTTGATAGGTGAAAAATATAATTAAGGCAAGTAAGACACCAAAGTACAGATAACAAGGTTGTTTTCAAAGGTTATGATCCTTATACTTCCCCTAAAATCTTAATTTCACATTTTAGGTATTATTTCTTCTCTTTTGCTCTTTTATCCGCTAGATTTAGTATCTCTTCCTCTAGTGTAATACCCCAAAATTGTAAAACCTAAAATTTAACGATTAATCCTTATTTGGGATGATTTAATATTAAATTATTAATTTAATTATTTTTTTCACTTTTGATTTATAAAAATGGATATGATTATTTAATAAATTAAATAAATATTTTACTATTTTATCATACTGTTTTTAATTAAGTAAATCCCCAAATAATATTTTATTGAAATTATCCTCTTAAGTTAATAACTTAAATTTTAAATAAATTAATTTATTAAAATAATGTATCTAATTAAATAATTTATAACCCTAATTTTCAAAATTTATTTTATTTTTTCTTTCCCCCTTTTTTCTTTTGCCTTTTTTCATTCCTTTTTCCTTTTCCTTCTTTTCTTCCTTCCTTGCGCCGCCCAACCCTCTTCTCCTCCTTTCTTCCCCCTGCTAGGCCGCTGGCCTCTCCCCCTCCTTGTTGTCTAGTGTTGCCCCCTCCTTTCTTTTCTCCTCCTCCTATGCACATGGGCTAGCCTCTTCTTTCTCCTCCGATCAATCGGCCTACCTTCTTCCCCCTCCTCCTCCTCCTCCTCTTCTTCTTCTTCTTCTTCTTCTTCTTCTTCTTCTTCTTCTTCTTCTTCTTCTTCTTCTTCTTCACCCATCAAACCAAACACCCCTTTCTCCCCCATGCTTGCAACTCTTTCCCCCTATGCACCTACCAAACACCCCTTTCTCCCCCATGCGTACAACTCTTTTCCCCCTCTGCACCTACCATTATAGCCTTGCACCTACCCCTCTCTCTCATCCATTTCCCTTCCATTTTTAGCCCCACATGCCCCCTATACAGCCTCTCGTATGCCTACCCCTTTTCCCCTTTCTTATCCCTCTCCTTATCACCCTACACGCCCGACTCCTTGCAGCCACCTACACTACACGACCCTACTTGCCCTCCTTTTCTTCCTTTTTTTCTCCTTATTTCCTTCTTCTCTGCACTATCTCCTTTCCTTGAAGCTCCCCTCTTCCTCCTACAGAGCCTCTCTTCTCTTTTCTTTCCCTCTTCCTCTCTTCTCCCCTATTTTCTCTTCGCCGCCTCCAACCACCACACCAACTCCCTAGCCTCCCCTACTTCTTCCTTGCACCACCTAATAGCCACCACTAGCCCCTACAACCCACCTTTCTCTTCCTTTTTCTTTTCTTCTCCTTCTCTACCTCCTCCCTACACCACCACCTTGTGTCATTGTCTCCCCTCTTCTACTACCTCTAAAGCCACCCCTTAACCCCCTGACACCTCCTCTACCACCTCCCTACCTCAACCTACCGAGATTTCCTCTACAACACCCTCCTTTCTCCTTTTCTTTTTCCTTCCTTCCTATCTTCCTTATTCTTCTCCCTTCTTTCACACCTCCTTTCCAACCCTATTGTCATCGTCTTCGCCACCCTCAGCCATCAATCTCTAACCCCAACCACCATCTATACCCTACCACCCTTCCTACACCCAGCCACCACCCCAAAACCCACCACCCAAGCCTCCCATTCCACCTTCATTCATATCCCCTTCCACCCTTACTTCCCCATTTCCTTTCCCCCCTTTATTTGTGTATGTAGCTCACACTATCATGCATCATAAGATTTACTACATATTCTGAGTTTAATTAACTAAATCTTTGAGGTATAATGTAGTTAGTATTAGTATGTATTTAATAAGATTTATGATAAAAAAAATATTCTTTTAATTTTCTACTACTAATATGCTACTTTTTATATTATTTCTAGGTACAAATTTTACTAATCAAAGCTTAAATATTTTTACTAGGGTATCGGTAAAGTTTAATTATTACTAGAAATAAAGTAACCATTATACCCTACTAAAATGTGTGGATATACATATGCTAGCACACTAGGGTTTTTGAATATATTTGCGTGCACATTATGTGATGTTAAGTATATCATGATTTGTAGCATATGTTGATTGTTGAAATGAAAAGCATACTATATGAAATGTGTCATGTGTAGAAATGATGGCTATGAAAGGAGCCTTGTTGTTAATAATAATATTATATGTATGTATGTGCCATGATAAGCAAATATAACCATTTATAATAGAGATAATGTTAATATGAGCCCTAAGGGTATTTTAGTAATTTTTACTTGAACATAGGGTGTGATCTAAATAAATGTGCATGGTAGGTGATAATGGGTACTAATAATGAATAATAATAATTGGTGGTGTTAGATGATGCATATGGACCATAGGTGTTAATATTTTATGTGTTAAGGGCAGTTTGGTAAATTTGAATGAGAAAGGGGTAATTTAATAAATTAATAAGTAAGAAGGGTATTTTGGTAATTTTAGCATAAGAAGGGGTAACATGGTAATTTTATGCATAAAAGGGGTAATTTGGTAAGTTAATAAGTAAGAAGGGTATTTTGATAATTTTGCATAAGAAGAGGTAACTTGGTAATTTTATGAATAAAAATGGTAATTTGGTAAATTAATAAGTAAGAAGGGTATTTTGGTAATTTTTACATAAGAAGGGGGTGCCTTGGTAATTTTATGAATAATAAAGGTAATATGGTAATTTAATAAGTAATAAGGGTAGTTTGGTAATTTTGGCATAAAAAAGGGTAACTTGGTAATTTTATGAATAAAAGGGTAATATGGTGATTTAATGAGTAAGAAGGGTAGTTTGGAAATTTTGGCTTGAAAAATGGGTAACTGGGTAATTTTACGAATAAAAAGAAGTAACAAAGGTAGTTTGGTAATTTTGGCATGAAAAAGGGGGGCAACTTGGATATTTACGAATAAAAAGGGTAATATGGTAAATTAACAAGTAAGAATGGTAGTTTGGTAATTTGGCATAAGAAAGGGGTAATTTGATAATTTGGTGATTTGGCATGAGAAAGGGATAATTTGGTAAGGTAGTAAGTAAAAAGGGTAGGGTATTTTAGAAATTATGCATGAGAAAGGGGTAACTTGAAAATTTTATGAATAAAAAGGTAAATTGGTAATTAAACCACTCATAGGGGTATTTTGGTAATTTAACAACTAAAAAGGGGGTATTTTGGTAATTATACAAAAATGAAGGGTAATTTGGTAATTTAATAAGTATGGAGGGTATTTTGGCAATTTTATAAATATGAAGGATATTTTGATAATTATATAGGTATGAAGGATAATTTGGTAATTTAACAAATATGAAGGATATTTTGGTAATTATACAAGTATGAAGGGTAATTTAGTAATTTAATAGGTATAAAGGGTGTTTTGGTAATTATACAAGTCTGAAGGGTAATTTAATAATTTGGCAAGTAAAAGGGTATTTTAGTAAATATGCAAGTAAGAGGGGTAATTTAGTAATTTTATAAGTGAGGAGGGGTAAATCGGTAAATGGCATATGATATGGCAATTGATCTAATGAACCTTCCTAATAAATCATAAGGGATATTAAATAATAAAATAAAGGTTTATGGCCTTAGTATTACTTATTTAAGTATAATCATGTATATTATAAGGATGAGAGTATTTTAGTAAATTGGCATGTATCATAAGAACAATGCATGGTATGGGGTTGAATGGATAACTAAGGATGTGTAATGATGTTAATTTCATAATTATCCAAGAGGTGCCTTAGCTATTGATTATGCATGGAAGTGTGTGATGGATGTGCTAAAAGTACACGTTAGGATTTATGTGTTCAATAATCCTTCGGTAATGCTCGATTCCATGACCATCAGTACAATTATGATATGATAGCCTATTATGGCATGTGAATAAATGAAATTGAATTTTACGATAAATATAGATGATAAGAGGAAGCCTTAACCTGAGGGACATTTTGGTTATTTTAACCTAATATGCCTAAGTATTAGAATTGAAACTTAGGTTAGCCTTAGTGGACTATCTAAGTTAACATGGACAGTAATACTAATAATGATTACTTAATAATAATGAAAACAAATAAAAATGAATAAGTATGCGATTGTTATGTTTCTCATAGTCACCTTAATTAAGATACTAATAATTAAAGTGAAAGACCTCGAGATCGAGAATGGTGGCTCTTCAAGGGTCGCTACCCTAAAGACATAGTTTAACCCACATTTATTATAGATTTTTCCTGGATGTCTTAGTGCCCTATCTAAGTGCTACATCTTACTCTATTTAGCTCTACGAATTACTTAGGGGTATGTGTACTTATAGATTAAGTGCCCTTATTGGTATAGTATTGTGTGTCCTCATGCACCAGTGCGACCAGGGTACTTTTGAATCCCCATGTTGATGGTTGGAGGATATTGTGATGCTTGTATGTACCAGTATGAATGATGTACTTTTATGTTTTCAGGTTTGTGATCTCCCTCTCAAGTTAAATTTATGGAATTGGTGTGATAATTAAATGGAAATACACTAATCATTTATAGTGGAACACCATGTAGGTCAAAGCTAGATGGATTATATCATTTGTACCGGTTCACCGATTATAATAGTGGTCAGGTGTGTGCTACCTTGGAGATTGTATATATTTATTGATCCACTAATTATAATAGTGACCAAGTGCATTTTTCTCTAGAGTTGGATATCTTATACCTGGTCCACTGGTTATAATAGTGGGGTTCCTGAATCTACGTGGATAAAATTTGAGATATGATATTGAATAATATTTAATTAATGGCTTAAGACTAGATAATGTTGATTTCACCATTATGATCTATTTTTATGGTATAAATATAGCCTTGGTGCCCGTCTCTCATGGTAAGTGTTGGAAATACAAAGTAAAAGGATTGGATGATATATGATTCTTCCAGTACAAGCCCATCCTATGTTATTATGATTATTTCTATGCACGTGTATGTTATTGTTCTTATATTTGAATTTGTATAATGTGTTGCATATGGGTCCTACCTTTTAGTTTTGTATAAATGGTTACTCAGTAGTACTAAAATGTTCTATTTTTGGGCCTTGCCTATTCAATAGATAGTGTCCCATGTAGGTTAGCGCACAACTACTCTTCAAGTTCATTTCGAGTAAGAGCGTAAGGACTTCTAGGATGTTTTTTGAGATTATCCTTTTAACCTTTATTCTCCCCGTTCAATGATTTTATTTCTGTAACCACTAATAGTGAAGTTTATCTTGTAATGTAATTTAACGTGCAACTCTAATTTAGTTTTATAATTGTGTTTGGTGTAAAATGTATTCTCTTTCTTTTTAAGCCTTAGCACTTGGTACTGGAATGGTAGAAGGAAACCGGTTTGGTACTAAGCATGGCAGTAGCATCCACGAAATTTACTGTTTTTTCTTCCGCCTAATTTTAATAAAATATAATTTTTTTAGTAGTGAATTTTGGGAGTGTTATATCTAGTATTATTAATATTAATATATCTAAAAATGAAGGTCTAACTCCCATGTCTAACACATACAATAATAGCCCTATCTTAAAATTTACTATTTACGATGTTTACAAAAACCTAATTTCACAATTGAATCACAACTCTTTCCATAAGGCTCATATAATTATCAAATTAAATATAAATTTCTAGATACCAATAGATCGTTGCAGAAAAATATATAGACGACAGTTAGAAAAGTGGTATAGATGACATGTATTTCCCCTCTTAACAATTGGCTGGTAATTATTACGAGTATACACGACAGGTTTTGTATATAAACATTGTGTATGCCCTTTTAAAGAATAATTTTGATCATTTTCATACCATATTTTTTTCTTACAAAACCTGCATATTTTTCCAATATGCTTTCACCAATATCATTAGTATTTTCCTCATCCAAATTAGCAAGAAACCAGAATAATCAAACGATTTTATATTTTCATTATATACCTTGCATACAAACCCTATATAAAATTCTTTTTGATTCATATTTGCACTCTAGGTACAAAAAATTAAAAGTGCACATACGATCCTACAAATACTCATTAAAAAAACTTGTAATAAAATTTAACAATTCTTTCCTAACTTCATTAGTATTGTTAGTTTGACAATTATGGGTCAAAATGTTGATAAACTACAAAATATGGAAATGACCTTTTTAGTATTATTGTACATACCTAAAAATAATTAATTTGAACTAAACAAAGTAAATACATATCTCCTTATCTTGTCCAATGTTTGCACATGATTTTCTTCATGAATATCATAATATAGTAACCACAACTTACATTATCTTTTTGTCATGGACACTAAAAAATAAAATATAAATTACATTACCTTATTAGTTTGTCATAATAAATACTTAATATTAAATGGCATTGATTTTTAAATGACATAAAAACTACAAACCTAAAATTTTTTTTTTCGAAGATATACTGGGTGGCGATGCCATTCCCTTCTTTTGTGGCCCAAAATAAGTCTTAAATGACCTAATTGATGTAGTAGCCACATATTAAACAAAATTATGTTTGTGTGTGATTCTAATTAATATCATTATATAGATAAATATTTACCATTCCACAAGCAAATTTGGATTAGAACGAGAACTTCCATCAATTGAATCCATCCAATATGCGGTCCTTAAAGGTGGTTGCAATATCACTAGTGCCCAATGCATATCAAAAGAAAATGGAGCAAACAAGAGGAACTATGGATTCATCTTCATTGCATTAACTAAATATGGAACGCGTCTAATATTATAATTTTTATTGGAGATCATGTCTGATCATAGAAATATATATACATCAAACCCATCTAAGATATCAAATAATAAATTATCTTTCAAGAACCTATGACCATAAAAGAATAAATTACATATTTAGTATCAAAATAGTACTTTTTGCTAATAATTAAAATAAATTCAAACATGAAAAGATTTAAATCACCTAGTATATGTAATTACATGTTAACATTGTAAAATTTTACCTTGTAACAAATGTAAGATATCCTTTGCCCCAATCCAAATATTCACATCTTCTGATTTCATGTACAAACACGCTAAAAGAGGAATCCTAATAAAATTACCATCCAATGAAAATTACATATCCAAATATAACCTATATTGAGGTCATAAGTCATGACGCTTGATTGTTGTTTTTATTTCCAAAGCTTTTTGGGCTTCGGCATACTCCATATCTTTTTTTCCTTCTTACTAATACTTTTACCAATAATGTGACGACCCTAAGTAAGAAAGAGTGGATTGCATAATTATTATATAATATATTATCACTTAAGTAACAATAATGTTATCTAAAATTTAAAAAGTTTGGATTACCTCATCGTTGATAATTACACGATTACTTGGTCATCCAACAAATTACCCTACTAGTAAGCACAATACAGACATATCCTCTTCTTCACAATTATATGTCACATAAAGTTGCATTGGCTCCATTAAGTATGCTTTGAAGACACTATGAATTGAGACTCAAACTTTATCAACCCCTAATGGCCAATCATAAACGATTAAGTTAGACTCAATAAATGCTATTGCATTTACTACAATAAGCCCAACCTATATAACTTGCAAGTCATAAGGATATTGACCTTGTAATTAATAGTTAAAAGATTTAAGTCATGATAAAAAGAAAAGGCATTGAAGTAAATATATTGTAGTGTATTATATTACCTCATTAATTTTTAGAAAGGGTCTAGGGACATTAGGTGTGGAGAGTTGAATTTGACATTGTGAATATGAGGATATACTATCCAACCTTCTAAGGATTTCCTCTTGTGATTCCCTTAACACCTCCTCTTCTTTCTCCATCTGTTCAAATTTGTCCTTTGAAGGGTGAGAACTAGGGCGATGTCCATATACTTTAGATAGGTTGAATTTGTCATTATATGTCCTATATCGACCACCATGCTCTTGAGTGCCAAGGCATGCACCGGTCAGATAGTCCTTTCTCAAACCCTCCTATTTAAAATAAGAAAAATAGTTAGGGATAAGTAACCATATCAAACTAAGAAAAGAAAAATATGTGCACCATACAATTTTCTTAACCATTTATTAAGTTGGTTCATTACAAGGATTTCCATTCCTTACCCTAGCATATATCTAAACATCAACTCACTCTAGGGGTACATATAAGGTATAGGTTAGCTCTGCTTACTCCATCAGTTGTTTCTCATATTGCATCAAGTAAAAATACTAAGTAGCAATATTAGATCATAAAAGAATGGCATAGAGGTAGGTATGTGTGTGTGTGTGTGTGCAAGCGAAGGTTTCTCTAGTTGCCTTGTTACATCTACGCCCTGTTTTGTGAGCATAAATATTTTTCTCTACATTAGCTCTATTCTTAACACTCTTCACCTATCACATTGAATAGATAGGTTATGTTAGTTTGAATTGTAATATAATTTAATAGTAATATTTTCTAACATATTTCATATTCTTATAAAGTCCTCCATAAATAGATCTTCCTCCATTAGTCGAGGGTAATCACATCCCTATAGTTATCTGGGGGCATGGTGTTGTGCACATATTGTTTTTAGCCATCCATGACTTTCAATCCATCCAGGACTTCGTATCTCAACTCATAACAAATTTATTATGTTGTTTTCCAACATTAAATCCTTGATATAATATTAAAAAATCAAATAGTTATTATATATATAATTAAATTATCATATGGTAATAACAAAAAAGTCATATCTATTTTTAATATTTAGATTATACCATAGTACCATTCCACACCCTATCTTTCAACTCTTTTAGAGCATCCCTCCAAGTCTAATATGGATGGAGATTTATGCACGAGCCTTAGAGTTATAATAATCAATAAACACATCCTTATTCTTACCCACTAGATACCCTGATTCATCAAAATCAACATTAAATACAATGTCCCTTTCTCTATTTCTAGTAATTTGTGCTAATATGATTATGCCCCTTCTTTGAGTTTTTCCAAACTTTTAAGCATATGTATCATCTTCACGTGGATCCATACCTTAAACAACAAAAAAGTATTATAGATTAGGAATTAATTAAAGGAATATGTGATGTGATATAGTTAAAATATAAAAAAATAAATCTTTATGCACAAAATAAAATAAAACAACACATAGGAAGTAATTAAACATTTCATCTATAATGTTTTAATATACAACATGTGTTCTCTTTATGCACAACCTATTATTCAAGTACATAGAACCCTTCTTCATGGTCATCATGCACATAGAAGTCATCGGTAATATCATAATGGTTGGACAAGAAAGGTAAGTCAATAATCAAATCATTCTCCCATTATTTGTCATTTTTGTATTTTTTACATTCAAGACAATGGACCACAATTTAT
This sequence comes from Tamarix chinensis, assembly GCA_030549775.1. NCBI lineage: Eukaryota > Viridiplantae > Streptophyta > Magnoliopsida > Caryophyllales > Tamaricaceae > Tamarix > Tamarix chinensis. Next base: position 36,904,480 of record CM060174.1, read on the forward strand.
CAACTAGTTTCATAACATAAAATACCTATTTTTCATGTAAGGATAATATAAATGGGTCTTACTTATGGCCAAGTCTTAAAAGATCCACCCTTGTAAATCTAGCTTTCTTAGTACAAACCCTATTTTGATTGGCAATCCATTTGTACCCGAATAAAAGAACTCTAAAAGTGGTGTAATTCGATAGCCATATGTACTCTATCATCACATAGCATGTCACTGATGCATAAAAAAGGTTTTTGTCTCTAGCACATGATGTATGTAAAGCTTCTAATATCACACTCACACCACTATTTTATATAGTACTCTTGTCATCCTACTCCTTTATATAAAAAGTACAACCATTGATCATATATAAGTTGTATGACATTATGTCCTTATAAGAAGGATGTGACAACTAATATAAATTAGTATCAGATTCAAATGATTGAGATGACAACCACTCCAAAAATGAGCTATTATATCAATCTAATATCCATTTCTCTCTCCTAAATGGATTTGAAGCCCTTAAATTATCTATGTGTTGATCCACATATGGGTGAACATCATCTCTATTGTAAAGGACATAGAGGTGAGCTTGCAAAAATATATGATCATCATCAATGATGAGCATGCAAAATCCTTTACACCTTTTCCCTTTTTCCTCTACACCTAAATATCATGGTTTAGGAAGGCTTATTGTATTACCATTGGGTAAGAACTCACAACAAAATTCTATCACATTCTCTACTAGATAGCTCTTAGCAATGTAACCTTCAAAATTATTTGGATTCCTCACATATCCTTTTAAGGATTTCATATACCTTTCAAGTGGAAACATCCAATGCCATTGAGCTGACCCACATAATCTAACCTCCCTAGTCAAGTGAACCATTAAATGAATCATGATTACAAAGAATGATGGAGGAAAATACATCTCAAGTTGGTATAATATAGTCACAATGTCGCTTTACAATTTTTTGAACCTTTCAGGATTAATATCATTACTACATAGTTTCTTGAAAAGGAAATAAAATCTAGTGATGACACTTCAAACTTGATTTGGTAAAATAGAATGTATATCAATTGGCAACAAATCTTGAATGAGAATATGATGATCATGATATTTCATACCCACTGACTTCAAATATTTTATAAAAAAAAGTTTCTTAATGTTTGATGAATATCCTCGAGGAATATTTACTCCTTGAAAGCACTCATTGAAAGATATATTGTAAAACCCCTAAAATTCACTACCGAAATTTTTTGTTTTATTAGAAGATTCAATAGAAGCAAGTAAATCAAAACTTGTGAATTTTGGAGATATTACTGTCTTGCTCAGTACAAGCTTGGTCCCCGGCCAGTCTCATACTAACCACAAGGCTAAAGAAAGATTGCCATCTATCATTAATCAAACTTAGATCACAAATTCATAAAAGCATTGAACGTTCATAAGACAGGCAACAGAGTACGCAGAAAAGAGTTTACAATCTAAAAGTACATGAGTAAAATTCCTCAAAAGGGAAAAAAGCTACAGTACAATAAAACAAGTTGGAATAAACCAATACAAAATAAAGGAACAAAAAAAGGAAATCCGGCCATGTCACTCTCGGTCCCTAGGCCAAGTTTAAGCTCAGCTCTCTACCCTGCCCGATGCCTCGTAATCATCAAAGGCATTGAAAATAACATCGCCAACCTACACAAACTCAGAGAAGCCTTCTGCTCGTGGGAATGAGCAGTACCCATGAAATGGGTGGTCAGTACACTATGTACTGAGGAAGGTAACCGTGCATCTAAGGCATATAACACAAGCATGATCACATAAGCAACAGACGATAATACAGAGAATAAAGGCCAAGTTATAGTCCAGATAAACTGATTATTTAATTCTCTGATCAATACTCATTTTACACCATGCTTATTATCAGCTCATGCAAGTACGGGAACCCCACTATTATAGCTGGTGGATTGAAAACATATAGGGCAAAACACACCTGACCACTATTATATGCCGGTAGATCGATCTCTAGAGCAAGATGCTTCTAGCCACTATTATATCAGTAGATTGATCTAACCCCAACTCTCATGGAGTTTCACTGTAAGTACTTAGTGTCTTTTACATGTCTTATCAAACTTAGATTTTGATTTATTGAGCTTGGGATCCCCCACTATTATTGCTGGTGGATCAGAAATGTATAAAGCAGAACATACCTAACCACTATTATATGCCGGTGGATTGGTATCTAGGGCGCCCCTGCACCTGGCCACTATTATGCCTTTGGATCGGTCTGGGCCTAGCTTAATAATCTTCCACTTTAAATGATTAGTGTATTATTGTTTCTTATTCAACAAGTTTCACCCTACACATGCATGTCACACTCCATCTACTCTTATTCTCCCAATAGGGCTCATCCTATATCTTGAGACTCTGCACCTCCTAACACACTCCAACATCCTTTCTTTCTTCCACTTACTCACAGTAGAGGCCCAACTCCTAAGTATGTGGGTCAAGGCCTACTTTAGCCCTCCAAGTCCACTTAGTACCTTACCCAAGGGTTTTCTCCTAAAACCCTAATTTGGGCCTATGTGGCCTATCCTTCTCTGCCTCGCGCAATTAAGGCTATTTTAACACCACACATATCACCTCCCTTAGGTTCAACCCCCATCATTTCACTTGACTCCCCCAATTACATGTGTGACCACAAAACCCTAATTAGCTACACCAAACCCTAACACCCTTCTTTTCTACATGTCACCCCTCCATTTCTCACCTATCATCCTTGCTTTCTCATGACACCCATACTCACCCTACATATGACATTCTTCCACTTTCATCCCATACTCCACTCATCCTAAATTATTTTTACTTTCACAACTACCTCAAATTAGGGTTTTCCTCCTAAACCCTAGCTAGGTCTCCTATGCACCCTTATACTAACCCACGTAATATTTTTCACCCAAGGTCTCCAATCACCCCCAACAACTCTTCCCTTACCTTACTTACACCCCAAGATAAATTTTCACATGTAAATATCATCCCTATGCATACTCCATCTACCCTAATCAAAACCTAGAATTCACATGCAAACCTTAGAAACTCCTATGCAAAGTTCACACACTCTTTTATTTTGTTCATAATCCCCTTTTATTTGCCCCTCATGGATCATGAGATAATTAGGTCAATCCCGTATCCCTTGGTAAACTCACTTCCCCATGGTCAACTCACTTCCCTTTTTTTTTTCCTTTTTCATCCTTTCACCCCATATCGATATATTAAATATCCTAACATACATATCCTAAAGGGTCACATCACATAATATCATAATCACAATATATGCATATTATACATATGCCATAAGAAAGCCACATAAGCATACCTCAACTCCAAGCTGTGATACACATATAATATTTATAATCATAATCATAATATGGTACATGGCATATAAGGCACATAATACACACATAGAGGGCATTAGCTACATCCTTACTTAACACGACATTAGTCTTGGAGCACACTCCTAAACCTCCTTAGGGTTTTGACTGAGTTCACCTATAAGAGGGAAAAACTAAGGATTAATTTTCCTCTTACTAAAATTACTATTATTTCCTACTTTAGTCTAATATTAGGGTTACTATCATTAAAAGAAACTTTACAACTAAAAAAAAATAGGGTTTTTATTCTCAAGTCAGCCAACTAGGTCATTACTAGTCAAAATAGGTCCATGTTAAGGTATTTATAGCCATGTTTATATTATTAAAGATAATATCTTTAATACTACTACTAATAGTAATAATTATAGTTGTAGGAAAAATAGTAATGTTAATAATAATAATACTAATAATAATAGTAATAGTTCTAATCTTAAGAATAATACTTAAAAGAGGTTCAAATAATCATAATAATAGAAACCCTAGTTATATTAAGGTTAAGGTTAAGGTTAATAATAGTATAAGTAATAAAAATAATAATATAATAATAGTAATGATAACAATAATAATAATAATATTGTTAAGGATAATACTACTAATAATAATAATCAAAATAATGATAAGGTTAAGGTTCAAATATTTATAAAAATAATGATAGTAATAATATACTAAGGTTAGCACTAATAATAATAATAATAATAAAAGTAATAATGATATTAATAAAAATAAGGATAATCATAATAATGGTTAAAATAGGGTTTTGACCCCTTTGATAATAATGGGATAAATATCCCAAGGCTATATTTAGTAATAATAATGATAAAATAATAATAATAATAATAATAATAATAATAATAGGGATAATAACATAAATAAAAATAAAAGAGATAATAATATCATAACTAGGGTCTTAAGGGTTAGGGTACCACCTAGGGTTGGTGGTAACTAGGCGGCACCGGCGGTGGCACATGGCGGCAGTGGGGAAAAGAGGAGAAGGGTGGAAAGTAGGTTGTTAGGATAGGAGAGGGGAATTTGAAGTGGTGGAGGATGCTTAGGTTGAGAGGGATAGAATGGTGGTGGTGGCACGGCCAAAAGCGGTGACGCAGGGTGAAGGAGAGGGAGGTAGGGGAAAAGGAGGGTAGGGGAGGTAGAGAGGTTTTGCTGGTGGTTTTGGGGGGTAGAGAGAGTGGTGGTTGCGGTGAGAGTGGCGGCAGACGACGGCGTGAAAGACAGTGATGGGTGAATTAAGGTTAGTCGAATGGCCAACTTTGCACGGCCAAGGTGGCCCATATAGGGAGGATTGAGGGTGGTGAGGGGTGTAGCTCAGTGGAGGGTGGTGAAGAGAGTAATTTGAGTGGTAGCACTAGACAGCAGTGGTGAAATGGGCGCTGAACAAGCAGCGGCGTACAAAAGGGAGCAAATTTCTAAGCCGAGAAAAAAGGGTTGAATGGAGGTGGTTGAAGGGTATTTATAGGCCATGGATGGAGGAAAATGACAGAGGGGGAAGAGAGGAAGAGGACAACACGTGTGCAGGTCATAGGACCTGTCAGCTCGGGACAGGAGAAAGGAAGGGGGAGAGAGTCATGCATGAGGAGAGAGAGAGTACGATTGGGTGGAGAGGGGAGAGGAAATGACAAGGAAGAGCGTAGGGGTGGTAGGTTGGTGTGCGGTGGTGCAGAGGCCCCGTACCTGCACCAAGAATTGAGGAAGTCAAAGCGTGGGGGAAGAGGAAAGGTTGGGGGAGAAGAAAGGAAGAAGAAGGGTAGGCGGACCAGTCGTTCTAGGGAGAAAAGAAAGAAAAAGAAAGAAAGTCGGACCAGGCTAGGCAACTGGAGAGGGAGAAAAGAAGGGCGGCGAACTTGGGTCACATAGGAGGAAGGGAGAAGTGTGGGCTGCGAGGATAGGCTAGCACAAATTAGGGAAGTAAGGGAAGAAATAAGAGGAGAAAGGAGAGGAAGAAAAGAAAAGAAAAGAAAAGAAAAGAGGGAAAAAGAAGAAAAAGGGAAAAATGGAAAAAAGAAAAATAGGTGGGTTGGGGTATTTAGAATATTTTGGTATTTTGGGATATTTAAAATAATAATATTTTAATAAAATAATAATTAAATTCCCTTTTTAGGGGTATTTAGGATTTTTGAAAGATTTTTTCTAGATTCCATTTTAATTAGCAAAACAACCTATTTTTTACCAATTAAATTATTTATTAATTTCCTCTTAATTTTACCTTAATTACCTCCTCTTATTTTAATAAAATAATTTATTTACTTAATTTTCCTAATAAATCCTTAATTTGCCATAATTCTCTAAATTAGGGTTTTGGGATATTTCATATATTCTCTTTTTTGGAATTATTATACCATGTAGGAGGTAAAAAAGTTATATTTTCCATCTTCTATGGATGTAATCCTATTCGTATAAACATGTGGACCAAGTCCAAATGAGTATTAATGACATCCTTGGACTTTTTAGGCACATTTATAAGTGTGTCAATTAGAAAATCAAATACATTTTTTTTATATGCATCACATCAAGACAATATCGTACGTGTAAGTTCTTTAAATATGGAAGGTCCAAGAATATTCACCTCTTCTTCAATCCGCTTGTAGGGACTATTTTTTTGGAAAGACACATTCAAGTATTTTATTTGTTAAATACCTGAAATCTCATGCAAGGGTTCATAGATTTTGCTTCTTCAAATTTTCTATTAAAAGCTTTTATTTTCCTATGACAATAATGATGATCCATAAGCAAGAATATATAATGTCCAAGATAAGCAGTCTTCCTACTCTTTAATAGCTAGATAAATTTTATGTTATCTTCAAAAATAATACATGCATAATGTCCTTACACACTATAAACATAAATATTACCATAAGAAGAAAAATCATTTATAGTATAAAATAACATCGCTCTTAAGTTAAAAGACACTTAGCTCTATGCATCAAGTACTTCGATTCCATGATCCCACATGGACTTTAAATCCTCAATAAGATGATCCAAATAAACATCAATATTATTACTCAGCTAATTTAAACTATATATAAGTAAGGATATCATCACCCATTTCCTATTCATGCATAATGATGTGGCAAGATTGTAGATCACTAGAATAATGGGCCATAAACTATAGTTGGTATTTCTAATAAAAGGGTTTATTTCATCTTAATAGATTTCCACTTTCTAGTTTTTAGCTTCACTACAAAAATTTAGGTATAAAGAATTAATCTTATTCCATTGAGAATATTCTTCCAAATGTCTAAACTTGTCATTGGAAATCATTCCTTTCACATGCCACATATGGTTCTCTACATTTTTTTCACTATGAAACATGTTTCGAAATCATGGTATAATTAGAAAGTACCATGACATCTTATAAGGAGCATTATCCCTCTCGTATCATGACACTAAAGAGAGAAATCTAACAATGTATATTCATTACAATACAAAATGCACTCATTAAGATAAGCATGAATATTTTCATAATGCAAACCCATAAAGCATAGACTTTTATTGTCTTCAAAAGTATGGGGAGGAAGCACATTATCCTTTGGAATCATCTCTTTTAAGAGCTCAAGAAGAGAAGTAAATATTTTATTTTTCCATCCATTACCTGCCTTCAAATTGTACAATCATAAAAAAATAGATAATTTTATAAATTTATTACAACCATTGTACAAAGGAAACTCCGAATAATTAACCAACTTTTTATACATTTCTAAATGGCCTCTAAAATTTTCTTCAACATTTTTGGTTAGGTCCTCCATGTAAGCAAAATCCTCTGTAACTATAACATCATTGTGGTCAACCACACTAGGGTTATTAAGAAGTGTCTTTCTATGCCATATCTGCCTAGTATAACTCTTATCACATCCTCTAATAATGAGATGATCTTGTATATTATTTATGCCTCATCTTATCATATTTCTACAATCTATGAATTGGAAAAATATATGCAGAGGATCTTTTGAATGTTCAATGGATAATTTAATAAATATTGAAGACAACCTATATATATTTTCTAACTAATCTACTTGTATATATCCACTTATAATTCATAACTATAAATATGTATAGTTTGGTCCCTAAATTACAAACAAAGGGTAATATGACAATATTAGCCAATTCAAGTAGAAAACCACCAACATAACTGGAATACGTATACACCACAACGACATTTGCACTAGTAAGAATACCACAATAGAGTATTATGTATATTGTTTATATAGTCTATTTTTTGAAATATATAGTTTGATAATATATCTTCACAAAAAATATCAACATAAAAACTAACAATATAGAGTATATAGATATATACCACAACATCATATATATATATATATATATATATATAAATAGGTTAAAATATGCAAGACACACAAACAAAATTAAAAGAGAGAGAGAGAGATTTATACATGGTGAGATGAAGAGGAGGAAAAATGAGCAAGAACACCGGCGAAGAGAAGAGAGAAGACCAACGGTGATTATAGAGCTTCATTACTTCAAACACCAGTGTCTTTATATCGAGAGGTAAAATGAAAAGTTGTTGGCTATTCTAGGTTAAAAAATGATGAAGAAAAAGAATGGAGGAAATGGGTATACACGACATTTATAAGGTAAAACCTCTGTTATACCCTTAATGACAAAGGTAACTATCGGTTAAGGGTATACACAACATGTTTAATGTATAACCACCATGTATTTTCTTTTACATTATTAGGGGATACACAATGGTTTTATCTTATAACCATTATGTATTACCTTATTTGATATTTACCTCTTTTGCTAAGGATATATATGGTAGTTTTATGACAAAACCATTGTTTATACTTCCTGTGTAAATTATAAAAATGCCCCTCTAAGTTTTTTCTTATTAGGTAATAGATTAGACGATGGCTTAGTTTTAACCAACCTTATACTAGAAACTATTTAATATAATTTTTTACTTGTGATATTAACAATATATCTAAAAATCGTGGTCTAACTATAACATTTCACACATGTGATAATAACATTCCAATTTTAGGGTTACTATTTCCAAATTAAGCATCTTTCTCATTTTGTGGGACTTATGCCATTCAACATTAATCCAAAAAATTCATATGATTTTCCTTAGCATATTGTAAATCATTTAACACATTAAAATACTAGAAATTCTATATTAAATCCATAATGACCAAAATGCCCTTATAATTAACTAAAAGCCCTTATCTCCTAAAAACCTTATATATATTTGGTATCATTATTTCCAAAACCTCCATATCTCATCACAATTTTTAATATACTTATTTTTCACTTATCAAACCATATTAACTATATATTACACCAAGGATTTTCTACATAGAATATTATCGTGATGATATCGAATAGTTATCAACATACTTATTTTTTTATCGCATAATATCATATGCTCATATCATAGCACTAAAATCATATATTTAACCAAATAATAACAATAAAATGTCGTTACACACAATCATACATGACACTTAGTATATAATCCCTAAACTATGAATAATATCCTTATAGAAATAGCCTATAATCTTTAAGCATGCTTATACTATCCTGCCTTTTCCAAAAAGTTTAGTAAATCACCTAAGAAAATATTTTAAAAATAAAATTATGATTTAATGAAATAATTAAGGAAATATATAAGGTAAATGAGGATTGGAGAATGGGGAAAACCGAACTAAGGCTCAAAGGAAGTCTAGGCCAAAACTTGTGTAATAAGGAGGGGGATCAATTGGGATTTTTTAAAGGCGGAGGGTTAGCAATGACACAATCTATCATTTCTAGGGATGGTGAAGTGGTGAGGGAGGACAAAGAAAGGGTTGGAATTAGTGTAAGTGACTAAATGGTAGAAGGTGAGAAAAGATGCTTATGGTCAAAGGTGGTAGGTGTGGTTTGGTTGGTTTTATTGTAGTAAGGTTGTGGGTTGTGGTTATTTTGCTGTAGAAAGTTATAGAGAATATAGGGAAGTTTTTCATGGCATTTTCCAAAAGGAGAGGGTGAGGAGTGGCTGATTTGGTTGGTGGTTGTGAGGGAGATTCGGTGTGAATCACAAATGGTGGGGTGCTGCTTTGGTGAGGGCTGCCGAAGGAGGTTTTGAAGAACTAATTGGCAAAAGTTAGTAGGAGGGAAAGAAGGAGAGAGAAAGTAAGGTGGTGGTGTAAGTGTTAGACAAAAAAATGGAGGTAAGGAGAAGGTGGTTTGGCATTTAACTCGGCATTTATATTTATATATAGGCATTCACGCAGGGGTGAGATAGGTAGAAAGGAAGCAGACATGATCGATAAGGGTTACAAAAGAAAAAACATACAAGGAATGAGAGGAGTGGGATTTGATTTGTTATTAGGCGTGGCCTAGTAGAGGCATGGTTGGGAGAAGGATGAAATCATACACAAGAATAAAGGAAGTGGGAGAAGGAAAAGATTTATATCGATAGTGGAAAAAGGCAAGAAAAAATAAAGAGGAAGGCGAAAAATGTTTAGCATTAGGATGTAGAATCGGGTTTAAATAATTTAAGTTAGGGTATTAAAATCATTTAATTAACAACTTTTGGGGTTAGTTTTAGGTTAAAATATAGATTACCCATAATTCAGGTTAGGATTAGATTAAGGTTGAGGGCCATAAAAATTAGGGTAAGGTAAAACTATAATTTCTTGATATTAGAATTAGGTTATGATATTAATCACTAGGGATTAGGTTTAGCTAAAATTCAGGGTATTATAGATGTAACCTAGCTAGATGTAAGAAGAAATTATGTAATTATATAGCAATTTTAGCTAAGAAAAGTGAGTAGTAAACACTGTTTTGAAAGTTATGAGAGTTTTAAATGAGTAATTAAATAATTGAGAGAGTAGATGATTAATTACATAGTATATTTAGCTTAAAAGTTACTTAATAAGTGATGAGGGAGTTTTTTTAATAAGGTTCACCCTCATCAGATAGCCATTATGCATAAAATGGCCTAAAAAGTTATATTGCCCAATAAGAAGAAAATTATTATTTAATGCTTACCAATCAATCGATTTGGGAAAACCATTTGATTAGTTATACAACTAGTCAATTAGTTTTTCAAACCAATAAACTAAATATGTTTAGACCTAAGATGAAAAAATTACCCTAACGCAAACCATTTGATCGATTATTGAAACTAGTTAATCTATTTCATGTTTTACACAATTGGTCCTATAAAAATATTTGAATAGTAATATAGTTTCATAAACCAATTTATGTGTCTTTTAAACCAGATGATTGGTTTACTCAAACCAGTCAATATATTTACTATAACTAGTTGATTGGTTTGGTGAAACTTGTTATTTGTTTAAAGAAAGATGAATGGGTTTTTGTAGGAGAAAAACTGATTGGTTAAACTAGCCGATTGGTCTCCAAACTAGTTGATCAGTTTGATGAAGTCAATCGATGTGTTTAAATAGAGAAAAATGGGTTTCTTTAGGAGTAAAAATGATGGACTAATTAAACAAACCAGTCGATTAGTTTCCAAACTAGTTGATCAATTTGATGAAACTAGTCAATGTATTTAAATAGAGATGAATGGGTTTCTACAGGAGAAAAACTCATGGACTTGTTGGTTAAATCAATCAATCGATTTGATGTGTCAATTGATCCATCTAGGTATTTACTCATTTAATTCCCTAAGACCAGTTAATCAATCTTTAAACCTCTTGAATAGCTCTGATTGGAACCAAATAAGTAGTTTTAAAAACACTTAGAAAGATTTATATATTAAGATCAACCATAAATGCGTATAAAGTGAATTTAAGTTAAGTGTTTAATAACATTTCCAAGGGTTTAAAATCAAAATGTGAAATTACTCAACATAACTCTTTAAAAGAAAACCTAAGACTTAGAAACATAATTCTTAAACCTTAAGTTTTGGTGATCTTCATACGGTCTTCTCTTATGCTTTGAAAATTAATTTTGCTTTTAAATTTGCACTTTGATAAATGATTTGAGTAAGTGTGTTTTAATCTCTTTGTTGTCAATCATAGTTCATGCACACTTAAGCAAGTATATTACTTCTTTAGACTCACTTTTTACCAACAAAATAAGGATAATGACATTATTTAACCTATGAGGTCAACATAAACATTGGAAAAATTAATATTAATTAATTAACTTTTCTTATAGTTTGTCTCATCATGAAGATGGCACAATGTTGTATAGTTATAAATTTGTAGTAAATCATCTTCAAAAGATTGCAAGATTTTCACAAGTTTTTCAGTCCTATCTTTGCATTCCCATAGGAATTATATTGCTCGATTACATAGGAAAGTAATATTGAGAAGTGGTAAACTTCATCTCAAACTATACATGTTAGCATGTTCTAGAATTACTTACTTTTTTTTATGAGGCTTTAGTTGTGGTAAAAATGAATTTTTTTTGGAAGGTTCTTTAAAAAAATTATTGGATATGTTCGAATGCATTGCAAGGTAGATAAGTGAGTTATGGTTTTAAAAGAATAGTTGATATTTGTTTATATAATCTAGGAGTGTTGGGGAAACTATCATAGGTTAAATGCTTGTAGCACTCCTTCTATTTATATAATTTGGGAGCATGCATTTGAAGGATGGAGTAGCCTAATATATATATAGGATATTAGGATTTCAAAAATTTAAAAGTTAGAATGATCTAAAATAAGTTTGATAGCTAAAGCCAACTCAAAATATCTCACAAAAATAAACTTGTAAGAAAGGGTTATGAAACAAAAACAAAATGTTTCAAAAACGAAACTAGGGTTTCTAATTTGATAAAATATGTAATAAAATATTTAAAATGATATAAATTTTATTTTTCAATTGAAAAGATCCTAAATAAGCTAAGGTTTAGACAAATAGGGTATTACATCTTTGTACCACATTATTTGGTATTTTTACAAGTGTGATTTATCAATTGCTCCAACACAATCCTTAGCTAAAATGACAAAAAATATATAAATAAATAAATTTGTAGCGTGTAATTATTCATTTTTTGTTATAACATTATGATATTTGCTTTAAAATATGGCTAAACTTTTGAGTTTCTTGATATTTTAGGATGATAGTGAGATCCATAAGATTGTTGCAAAAACACATTCTTTAAAGAAATGATAGCATTTAACATTTGGTGGAAATTTTGACTCACTAATTTTCCATATCACCAAAAATTTAATTTTATTGACCAATTTCTCAATATTATGGGGAGACACTTATCAACTCTCTAATTTATGCAACTAGAATGAGTATCACTCAGCCTCCTAAGTTCCCTCAATATTGAGGCAAGCCTAACAAAATCTTCCTTTCTCATCCTTAACTAGTTATGTAAATCCTCATCTTTTTCCAGTATAAGTCATTTTAAAAAGGCTCATCACTTATAATCTCCTAATGGAGAAAATTACATATCAACATAATTATTAGGACAAACTAACAATAACAAACTAGCAACATATGCTTCATAAGTGACCACACATATTGCTGACCATCTTCTTAATTTTTCATACTCCTCCATCGAATTAATCTAGCATAAAATGATAAGAAAAGGGAAAAATTTTGAGGAAATAAAAAATATTGTTGGAAATATCCTATTTACATATTGTGGATATACAATTTATGAATATGCATTATATTAAACCCTAGGTTTAATACTAATACTAATACCATAAGGTGTAATAACTTTTCTATTATGATTTTCCAACTCTACATATCCTCCATATTCTTTTATATTCTCTAATTCCTTCTTATAATGGATGTAATAAGTATGTGTATTATATATATGTAGATATGATATTGTGCATTGTAATTTAAAGAGCGAACTCACATATATCAATGAGAATCAGAAGTCGCATCATCTCTTCCTTCAATATTGTTATATTATCTCTCTTTGAATTTATCAATATTACAACACTTTATCACCACGATTATACTCTATTTAGAAAAAAATGTGCTTATATATTGATTTTGTTTGGGGTATTGGTAAATAACCATGAAGTTGATGTCAATTTTGATCAGTACTTGATAAAAGGGAGTGTTCTATATTCATTATTCATCATTCTATATGAAGATGATTATTTTGTGTCATATAGGGCTAGTCTACCCTTTTTATTTCTTGTGTGAGATCTCAATTTTTACAGGAAAATGAAGGTCACATATGTAACACCCCCAAAATTTACACATTTTTTTTAAAAGCAATGCTCATAAATTAAAACCGTAAATTTCTGGGGATGTTACCACCACACTTAGTACCAGACCGGTTTACTCCTACCATTCCGGTACCAAGTGCTAAGGCTAAGAAATTACTATTAATAGAACCATAAAAGTCCAAATTTATAAAAATGAAAACCAGAGTACGCGCAAGTCTTACATAATTCAAAATACCAGCTATTGTTTTTCCAGATAATAACTAAACAACATTAGTAAAATTGTTTCGACAATTCAAACATAATAAAAGATAACATGAATTATAAATATAAAAAGGACAACGACCACGTCACTCTAGAGATTGATCCAGCCCAGCTATCACTCTGCCCCTCCTGATGTCCCGTAGACATCGATAGCATCAAAGTAAATATCTCCTACTTGCAACAGATCAGACAAGCCTTCTGCTCGTGGGAATGAGCAACACCCATGAAACGGGTGATCAGTACGCTACGTACTGAGTAAGGTAACCGAGTACTAAGGCCGGCATATAACACATTAAATCATGTAGGATAATGATCACATACAATTACAACCCATACATATGATACATAGAGGCATAAAGTGAACTCCATAACTTATAATCGACAAGTCCACACATAAGGCCCAAAAGGTCCAGATTAATTATTTAATCTTTCTTTTATCACAAGTCGATACACTCCATGCATTTTATCAGATCCATGTAGAAACAGGAACACCCCACTATTATAACCAGTGGGCCAGTCACACATAAGACCTCATGTCCTAACCACTATTATTACTGGTGGATCAGTCACATATAGGGTAAAACCCTAACCACTATTCTTGACCGGTGGATCGGTCTGGTTCCTACTCACATGGTGTTCCACTGTAAGCAATTAGTATCTTTTAAGAGCCTTAACGATTCTAGTTTGTGTTTATTGAGCTCAAGTCACCCCACTATTATTGTCGGTGGGCCGGTCACACATAGGACCTCATGTCCTAACTACTATTATAACCGGTGGATCGGTCGCACATAGGGTAAAACCCTAACCACTATTCCTAACTGGTGGATCAGTCTGGACCCAGCTCAATAATCTTCCACTTTAAGAGATTAGTGTCTTAAGTATTTTATTCAAAAATATTTGTCATTCACAAACATTTGCCCAGACATGCATGACTAAATCCATGCAACCCTAGCTCCCATGTAAACCCTAACTCATCGTAAACCGCACTTCCATGCAACCCTAACTCCACGTACCACACTTCCATGCAAACTCTAACTCTCATGCAAACCCTAACTCCACGTACCACACTTCCATGCAAACCCTAGCTCTCATGCAAATCCTAACTCCATGTAAACATACTTCCATGCTAACCCTAATCCACATGCAACCCCTAGCTTCATGTAGTCCACACTTCCATGCAACCCCAATTCATATGCAAACCCTAGCTTCACGTAGACCACACTTCCATGCAAACCCTAATTCATAAGCAACCCTAGCTCCACATAGACATGCTTCCATGCAAACCCTAACACCATGTCATTTCATGCAAAACCCTAACACCATGCCATTTCATGCAAAACCCTAACATCATGCCATTCCATGCAAACCCTAACACCATGCCATTTCATGCAAAACCCTAACTTCATGACATTCCATGCAAACCCTAACACCATGCCATTTCATGCAAAACCCTAACGCCAAATTGTTACACTCCCCATCATTATTTTATAACCCTAATATGCATGTCTTAAGGCCACATCATACAATAATGATAACATAAACATACACATAGTCCTCATGCCATGATTTATTCATACCAACATATTTCAACTCTATAATCATGCCACATAAAAAATAATTAATAATAATAAACATAGAATACATGGCATATAAAGCACATAATGCATATAAACACACAAATGGCCTTAGTAAACCCTTACCTAAAACGACACCGGTCTTTGTGCACGTTCCTATTCCACTTGAGGGATTTGACTGGGTTCACCTATTATATAAAAGTATACTAGAATTAGGCTCCCTTATACAATTTTATTATTCTCTAACTTATTCTAAGATTTGATTTTTTAATTAAAACACTACTACACAATAATTAACTATACAAAATATTACTTAAACATACAAATAAATTACTATTTTCATTCGAAAAGGGTGGTGATATAAGGGTTTCTACCCTTCACCAAAATAGTATTAGTAATAATAATGATAATAATAATAATAATAATAATAATAATAAAAGTAAAACATTATTAATAATACTCTTATTAGTAGAATATTAATATTAATAATACCATAAATCTTAAAATTACAAGGTGGCTTTCAAAACCACCCCACTTAATAATAATACTATTCAAAAATGTAATAATGATATTAATATTATATGTATATATACTTATAATATAAAAGTTAATAAAGATAATAATAATAATAATAATAATATAATTAGTAATAATGTTAAAAATGTTAATAATAGTAATAAAAAGCAAAGGTGTGAGACTTAATTAAATTTTTAAGTTTCTACCCCTCCTGAAATAATTACAATATTAAATATATAATTACACAAATAATAATGTTATAATTAATATTATTAATAATAATAGTGAACATGTAATAATTCCATTAAATAACCAAAATTCGAGAATAATAATTTATCTAACTCAATAATACTCCCAAACCTGTCAACAAAATTTAGCAATTAGGATACAGTTGATAACAATAATAATAATTATTATAATAATAATAATAATTAAAATTGAATTAACATTAAAAATTAGGATAAAAGTAGAATAATTATCAATAAATTGAAAGGAAGTGTTGAAAAGGTCTAGGGTTTCACCTTGAGTTGGAGGGGATGGGTGGCACCGGCGGTGGTTCCCGGAGGTGGTCGGAAAAGTGATCTAAGAGGAGTGAAAATGAAGAAAAAGAGGGAAGGGGAAAGGAGAAAAATAAAATAAGTTTATGGGTCGGTGGAGGAGACTTAGCAGGAGATATTGGGTGGTTTAGAGGGTGGCAGATGTGGTGGTGGACAATGGTTTAAGGTTTCGGGGTAATAATTCTGGCGAGAGGACTAGCAATCTTTGCATAGTTATGGAGGCCCGTGCGAGAAGAATCGAAGGATGTGGATGGTTTAGTTAATTAGAGGGTGTGTGCAGGGAAGAGTTTGGGAGGAAGAAGAGGCAGCGAGGTTGGCTAACGGTGGAGAACGGGGCGTCTAAAGTGGCGGTGGTGCACTGGTTGCACTTAGGGTTTTCGGGAAAAGAAACCTCGATTTCGAGCCATACAAGGGGTATTTATAGTAGTGGAGGGTAGGATTGAGTTGTGGAGGTTACCAGGAGGTCAAAGCCGGTGAGAAATGGGACAGTTATGACATTGATCGGGCGGCATAAATTTCAAACTTTTCCCGACCATCGTCAGGGAAATTGGAAGCAACGTGGGGAAGGAAAAGGAAAGTGGGGTAATTCAAATTGAAGTGTACGTCGAGGGGTAGAGAATGGGCGGGAGAAATGCCGGTCACGACACGTGTGGCCGGCAGTGCCATTTTCGGGGGAAGGTGGTCGTAGGTTCAACAATGGCGGAGGAGGGAGGAAGAAGAAAGGGGCGAGTTGGCGGTTCGAGGAAAAAGAAAAGAAAGAAAAGGGAGGGAACCAAGCGGTTCAGCGCGAGGGTTAATGCCGTTTAAATGAAACGGTGCGGTTTGGGTATAAAATCGAAGAAACACAGCGTGCTGGCTGCCGAAGGAGTAAAAAAAGAAGCAACGGGAATGGGCCGCGGCAGGGGAAGAAAAAGAAGGCGGAAATTAGGCCGCGCCAGGCCTAAATCGGAAAGGTAAAGAAAAAAAAGAAAGAGGAAGAAAGAAAAAGGAAAAAAGGGAAAAAGGAAAAGAAAGAAAATTAGGTTAGGGCCAATTAAATTAATCTGAATATTTAGGATATTTAGAAATAATAATATTTAAATAAAATAATATTTAAATCCCTTTTTAGGCTAAAATAAGATTTTTAAAGGATTTTTCATAAATTCCATTTTAATTAGCAAGTACTCTAATTTTCTCAAATTAAATTATTTAACAATTCATATTAATTTGAAACTATTTTCTCTTTCTTAATTTAAATAAAATAATTTATTTAAATAAATTCCCAAATTAAAATCTTTAATTAGTTAATATACCCATATTTATAAAGTTTCTTATTAATTTGCCATAATAAATTTCCTTTTATTTTAGTAAAAATAATTTATTAAATTAAATTTTCAAATAAAACCTTATTTAAATATAATCTTTAAAATTAGAAAATTTTGGAGCATTTCAACATATGTGACATATCTTTTAATTAATTAAATTTCAAGAACATCAATCCCCAACTTAATTTGAATTGATTAAGAGTTTTAAGGGAGATATAGTATGATACTAAAATTAGCATAGGATAAGGAAATTTATTTTCATCTCCCCTTTACTCTATTCTTATGCTAATTGATATTTTTATTAGTTTTAATTGTAAATATTGGCAATATGTAATTTAATTTAATTGTATGTATGATGATCTCCATTCCAAATATCAGATGGAGGATAAAGATAGATGATAGTATAAGGATAAAAGTCTCCCATTCAATAAAATCAAATTACATATAATATGATCAATTCAATGATCCAAAGTGATGGATTGGATGCCACATCTCCCATCATTATATGTATATCTCCATCACTTGAATATGATGGAAAGCCATATGAAGTGGTAACATTTATAAAATTACTTAAATTTAAACGTGATGGATTGACAGTCTCATCGCCTATCACTATATATATGTCTCAACACTGAGGTTGATTGGGGAATATAATGCAAACCTCCATTACCCTAAGTTAATGAAGGGCCATTAAGAATGGATACATTTTTCCCAAATACCAAAGTATAGATTGGTGATTACAAAATGATGGTAGAAGCATGAAACTCCCAACCAATTATATTATTTACAAATATGTACCCGAGGTATAAAAGGAAATAATACTACTGAGGTGAAACCCAAAAGTGTTGCCTAATGATTAAATGGTCCTAAAGACCTTATACATAATTCAATCCTGAAGATCGAATGATTAAAAGGTGATTAATACCTTATATGCAATTTGATCAAGGAGATTAAATAGTTGAAAGTCTTTCAAGACTTATATAATAATGGTAAAGAAGATTGAATGGTATTAAATATCTCTAGTGCTTTACAATCCAAAATATCAAAACATTTGGCGGTCTATAAACCCCCAAACTAATTTTATTTTTGCACTTTCTTATAATACCCTACTTTTTAGTGTCTTTAATGTGTACTAATCTAAACATTTGATGGTAATCTGAGTGTATTTGATCTTATTATGGAGGTATGTTTAAGATTGGTATGGTTCTTGGTTGAGCTTGGTTTTGACTATGGAGAATAATTAGTTTTATTAAGAAAATAGTCGACTAGTTGGAGGTATCGATCACCTATTTTTTCCATTAAATTTAATTTTTGAAAACCAAAAAATCAATCGACTGGTTTGAGGTACCAATTGATTTGTTCAATTGAATTATTTTTTCTTTGAACTCGATTTTTACTATGAATTCTTTCCCCAAAACTTTTCCTACATCATAATTATGCTTTGAGTGGTTTGTTTGAAATTTTTACAAATATTTTGAGCCTAAATAACCTATTTTATTAATTTTCAAGGGATTCATGAGGAAGTAATTCATGAGAAGCTACTTTCATGTATTTAGCTCATTTGTCTTCTTCTTCCTTATTTTATGTCTCTTCTACTAGATTCCTAAGAAAACTATTTGCTTTTGTAACCTCTATAGATTACTAAACTTTAATTCTATCCTATTTTTTTTCATTATCCCTTTCTTGTTTTCAAAATTCCTAAGGCACATTACCTAAAATCCTTTAGTTTCACTAATTTAGCTCAAAGGAAGAAATGTATGCATTGAACCTTCAAAACCTGCACTTTGAATCTCATATTTGGGATATGATTTGGGGTCTCTATTTATCCACTCCCATACACTTCTCCTATTAGTAGAAACCCATAGTAATTCAAACTCAAAGGCTTTATTTTCTCCCTTCCTCCCTAACCTTTGAACTACCCTAGTTTTCTTCACACTTGCTTTGCCACATTCCCTCTCTTTGAATTTCATTTTTTATCTTCCTTTCCTCTTTTGATCCTTTCTCTATATCCTTATTGTTTTGATTTTTAGCAATATGAGATTATATTTGGGAAAAGAGTGAGGGTTAGCTTTCTTATCTAGTGTTCTCTATTTTCTCATTAGGAAGGTAAGTTTTTTCTGATTTCCTCTCCTAGGTATCTAATTTTATTGAATGTTATTTGCACAATTTCAAAGATTTTACTATGCTTTAATTAATTTCTTCTTAAAATACATTTTAGTATAGGAAAAGGGTTTGGATTTCAGATACTTTTGCTCATTTGGTGTGTTTCTCAACTCTTTTAAGGTAAACCACTGCCTTCCCCATTTTTGTAGAAAATGGCATGGGTAAGTATAGTGCTTGTTATATAGGTATATGATATCCTAATTATTAGAGATGACAATGTGCCTATGCTAGTTAGTATATAATTAATGAATGAATGAATTATTAGGAAGGTTGGCTTAAAGGCTTGTACTCATAAACCTCACAAACATGATTCTAGATTCAAAATTTCCTTAACTTTCTGGGTGTCTTAATTGACAATGATATACGAGACATGTGGAATAGAATGTTACATGATGTCCTAGCAAATAAGAGTATATGATGTATGATTTCCTAATTAAACTTCATAAAATGTAAGCATGATTCTACCGAGAGTCCTGGCATAATTTTGGTATTTCACATGTCGATTTATGAAATTTACTTCTTAAGAACCTTAAATAACTTGGGGGAAAAGGTTATGAAATTTAATTATGTGTGATTGTGTTTTGTTGGTCTCTAAGATCGATCAACTAGCTTGGTAGAGCCTTCAACCGATTGTTCTGTAACTTTAGTGGTTTTGGTCTCGGGTTAAACCCATTAACTATTTTGACCAAACCCATTGACTTGAACAATCGACTAATTGGGTCAATTGATCGACTGGTTGGTCTACGACTCTAATAATCTTAGCCTTGGGTTTGACAAATTGACCAATATAAACAAATCGATTGACAGGTTCTCAAAATAGCCGATTGGTGTGGTTAACTGACTGACTGGTTTACCACTACTGGGAAGGTTGATAGTGCCCTGATTGATCAACTAATCAGTGAGACCCATCATCTGGTTTTTAAAACCCATCAACTAGTCTCGGCCTGTTTTTCTTTTCTTGCCTATTTTTTCCTGAATTTGATGTTTTGAGTTTTCTTATGCTTACATAATGACTTAAGATGCTGGTAGCTATGAATTTATCTAGATTAATAATAATGGATTAAATTTAGTAAAGAGAAATTTATCCTAGTTGATAGATTTTTGACCTTAAATTAGCATTTGGGTCTTTTCTTGACTATAACATGAATATATGATTAAATGACTAAAAATGGGTTCTCCCTATGGTTAGTGTTGAAGTAATGAATCAAAATAATGGATAATATACCTCTAATGACTCATATCATGACCTTAAAACAATAACCCCATAATTAAAATGACTTAGCGAAGATATAAGATAACAAGAACATATAGGGTGGCCTTGAGTTGACCTTATCTATAACCAGTGATTTTCACTTAGCTATTGAAATAAATGGATAAATAGTTACGAGTTAGTGTTGGATAATAGTTGACCTCTAATTGGACATTCATCTTTGGCCTTAGGAATTTAATTTAAACATCCTTAAATGAATGGTAAGACTGTTGTTAAGTAGTGAACTATGATTTTGACATTAGCATGCCTTTGATTTGAATTACAAACAAGGGGAATAAATGGAAACTCAATTGTTGTCTTGGACATTTATGGATGATATAAACATTATATAATTCTACCCTTTGGCATAATTGATCAAGTACTAGGATGATCACTTGAAGATAATTCAAATGGGAATATTAGATAATGTGAGAACCCTATATGGGTGCATTAAATTGAAAATATCTCGTTTCTTAGTGTAATATTTCTTGTGGGCCTTTATGTGAAATGAAATCCCGATCTAATAATACACTAATTACTTGAAATGGAATGAGCATCATGAAAGGTATGGATTATTTGATCCTTGATTAGCAACCAAGGTTTGTCTATCTTTAGGCATTTTATCTTCGGGTACCTTCAGGCGGGATCCTAGTTAATCCCATGATACTTATATATCTCAATGTATTTCCTACTCTAGACAATGATAATGTAATAGGGACTAGTGATACTAAAAGTTCCAGTCACCACATGACAGTTATTTGGCATAAGGTTGGAATTATGTCCACCAGGTTATTTAGCATGCGCTAGAACTTTTGTCCACCAGGTTACTTTGGCATGAGCTGAGACTTTATGCCCACTTATTTTGTTTGAATTCCATGGTGTTGAGAGGCCATAGGGAATAATACCACCTATTGCTCAATAACTTAAGGTAAAAGAATTATATACTCACCTATTGCTCACCTTAGAGTAAAAGAATTATATAGTCACCTATTGCAATGGTTGGATTATTTACAATAGTATCCCATTATGTTATGTTTTTAGTGGGTAGAGACATTTGATGGTGGAAGATTAAATCTTTCTATCCAATAGGTAGTTTGATAGTTGAAGCTTGAAGCTTAACATTCAATTATTATTATAATTTAACAGTAGAAGCTAAAGGCTTCTTGTCTCATAGAATTCAGAATTTCGTCGATAAAAATTCCATTATGTATTCTATTTTAAAGATGAAGTATTTTATGAGCTTATAATTGATAAGAATATACAAGTGTATATGGCATGATAAACTTATTAAATAGTTCCTTGATTTAACAATTGGATAACAAAATTGTGCATGATATTGATATTATATGTAAGTTCCAGGAGAACTTACTATGGTCTATGACTATTTGATGGTATTATTACCATCAAGATTGACTAAAAGTAAAGATGATGATATGGATGCTGGTAATGTTGGTAAAGATAAACGGGGTATACAACTAAAGGATGAATATTACTTACTTAGGCCATATCCCAGAGGTCCAATTATCCCTATTTGATCCCAAGCTTTGGCGACCACACTGTTTTAGATATAACATAATCACTTTTATCCGCATAGAATCCTAAAGATTCTTTTTAATTGGCAATCTAATATGAATGGCATATTATTCTTGGCAAATTTATAGTCATGATAATACAAGAAAAAAAATATCCTATGTCCTTGATAAAATTCAAGTTGACACATGTGGACCATTTATATTTTCCATGATATATAATGATGCATGAATGTAAGGTTACATATTATATTCTACAACTTATATTTTTACATTGGCACAAAATTAAAGAGGCATTCTATTGGGGTAAAAATACAATTAATGTTTCAAGTTGGAAGCAAAATGACCTGGTAGAGTCATTAATTATACATTTCACTCATAGACCCTTGTTAGTGAGTTCTAGAAGTGATATGCCAATATGCATGTAGTGATTTTTGGTACTTACCAATTGCATATCAGATTATCCTTTAAGCTAGGGAAATTGGTATGAACCTAATTTTTATTTAAAAAAATTAGGCGCGTCTTATGTGTGCATACACTTTCCTATGGATATGGAAGTGAGCCATAAAGAAGGCTAGAAATGTTTCTTTCCTTATCCTCAAGAGGAGAGAAGAGGAAATTGAGATTGTAAAGCAATCAAGCATTTAGAAGATGTCTTCCATGAGATATGGACCCACAGGAAAATCAAAGTGCACTTGATTATGTTAATGCTTGCTAGATGTTGCTTAACTACAATTTGCGTTTATTATGGACAAGATATTATGAAACCAATATGTGTTTTGACTAAAGTTCTAACTCACATAGAGGTCATTATGGTGAATTCAAATAAGTTAATGAAAAGTATGATACAAATACGCTATAAGCATATAATATATAAACTCTTATAAGAGGAGTTATAATCCTAAAAAGGGATAAAAAATTTACCACAATGAATTGATATGTCCATATGGATAGAATTTGATAATAAATTCCACCAACAAATGAAATATCCATTAATTACCCTTAAATCGTTATAAGATAGTATGAGGTTGACATTAGTGATGTCCTTACCTATAATAATTACAACTTATAATGGATAAAAGTGACAATTATTCTTGATTTATTATGGAATGTCATTGGATAAATTATTATTGAGTTGAAATATTCAAAATTATCTACTTAATGAGCACAATTTGTATGGATAAGAAGTCATAAATTTGAAGGTGTATACCAGTTTACTCTTAGTAGGTTAATTTAAAAGTTAATTTGGTGGCACATGTCTTTGTACAAAAATTAGGTTTTTGTACCTGATAGGGTTTTTACTAGTGAAGTTTTCAAATGTAAGCACTATTAAAGTGTACTTGTACATATAAATTGAATTATACATAATATGACATATGAAGGAGAGATACTAAGTTGAGGGAAGAAAACTATACCTTTTCCCTTAGCCATGGTTTTTTTCCACTGGGTTTCCCGAGAAAGGCTTTTATTGAGGCTATATTTTAGATATGTACTCTTAAGGGTAAGTATTGTAAATATCATAAGATTTACATCTAAGGGTGAGTGTTGTAAATATCTTATTTACATATTGTCAATGTACAAATTATGAATATGCATTATATTAAACCTTAGGTTTAATATTTATATTATTACCTTAGGGTGTAACAACTTTTCCATTATGATTTTCTAACTCTACATATCATCCGCATTTTTTTATATTCTCTAACTTATTCTCTTAATGGATATAATAAGTATGTGTATTATATACATGAGATATTGTGAATTTTATTTGAAAGAGAGAACTCACACGCATCAATGAAAATTAGAAGTCATATTTTCTCTTCCTCTCTATATTTTTATATTATCTCTCTTTGAGTTTATCATTAGAGTTTGGTGTATAGCCTTTCCTCTCTAAGAGGTGACAAGATAATGTGAAGATGTTGCTAATGCTCCTCTCCACTATGAGAGTATACCAAAATATAATCTATGAAGACCATCACAAAGTGGTCAAGGAACAACCAAAAGATCTTCATCATCAAGTCCATAAATATGATAGACACATTGGTAAGCCCAAAAGGAATCACTGTGAACTTATAGTGCCCATACCATGTCCTAAAGGCTGTTTTCATAATGGATTCCTCAATGATGTGTAATTAATGACAACTTAACCTCAATTTGATCTTTTTAGAAGACCAAATCACCTCAAAGATGATCATACAAATCATCTATCCTTACAAGCAGATAATAGTTCTTTACCATCAGCTGGTTTAGATCTTGATAATCTATGCATAAGTAAAGACTCCCATCCTTCTTCTTTATGAAGAGAACTGGTACTTCCCATGGATACACACTCAGGTGGATGTATCTGCGAGCCACTAACTCTTCTAGTTATGACTTCAACTCTCTTAACTTTACCTGCATCATCTTGTAGAGTGCCTTTAAGACTAGCTCAACCCCTGGTACTAGCTCAAGGGTGAATCATATTTCAAATACCAGCATCATACCCTGTAACTCCTTTAAAAATACATCAAGAAAGTCCCAAGAAACTGAAATTTCTTCTAACATTGACACATCTTTGTTCAACTCTTGAACTCTGCACAAGTACATACAAAAACATACACTAACGAATACGTTTTATGTGCAGATATGAACTTCATTGTAGGCCTAGACTTGCATCTCCTATATAAGAACCAAGCACCCTGAGATCCCCACAACACAACCCACTCTTGATCATAATCTATCACGACCCTATACCTCCCTAAATTATCAATCACAATGACTGCATCAAAGTTCTATAAGTTTATCTTAACTAAGTTCAATAGAAAGTATACACCTTATATATCTAAGGCTATATCCAAGTAGAGTCTAGTACTATCCAATCTATCCCTAGAAAGCAAAACCACAGATATAGACACATTAGTAGATGGAGGCAAAGCAAGTCTAGCAATAAAAGTGGTAGATATGAATGATATAGATGCACCTAAATCAAATAACATATGTATTGGTAACTAGTGGATCGAAAACGTAATAGTGACCACATTTAGTTGTTGATCAGCCTTTGTTTGGCTAATGACATTTAAGCACCCGCTTGACTATCCTTCTTAGTATCCTCCATGATACCCTTTGAAACCCTGGGTCTATCCTCTTCCATGAAGAAATAGGTGAGACCCCTATGATCTTCCCTTAGCCTTCTAAGGTTGTACACCATTTAAGGCAAGTGTCCTTAGCTAAAGTTGTTGTAGTAGTGCTTAGTAGTTCTACTACTTATAAGCCTAGTATTATGGTGCCAACGGTACTCTCTAGTGAAACTGATCGTCCTATGGTTGGAACTGACCCCTTTGCTACTAACACCGAAAAGGATAATGGTTTATCCTAGCATAAATTTGGCAACAAGCATATCTTCCCTCGCAACCCAATCCTAGATGATCTTCACCACACCGTTGATAGATAAAATTCCTTAGGGGATCATAATATCTACTAGGACTAGTTAGTTGAATCCTCTATTAGAATATTGGAGGTCTACCTCCTAGACATTGGATCCTGCGTCCAGAACCCTACATCTCTTGCTTTTTCTTTTCAAATATGGAAGCTTGATCCTAAACCATAGTAGTGACAGCACATGTTGACTCATACAACGTGGCTAAGTCCGAGAAAGCCACAACACTCATTATCCTCTAGATGGTAAAATGAATTCCCTATGTAAACTAATATACAATTGTTGACTCACAAGCAACCATACCCTAAGTGAATATAACAACTATGTGAACAGAGCATCATACTACAATACTATTGTGCTCCCTAAGTTCAACTACATGAACTCCTTAAGTTTATTATTCTTAATGCTCTATAAAACTTTGTGAGAATCACCATCTTGAAGTCCTTTAGGACATCGTGATCCTTGATATTCAAGATGACTTATCTACTAGGTGTCTATGACTCTTCGAAGGAAGTAGGATGCTCTAATCACCTTTTGAGTAGATGGAAAATTGATGGCCTCATATGTCTGATCTATATCCCATATCTATCCCTCTAAGATGATCAGATCCTTCTTATACGTGTAGGTCAGCAGGTGATAACTAGTGGCCCTCCAAAGCTAGTATTCTACAATACCCTCTTATGGGCAATACAAAGGTGGTGGTGGTGGTTGGGGCTGAGGTGGTGATGGTTGGTATCTAACAAACTAGATAAAGGCCTCGAAAGTCACCTATAGATGACTAACATGACTATTAAGAGCCATGGCAAGCTAACTACAAGATAAAAAATTATGTTAGAATAAATATTCCTACCTTACTAGCATATATTACACAAGTATATTCGAAGGCTGCCTAATCTACCCGTTCTTGAGTTTTCACAAGTTGATCTATGTTTTTTGAAAATACTTTTGAAATATGAAATAGGCTGATAAAATTAGATAGGGAATCATTTAAAAGTCAAAAATTTTAAAATAAAATACAATAATCAAAACTAAAGCTCTAATACCGACTAGTAATACCCTAAAATTTACAACTTAAAATTTTCATTTTAGCATAAGCATAATAACAATATTTTTGAGTCATACCACCATAATAGACATAAGTCTAGCTTACCATACTGTCCTTACATCAATTACGAGGCAAAATACTTAGAATGTAAAACATGTAAAATAGAAGATGAGAGAATCATAAATGTATATAAGAGTTTAAAGGTTAACTCTGAGTATAATATCAAAATACATTAAAGGGAATACCATGAAACTAAAAGTCTAAAAAGGTATTCAGAAAAAAGTGAATAATTAGATAACAAGGCTCTATGTCCAACCCTGATATATAAGAATCACTCATCCATAGATAAAACATCATAAGTAGTAAAGTCATCTAATTGGTTCTCATCGACCTATATAAGAATACTTGGGTTGTTTGGTCATGGAAATAAGTATAACCCATGAAAAGAATGATTAGTACGCTACATGCTGAGTAAGGTAACAATACAATAATAGCAAAGTCATACATGTCATAAGGTTTAAAAAAGAATAAACATACATATAGATTACCATATGGTGGTACCAACTTATATATTGATTTTAGGTCTCACACTAGTAATGGCATAATCAAGGTCCATAATCTTATTTACATTGAGTTCAGAAACCCAACTATTCAACACAACACAAAAATGAAACACACAAAGCATGACCACCTAGTTATCAAGGATGTCCTCAAGGTATAGGTCCATAATTTCCCTAAGAAACCTTAATTTCATATTTTAGGTATAATCTTCCCCACATTGATCATTTATCCACCAAATTTAGTAAGTCTTCACCAATTTTCATCATCATCATATCCACAATTCAAGGTCTAACTCCCACATCTTACTTCTACAATAATAGCCCTATCTCAAAATGTACTACCATGATGCTTACAAAACCCTAATTTCATAGGTAGGTCATAAATTTTCTCTTAAGGCTCATATAATTTCCAAATTCAATACACATCCCTAAAATATAAATATTAACAACATATCCAAAAATCATGGTCTAAATCTAATGTTTCACACATGTGATAATAATATGCCCATTTTAGGGTTACTATTAGAGCTGAAAAAAGTTGACCTGACCTATCTGATCCAACCTGACCCACACAAAATCTAACCCAACACAATCCAATAAATTCATCAAGTTGACCTGAACCAAACCTGACCCAACCCAACGTTGACTTGAATATAAGTGACCTAACCTAACAAAAACCCGACCTAACCCCAACCTGTAACATGACATCAACCTAACCTGTTATCAACCTGACCCACCACCAACCCGATCAATTATCAACCTGACCTGTTATTGGTCTGAATTACCCGACTCGATAAAACCTAATTCGATGTTAATAAATTATGATAATAAAAAAATACACATGTCTTATTACTTATTTAAAGCTTTTAAAAATATATTATTATCTAAATTTTATTTATTTTTCTCACTTTTATTGTGAACTTATTCACCAATGATATTCTAATTTTATCAATTTTTTCAAGTAAAAACACAACATTATAAGGCCATAATAATAAACAAATAGTAATTAATAACACATTATTAATCACATGCTTAATTGAAGTTAGAATTAATGCTTGTTAATAAGGTTAATGATTTAGATTAATTTTGGTGGTTAATATCCTATTTGATTCAAATCTAAAGTGATTCGATCTAGGATTTTCTCGGCTTGAACCTAACCCGACCCATCAAAACATAAAAAGATCTAATTCATCAAGTTAATCCAAACTTGACCCATTAAATTAGCTCAGATAAAAAATCACCCGAATATGATCTTGCTCTACCCAATCCTAACTCGATAGGGATGTAAATGGGGTGGGTTTAGGGTGGGTATACCCATACCTGTATCCGTACCCGTACCTGAATTTGTACACGTACCCAAACAAGTATCCAATTACACATCCATACCCATATTTGTTAGATATTTGTCCCCAACAAATAATCCATTTATCCGTTAACGGATATTATCCAGCGGATAAATCCATTACCCAACAGATACACATATTTAGAGTTAAGTCAAATGACACTTTTAACCTTAGTTTATACTATATTTATTTTAAAATTAAGGGTAAAAGGATAAATATTGTTGTGCTATTTCTGCAAGCGTACAAATTTGTTATAGCATTTCAAGGTCATATCCCACATAGACTTTGTAATTTATTACACTTCTTTACTTATTTAACTACCTAAATCTACAAAAAGTGAAGGTGTGCGTTAGAATGAAAAAAATAATTATGAAAAGCTTTATAACTTGAGGAGAGTACATAATAAGAATTAAACCTGAGATCGAACTTCGGTCTTCGGATTAATAATTAATAATAAAACAATAATTATGCCGTAGATTAATTCACTAACTATGGAAAATTGGCCAAATTATATTTATTAGCCTCTTTCAAGGTGTGAGAACATATTTAATCTAATTTGCCTACTACTTTTTGGACTCACAAACTAAAATAAACCCATTAAGTATCACCAATTATAGAGTCTCTAATAATTAAGCTTCTACTTTCGTGATTGCTTAAATTCCCATATATATACTAATTTTCGATAATAATCTCAGCCTTTCAGTTGTAGATTACGTCTATGGAGGGCGGATTTTGTGAAATCTACTTTACAATAATTAAATCTAGCATATATAATAGTGTAAATGAATCAATCATATGACATAATACTTTATTTCATCATATCGATTACTAAAACGATACCTAAGTCCAATCCTAGAAAGGAGACTACTCGCTCATACTTTCAAATAAAATAAAGGAAATAAATAGCATGATGAGCATAATAACAATGCAATAGATAAAAAGAAGAAGAATTATATTGAAATAACCGTAATCTGAAAGAGCGCAATGTTGATTCAAACCGACCATTCGAGAATTACACAATTGAATCTCTTAAAAGATTAAAACTAAAGGAAAAAACTATTACATGAAGCTATGCTTGGTAATGAGGGGTATCTAACTCCTAAAACTTCCTCTTTCCCTCCTTAAGAAGTCCCCGAGATGTGCCGAGAAATTCCCCATCATGTCGGCCATGTCACACACATAGATGGTGGGGAACACCGCTGTTGTACAGTCATGCGGCCTTTGCACGACATAGCTATGCAGTTTCTCAGCTCTCGGTAATTTGGAATTTCCAACTTTGCATGGCCTGACCGTATAATATTTTTAGCCTCGAATTTTCAGTTCAGAATTTCGCGCAGCCATGCAGGTTTGGCACGACCTAACTGTACAGTTTCTCAGCTCTCGGTAATTAGGAATTTCCAACTTTGCACAACCGTGCAAAGCCTGCACGGCTTGACTATATAATATTTTTAGCCTCAACTTTTCAGTTCAAAATTTTGCACGGCTGTGCAAGTCTGGCACGACCTGGCTATGCGATTCTGTTTTCTTCTATAAACACAAGGGAGTGCTACACGATTGTGTAGCTAGGTGTGCAGCCGAACATGCACCCCCCTTTTTAGTCTTCTTAGGGATATCTTGGCATATATTTTGGCTCTCATAGCTTCAATGCACTTCCATAAGTATGTTGGGTTAATGCACTCTCCTCCCAAGCTTTCCTTACTAGGTCCTTTTCTCCAAAAATAAGCAATTCTTTATCGATCTTGATATTTTTGCGGGAAATCTTGCAGCATAAAGCTCAAGAAAACGATATTGCAAATCATAGACCAAAACCATAGCAAAATATGTAAAAGAGATTAAATGAAGTCCCAAAACTAAGGGCAAGAGAGGTAAAAATATGGAAAAAATTCACTTTATCAACTATGTATCAGGTAAACGGATACTGATATACATATCCCATAACTTATCTAACAGGTGTAACACCCTAATTTTTACTACTGAAATTTTTTATTTTATAACAGGAGTAATATAAGTATAATATTGGGGTTACTAGCATAATTAACATAATTTTGGTTTATTCAATCATTCTTACATCAATCATAAGACAAAAATGTTTATAGTAACATGAGGAAATTAGAAATGAAAGAAATATTAATAAAATAATAATGAGTTTGGAGTTTAACTCCGGGTTATAATATATAAAATATATAATAAGGGATAGTATTGATCAAGAGTCTAAAATTGTATCTAAGTAAATACAACTACCAAATAATATTACTCTTCACCCAAATAGCCAGTACAGATAAGGTCATTCATCCCCACATAGTGCGTCATAAGTAGCATAATCATCTAGGGAATCTTCAAATACCCTCACATAAGAACCAGAGCATCCTGCTTGTGGGAATAAGCAGTACCCATTAAACGGGCGATTAATACCCTATGTATAGAGCAGGGGAACACTATTATTGAAATAGGGATACAATTAGCACATGCTTTGATAATAGATGATAAGTATACAGGTAAATAAATGAGACATCTTATAAGATAGATAATGATCCCAGTATTTTTATTAGATATAATCCATTTTCATTCTTTTATATATGTTGATTACAAGAACCCCACTATTCTTAAACCAATGGAGTGGTATGAAACACCTTCTTAGGGACAACATACCTGAGCCATTATTATCATCTAGTGGAATGGATCTAAAAACATCACCTTATTGGGGTAGAACAATTTAGAGCCACTATTCTCTCCAATGGAATGGATATAAAAACAAGACCTTGGTCCTAACTCACGTACTCTTCCACTTTAAATTATTAGTGTCTTTTCCATAGATTAAACTATTATATTTTCATTTTACGATGAGTAGGCCCCTCATTATTCTTAATATGATGGAATAGACTAAAACACCTTATTAGGGTATAACACTCTTAAGCCACTATTCTTTCCGATGGAATGAATATTAAAAACATCATCTTCTTGGGACAAAATGCACTCGATCCACTATTCTATCTGGTGGAATGGAATATTAAAACAACACCTTAGGCCAACTCACGTGTCCTTTTACTTTAAGTGATTAGTATCTTATTCATGATTAATTATCAGACAATGAATGCACTAAAGTAGGTGGACACATAACACAGGTCAAAGTCCTTAAGTCTCTTCAAACCTTAATTACACACTCTATAGCAATCATCCTCCCATATTTATTATTTGACCACAAATTATAATATATGATTCTCAAATATCATCATCATTATTATAATCATAATTTATTGTTTAACTCCCATGTTGTACACAAATAATAATAATACTATCTAAGGTACTATTCATATAATTAACAAAACCCCTAATCTCATAAGTAGTCACAATCCACCCCATAAGACTGATATGATTACCAAGTTTAATAAACTTCCTTATAATTCCCACATTAGTAATATATATCCATAATTGTGGATTAACTCTAGGGTTTTACACATAAAATGCTAAGATAATCATTTTAAGTTAATATGCCCTAATTAGACTATTATACCCAAAACAAACAAGAATACCTCAAAACATTTCTCAAGATATCATCATCATAATTTAATCTACCTAACACATAAATGCCACAATTTCATTATTATTCCATAATGAACAAATACCCTTAAGGACAAATAATAACCTTTATTTTATAAAATTTATACCTTCCACACACATTATTTTTGAAATCCACCAATCATCATCATGCCTCATAATTATGCTTATGTCCATTTATCATAGTTTATTTAGCCCATATTTCACATCATAAAATATATTGCCACAATTATATCATCATTATAACAAATTCATAACTATACCTCTTACCCATGCTTACTTTCTTTAAAATATAACATCCATACCATAACAAAATACCATGATCAACATATGTTAAATCATATAGTAATGATATCATAAAAAAACACATAACCATACTAGAAATTAACACAAAAAGTCCTAAACATTGATTAGTATCCTTACTTACTATGCACAGGGCTCTAAGCACATATGTCTTATACCTTCTCCTTCAAGATTATCAGAATAGTACTGTAGTTAAATGGAATATTGAGTTGTATGAATGTGTAGTGAAGCTATGGCAAAAATTTAGCGGTGTTTAAATAAGGTTTGGGGATGAAAATAGGGGTGCACGACTAAAATTGGGAGCTGAACAAGCATGTTGTGGGCAATGCATGCCCTAGTCGAAAGGTAGGATCATGCACAACCAGGGGGTGTAGAGTGGCATGACCATTCTCGATCACTAACAAATAGGTCATAAGTCGAACTAGTGTGCACGGGTGTGCTTTTGGGACGTGTGTAGGTATACAAGGGTGTACAAGTAGGCTATACAAGGTTGCACAGGCATGAGATAGGACATTTTATTGTTGCATGGCTGTACTTGAGGCTATACATAGGTCCCACGTTTGTAAAAATGGTGACGGGTGAGAGAAAGGAGAAGGAAAAAGAGGCGGTGGTCGACAGCAATGGCTGACGATGATGTTAGGGAAGGTTGGAGTGACCTTAGTGGTCAATCCAAAGGTCAATGGGTAATGCATGGTGGTTGTGGTGGTGCATGGTGGTGACGGGAGTTGTGCAGCAGAAAAAAATAGGGAAAAAATAGGAGGAAGAAGAGGAAGAAAAGAGAAAGACAAATAGGGAAAAGGATATGGGCTCATGTAGTGGCTCTTTGGCACACAAATGGCAGAGTGGAGGCCAAACAGAGAGGAAGAAAGGAGAGTATGATACACACACACACATATGTACGTACATGTGTGTGTGTGGTGTGAACGGGGAAAAAAGAAATAGAGGGGGAGGCATGCGAGCAAGTGTGTGAGGGGGTGTAGATCACGAGGGGTGGCAATGGTGATGATGGTAGTGTGTTGTGGTGAAAAATACAGGTGATGGTGATGGTGAGTGTATATGTTGCAAAAAGATGAGGAAGAAAAAGGAAGAAGGTAGGGAGTAAGGAATGCATGTGTGTGTGTAGATCAGATAGAGATATAAGAAGAAGAAGAAGAAAAAGATTAGTGATGGATGATGGATGGCTACAAAGGAGATGATAGGAGATGGTGTAACTAGGGAGGGATGCAAGTTGCAAGTGCAAGTAGCAAGAGAAATCAAATGTTGCAGCTTAAGTTGATGGGAGAAAAGAGAAAACAAAAGAAAAGGAAAAAAGGAGAAAAAGGTTAGGGATTCGCTTAGGTGATTTTGGATTAGCTAAAATAGTTAGGATTCGTGGCAATTTAACGAGTTTGATATTGGCTTACAAAATATGGTTTATTCAGGTTAAAGATTCATGTTTAGTTAAGGTTTTGGGATTGAGAACTTGGGTTATGGCTAAAAATAAGATTTTATCAGGATTATAATCAAATTAATGTGTTAATGATGCGGGATTAGGCTAAGCAAATTTTGGGGGTATTATAATGGACATTTTTTTCCATCTTCCATATCCATTTAAGTATCCGATGGATAAAACCCATCACGTTTCAGGTAAAATATGTCTCATTTACATCCATAGACCTAACTCAACATGATAAGCTAACCAAAAAAATCTAAACCCAGCCCGACTCGACTCAAACCTAAACTATCTCAACCCAAACCCAGCTCAACTCTAATAAATTAACCTAATATAACTCGAATCTGCAATAACCCAAATATAACCCTACCAATAAGAAGACTCAAAATGACCCAAACTGACCCACAATGGGCCCACAAAGGAAATGACCCGCTAATAACACTACCCGAGAATGAATCGACCTACTATAACCTGACCCGCCTAACCCGATTGCCACCTATAGTTGCTATTCTCAAATTAGGCATTTTTCTCATTTTATGGAACTCATGACTCTATAATTACCCTAAACATCCCTCCTGATATTATTGGGATACCATAAACTCCCTAACACTTTAAAGCATCAAAATTTTCATATTAAACCCATATTAACAAAAATGCCTTTAAGGATAACCAAATCCCTTATTCCATGAAAATCTTATATATTCCATATCATTATTTCCAAATCCTCCATTTCCCCACTTATCATACTTTATTAACCCCATATTATGACTGTTATTGATTCTTGGGGTTTTCCATGAAAAACATTATCATAACGATATTGCAAGCTTTTCCACTTACTCATTTTTTAACATATAATTGCAAATTATCAAACCACAACACTAAAAAAAATATTTAATCAACATAGGAACAATAACATAATAATACACAAAATAATGTAAGACATTCAATACAAAACCTTAAACAACTACTAGTATCCTTACAAAAAAAAGACTTTAGTCTCTAAGTACACTTGTCCAATCTCATCTCCTTCGGAACTTTTGCTAAATTGCTTAAGAAATACTTAGAAAAACCACATTAGAATATAATGATATAGTTAATGAAATTTTAAGGTAAATATTAATGAAATAAAGGGAAAAAATTGAACCAAGGCTCAAAGGTAGTCTCAACCACAATAAGGAAGGGATCGGTAGGGATTGCCAAGTAAAGGGCTGGCAATGATAGGTTATGTCATTGCTAGGGGTGGTTCAATGACAAGGGAGGCTAAAGAAAGGGAGGTAACACTGATGGAAATGGTCAAAAAGGGGATATGAGTTTTGGTGGTTGTGGTAGAAGGTGGAGGTTGTGGTTCATTTGGTTTTGTTGAATGGTGGGGGAGGTGTTTAGTTGTTTTAGTTGAATCTTGGGGGTAAGTTGTGGTGATTTTGGTTGGTGGATGCGGGTTAGAAATGATTGGTTTGGTAGTGCTAGGGGTGAGGGGATGGAAAACGTTACTAAAGGTGGTGGAGGTGCTTCTATTGGGCTTACTGGTGATTGGTTTTGTGGTTGTTTTGGCAATGGCATGGAGGAGGGAAGGAAAAGGAGTAAGGTTTCATTTGGGTTAGTTCTCTTGACAAAACAAGTTCAAGGGGGAAGAAGGTAGGTTCATGGAATTAAATGTGCCTTATATATATATATATATATATATATATATATATATATATATATATATATATATATACATCCATGCATGAAGGAAAAGAGGAAGATCGGCCAGAATTTCATCTCCAACCCATGAACATAGGAGTTGGGAGTTGATGGGGGTAGAGGGTAGGCTTAGTCAGGGAAAATGTTTGTACGTGTAAGAGAAAGAAGAAGGGTAAAAAGAACTAGCCTAGGAAAAGGATTAGAAGAAGGAGAAGAAAAAGAAAAGAAAAGGCTTGGGTCTAGAATTAGGTTTAGGTTAAGATAATTTATGTTATAGTATTAGGATAATTAAAGATCATCCATGGTTAGGGTTAGATTAGAAAAGATATTAGTAATCTAGAATAAAAATTATGGTTAGGCTAAGATTTAGGACTATGGAGTTAAGGTATGATAATAGAATTAGGTTATAATATTAATTACTTGAGATTAGGTTTAACTAAAAATTTAGGGTATTGTATGATTGTTCCGATGATGTTTTTCAAATTAAGTTCACAGATTCCATTATTCTAAAATGGTAGAATTGTATTAATATATACAGCCTTAGGGTATAAATCTCATGACCACTATGTAGTGTAATGATGTACAACCATAAAGCATGAGGCTCACTGATCCTGACTCATTTGATTATTCACTTCAAATGATTAATATCTTATTCATGGTTATTTATTTTAAGGTCATCATGTAAACACACATATAGACAAGAAACATGAACTATATTAGAATGAAAATTGAATCTCATAAGCCATAACCATGAGAATAATTATATACTCCCCTAAAGAAAAAGGTCATATTTCCCTAAGAAGCCCTAATTCTACAAGTTAACTTCTTCCCTAAAGCTATTTTCTCACTAAACTTATTACCCAACCTTAAAACACTATTATTGGTAACATGTCCAAAAATCATGGTCCAAATCTAATATCTTGCACATGCGATAATACCTTATGGATTACTATTCATAAAACCTTAAATTTTATAATTTAATCATAACTTTTCCCATAAAATTCATATATCCACCAATTTTAGCATAAATTTATAAAATTCCAATAATAACAATATTTATGAAAATTAAGGTCTAACTCCAACGTCTTACATATGCGATGACCTACCTATAAGGTTACTATTCTTATTTAAGCCATTTTCTCATTTTAGGCCATTCATGATGACTCCAAACATTCCATATGATATAATTAGAATATTTTAAACCAGTTAACACATTAAAATATCAAATATTTTATATTTAACCTATATTAACAAAATAACTTAAGGGTACCAAAATGCCAATATTTTCTATAACAACTCTATAAGTCTGATATCATTATTTTTCCACCCTCAATTTATTGCATCACCATAGATATTAAATATACCCACTTACCACTTAAAATACATTATCAAGTCCACATTACAATAGCATTGATCATAATACCTCACTTGGGGTTTTCAAGATAAGACTTATCGCAAGAACATCGTATAAGTGCATACTTTCTCATTCTTTCTCTCTTTACATCATATGATACCACATTTTTGCATCATAACATTTAAAACATGAAATTATAAATATAATAAAACCAAACATGTGATTTCAAACAAGGCACACATAACATGCCATAAGTTTCTAACTACGACATATATCCATACCAAAAGACACCAATCTCTAAGTATATATAAGCCTAACCCATATCCTTTGAGACCACCAAAAATCACATAAGAAACAAGAATAATATAAAATTAGAACTTAAGGATATAAATAAGTAAATTATAAATCAAAATAGGGTGTAAATAGAGCAAAGCTTAAGCAAACTAAGGTGTATAAGGGTCAAGTAGGCTACGATAGAATTTGGAGCAACCAAGAGGGGGTAGGGTGAGTGACTCAAGCGACTAGGGGAGTGTTGTGTGAGCTCCTCAAGTTAAGGGGTGTATGGAAGCATGGCTACCTCACGTTAGTGTGGTGGTGTTACCATAAGAAGGTTGTGTTTTTGGGTAGGTGAAGCATGGGATCCTAGTGAATTTTGGGGTAGTGCAGTATGAGTTTGTGACACTATAG
The DNA here is from genome assembly GCA_030549775.1 of Tamarix chinensis. NCBI lineage: Eukaryota > Viridiplantae > Streptophyta > Magnoliopsida > Caryophyllales > Tamaricaceae > Tamarix > Tamarix chinensis. Next base: position 36,942,550 of record CM060174.1, read on the forward strand.
GGGGTAAGCATCATAAAATTCTCACATAGGTGAGGGTGAGATGCTCATGCTATGGCTACTTCATAGAGTGAGGTGATAGGAAAATGCAGAGTTTCACTTGGGTAGAAATGGCAATATTTAGTCAATCGACACATGAGGAAGCTCAGAGAAGGTAGATGGAGTATGGAAAGAGTTTGGTGAGGCATTAAATGAGTTACAAAGAGATATGTGAGGGTATGTGTGTATGTATGTGTAATCCCCCAAAATTTTAGAAAACCTATAATTTAATAAATAACTTTTATTTGAAATAAATTAGCTTTTAAAATTATTTAGTTTAATTATTTTATGGATTTTGAGTATATAAATTTGGATAGGAGTATTTAATAAACTAAAAATAAAATTTGTGTTATTTTATCACATTATTTGTATTTAAATAATTTTTCAAACTAATATTTTACTAAAATTAGAATTTTTGAACTAATATATTAATTTATATTGAATTAAATTATTAAATTAAATAATTTATCAAAAATATTATATTTTATTATTTTCTAAATTAAATTAAATTATTTTTTCCCATTTTCCCTTTTCCCTTCTCTTTCCTTTTCTTTTCCTTCTCCTTTTCTCCTTTTTCCTCCTTTCTTTCTTTTTCTTTTTTTCTTTTCCTGGCTTGAGCTGCCAGGCCTGCCTCCCCTCCTTGCGCCTAGGCTGATGGCCCATTCTCCCCCCACATGCACCAACCGACCTAACCCTCCTCTCCTCCTTCCTTTCTCCCCTAGACTGGGCCGATCCAACATTTTTTATTCCCTACGCTCGGTCTGTCCCTTTCTCCCTCCCTCTTCTTTCTTTCTTCTTCCTTCAGTGTCGACCACCCTGAGATCCCAACCAGTCTTCATCACCAGACCTGCCGCCCCGAACACCTCCCGCTGCCACCTCCTGCAACCACTGCCACCACCTGTAACTCTCTCTCTCTCTCTCTCTTATGTCTTTTTTCACCGTTTTGGAATCGGGCAGCCATGCACCCCATCCCGCATGGCTCCCCTTTCCCCCTCCTCGTCACCCTCTCCCTGCCACCCTACGACACCCTGCCACCCAAAACACTACCGCCCGATCAGCCACCTATCCCCCTACCCTTCCTCTTCTTTTTCTTCTCCCCTTCAGCCATTTTCTGCCCCATCCTTTCGAGCCCCTTACCCCTGATCTCCTCTCTCTCCCATTTCTTCTCCTCCCATTCCACCCCTATTTTTGCACGCCGCCACCCTCCGCTGCTTCAACCACCACACCCATAGCCTGTAGTACCTCCTGCCACTTTCTACTACTGCCCTGCACCACCACAATACACCCTATCAAGTCATCCCGCAGCCCTTCTTCCTCCCCACCTATTTTCTCTCCATTTTTCCCCTTCTTGGCAGCCCACCTACAACCCCGTCGTTCGCCGCCTTCCGGCCGCCTATCCCACCACCCAACCCACCATTCAACTCCCTACAATCTCCTCTACGACCCCCATACATTGTTTGGCCGAAACAAGCCCCCGAACCCCTTCATTTTTCCTTTCTATTTTCCTTCCTTCTCAGCCCCTCCACCTTAACCCACCTCGGTAGCCAACTTCGCCACCTCACCGCCGCCGCTTCCGCCGCCCTTGGCCACCAACAACCCATCCCCAACATCCACCTACACCCCCTCTTTACTCTTGCACCATTCCCTTGCCTTAAATCATTCCCCATCTACCTTCTTTTCTAGCCTAAAGACCCCAACCCAAAAATAACCATTATTTCTTCCTTTCACCCCCTCTTCGAGCCTTTCCTCCATTTATTTTTGCATGCAGCTCATGCTGCATAAGAAGGATGAGTTACTACAAATATTGGACCATTTTTATTAAAAATTTTAAGGTAAAATAATATTTAAGTTAATCATTTCATCAAGTAAAATTTATAAGGTCTTATGCTTTGATTTTCTTATTTCTAATATAATAATTATTGATATTATTTTTAGGTGTTGATTTTGCTATTTAAAGCTTGAATCTTTAACCGGGATATTGGTAAGATTCGATTTTTACGGGATATAAGATAATCGTTAAACCCCACTTAAATGCATGGATAAACGTATGTTAGCACATTAGGATTTTTAATATGTTATTATGCTTGATATTTGTGGTTTAATATAATATATATATATATATTTGCTTGTATTGATTAATAAAAGGAAAGTATGCTAGTTTATGTGCTATGTGTGGAGACATTGCTTAGGGAAAGAGTTTGGCTATTAATGAAAGTGTTAAGTATTTATCCTTGTTATTTTATGTTATTGTGACCATTTATACATGAATAATATTATTGTGAGCCCTAGGGGCATTTTAGTAATATTTCTTGTGCTAGATTATGGCCTAATATGTGTGGGTGATAATAAGTATTATATTAAAATATAATGGTTGGTGGAGTTGGATATTGTTAATGGAGTATTAATATTATTATTCCATGTGGTAATGTTAATTTAATAAAAGTGGTGTAATAAAGGGGGTAAAGTAGTAATTTTGAAGGCAAAAGGGAAATATGGTAATTTTACAAGTAAAAAGGGGTATTGTGGTAATTTTGGAAGTTAGGGGTATTATGGTAAGTTTAGAAATAAAGAGGAAAATGATATTTTATGAGTAAAGGGGTGTTATGGTAAGTTTGAGAGAAAAGGGTAATATAGTAATTTTGGAAAAGAGGGGTAAAATAGTAATTTTGTAAGAAAAAAATAAAAATGGTAGTTTTGGATGTAAAAGGGTAAAATAGTAATTTGTAAAGTAAAAGGGGTATTATGGAAATTTTATAAGCAAAAGGGTATTGTAGTAATTTTGTAAATAAAAAGATATTATCATAATTTGGAAGTAAGGGGTAGAAGGGTAATTTTGTAAATTAAAAGGATATTTATGGTAAACCTGGGAGTAAGGGGTAACTTAGTAATAATGATAACAACGAAGGATAAATTGGTAATTATATTATGATTATGAAAGGGCAATTTGGTAATTTATCAAACTAACGGGACAATTTGGTAATTTAACCGACTAAAGGGTAAATTGGTAATTATTTAACCAACTAAAGGGGCAAAATAGTAATCATGATAATGAAGGAGGGTAATTTGGTAATTTATCCAACTCGAGGGCAATTTAGTAATTATAACAAAGGAGAAGGGCAATTTGGTAATCTAACCAACCAAATGAGAAATATGATAAGGTTAACAATTATGAAGGGTGAATGGTGATCTAAAGAGCGTAGGAGATAACTTAGTAATATAAACCGAGCAAGGGGTAATTTGATAATTATGCAACCTTAAGGGTAATATGGTAATTTATCAAGTAAGGAAGGAATGACTTAGCAATTATATAAGTAAGGAGTAAATGAGTAATTTGCACCTAACATGTCATTGTGATTGTGGAATTTTATAATATGACTCAAATAACGCTGATTAGCAAGGTAAGAGTATTTGATAATTAGTAAGTATTACGAGAACGAATCCTAATTCGGAATTATATGAGATTATGATGGCCTTAATGATTTCTCTATGTTATCTTGGATAACCACCTGAATAAGAAACGACTAATAATATCAAAACGATTAACAGTGAATAAGTATCTGATTATTGTGTTTTTTATGATCACTTTAATTAAGACACTAATACTTAAAGTTAAAGACCTCGAGATCGGGAATGGTGGCTCTTTAGGGGTCGCTACCCTAAAGACGTGCTTTAGCCCGCGATTATTTTGGTATTTGCTAGTGTGCCTTTTTGCCCCAGCCAGGCCCTATATCTTGCTCTGTCTAGCTCTACGGACTTAGTTAGAGGGTATGCATACTTATGGATTAGGTGTCCTTGTCGGTAGGGTACTGAATAGCTTTATGCACCAGTACGACCAGGGTACCTTTGCGTCCCTCGGTTTGTGGTTGAAGGGTACTGAGTAGCTTATATGCACCGGTAAAACTAGTGTACCTTTGTGTCCCGGGTTCTTGATCTCCCGTCCGAGGGAAATAAATGGAATTGTTGTGCTGATTAAAGAAAGGAAAAATACTAATAATGAAAGTGAAAGATTAATGAGCCAGGCCCAGTTGACTTATGATATTGAGTACCGATCCACCGGTTATAATAGTGGCCCAGGAGTGTGTTGCTCTGGAAAGTGATTACGAGTACCGATCCACCGGATATAATAGTGGCCCAGGAGCATGTTGCCCTGGCAAGTGATTATGAGTACCGATCTACCGAACATAATAGTGGCCCAGGAGCGTGTTGCCCTAGATGATGTTGATATATATTTCGATCCATCAGCAATAGTAGTGGGGGTCCCGAGCTCAATAGAATCAGTCATAGATATGAATAAAGTTATGGAAAAATACTAATCACTTACAGTAGAACACCATGTGAGTCGGGGCCAGACCGGTCCACCAGCGAATAATAGTGGCCAGGAGCGTTTTGCCCTGGGAACCAATCCACCGGCATATAATAGTGGTTAGGTGCGTTCTGTCCTATAAGTGACCGATCCACCGGTTATAATAGTGGGGTTTCCGCACTCACATGGATATAAAATATGAGAGTTGATTGCATAATGATGGACTAATAGCTTAAGGCCCGAATGTATTGATTTTGGCACTATGACACGGCTTAAGCCCGAATGTATTGATTTTGCACAATGACATGGCTTAAGGCCCAAAAGTATTGATTGTTCATAACGACCTATTGATATCTGATGCGATTGTTAATTATGTGAATGGTGTATGTACACATCTTGTTATATATGTATATAGCTTTGTATCATGTGTGACATTGCGGACCTGCTTTTAAGTGTGATTTTACTCAGTACCGTAGTATTGAAGGGTTCCCTTTGTGGGGCCCTACCTATTCAATGGGTAGTGTCCTTTGCAGGTCTTTTCGGGTGCTACTCAAGTGGACAACGGGAAAGAGAGTAAGGATTATTCGGACTTTTAGGGTTCTTCTTTTGCTTTTACTTTCTAGTTTATATGTATTTCTTGTTTTTGTAACCACCACTGGTGGATTCTAATCTTGTAAAGTGCTTACTTGTGCTACTCTGATTAAAAAAAATGGTTTGAATTTCTAGCAATGGATATGTTATTCTTTAACCTTAGCACTTGGTACTGGAACGGTATGAATGAACCGGTATGGTACTAAGTGTGGCGGTAATATCCCCGAAATTCACAGTTTGTTATTTTGCTTCCCCTAATCATTTAATAAAACGAAATTTTTCAGTAGTGAATTTTGGGGGTGTTACAGTATGTGTGTGTGTGTGTGAGCGTGTATACACACACACACACAACGCCATGTATGAGGTATAAAATTAGTAGAGAGGGGAGGTAGAGGAAGTGTGTAGGGTTGGGTGTTTGGGCAAAAATTTCAACAACATATCCCATAGGTTGATGTAAGGGATGGTGGTGATGAATAGTTTATGATCAGTAGGTTGTAGGTGTGGTAGATAAGTAGTGGGGATTTGGTTGGGAGGATAGATTCACATATGAAGAAAGGGAAGAAAAAGGGGAAGAAGAAGAAGAAGAAGAAGAAGGGATCGAGGAAGGAGAAGAAGAAAAAGGGAAAAGAAAAGGAGAAGGAGAAAAGAGGAAAATGAATAACAATAAAAAGGAATTTAGAGTTAGGATCATAATTAGAATTATGTTTAAATAATTTATATTAGGGAATTTGAGTAAAATTAATTTATTAACCATCCATAGTTAGGCTAAGGTTAAAAATATTAATGAACCAAAATGATATTAGGATTATGTTAAGTTATTAATTACTCAAAATTAACAGTAGATAAAATTCAGAGTATTACAACAAGAATTTCTATTTTCCTCTTATAGTTTTATTCTTTGCACCCAAATTCTTTATAGGACCATCTATTGTTATATAAAAGATGATATCTATCATGGTCTTAGATTTAATAGAATAATTCCTTCTATTACTCACCTTATGTTTACAAAAGGTTTACTTATCTTTAATTATGCTAATTCATATTCCTTGAGTACAATTAAGGAAATACTAAAGGCCTGTTTATTATTGTCTCACTAGAAAATAAATTTCCACAAATATTTTGTCCTATATAGTTGAAATGTCCATCAAGAATAGTTTAATGAATTTAACAATATTATTGATTTGCAAGCTATATAGGAAGATGATAAGTGTTAGAATCATCTTTTACTTAAGCATAAGCACCATTCTAGCACCTTTGAGACCCTTATTAATAATAATAAAAACCATTTATCTAGGTGGAAAACTAGATATCTTTTTCATCTAGTACAATGGACCCATATAAACATCTTAGCCCAAATCATTTGGTATTTCACTTTAAATGATTAGTATATTTATTTAGAGTTGATTATAACAAGATCATCTTACATGATATAAATATGCATGTCATATAATTGAAACACTTAAGCACAACCACATAGTTATCAAAGCCATCCTCAAGGACAGCTATCAAGGCCATCCTCAAGGAATATGTCCATTATTCCTAAATTATTTTTAATATAATTCTTAGCATATTTACATTCTATTTATTCTTCCAAAATCACCAAAAATACATTTTTAACCCTAATTAACCAAAATACACTTTTATTACCAAAACTCCATTGTAACTGAAATACCTCAAAACCTTAACTTAGGGAATCATGGCCAAATAGGAAATTATTAGAAAAATTAATTAAATAAACTAATTTTATTAAAATAATTTTATTAAAATAAGAGGGAATTAATTAAGGTAAATCTAGGATAAATTTATAAATAATTTTAAATAGGAAAATTTTGAGTATTTTTCTAATTAAAATGGAATTTAAGGAAATTCTTTTAAAATCCCTAAATTAGCTTAAAAAGAGAATTTAATTATTATTTTCATATTTATATTTTATTAAATATCCTAAATTACCCAAAATATATTGATAAAGCTAATCCACCTTTTTCTTTCTTTTTTCCTTTTTCCCCCTCTCTTTCCTTTTCCTTCCTCTCCTTCTCTTCCTTTTTTCTCTTTTTCCCCCGACCTGGGCCTGCCCGCTGGCCCAACTTCTCCCCCTCTGCGTGGCCCAGCCTTCCCCGTGACACTCCTTCCCTCTCCAGGCCGGTTCAGCCTTCCCCTTTCCTTCTTCTTTTTTTCCCTGGACCACCGGTCCAACCCACCCGCATCGTCGTCTACCTCTCGCGCCTGCAACTCCCCCAAATCGGCGCCGGATTTTCTACCTCCAATCACGCTGTTTGACCAGATGTTCTCCTCCTCTCTTCCCCGTCATCTTCCCTGTCATTTCATCTCGGTCGGCCATTCCCTCCCCTGCTCGTGCCATTCCCCTTTCCCGACAAAGCATGGCCTACACACATAGACCTGCGCCGGCCCATCCTCGCCGGCCGGAGCACAATACCCCTTGCCCCCTACTCTCCCACTCTCCTTTGTTGTTTTACCTTCCGATCGGCCTATAAATAGCCCCGAAGGCTACCATAATCGAGTTTGGATTTTGGCAGCCCAAAAACCCGACCCAGCGACCACCGCTTGTTCAGCCATTTCTTTTTTTGCCGTCGGCCATCTTCACCACCCACTCCGGCCACCAAAACACTCCCTACACCGCCCTCTACACAACCGAGCCACCATCCTTCCTTGCGTTGCTCTGCATGAGCCACCCGGCCGTGCGAAATCATCTTTCGAACAGCCCATTCGACCTTGTGCCGCCCCCTCATGCCGCCGGTTCCACCACCTGTAGTGTCGCCTCTACCCCCCAAAGCAACCAGGAGACCTTGCCCTACCTCCCCACACCTCTATTTCCCCCTACTTCCCTCTCCCCTAGCCTCCACATCCATCTCTCCACTCCCTCCTTCCTCCACCACCACCGCCGCGGCGCCGCCGCCGGCTCCACCACCCAGCCTAGGTTGTCTCCCAACTCCTTAACCCCTAAACTCTGTATATAAAAGTGTTAATGATTTTAATATTATTAACTATTATTATTAGCGTTATTATTATTATTATTATTATTATTATGTCCTAACTTTTAATCCGGAGAATTTCTAATTAATGGTATTAATTAAGACTAAAACCTCGTTGTGTTATTATTATTATTATTCTTATTATTATTATTATTATTATTATTATTATTATTATTATTATTTTTATTACATTATTATTATTGCCACTACTATTATCATCATCATTATTATCATGGTTATTATTATTGTTGTTGTTGTTGTTATTCCTATTATTATTGTTATTATTATCATTATTATTATTATTATTATTATTATTATTATTATTATTACTACTACTACTACTACTACTATTATTATTATTATCATCATCATCATCATCATCATCATCATCATCATCATCATCATCATTATTATTTTTTTATTACTCTAACTATTATTATCATCGTTATTATCTTTATTATTATTTATTTTTTATTATTCTTATTATTATTAGTATTATTACTATTATTATTATCATAATCATCATTATTATTATTATCATGGTTATGGTTGTTGTTATTATTATTATTATTATTATTATTACTACTACTACTACTATGAATTTGATTATTATTATCATTATTACCATTATTATTATTATTAGTATTATTAATAATATTGTTATTAGTAATATTGAAACCCTTACTTTAATACTATGAATATTACTAAGACTTACTTTAATTAGTAGTTATTCAATTAACTATCTTGAGAATAATAATAACCCTACCTTTTAATTATAAACTACTATTATTAATATTAGCCTTAGTATTAGGCCATGATAGGGGTAAGATAGGAAATTATGGTAATTCTGGTAGAGGGAGATTAACTCATAGTATTTCCCTCTTATAGGTGAATCGAGTCAAAACCCCCAGGAGGCATAGGAGCGTGCTCCAAGCCCGGCGATAATTTAGGTAAGGGTGTAGCTAAGGCTGCTTGTGTGATACGTGTCTTACTTGCCTTGGATGTCTTGTATGATTATATGTCTTGTTTTACATGTTATTATCTTACCTGTTTTATGTGTAGCGCGGCTTGGAACCAAGGTAAGTCCATGTGATCTCTTATGTTATGTATTAATATGGATATGCTGCAAGTTGTGATGTGTTATGATGTGACCCTTAGGACATGTATGCTAGAGTATTTGAGGTGGTGTTGTGGGATGGAGGTATGAAAGAGAAAAATAAGAAAGTAAGATAACCAAGGGGAAGTAAGTTGGCTAATGTAGGTAAGGATGACTTAAGTAATCTATGATCCATGAGTGGATGAGTGAAAGGGGAATTAAATAAAATGAAAGAGTGGGAGAAACTAAGGTATACATGGGAGGAACTAGGGTTGCATGGAAATCTTAGGGTTTGGCATGGTAGAGATCGAGGGATTTGCATGGGGTGGTTAAGGTCCGCATGGGGGCAAACCTTACGTATGGAAAGTTACACTACAAAATAATTGACTTTTGCCAACAGAAACTTAGGCACATATACTTTTTCTGTTGGTAAAAGTAACTAATACCAATAGATAATTTTCTATGGGCAATAATGTAGTTTTTCCCACAGAAATTTTTTATTTGTTGGTATTAATATGTTATACCAACAGATCTTTTACCATCACTTATATCTGTGATTATTAATAGTATTATACCAACAGAACTAATACCTACTTTTATATCTGTTGGTATTAGTGTTTATAAAATTCAACAATAATATTTTTTTTTATATAATTTTAATAATGATTAATTCTATTCTTTTTAATATAATAAAATAATAATAATAATAATAATAATTAAGTCATTAGTCATTATTAGAAATAATAGTTTACATATATTATTATTAATTATTATTTTATTTCTAATTTTTTATATTAATATTGTTCATAATGGTGTCTTTTAACAATTATAATGAAATAATATATATTATATCTACTACCATTTACTATTAAATTAATTTATTATTAAATGCTATCAATTATCATTCAAATCTATATTATCTTAACAATAATAAATATTATCAATATTCATTCACATTATTAATAATATATTAGTAATTATTAGATACTATTATTAATTTATTTAAAATAATCATTTATATTATTCTTATTAATATAATTCTTTATTAATTATTACTAAGAATAAATATTTTAGGACATTATTATTATTATTATTATTATTTTAATAAAAAATATTATTACTAATTGTTGGAAATTATGATTAATATTTATATTATTCATATTTGTATTTATTTCCCATTATTAATTATTTTTAATAATAATAATTATTTTATTATAAATTATGATTAATATTATCTTAATAATACATTACAAAATATTAATTTTACATTAAATATTTTTAGATGTATAGTATTTATTTATATATGTGTATTTAAAAAATAAAAAATAAATAATAAAAAAACCTCGGACTCCGACCCCGACCCTCTTCCTTTTCTCTTTCTTTCTTCTTCTCTCCCTTCTCTTCTGTTATTTTCCATCAGTCTCCTTCCCTCTGCCTCTGCGCCCCATCGACGTCGCCACCAGCTCCTCCATTGTCAACAGCCGACCGTCGGCCACCATCGACGTCGCCACTCCAGCTGCATGCCACCGTTGTGCCTGCCAGCTCCGGCGCTGCAACAACCAGCAGCCGAAGCAGCAGCCGCGCGCAGCAGCAGCCACGAGCAGCAGCACAGGTCATGTCGCCATCCTCCGGCCACAGTGAGCCTCGCTGGTTGCGGGCGAGCAATCCTCGAACTCCGACGTATCTTCTCTGACCTTCACCCATTCAGATTTGTTAGTTTCGTTTGGTATAAATTTCCGAAAACCCTAACCCTTGTTTTGATTAATTGAGTATGAATTAGCTTATGATAAGCTAAATTGATTGTGTAATTATGTATATATATGTTGTATGATTAATTTAAAGTGGTGAATTGTAGTACATTTGGTTGATTTGTGAAAATCGGATTTTAGGCCGGGTTATGTCCAAATTTTTCGGATTCGTCCGATTAAGCTATTTTGGGAAAATTGGTTTTACGTTATGCTTTAAAATGTATCTAATTTTATGTTAGAACCGTCAATTTGAGAAATTTAAGTGGAATTCATTGGAATTGACTTTCTAGATCAAAATTCATGTGTAATGGAATTTGATTGTATAATTGAGTTTTTTTACTCAACTAATTTTATAATATCTTTTGAAATGTATTTAATTTCATATCGAAAGTATTGATTTAGGAAAATTATGTGAAATTGATTGGAATTGGATTTTTGGGTCAAAACTCTTGCGGGTCTAAATTGGATTGTGTAATTGGGTTGTTTTATTCAATTGATTATATAAATTACATTAGAATAAATTTAATTACAATTCCAAACTGTCAATTTATATACTTTAGGAAGAATTGATCGGATTTGCGTTTCGGGCTCAAAAACCCTAATTATGCTAAATTGGATATTTCTTTTATTATTTTTGAGCAATTGATTATATGTTATGTTACAAAATATGTCTAATTGTATTTCTAAACATTCAATTTAAATAAATTAATAGAATTCAATCGAATTGTATTTTCGGGCCTAAAATCCTAGATTTTAAGTGAAATTATGAAGTTGGTCATTTGTATGGTTATTTTTCTTAACTTGAATATATAGAAATAGTTGAAATGGTATTAATTGCATCATAATACCTTTAATTGAAATTAATTGATTTGAACTATCCAATTTTGTGTCTTGGGCTTTGAAACCTTTGTTTTGAAATCTAATAGTCTTGAATTGGCTACTTGAAAGATTGTTTTATGTCATGTCCTACTTTATATATGTTACATTAGCTCACTTAATCAAGAGATATATCATGGTATTGTACTCTACCTCAAGGTAGTACATTTGAATGTATGTAGCTTGACCAACCTAAGGAATGAATATCAAGAATAAGCATGCTGAATCTTGGATGTCTTCATGCTAGATACATTGATAGCTAATAAAGTTCACTGTATAATATATCCTATTATTTTACCTATTTCATTTATAGATTACCATAACAGTAGCTTTAGGGTTTGATAGCTTCTTGGTCATGCGTTATGGAGTTGGTCCTTTCGGTTTAGCTCTTGAAGATTCTCATATAATATCATTATATTGCATTATCTCCTTTTACAACCATAAAACCTTCTTAAAACAATTTAGCAAACCTTAATATCATGCTCACTCTGCATTCTTAACCTTTCAGGAGGATCTCAAGCTGAAGTTGTCAACAGTAGAATCTGAGAACAAGCAGATTATAGAGAGACTGCAGGCACAAATACATAAGAAGGAGGAGGACACTGACTTATTGCAAAAGGAGATTGCAAAGCAAAGCCAACAAGTTGACGCTTTAGAGAAGCAGGCCCTCAATTTCTGCAATATGTTGGAAGAAAAAGAGCAACTCATTCTGCAGTATACTAAAAGGGAGAAACAACTTGAAGAGCAATGAGCCGAGGTCATTGCATTTTTGTGGAAAATAACTTGACGAGCATAGGATTATTTCAATAATTATTGTTTTTTCTAGATTCATGCATTGTTGGCAGCTTCAGAAAGTAAACTTGGGGAAGCTAAGAAGCAGTATGATTCGTTGCTAGAGAGTAAACAGTTAGAATTGTCACGACATTTGAAGGAGATATCTCAGAAGAATGATCAGGTGCAACCTATGTTAAACCTTAATGCAAATCTGAATTTAGTAGTTCCATATTGTTTTTCACTGCTATGGTAACTCTTTAAGCAGGCCATAAACGACATCAAGAAGAAGTATGAGGTAGAAAAGCAAGAGATCATTAACCATGAGAAAAAAAAGGTTTGCCTTGTTTTCCATGACTTTTTATTGTACTGTTTGGTGGACACATGCATTGAAGGTTGTTTGTTCTTCAGGCTGACAAAATTGTAGTAGAAATGGAGAAGAAATGTGAAGCTAGACTTGAGAAATGCAATGAAGATTCACGGCAGCACTTTGAGAAAATTCAGGAGGAACACAGTGCTTTGGTATGCTTTGGAAAGATACACATTGTTCCTACTTTCCACTGCTCTCTACCCTGCAAATCTTGCTTTACTTATTTGATACCATAACAAGTATTTTCATTACTTTACATTTTTATTAATTTCATCTAATCCTCATACTCAGTAGCTTAAACATACTTTTAGCGGATTGCTAGTGGCCAACTATGCCTACATAATATATACTATATATATACCTTGGAAATTTGTTGTTCTTAACAGCCTTTTGACCATATTTCCTCCATCTATATCCATTATTAAGTATATCAACTTGACTCCTTATCTAAAACACATATCTTTGGTTCTTCATCTTCTTGTAATGACCGTTCTTTCTACTACTATCATCATTGTAATTTTTTCTATCCAGCAGTTTGTTTGATTGTTGTTTCGAAATGAGGTTATGTGCTAATCACTTCATTTTTAATACTAGTATTTGATTGTTGTTGGACTTTTATAGCTAAGGCAGGTATTGGTAATTGAAATTGCAAGTTAAAAACTTGGAATTACACGCATATTAAAAGACACCACACCAGTTAAATAATATCCTAGGCGAATTTATATTAATCTAATTAAGTTACATGCATATTTTTTTCAGGGAATACATCTTGATAATTATCAAAGAAAATATTGAAGACACAGAAGTCGTTGGAGATGCTAAATAGGATGGGAATGAAGAGGATGGTGTTTGATATGTTAATGAAGATGCCTTATATGTTAGCATAGGTTACAAGTTGTATATATATTATACCTATACGACTATTATTGTTTTGATAGTTAAACTAAAGAACGATGATTATGTATGGTGTACTATATTTTATATAAAGATACGTTATTGTTATAAGTAAATATTGCTACAACAAGTGTTATGGACATTATTGTCGTTTTACTAACAGATAATATATATATATATAATTTTAGCAATTGATATAATTTTGTGGATACAACTTTTAGTCACAGATTTTCTTTTGTGGGTAATAGTTTTAGTCATAGATATTGTTTTGTGGACAATACTTGTAGTCACAAATATTGTTTTGTGGACAATACTTTTAGTCACAGATATTATTTTGTGGTTAATACTTTTACTCACAGATATAATTGTGGGTATAAATTTTACCAACAGATAAATATATGTGGGTATAAGCAACTAATACCAACAGATCTTACGTATCTGTGGGTAAAAATTTTAAGCACAGAGTTTTTACCCACAGATTTGTCACAGAAAAATATCTGTTGGTAAAAACTTTTGCCTACAGAAATATGGCTTTTACCAACAGATAAGGCTTGTTGGCAAAAGTTAATTATTTTGTAGTGTTACTTTGGGACATGGGGAAAGCAATGGAAGGTTTGTTTGGGTGACTGGAGGCTCGAGATTGAAAATAGCACGTAGGATAATATAAGGATATATAGGGACCGACTAGGGTTTGGGAGGAAACCCTAATTTGAGAAGGTGGAAAAAGAAAGAGAAAATAATGAAATAATAAATAAGGGTAAATGAGGTATGAGGGGAGAGTTAAATCTAAGAATCGTGATATGTGGGGTGCTCGAATGGTTTGGGTCGTGTGGGGTAGAGGAGGTTGGGCCACATAGGCCCAAATCAGGGTTTTTCTAGAGAAAACCCTATAGAGGACTATGAATGGGCCTAATGGTATAAGGTGGTGGGCCTTGACCCATTTGCAACGGAATTGGGGTTCTAGTGTGTGTGATGGGACAAGGAAGGGACGTCGGGGCAGGTAGGAGGTGTTGGAGTCTCAAGATATGGGACGAGTCCCTCTTGGGAGGATAGAAGTAGAAGATGGGCAGCATGCATGTCAAGGGTAAAGAAAATCATCGAATAAGACACGAATAAGACATTAATCATTTAAAGAGAAAGATTGTTGAGTCAAGCCCAGACTGGTCCACCGGCGAATAATAGTGGCTAGGAGCGTGTTGCCCTGCATGATTTTCGGTCCACCGGCTATAATAGTGGGGGATTCCGTGCTCAACAAACCAAACATAATAAAGCTAAGATATGGAAAATACACTAAGTACTTAAAGTGGAACACCATGTGAGTCGGGGCCAGACCAGTCCACCGGCAAATAATAGTGGCCAGGAGCATTTTTCCATGGAGACCGGTCCATCAAAAATAATAGTGGTCAGGAGTGTTCTGCCCTATACGTATCTCCGATCCACCAGCTATAATAGTGGGGTTCTCGCACTCACATGGATTAATAAAGAGTATGGGCGAAAATGAGTATGTTGTTAAGAGATTCAAAGAGCAAGTCTAACTGGATCATAACCGGCCTCACTATCTATATTATTATATATTGCCTATATGATCATGCATGTGTTGTGTACCTTATATGTTTGGCCTTAGTTATACGGTTACCTTGCTCAGTACGTAGCATACTGATCACCTGTTTCATGGGTGCTGCTCATTCCCACAAGCAAAAGACCCGTCTAAGTTTGTGCAGGTAGGGGATGATGTTTTTGATGTCTACGATGCTTACGAGGCATCGGGTGGGTGGAGAGTTGAGCATGGACCAAACTTGGGGGTTGAGAGTGATGTGGCTGGAGTCCATCATCTGTTTTGTTCTCCTTGTATTATTGTATTTTTTTTTGTCCTATCATATGATGTTCTCTATCATTTTGTACTTTAAAACTGTACTTTTGGGTTGTACCCTTTTGATTTATGCACTCTGATTCTGTATGACTTGTGTTTTTCTAATGACTGGTGTTTTATTAACGACTCGAATTTGATGTTATTTTTGTTTAGCCTTAGCACTTAGTACTAGGATGGTAGGAGTGAACCGATTTGGTATTAAGTGTGGCAGTAATGCCCCCGAGTTTACGATTTTACCTTTTCGCTTCCGTTAAAACCTTTTAATTAAACAAAAATTTTCGGTAGTAAATTTAGGGGTGTTACAGTAACGTATTAGGTACTTGTATTTTACTTAATGTATCATTTAATCACATTAATTTGGAATATTAGATAACACCCTCACCACTTATCCGACCAAGATTATTTTCCATAGTACCATAAAATTACCATAATGTCCTTACGATACTCATAATTTTCCAAAGACCTTATGAATTCCAATATCAATATATTTCAATCCCTAATATTTATATGAGATACCTAACTCCAATTATATACATGAATATCATATATCCAACATTATACCCAAATACATACTTTCAAATTTTCCTCACTTTTAAGACATCATATCATAATCAACATCCATATAACAATACTAAAAAGATATCACATAAAAGTGCACATAACACATATAAGCCTAACTATGACATATATCTCTAAAGACAAGGACATCGGTCTCTAAGATTGTAATCCTAAGCTGCCTCCTCAAATATCATTGGAAGATTACCTATGAAAACAAGAATAATTCATTATTAGAACTTAAGAAGAATATGAATAGAGGGAAATGATAAGGTAAAGGAGAATGGAAATGGAAATATCCAAAATCAAAGGAAATCTCGGGTTGTATGGAAATATAGCAAAATAAATGGTGGTATTTGAATGAAGCATGGGTTTGTTAGATGGGTATCATGGTTTTCCCAAAGTAGTAGCATAGGCTTGGCATGCCGCACATGCATATGGTAAGAGTAAGAAATGCGAATGGGAAGACTGTGTAGTATTCACAAGGTCGTGCACGAAGTGCACTGGTAAGAAGGAATGGAGTGTGCATGATTATGCATGAAACCATGCATAAGTTGTATGAGAGTGAATAGGTTGTGTGCAAAATATCTATGAAAGGGAATGGCTAGGGCATGCAAGGGTGCATAACCATGCACCTTAATGAAAACTAATAGAACATAACGGGGAAGAAGGAAAAAGAAAGGGGTTTGGGTGGGGATGGTTGGGGACAATGAGGAGGAAGATGGGATGGTATTGGTGGTAAGTTTTCTAGGGAATTAGAGGTTCTTGGTGGTTAGTGGTTGTGTGTGGAGTTTATGGTTGTGGACATCAATACATACAGGGTAGGAAATGATGATGAAGAAGAAGAAGAAGAAGAAGAAGAAGAAGAAGAAGAAGAAGAAGAAGAAGAAGAAGAAGAAGAAGAAGAAGAAGAAGAAGAAGAAGAAGAAGAAGAAGAAGAAGAAGAAGAAGAAGAAGAAGGTGATCAGGCTGGATTGTTTGACAAAAATGGAGGAAGAGAGGGTGAGTTAGTGGACCAATAAATAAGGTAGAAAAAGGGAGAATTGGGAGGATTATATATATACATAAGGTGGCATGCATGGTGAATGGTAGAACGGAGGATGACATGTATAAGGAAATGGAAAGGGGAGGTGGTGCACGATTGGGGTATGGGTTTTAGGAATAAAATCAATGGGACATATCCTATGAGATGTGAGAAATGATTATTGATGATGATGAGGGTATAGAAGGTAGGATGGAAACATGGTGGAGGAAGTATGATTTAGAGGGTTTTTAAGCAAGGAAAGAGGATTAGAGAGAAAAAGGAGGTCGGGTAGGTGGGGAAGAAAAAGGAAAAGAAAAAGAAAAGGAGAAAAAAGGGAAAAAGGGTGATTGTGCTTATAGTTAAGATTAGATTAAAAACATTATTAGCTAAATTAGGTAAAATTATGATATTAATCATTCGAGATTTAAGGTTAGGTTAAAAATATAATTTACCTAGAATAAAGATTAGGATTGGGTTAAGTTTTTGGATTAAGGAATTAAGGTAACAAAAAATATCAATTTCTCAATATTGGAATTAGTTAAGGTATTAGTTATTTGGGATTAATATTAGATAAAATTTGGGGTATCACACTTTCTCCGTCCCCTATTCTTTTCCTTCTTTCGTTACATATCCTTGCTTGACCTTCCTACTTTCTAACTATGTGTTTTCTTTTGGCATTAAGTGGTTCCCAATAGCCTTAAAGGAAGAAGCTAAGGGCTTTTTGACTTCTTAGAGACTAGTGGTACTAGGGTAAGGATACATGCCATGATTTAGGGATTTTGATGCTATGTGAATTATATGCAATTTCATTATAGCATATTTACATTTAATGAATTATGTTGTCACTGTTATATCATTTTATAGAATATTATGAAAGTATGATTGTTATGAAGATGATAAGCATTATGTGATATTGTTTATTATAATCCTTGATTGGTAATCCTACACATGATGGTATGACCTATTGTTTTAAATTCAGTATAGAGAATGGATTATAAATATGATTAATATTATTGCGATGACGTACATTATGGATGAGAATTTGATAATATGATGACTCGCTCAGTTTGGTGACATAGTAGGGTAGTTCTTGATCTTAATGGAATTTGGATCCTTTTACAAATGTCTATTATGGCATGGTCATCGCTAAAGAATTTATAAATTATTTATTGTTTAACATGGTAGATGGTAGGTTAAGTATGATACAAATGACTTAAAAAGAGGTTTTTGAGAAGCTAAAACAATATAGGGGTATTTTGATCAATTTAAATGAAAATTTAAACTTTGGTATCCCTAAATTAATATTAGATTAAAATATTTTAATTATGTTATATGAAATGCTTGAGTTATTTATAGTTAGCATAGGTCTGGTAAAATGTAAAAATGATTAATTTGGGAATAGGAACCCTAGGGGCATGCTAGTTATCGCATGGATGAGACAATAGAGTTAGATATTATTTTTAAATATGTTGTTAAAAATAATATTTTAGGATGATGTGCTAAATTTGAAACTTATGCGAGCCTCGTGGAGGGAGTTGCACTTATCTTATGTAATTAGGATTTCATGGGGACATTGTGGTCCTTCCCCTTAGGGAATGACCTAATTATCTTCTAGTTGTGTTCTATATGTACTCCATATTTATAACAAGGGCATGATAATATCAAGATAACTAATAGTCTAATATACATTAATATTTAAGGTAATCATGTGAGTCAAGATCTAGTTATACCTATCCATTCCACTAAATGAGAAAGGTGGCTAAGGAAATTTTACCTTATGAGTTGTACTACTCTATTTCACCGGACAAGAATAGTGTCTGGTAGCATTATTCTCTAATATTTATACTTTTTTATTCCATTGAACAACAATAGAGACCAGGAGCATTTTGCCCTAAGTTTTGTACCTATCCATTTCACGGGACGAGAATAGTGGCCAGGAGAATTTTCCCCTAGGTTTTGTAGAGTCTTGAACATGGCCTTCATGGAAACCTCTTCTCCCAGTGTAGATTCATTACACACACAAGGTATTGGTATACTGGAAGTCTTGACCAATTTTTGGCAGTTAGATTCACTATTCTTGAAGGTTTCTTAGATTAAAAAATGAAGAAGGTTAAGCTTGAAAGGCGTCAATGCTATACGTAGACATTTTGGAGTTGGAACAACTACCTTCTTGATGGATAAGGATATGTAGTGCATTGATATTGATAGAGGATGGAGTTGAATGGTAAGGTAAGTTTGAATGGATGAATCAAGTTGAAAGAAGGTGTTTGTGAGATGTAATGTCATCAAAAATATATGGTTTATATTCAAAGATGTTGAATTAATAAGATAATCAATTTGAAGAAGAAGGTAAAGGTCAGATGTTGCACTTCTATTAGTTGAAGATACAGTGGTAGAGGGTAAGAAGTTTAATGGCACTGGGATTGAATCTTTAAGAGTTTATTTCAAGATTTCAAGGGGTATTGATTGTTGCAGGTCTTTAATGTTATAATTGTAGATAGAAATATCCATTGAATATGTTCAAGGCAAGATGCGGCATATCCATTAACACACACCCATACAATGTCTCGTAGAAGAAGACATGCACACTATGGACATAGCTATGTGCGAATCTGTGTGCTTTGCTACACGATTGTGTGAAATGGAGCACGACCCGACTATATGCTCTAGTGCGTGCACCCAGTTGTGTGTGAAGTTCTAAATGATTTAAATGATGGAATATTAATGTAAAATAGTTGGAAAATTTAATAGAAATAAAAGATAACCTAGCTTTGATACCAAAATTGATGTGGTTTAAGGTGTGAAACCATGTGAATGGATTGGTTTGTTGATCTTCAGCAAAGGAAGTTGTGGTCAAGTTTCTCTATTTTTGATAGAAATGGTGACGAGCAAATGAATATTTAACCAAGATTTATCCAATAATAGCATTTATGTTGAAGGTTCTCCAAGAACACATTCAAAGAGGGGTTTTGAATATGATTACAGCAATAAATTCCTATAAAGAAGGATAATCTCACAAAAGAGAGGATAAGGTAAACTTAGCTTGATGTGTTCAATTTGATTAAACTCTATCTATCATGTACAAAGGGGAAAAATAAGTATTTATGAGACACATGCTAAGCTATTACAACCAATCTTAACCAATGAACAAATAAGTTAGCCATTAGGAAACCAACTCCATATGTTAGCAAAACAAACTCGCTATTTATGGCTTAATTATTTCTGACTAATATACATACAACCATTAGTTGCTACACTAGTTAATTTTAGTTCTAAAACCCCTAATAAAATGTAATATAATGCCCAATTCCATGGCATTAATTACAACATGACAAACATTAAATTAGATAATACACGTACATGAAATAACAAGCTACAAAACCTTAAATTACATATGATAGCCTCAGGTTTAAAACAAGTGTTATAAAAAATGAGGATATAAAAGTTTGGAGAGAGAGAGATTTTGAATAAAAATAATATCAATTAAACCTAATAACTTTTACCACAAGCAATGAGTAGTATCAAATATTCCTATAAAGTCACAACTACCAACTAAATATGTAGGGGATCATCAAACAAAACCCATCAATTCAATAATATTAAGCAATCTATTGTATAATACTAAGAATGCAAATGTCACATGGATCACATAGAAGGTATCAGAAGAAGAACATGGCATAAACACATTAAATAACACGTTCCATTGTGAGAATGATAATAGGTTCCATATCATAACTGTCACCAAGACCATGTTCTCAACAGACTAATACTCTTAACCTGACACAATATCAATAAGTGATAACGATAATTCTACATATATAGTTACATTAAGTTTAGGAATCTCACTATTTATAACCAGTGGAATAGTATTAATAATAAAAAAACGATGGCATAACACTCCTCACCACTATTCTCGTTAGGTGGAATAGACTGGTATAACCCTAGTGCATAATGCTTTTAGATATTATTCTATCATGTGGAATGGTAATAAATATAAACTTAGGATATAATACTCATAACCACTATTCTATTCAGTGGAATTGTAACAATTACAACCCTAAGGCATAACTTTTCTAGCCACTATTCTTGTTTGGTGAAATAGATTGGTACAACCAATCCTAACTCATATGATCTTTCACTTTAAACATTAATTTCTTATTAATAATTATATCCAACATAACCCATATCAACATAACCAAGGTCAAAGTCAATAATGAGGTCAACCTAGCAATTTATTAAGGCCAACCTAGAACTAATTATTTACTTTTAAGTGAATTATGTCATAAATGACCAAAAAGTTCTTGAGACCATAATAGCCACATTATTTCCCTTTTTTTAAATGACATTTTCATTTTCTTTAGTAATTTGTCATGAAAACACTCAAATACAATAATTAAAGCATTTAAGCATGAAGATAAATTACCATACATGGTAAATCACTATTTTTTTCCCTACATAGGTTTTAGCATATAACACCCTAACATGCATATCTAATTCATCATAAATCACATACTTTCATATTTAATATTTTATAATACATATTAGATAAATTAAACATGGTACACTAAAAAGACCAATTTACTCCTGGGGGCATACATTGATAATAATTATGCTAAAAATATGCCTAAACATGCTCCATTATACACAATTTCATGCTTCCATTATTAGGAAGGCAAATACAGCATAACTAAACATGTTTAATACAACATACGCATTTGAATGCTATTATATTATCATGCAATATTTAAAATTTTAGTAAGAAATATGGGTTACCTTATTTTTAGCATAGAAAACAACTTAAAAAAATTTATCATGCCTCACTAATCCTCCTTCTTTACCTACAAATAAAACCAAATGTACATACATACATACATACATACATACATACATACATACATATATATATATATATATGTGTGTGTGTGTGTGTGTGTGTGTGTGTGTGTGTGTGTGTGTGTATTATCAACTAACAAATGTTAACAAATGTAAATGAAAATAACTAAGTCAAGATTATATAACACACCTAACAAAGGTAACACCTATTGGGGAAAGGTGAGCAAAACTCGTGTTGAAAAGGGATACCAACATGATCCTTTCATGCAACCCAAGGGAGAGGATACAAGGATTTGATGCTATATGAGTTTGACAATGCAAGGCCCTCACATTACAGTAGCATAGGAGTGTGAGGAACTAATGTAGCTTGAGCTTGGATGTGTTAGCCTATCATGTTGTAGGGAAAGGACAATGTTTGTGTTTCACTCTGGAGGAGCCGAGCTACATAAGAAATCTTAATACACGTAGTGATGATGTCTTGAATGAGAAGGAATAGCATTAGTGGTGGTTGTAAATAAGGAAAAAAGTGCCTTAGTTGTAGTGGTGGTGTTGTAACACCCCAAAATCACGACTTGAAAATTTTGTTTAAATTATGCTTTATGGAAGCGAAAATTAAAGAACGGTGGGTGTTACCACCACACTTGACATAAGTTTAGTCTCCTCACCATCCTTACGTCAAGTGCTAAGGCTTAAAACAAATCATCCCATCCAAAGATAAGAGAAGTATAATACGAAATCAAGATTTTTGCAAAAGACATATTATCCATGACAAATGATTGTTTAGGAAATTAAATAACTAACCATTTAGAAAATAACAACAGAGTACGCAAAAGTCATTAATGGTCTGCCTTACACTCTTACGGTCCAACAAATTACAAGGAAAAGGGGAAAAAGGGGCGGGTTCCACTCGCTCCCTAAATCTACCTATTCGTCGTGGTGACGCTCCTCGTAGTCTTTTAGCCAACGCATGCCTTGGACGTACTCCTCTGAAAAGTGATAGCATTAGTACGACTTCCTCGTATTGAGTAAACCACAACGCCTCCGAAGAGGTAGCATACCCATGTAGCAAACATCATACAAGTACGGAATTCAAAGAGAACATATGCTCACATGCAAGGCCACGATTTTGAAACACACAACCACATCACGTTTAACATTACGAGCTAGGCCAAAATCTCTATCAAAGGCATTTAAGGCATGCTTATAATTTCATAATCAATTTAACTTACCAACAACCATACATTATAGCCTAATAGGTAGAACTAGTGATATTCCAAGCAATCTCACCAAGGTCAAGTCATTCCTATTCCGATTATTATAGAAGTATTATGGTGGGTGTCTAATCCGGTTGTATAATTTATATAAAAATTCTCAAGTGGAATACAATCCCATATCCATGACAAAGATCATCAAGGAGGGTGGTACCAAAATAAATCACTCGATTCCAGGGCAAAGCTCGCCAAGGAAGCCACACGACATAACGGTCGCCCATACTAAACCTCAGAACTCAAGACCTTAAGTACGCGTACTCCCTATAGGGTGTATGGAATACCTATAGAGCAGAAGTGAGCCCCTTGACCCGAAGGCCCAAAACTATGCACTCGGCGGCCAAGTCCAAGGCATGAGATTCCTTTCAAACTCGAGTCTTTCTCTTTAAGTAATTATTGTCTTATGAAATTTCGGGTTATTATTTCCTTTTAGAATGTCGAGATTCATAAAGTTCAACTTAGTCAACCATCAACAAACAACATCACATCCAAAGACCACAAGGTCGCAACCATTCCAAGCCAACACGGCCTAGGGTTAGGCATTATGCCATAGCCCGAATAATTATTCGATTCAATGGTCAAACCAATTATCTAATTATTCCCAACATTTATTTTAAGGCCAACACTTAATTTAATTAATCCATTTATCCACTTTGGAACACCTTTTTGCCTTAATGACCAAAATACCCATCGACCTATAACTACCACATTTTCCTTCACTTTTATTACCGAGTTTACTTATATAAGCCATTTGTCATGAAACGCTAGCATAAAATAATTAATGATACTTTACATCCGACAATTTCTTCGGTACTACAAGGGACCATATTAACCCTAACCATTTATCATACATGGTACATGTAAACACTATTAGCATGCATTTTTAATATTTCATAGGTTCATACAATTTCCACACATAATTTTCAAACACAATCATAGTTTATAAAATTAAATTTTACCTTAAACATACCCGTCTCATTTTACTAGCATAAATCCAAGTTCGTTACCATTATCATACACTTTTTCACATTTAAGAATATCACTTTGGCATATAAAAATATTACATGATAACACATATTAATTTACACTTCATTATATTCATGTATGAATGAACTATAACATGCTCCCATATAAAATACATTTTACCTTAGACATATTCATCTCATTTTACTAGCATAATTCAAGTTTGTTATCGTTAACATATACTTCGTCAAATCTTTAGAATATTACTTAGGCATATGAAAAGATTGCACGATAACACATGTAAATTTACACATCATGATATTCACGTAGAAAAGAAATACATCATGCTCCCATTTCCCACAAACATACAATAATTTGATAACTTCATCCTATCATGATTTAATCCTAAAAAACTAGCCTATCATTTTGACATAAAAATTCTACCGTCTACGGATTAGTTGGATTTACCTTGAGCTAAGAAATATTAACACCACAAGCTTCCTCCACAAATACTCTAAGCAAGGTCAAGGTTACCTAGAAGTGAATACACCATTCAAACTACAAGCATTAATATTTATACAAAATAAAATAATCAAAATACAACCTACATAAGCTAATACTTGAAAACGATTAGGAAATAAACGAGGCAGCCGGTGCATGAATTTAAGCACCGAACCCACCAAGGATAGAGTAATTACTTGGGAAAGAAAAATGGCTGCTTGGGGGAGGTGGAACATAAGGCAAAAGCTAGAATATTTTTGAAGCTAAATTCGGTGGAGGGGAGGGGAGTTTGGGGCTGCACTTTCTTTTCTTTTGTTGCTGGAATTTAGGGAAGGGAAAGAGGGGCTGCAAGGGGAGAATTAGAGGGCTTAGAGGGAGAGGGAAGGAGGGTGATATCTGTAGGTTGAGACTTAATAAAAGGAGGGAAAAATGGAGAGCAAAAGGGTTGCTACAAGGGTGAGTGGGGAAGGGTACTGCAAGTTGGTTTTTGGGGATGAGGGTGTCAAAGCTTAGGAGAAGGGAAAGGGGCTGGTTGAATACATGGGAAAAGAGAAAAATGGAGGGATAGATGGCTGGAAAAGTGGGATAGGGGTGCAGGTTGAGAGGAGGGGAAGATAAGAGCTGCAACTTGGTGGATGGGATGGGGTTACTTGAGATTTGGGGCTGCATAAAGCTGGGTGATGTGATGGTTATGGCTGGGCTGTTTTGCTGGGAATTTGCAGGGTGGAATGGCATGGGAAAGGAGGGAAAATAGAGGGGTAGATGGCTAGAAAAGATAGAGTAGGGGTGCAGGTTGGGGAAAGGAAAG
Organism: Tamarix chinensis; assembly: GCA_030549775.1. NCBI lineage: Eukaryota > Viridiplantae > Streptophyta > Magnoliopsida > Caryophyllales > Tamaricaceae > Tamarix > Tamarix chinensis. The sequence continues at coordinate 36,968,047 of CM060174.1, forward strand.
ATGAGGCTGCAAGTTGGAAGGGAAAGGATGGGTGTCAAAGGGTATGGTTGCAGGTTGGTGTGTGACGTGAGGGAAGATAGGCTGGTTGATGGCTGCAAAATGTAGGGTTGGGTGGCGTGAGAGAGGGGGAAATGCAGGGAGGAGAAGGGCTACGTTTTGGGAAGAGGGAAAGCTACAAAAAGAGGAGGATAGTGCTGGACAAGAAGAGATATATGCATGGAGAGGAGAGGTAAAGGTGACGGGATGCATGGCTGCATGGGCTGCATGCTCTTTGATAGGTTGGGGGTGGTTTGGCTGGGTTTAAGTGGGGAAAAAGGTTGGGGTGTTTGATTAGGAAAAGATTAGCAAAAGCCTCCTAAGGTATTAAGCTAGCAAGTAAGGTTATTAGGAAAAGAATTCCCACCTAAGCAAGGTTTAATTTCCTCCAAAAAGAAATCATGATACTATTATTATTATGATCAATATTATTATTATTATTATTATTTTATCACTTCCCCTATTTTATTTTTTTTAATTATTGCTAACATTATTATTATTCTTACAATCCCCTTCTATTTTAATTACTCTCTTATTATTATCAGTTTTTATTAATGACATCAATTTTTAACTTCCTCTACCCTTTCTTACATTTAATCTGGGTTATTTTTATAACTCAATATTTATGGACCTACTCGAGACAACAAGGTGATCGTAATAATAATAATAATAATAAATAAACAAAACACAAAAAAAAATCTTATGGCTTACTTCGCCTACTAATCAAACTTTAAGTCTTACGTTTCTAATTTAGAGATTAATTAATACGGGGTATTACAGGTGTGGTAGCTGCTAAATAATAAACTAGGAACAAAGGGTAAAATAGAGGTCAGTAGTGATGGTTTAAATGAGAGGGGCTGATGGAGATTAATGGTTGTTGGTGAAAATGGAGGGTGCACGAATAAGGTGGCGCAAAGTGCTGGCACACTCAAAAATGAAGGGGATGGTTGGTTTTGTGATGACAAATAAGGAATAAAGGGTGTACATGGTTGGGAGTTAAAGGTTGAATGAGAAAAATGGACAGGGAAAGAGGATTTTATAGGCTAAGCTTGTATGCATGAGAGAAAGCACGAGGAAGTTGGGTTGTGTGCAAAAAGGAGGAAGCAGAGAATTGTTATGTAGGTGATAGAGGACAAGGAGATTATGTAATGAAAGAAACAGGGTAGGAGTGTGGTGATAGTTTAGGATTAGTTTGGTTTGGTTAATTTCTTGTTAGAAAATAAAAGAAGGAAAAATAACTGATTAAGGGTGAGGGTTGAAGAAAATGGAAAGGAGGGAAAAAATTAGGATAGGATAAACTATTTAAGGAATGGTTTAGGTTACGGTTCAAGGGTTAACACAACATTTAAGATAAGGTTTAGGGTTAAGTTTTGAATAAGAGACTTAACACTCAAAAATAAAGGTTTACAAATTTTTGGAGTGTTCCATCACTACCCCTATAAAAATAGACTTTATCGCTGAAGTCCATGCCATAGTACAAGAAATGCTCACAATGATACACAATGCAAGCAAGGGGCAACTACCCCCTAAAAAGTGTGGCCCTATTCTAGAGGCTTAACAAGCATAACATCAAAGAATAATGCAAAATCGATTATCCCAAATTTAATCATCCTCATCTATCTGAAAAGATAGACTCCTCTCCAAATAGTCACATCTTCAAATGACCCGCTAAAATTTCATCATCCCATCATTGGTGCTCCCTATAATAAACTAAAATTTAGCCTGAATCTAATTATAATTATAGGTAATTAATATTTTAACCTAACCCTAACCTTATATTATTGATAAACTAATTTTACTCTAATCCCCTAATCTTAAATTTAAACATAATTTTAATCATAACAATAAAATTTCTTTATTTTCTTTTCCCTTTTTCTTTCTCATTTTTTTCTCTTTTCTTTTCCCTTTCTCCTTTTTCTTTTTCTTCTCCCTTATCCTGATTATCCTACCCCCTTTCTTCTTTGAGACATGAACCAACTTCCTCACATGGCCACCCCTCATTTTTCCTTTCCCTTCCATTTTCATCAACCGCCACCCCTCACCTCCACCATTGTTAATAAAATATTTTAGTTTTTGGATTTAATCTTATTGTTATAAAAATATTTCCCCGTAAACCAATTAATAGTAATTTTTTGTGAATTAGGAAGTTTCCAAATTTAGCATACAACTCTATTTTATGATGGTTAAGCTTATTTATCTGAGTTTTTTTATCTGTTTATCTTTTTTGGATTCTCTAACTAAAAGTGTTAACTTTAAACACTTCTGTGTTCTATGATATATATATTATTATTGATGATATGATGGGTCATTCCCAAACTGACACCATTAGGTCAAAGGGGAGACACCCCAAAGAAGGAAGAACAACCTAAAGGCCTATGAACACACTCATCTCACCTAGTTGTTTTCTTGGTTCCATATTTTGTTGGTCTATCTTGATGCATAAGAATGATTGGCTGCTTCAAATTGCACACTATTTTTTTCTTTCTCCTCCTCCCCGATTCTAACTCGCTCCCTCCCTCTCTCTCTCTACATATATATATATATATATATATATATATATATATATATATATATATATATATATATATATATATATATATATACTCATTTTAGGTATCCAATATTCATAATATATCTCTCTCACTTTTGCACTCTCCTATCTCCTTAGAATCTCTCTCAGTACTTATCACCTACGTAGCTTTACCCCCTTATCCCTTAGGAACCCCTTGGTTCACAAATCATCAACAATAATAGGTGTAATATATGGGGAATTGAATAAAAGGCTATGTATCCCATTCAACCCTTAGATTTCATCCTAGTATCAGTGACCCCTCTAAAGAGGAACATATAGTCATTATCTCTTAGCTTCTGGCTATAAATTATGAACTCCAAGCATCCATTCAAGAAATGATCTCAGATATGCTAGCTCCAATATGACACACCCTCAATTAGTGGTGTGACATACCTCCATAATGTACCCCACATGAAACTTTAGTGGAAGCTATAGACCTTCTAAAGAGAGAAAAAAGTACCAGGCTACATAGTGTTATCATCTAGGAAGAGGAAATAAAGTTAATGGAAAACTCATGAGGCAAGATAACTAGAATTGGCAAATAGCTAAAGTCTCCATAAGCCCTCCTAGGTGATATAGTAGGGAAAGATAATACAGTTTAAGAAGGTAAGATAGTCGATAAACCCATGAAGGCGAGAAGGAAGTTGAAAGGAATGATGCCCATGACCTAATATATATGAAGAAGAAAATCAAGAACATAATGACTATATAACAAATGGAGATGATGAAGACTCTATTAGTAGGATGATATACCAAAGGATACAATAAGCTTTAGAAGCTATGAAAGAAAAGAAAAATGACAGTGATAGTTAGAGATGACATACACCCTTCATGAAAGACATTTCTTAAACAATAACACAAAGAATCAAAATACCTACTTTTGAATAATTCAATAGTTTTTCAAATCCATAAGACCATCTAAATACGTTCAAGAAAATAATGTTTCTAGACAGGGTGCGAGAGGATACTTTATGAAAGGAATCCCATTGAAACTTAAAAGGATTCACATTCAGGTGCTTTGGTAAACTCGAGACTAAGTTGATAAAATCTTTTAGCTAGCTCTTGATGACTTTCATTGAGCAAGTTCATGCATGTAGGTGACTTACAAAAATATTCCACATCTTTAATGGGATTATCTCTAAGGCTGATGGATTATATTCAATCAGTTTTGAATAGATTTAATAAGGTGGTTCAACAGATTGATGAGCTATATAACAACATCACCAAATCTTCCTTGGTTAGAGGCTTGGCTGACAAAGAACTAGTTGTGAATTTATATTTAACCAAGCACAAACCCTTCACTTCTTTAAGAAATGGCATGTAGGAGAGAATATATACCATCTAGGAAAGAAGAGGCACACTCCATGTCGAGATACATATTAGACAAGGATATAGGCTAGAAAAAGACCATGTGGGTTTTAGTATCTAATGGCCTCCCATTGTTAGATTTCACAAATATGCCTTTAGTATCTAGCCTTAAGCATATATATAATGTGGAAAATGTAAAACATATTTTTATAAGGTATTTCCCATTCAAGATAACATGAATCACATAAACTTGAATAAGTGGTGCACCTATCATGAAGAGTATGGCCACAATACTAATGAGTGTTGATTGTTAAATGATGTGGTTGAAGATCTAGTCCAAAAGAGACATTTATAACATCAATTCCCCCATTAACTCAATTCAAAGGACATAAGAAAATCATACACACCATTGTAGGAGGAGATTAATTAGATGGGGAAAGAAATGTAACCTTAAAAGCATATGTCCGTGATGTTAACTTCCATAGAATAAATAATAGTATAAAACTAAATGATTGAGAAGTAAGCTTTATGACAGAGTATGAGGGGCCAAGCATGGCTAAATACTATGATGTTCCATTAGTAATCAAATTATAATTTGCGTGGACACTATTAGTTTAGTGGATGTCATCTTGGAAGAAGTCATTTGCGTTGCCATAAAAATGCTTGATAAATAAAAATGTATCCCCAGTGGGATTCATGGTCAAAATTATAAAATGAAGGGGAGTAGTGGATCTCACTATGCTTGTCGGCTAGCTAGGAGCTATTAAGAGCATACAAGCAGACTTCATGGTAGTTTTTTGTCTATCTACATATAATATGATACTACAATGGTCATCACTCAACAAAATCCAAGATAGAATTTTTATTGATGGACTCTTAATGAGATTCCTAGTTAATCAAGGATGGGATAGGTTTAAGGTAATTGGAGGATGGCATATCAATGCGATGCTATTGAAGTAAGAGGCGCCCTTAGAAGGTTAGATGTGAAGAAACTACTGGAAAGTTTGGTGATCAAAGACATAAAGATACGTAGGGAAGGTATCCAAGCTTCTATGAAGGCAAAAGAAAAATAATTAGGGGATGCAGATCATAAAGTGATGATAGGAAAATACATCAATGAAGTTTACAAGGAGAAGTTACTTGATTTCACCACAAAAAACAAGGATGTATTTGCCTGAAATGTGCCAGAGTTGGAGGGAATCCCCTTAAAATCATTGAATATCATTTGGATATAAAGGAGGGATTTAAATTGATGAAGAACAAAAGAGAAGAGGTCCATTAAATCATAAAATCATAATACAATTCAAGATGAAGTGGAAAAATTACTCTCTTTAGAATTTATTCAAGAGGTGAAATATATCAACTAGATAGCTAGCCCAATCATGGTGAAGAAGTCCAATGGAAACTTGAGAATGTGTGTTGAATTCAATGACTTGAATAGATCATGTCTTAAGGATGGTTACCCACTTCTTTGGATTGATTGATTAATCGACACAATGGCCAGAGAGAAATAGCTAAGCTTTATGGATGCTTTCTTCGGGTATCATCAAATTAAACTCACTAACACCGACCAAGAGAAAACCACCTTTATCATCGACGATGGACTTTATTGTTATAAAGTAATGCCATTCATACTGGAGAATTTTAGGGTGACTTTTCAGAGACAAATAGGAAAATATAGAGAAGCTTATATGGATGACATGATCATGAAAAGTAAGAAGAAAGAAACCCACATACAAGAGTTCTAGTCTATTTTTAATATTTTAATAAAATATTTAATGAACTTTTTTAGCCACCCTTACCATTTCCTTTCTTCTCCTTTCTCCCTACTCTATTTGGCTTCTTCATCCACCACCAGCACTACTCACCATCATCAACCATAAAGAACCCCCATTTCCCCCTACAACTGATAGCCATTACCTACCCATAAAATCCACTCACTATCTACCAACCATCACCCCCAAACCATCATCATCCTCCCACCCATTATCCTTTGTTTCTAGTTTTGCGGAGTGTACAACCGTACACCCTCCCTTGCATAGTCGTGCCTCCTCTTTAGCATTCTCCTTAGCACAACCATGCCTTACTCTTAGCTGCATTCTCCTTGGCACAACCATGACTCCCTCTTAGAAAAACTATATCTTCTCCTTGTCATAACCGTGCACACATCATTGCACGTGCACATTTCATGCATGACTCCTTGCACCCTTCTTCGCACACGACGTGCACCACTATGCCCTTCACCACCTTCCACACACCACCCATACCACCCCTAGCACCTCCAACCAAGCCAAAAATCATCCCCTTAAATGTGGCATCCCCTCATGCACGCCTTCACTATTTACACTAATCTCCCATGTAGTTCAAGCTCTTCAAAGTTGCTTTGATTTTGATCCTTTTCCACCATCCCTTACCTTATAATTTCCTTGTTTGTTTTCTCAAATCCTAATGGTGTATTATTATTGATTTTTGGGTGAATTTTTGGTGACCTTGTAGAAGGATTCTTAGGTTATACGTGTTTAGAAACTAGAGATGCTTTTGATAAGGATACACGTTGTAGTTATAGTTTTGTGTGCAATGTGTATATTTGTATGAAATTTTAGGTTTGGTATTTTGATATGAATAATTTCATGATGGTAATATTTTTTATGACATGTTTTCCAGTATGATGAAAAGGTGAGAAGATGTGAAAGCATGTGTTTATGTATATTGATGGTTAACTTAGGTTTTACTAGTTAAGAAGGTGGGCATGACTCATTCATCTAAATTAGGCTATGATGTTTCAATCATATATACACTATTGGTTAATTATTTTAATTATTATATATTTTGGAAGTTGAAAACCATTCATATTAGGACCACTAAGGTTTTTATGAAAATGTGAGCATTTTGGGCTATCCTAAGGGCAAAATGGTCAATATGGATAAAAAATGGAATTATTGCTATTTTAATTTGTTTATTGGATCAAAATATGCTAAATATATTATGTTGAAAATTTAGAGTAATTAAGAAAGTGTGATACCACAAATTTTATCTAATATTAATCCCAAATAACTAATACCTTAACTAATTCCAATATTGAGAAATTGATATTTTTTGTTACCTTAATTCCTTAATCCAAAAACTTAACCCAATCCTAATCTTTATTCTAGGTAAATTATATTTTTAACCTAACCTTAAATCTCGAATGATTAATATCATAATTTTACCTAATTTAGCTAATAATGTTTTTAATCTAATCTTAACTATAAGCACAATCACCCTTTTTCCCTTTTTTCTCCTTTTCTTTTTCTTTTCCTTTTTCTTCCCCACCTACCCGACCTCCTTTTTCTCTCTAATCCTCTTTCCTTGCTTAAAAAACCCTCTAAATCATACTTCCTCCACCATGTTTCCATCCTACCTTCTATACCCTCATCATCATCAATAATCATTTCTCACATCTCATAGGATATGTCCCATTGATTATACCTATTAGGCAAAGGTGAGTAGAACTCATAGTAGCATAGGCCATAGTACGAGCCTTCAACACAACCCAAGAGAGATGACTCAAGGAGCTGAGTTGCATGGGTTGGACAACACAAGGCCCTTATGATAGAGTAGCACAAGAGCATAAGGAACAAAGATAGCTTAAGCTTCAATGTGTAATCCTCTCACGCTATAGGGAGAGGGAAAATATTGGCATTACGTGGTGGAGGTTCCAAGTTATATGAGGAAAGTTGGTGAGGGTGGTGATAATGGCTCGAATGAGAAAGGATGGAATTGTTAGTGGTTGTGAATAGATGAGGAAGAGCCTTAATCGTAGTGGTGGTGTATTAGATGCTAAATAAAAAAAGCAGGAGTAGAGAGTAAGCTGGTGGTGTGCGATGATGGTTTGAATGAGAGGTGATGATGAAGGTTGTTAGTTGTCGGCAACGATGAAGAGTAGAGGATATAGGTGGTGCAAATAGTTATTTTTGCGATGAAAAACTAGGAACAAAGGGTGTGTATGGATATGAGTTTATGGTCAAACAATAAAAATGAATAGGGAAAGAGGAGTTTGTAGGGAAAGCTCGTATGCATGAGAGAAAATGTGAGGGGGTTAGATTACACGAGAAAAGGAGGAGGTAAAGTGTTGTTTTGTTTATGATAGAGAATAGGAATATTATGTGAGGAAAGAAAAACTCTAGAGGGTACATTGATAATTTAGGATGTGTTTGGTTAGGTTAGGGTTTTTTGTTATAAAACCTAATAAAAAAACTAACCAATAAAAAGTGGGGATACAGAAAAGAGAAATAAGGAAAAATAATGTAGATAAAATTATTTAAGGGGTGGTTTGGGTTATGGTTCAAGGGTTAATAAAAATAATTAAGGCAAGGTTTAGGGTTAAGTTTCAAATAGAGGTTAAACACCACAAAATGAAGGTTTTACAAATTTCAAGATTTTATGGTAAAATTTTAGTGTGTTACATCTCGCATTAGGATCCTTTACCATTTTTAGTAACTTACATTAATACCCTTCCCTTACATATAAAGATCAAAGCTGAAAACCATTTCTTGCATTCATTACTCACACAACCAGCCTTGTGTTGCATCACACTCTTATGTTGGATACCTTTTGTGGTGTGAGTAGCTCACGAAATAACCTCCTACATGAATTCAACCCTTATGCAACTAGCCATCCTCCACCGTACCCACGTCCTTGATTTGGTTCTTCTTAATATTCCTCTTCATAATTAGGTATACTTCTTATTAGTTGTTGTAAATTGTTGATAGTTGTTGTTCTATTTAGATTCTAATACTTTGTTGGTGTGGCTTGAAGGTGAACCACATATTCCTTGAGGTGGCCTTAGATAAGGTATTTTTATATAGTCTGGATCTAGGTACATCCAACCAATCCATAGATGGTAGAATTTTAGTTTAGCGCACATTAGGGGTAGAATTGTGCTAGGTTTTATTGTATGCAAGTTTTGTGATTTTGTGTTGGATTGATGTAAATCATGAATGTTACATATTATTTGCAACTTGAGGGCCTATATTATTGTGCATGGTTACTTTAATAGCATGTGTGTCCTTCTTGTACTTAAAATGTGAGGTTATATGTATATGATTTTAGGTAGGATTGTGCTAGATTTTGATGTATGATTAGGGTTAGGGCTCAGTTATAGCTTGTTACCTTATCGAAATGTTTTCATAATAATCTAATTATTCTATTATAGTCCTTGCATATTATAGTTAATTTTTTATTTATGGCATGATAATATTTGGGTATGATTAGGGTTAGTTTTGTATTAACCTATATTTGTATGCTTTCGAGGTAGAAATATCTTTTTACATGTAACATGATTAACTACCACCATGTGTGTTGATTATGTGTATTAAACTATTCAAAATATTGAGCATGAAATCATTATATGTTAGGAATGTGTGCTTAAGGTTTTCTATGTTTAAAATGTTAAATACATGCATATGGGTAATAGTCTATTATCATGTGTTAGGGTTACTACTATTGTCAAAATGTTATATTTTATTAGTCTTTTAGCCTTTTCATGAGAAATATTAATTATAATAAAGTTTAGTGCTAAAATGGATTAAAGCATTGTAATTAAGGTTTGAGAGCATTTTGGTCATTCGTGACTGAAATGTGCCTAGTTTGTATAATTTGGTTAAGATGGCTCTAGTTGATCTTTAGTTGAATTTTAGTTGACCTTTGACTTTCACCTTTGATTTTTGACCTTAGGGTCGACCTTTGGATAAATTGGAATAATTAACTAAAATAAGAACAAATTTATTAGAATTGGCTAATTGATTTGGGTTATGCTGTGATGCCTAACCCTAGGCTTATATGGCTTTGAGTTGTGAGGACCCTTATAGCCATTTGGTTTGAATGGATGTTGATTTGTTATATTGACCCTTGAGGTTTATGATTTGTTTTGTTGTTATCATGGATATTAGTATCCTTGGAATAATAATATTAACTTGGAATAAGACATTAACCACTCAAATAGAAATACTTGAGTTAGAAAGGGACCTCATGCTTTAGAATTTTCCCTTGAGTGTATAAGTGGACATTTGTGTTAAATGGATCACTTATTCTCCAAATATATTGCATACACCCTATAGAGCTTGTATGTAATTAAAGACTTGGGTGTGGAGGTTTAGTGTGGGCGACGGTTATGCTTTGTAGGCTCTTTAGCGAGCTTTGCCCTTGAATTGAGTGATTGATTTGGTAATGTAAAAACTCCTATTTTACTACTTAATCTTTTTTTTGTGATACAAAATAATGGGTGTTATTGCCACACTTAATATAAATCTAGTTCCCTCATATTTTTTAATTCAAGTGATAAAACAAGTTAAATCTAAAATAAAGTAGATGAAATAGGAGACAATAACATAGATAAAGTTATGGATAATTATAACCAATGCACAATGATAATCAAAATACAAGGGATATAAGAGTCTAAAGAAAAACTGATTACAACAAAAGCTAGCACCCAAAGGTAGAATAGTAGTTTTCCCTAACTCTTTGAAACATAAGCTCATTTCAAGAATGGAATCTCTTCCCAGGGACTCCATGTGATACCCCAAATTTTCTTAACCTTAATTTGAATTTTTATCGTTTTATCCAAAAATATAACCCTTAAATATTAACTTAATTTTTTTGTTAACCCTTAGTCCGCAAACCCAGATAAATTCTTTTATAAATTTATCCTAATTATTTTATCTTTTCTCTTTTTATTTAAATCTACCCTAAACTAATATTTTAACCAGATTATTTTTCTAATTAGAATCCTAAACCTAGATAAATTAATATTATCCTAAATGATGCAGCGACATCTATGGATTCTCATGATGCATCTAAGGATTCTCATGCAAATAAGGATTTGACATTCTTAATAATGGAGCCTATTATAATATGTGTCTTTGATGATATCACTTTGAATAACCATAATGAGTATACTTTAAGTGATTCTTGTAGGTATGTGACATATTTGTAAGGAGAAGATTTAAGAAGTCAACACAATTAAGATTGTTTCTTATGTTGCATGTTATTACAAGTCAAAGGAGTTATTATGTATGGAAGTTAAACTTCTAAGTCAAAGAAGAACTAGTTATCATTTTTATGTAAATTAGGACTTTTAGTTGTTTCCATGTAATAATTAGCTACGTTTATTTGTAATAATTTGTTATTCGATTCATTTATTATATAGGTTAGTAATATGTTGCTATTAGCGATTAGTGTGCTAGTTATCCATGTGTACATTAACTTGGCTATCTTAGTGTGCTACTTAGCAAAATATAGCTACCTATATATATATATATATAACACTCTTGTAACATGAGAAGAAGAATAGTTGAAATTTGAATCTAATCACAAGTTAATACTTGGTTATCTCTTTCTTTTGAGTGAATTTATGCCTAAGACTACTTGTAGTAATCTTAGTTAGAGCTTTTGAATGTGTTCTTGGAGAAACATTCAAATATACATTCTCGTTGAATTCTTTTTTAATCTTTTTTTAAGATTTATAGTTTTCTTTAAATCTTGGTTGAATCTTGCTTGAAGATTCACATTTGTCTCCTTAATCTTCAACCCATCAAACCACAGTTCCCTCTAAACCTTCAAATTATCTCTTTCCCTTTGAAGATCCATATCACTAAACCTAAATTTAAACTAATTCTAATTCTAACCCTAAATTTATTTTCTTTTTCCTTTTTTATTTCCCCTTAATTTCTTTTCTATTTTTTCTTTTCCTTTATTTTTCTCCTTCCCTATCCAACCTTGTTCACCTTGTCTCCTTTTATTTTTCTTCTTCCCTCCCCGGCCAACCCAACCCACCTTCTTTTCTTTTTTTCTTCTTCCCTCCCTAACCTACCTATCCCAATCCATCCTTCCTCATTTCTTTGCTTCTTCTACTCTCGTCTATACCCCAAACACCCAAACACGCCCCCTCTATAATTCCCTTTACAAAGAATGACCCCCAAGCCCCTCTACAACCCTACATGTGCACCCTATCTTCCTTTCCTCTTCCAACCAAATAACCCTGCATGTCCCCCTCCCATGCTTTTCATTTCCCCTTTTGCACCAGCTTGCACCCATCCCCATGTATGCCTGATAGCCTCTCCTTTCCTCTTCTATCCAAACCAGACCAATACACTCCCTCCTTATTTGTATTTTCTTTCCCTTCCTCTTCTACACCAAAATTTCACCTCCCTTGAAGCAGTTCTACCTTGCCCATCTCACACTGCTCATGTAAGGTGAGATCTTTTTAAAATTTTGGACCCATTTTAACGTAAAGGACCTTTCATAATTTTTTATTTATTAAATATAATATATATATATATATATATTATTTTACTTGTTAAATATTAATTTTATAATTTTGATATTATTTTTAGGAATAAAAGTTTGATTAGCAGGGCTTTATATTTGTTAGCAGGTTACCAATAAAATTATGCTTTGGTTGAAAATTAGGTAACTTTTATACTCTATTAAAATGATAAATATTACATGATACCACATTAGGATTTTGATGCGCAAACCATGTTAAACATATTAGTTATGTTATAATCCATATATTATACTAAAATATTCATATATCGCATGATGGCATATTTAGGTTTTGATGTAAATTGTGTTAAGTATGTTTGTTACATTGTAATCCATATACTTTAATTAAATGTTCAGATATTGTATGATAACACATTTAGGTTTTGATGTATAAATTGTGTTAAGTATGTTTGTTACATTGTAATCCCTATACTCTACTAAAATTATCGGATATTGCATGATAGTACATTTAGGTTTTGATGTATAAATTGTGTATTAATTATATTCATTACATTGTGATTATTTATCTAATAATGATAGTATGGGTTTTGGTAAAATAAATCATGTTAACTTGTGGAAATTATTATATGTACGAAATATATATTATAATGGGTTAAATGATGGAAATAAATTATATATATCATGTATGTCTAATATGATAGGTTGAGCATGCATGGCTGGACTGTTAACATAAATATTATTATCATGTGCCCTAGGGGCAATTTGGTCATTTAAGCATATTGTTATATTTATTCTGATAAGAGTTCTTAATATGTCTCAATTATTTTTTTAGTATAGAGATGTGTGATTTAATGTTTCAAAAACGCATGTTTCGGCATGATTATTATATTGATATGTTCTAGGGGTATTTTGTTCATTTTGTGTGTATCATGATAATAATTATTATAAGCATGCCTAATATGTATTATTTGTTTTTGAGTATATGGAAATGTGGTTTGATGTTCTAGAAATGCATGTTAGGATTTTTACGTGCAAAATCATGTATGAAGGCAAAAAAATCATTTGGTGCATGTAATAATTTATTTGTAAGTTAAATGATTTTAGTGTTTTATTGACTAGTTAATAAATAAAATAGAAATAGTATTCAAAATGGATGATAATGTGGTTATTTTGGCTTCAAGGGCATTTTGATCATTTTTGGTCTAAATGCCTAAGTGTGAACAATTGAGCATACGATGGCATTAGTATATTTTTAATAATTGAACTTAGTATTGACATTGAATATGGTTGTTTTGGATGTTTGGAAATGAGTTAAAATGGTTAAGTATAAAAATTGGATCTATGTGATTAATATGTGATTTTGTGGTCACCTTAACACAATACTAATACTTAAAGTGAAAGACCTTGAGATCAGAAATTGTGGCTCTTTAAGGTTCACTAACTTAAAGATGTGATTTAGCCTAAGGTTGATTATAGATTTTTATTGGTGTGCCTTAGTGTCCTAACCAGGAGCTATATCTGACTCTATTTAACACTACAGACCTAATAGAGGGTGTGCATAATTATGAATTAAGTGTCATTGTTGGTAGGGTATTGTACTACCTTCGTGTACAAGTGTGACCAGGGTACTTTAGGGTCCTTGGATCGATAGTTGGTAGGATACTGTATTGCCTTAGTATGCCGGTATGACTAGAGTACCTTAATATCTCTAGGTTTGATATGATCTTCCCTCGAGTTAATAAAAATAGAAATGAATATTATTAAATGGAAGTGATTATTATTAGATTGAAATAATTATTAGATTGATCGGCATTAGCCTTTGTGCCTACATGTTGTTCGGTAGTAGCCTTCATGCCTACCTATCAATTAGTAGTAGCTTTTTGCGTCTACCTGCATTTTGGTAATAACTTTTATTCTTACCTACGTTTTGGTAATAGCCTTTGTGCCTATCTGTGGTTCGATAGTAGCCTTACTTGTGATGCTATGGATTTTATTGGTATTTTGCCTTTGAGCTCTACCTATGGTATTATAGATTTTATTATTTTGATATTGAGATATATTGTGAAAGTTATGGTTATGGTATTGAGATTGGCTCTAATCATTATTTCATATAGCATCTTTTGTATGCTTGGTTGGTAAATATTATTATGTTCTACATGAATGAGTATGAGTAATATGTAGCCCGGTTTTTATTGTATATATAATATGATTATTGTATTTCTATCATATAGAAATAAATAATTCAATGTTTATACCATATATTATTGTGATGCATTTTATATGTTTCATGTGAACATTTCATATTAGTTTTTAGCAATGGGTTACTCAGTACTATTGTATTGAAGGGTTCCTTTTCATGAGCCCCTACTTATTCAGTAGGAAGTAACCTTTGTAGTTTAGTGTTTGAGATCACTTGAAGACTTATCCTTGGGGCTATCCGATGTTTTGTCTGGTATATTTTGATCTGGATAATTCTATGCTCTTATATTCTTATGCATTTCTTTTCACTAAATTTTGTAATGATTGACTGTTCATTTTATTTTAAATGATTTTAATTTGTTTTGATTTTCTCTTCTATGATTTTTATAATTGTGTTATCAATTTAAGTGGAAAAAGATTTTTAACTTTAGCACTTGGTATGAGAATGGTAGACGAAACTAGACTTGTACCAAGTGTGATGGTAACACTCAACATTTTTTTTTTAATTTTAGCTTCTGTAATTAATTATTTAAATGAATTTTTTTGGTTCATAAATTTGGGATTGTTATACTCCACTTATGTTTGCAAATCTTAAAATCTTTGTGCCACTCTATGGCCATCACACAGTCATCTGCCAATGTAGTATAAATATGACTTCCTTGTACTAAGTAAATTACAATACCTCACAAGAGGTAGCATGCTTACAATGCACATAATTGTACAATAATCTGTAAACATACAAAAGCACAAAGCACATAATCACGCAACAGTTCAAAAACATGCAAAAAAGCACTAAACACATGCCATAACAATATACACTAATCATGGGTTAATATATACAATATCAAAGTCTCATACTCAGCAGCTAATCAAACTTAAATAGTTACATCATCTCAAAGTATACAATAGCTATATCAAAACCCATGACCAAAACCTACTAATCAAATTAATTTCAAATACTAAGGTAGGGCACTGAGGCAACTACCGAAATAGTCTATCAAACCAAGTAACGCACAGAGGCAATTGCCAAACCACAACTACAATAATCCATTTAAATTTTTACATAACAATTACTTCAATTTTTAATTACTTAAGGAGGATACAATCAACCTTGGGGCAGTGAGGTACACTGGTCATATTATTACACAAAGGAAGCACGATATCTTTACACTAAAACCTAGGGACAATGTCATACCCTTGGTCATACTAGCTCACATAGGCAATACAATATTGTCTAACCTCAATTAACTAATCCTTAAGTATCGATACCCTCTATAGGGCTCGTAGGTCACTTATAGAGTAAACTAAAGCCTTACTAGGACACATTGACACAACAATGAACCAAAACTAATTGAGGGCTACACCTCATCTCCAAGGTAGCTAAACCTAGATAGCAACCATTCCCAAACTTAAGGTCTTCCACTTTAAGTATTACTGATTTATGATGCAATCACGAATATCACATACTGCACAATAATTTCCATCTCCATGCTTAATCATTCTTCCTTTATTTCTAATTATTCAAATCAACCTAAAATCAGTGGTCTAAATTAGGGTTAAAGTCAACACTAAGGTCATCCTCAGTAAAAGTTTAAGGAAATCCTATGTCTAATTATTCATATTCGATGTATTAGGTCAAAAATGACCAAAATGTCTTTAAACCCTAATTACACCTTTATTACTCCATTTATGTACCAAACATTATTATTATAAGAATTTTTTATGAAAAGGATAAAATATAATCATTTACAATATTTTAGTACATAGGAAATTTTGAGACATAGCAATTTACTATATTTTCTATTATCTATACATTTGGTAATTGACATGTAAAAACGCTAATCATGTGTTTTTAACAAATCATATATTCCTTGCAACAAATGTATATATATTTATGGCATGATACAACATTTAAGATGACAATTAACATCATGGTGCAGATAAGGAAGCATTTCTACCCTAGAATATACAAATAGTAATTATCATGTTTTAACTCTAATCATACGTGAAAAATTCAATGCTATTCATACCAACTCTAGCTATACATGCAGTGCTTATTATAGCATAAACACAATATCTTTTTAAGGTAAAAACCCCTAGGAAAACATAGATATGTATACATTACAACTTAATAAATTACATATGTGTATTGCTCGTAATTAATGGCAAGTCGAACGTACGTACTACCTATTTAAGAGCATATTATTATATTATCATGCATTTCATAACATTTACATAGTATAAAACCCTAGCATGATTCTAGATCTAAACAACCTATCATGCTCGCACATAAATTCTACCATCTCATGAGTGATGGATTTATCTAAATCTAATCTACACAAAAGTACAAAAGATTATCTTCTCCACGATACCTAAAGAGCTACCTAAACAATAAACACCCAACAACACATATATTAATATTTAATACAACACAACAATAACTAAAATTAACTAAAACCAATTTGGGAAAAAAAGGTTTAGAAAATAATTGGGGCAACAAAAGCTACACAAGGCAACAATGAAGCTATAATGGAATAATTCCACGTAGTAAGGGGACTAGGTAAAGAACTGCGCACAAGACAAACATGGTTGTGCAAAGGAAACAACTCATGGTCATGCATGCAACACATGCACTGGTCAAGGAGGAAGATCATGTACAGTGTAACAACTCCAATTTATTACTTTGAAATTTCATCCTGCAGAAGTGTTAATTACAAAAGAAAAAATGGGTGTTATTGTCATACTTAGAATAAGTCTAATTTTTTCACCTTTCTTATACAAAGTGTTAAGCCTTAAAACTATTCATACCCATAATAAAGTAGCAAAAATCAAAGAAAATAACATAAATGAAAAGTTATGGATAAATATTCTCCATACAACAACAAAAATTAAAATACAAAATGGGATATAAAAATTCAAAGGAAAACTGATAGCAACAAAAACCAACACTCAAAGGCACAACACCGGTTTGCCCTAACTCTCAGACCTAAATCCCATTTAGAATGACACTTCTTCCTATTAACTCCACTTATCCTTGTCGCTCTTATACGCTTTATGCCACTCCATGACCTTCACATTGTCATCTACAAATGTAGTATCTATAAAACTTTCTTGTGCTAAGTGAATTACAATAACTCACAAGAGGTAGCATGCTCACGTTGCCCATAATCACATATCAATCCAAAAATAAGTTCAAGCATAAAACAAAATCTATAACAACATCAGATAATCATGGGATAATATATAGAACATCAAATTCTCATGCTTAGCAGCCAACCATACTTAGCCAATTCACATCATATCAAAGTACATAATAGCGACATTAAAATCCATAACCATACTTGACCAATCAATTCAATTCTAAATGACAATAATTACTATATTTTAGTACATATATACTTTATAAGATTTAGCAATTGGCTATATTTTTCATTATGCAACATTTAACAACTTATGTGTACAAAACCTAATCATGCATTTCTGACATGTTATACATCCCATACAACACATTCATACATATTTTTTTATTTATTTATCATGATATGATATTTAAAATGGCAATTATCATCATAGTGCATGTAAGGGATTATTTCTACCCTATAATATACAAATAGTAATTATTGTGTTTTAGCTCTAATCATACGTGTACAATTTCATGTTATTTATATCAACTCTAACTATGCATGCACTGATAACCATGGAAAACTTAATATTTCATAAATATAATATTTTTATGAGGTCAAACGCTACCACTTGATATGCATACGTTACCATTTAACAAATTACACATGCATATCGCTCATAATTAACGGTAAGTTGAACGTATGTACTATTTAAGCGTGTATAATCATCTTATCATGTATTTTATAACATTTACATAATATAAAACCCTAAAATGATTCTAGATCGAAACAACCTATCATGCTCGCTCATAAATTCTATCATCTCATGATTGATTAGAGCTATCTAAATCTAAGCTCCAAAACAACACAAAAAATCATATTCTCCATGATATCTCAAGAGTTGCCTAAGAAATCAATGCCTATATTAGAATCTAATCAATTATAATAATAACCAAAATTAACTAAACCAACCCAAGAAAAGGTTAGAGAATAACCAGGGTAAAGGATCTACGTGAGGCAACAATGACACAAAATCACCTAGTAAAAGGAAGAAATGACACTTGTTATCCATGCAAAAGGGAGACCAATGAAACTTATTGTCATTACTAATGAGGGAGGATCAACAATTCTTACCACAACAAGGAAGGATGCACTAGCGCGGGTTCACAAATGGGCCAATTAAGTGAAGAATGCATGTAGCACATGTATGGGTGAAGGAGGTTGAGAACACACAAGGTGTGCATAAGATGCACATATGATGTGTGTAAAGCAGTATGTGCATTTTGCAAGAGAGGCATGATTGGGGCATGTGATAGGTGCATGGTCGTGCGCCTAAAAGAAAATCAAAATAGATCATGACAAATGAAAGAAAAGAAATAGTTTGAGGTGGTGATGGTTGGGTAATAGTAAAGGGGATAGATCGGGAGGTAGTGCTTGTGGTTTATAAGGAAAAAAATGGCGGTGCTTGGTGATTTTAGGCGGTAAGGTGCTACGATGATGTTGGGTGAAGAAGAAGATGGCTAGTTTGGTTGAATAAGAAACATTAAAATAAGAGAAGGGGAAGCTTACATGGAAGATGGCGTGCAACGGGGCAAAGTTGAAGAAGATGGCTAGTTTGGTTGAATAAAAAACATTAACATAAGAGAAGGGGAAAACTTAAATGGACAATGGTGTGTGATGGGGCAAAGTCGAGTAAGACATGGTGAGGAGAACACGTGCAGAGCCAACGTGAAGCAAAAGATGGCGTGAGGGAGAAGGTTACACCTGGAAAGATGGGTAGTAGATGGAAAAAATATTAATAGGGTAGGGGTGCTAGATAGAGAAAGCATAATCGAAAAAAATATATTAGGTTATTAGGATTAGGGTTCCTCGATAAAACATATATGGATTAGGGTCCCAATTATGGTTAAAACTAAATACTTAAATTTTATCCAAATTTTAATCTAATTAAATTTATATATAATATGCCATAATAATATGCAAAAAAATAATTCATTTAATACAAAACATCCAAAATAATTATTATAACTAATTACATATAATTATCAAATTTATAATTATCATTTCTATAAATATGGTATTACATACAAGCTGTGTAGAAAGTGCATGGAAGTGCAAGGATATAATTGCATAGGTTGTACATGTGTTGTGTGTGTGTCATGTGAGAACGTGCACGGGTTGCGCACCTCAATGAAAAATGAAACAAATGACGATGGGGGAAATAAAAGAAATGGCTTGCGATAGTAATGGTTGAGTGACAATGAAGGGGGATTGATGGGGAAGTGGTGCTTGTGGGTTGCAAGGGAAAATGATGGTGCTTGATGGTTGGTGGTGGCGAGGGGTTATGATGATGAAGATGTATCTATTTCGAGTGAAAACTGAAGGAAAGGAAAAGGGAGAAGAAGAAGAAGAGGAATAAAGATGGTTGGGTTGTTTGTTCGAATCAACAACACCAAAAGAAGAGAAGAGAGAGGCTTATATGGATGATGGCGTACGAATGGGACATGGAAGACAGGGATAGAGTAGGTGTGAAGGAGAAGGATGGAATGAATGAGAAATACATGCCGAGGGAAAAGGATAGCAGATAGAAAAATCTCAATAGGGTAGGGGTGTTATTTAGGAAAGTTAAACTAGGGAAAAAAATATCCAATTAGCATACTTAGAATTATTCAGTAAAACAGATACAGGTTAGGATTCTAATTATGGTCAAAACTAATAATCCAAATTCTATTCAAATTTTAACCTAATTAAATTTATACCTAATACATCATAATAATAGTAATAAATTTTATATAGAACATCCTAAAATAATTATTATAAATAATTACACATAATTTCTAGATTTATATTTATGGTTTCTAAAAAGAGGGTCTTACAAGTAACTGCATCTTGACTATTATTATATTAGATTATGGGATTGTATTTTGTTCAAGATTTGAAATCACCTTTGACTGAAATTGACTTAGAAAACCACCTTTTTACCTCTTGAATAACTAGATTATAGTTGGCTTTTATAAGAACTTGCGACCGAGGTGGACCTTTGTTAAGGCTTTGTTGGTTGTTATCATAAATTGAGTTATGAGGCTATGCTTGTCCTTAATTATTATGTTCGCATGTGATTATTATATGTAGAGCATATTTCTCATTATTGTATATTTGTGTGCGATGTGGGCATGCCACTTTTTTAGAGGCGTTGTAATATACTCAATATGAGGAAGTCATACTGATACTATCACTTTCAAGCTTGTGTAGGTTTTTTGTGGCAACTTGGCATAGGCCAGAGTGTTATCGAGCTATTCGATATTATTTTATTATGATTTTGTGTTTTGTTCTTAATGTTCCCTTTTGGAACTTCAAGCATTTGTTAAAACTTTGTATGTATTATATTTAAATCTTTCTTTTCCGCCTTTGTTTGCTTGTTTTGGGTTTTGCCTTGATCTTAGATTAAGTGCCTATCATACCAAATATTTATGTATGAGTTATTTTGCCCTTGCAATCGACATGTGTTAGGTATTAATTATACACGTATCAATGTTGGTTGTGGTGTAACACTTGTTATTTTATATAATCATTTATGCTAAATCGAACATTTTAATAGTAAATTTGGATATGTTTCAATCTTGCTTTTATGGCTAATATTAATAATAATTTTATTCCATTATTATTAATATTATTATAATAGAATTAAATTTTTATTTATTTGATTGGATCTTATAATACATTATTTGGATTGAGGTTAAATGAGGTTATTAAAGATGAATTTTTAAGTTAACTTCATTTGATAACTATTTTTAGACTTAATAAATGTTAAGTTAGATTAAAAATTAATATTTTTTAAAATACTAACTTTCGAATCAATAGTTAAATATTGTTAATAATAATTTATTTATAAAATTTAATATTTGGCCTTAAATTGAATAAATTTATGATTTATTTACACTTAATAAATATCTGAACCACGTTCCAAAATAATCAACTAACTCATTTAACCTGATATAATCCGAAAGCCAGAACTTTCTTGATTAAAAACGCAATTGAATGGATGGCCACCGGAGAGGTTTGCTCCGATAGGTTCGAATTTCATTTCGTCAAGCACGTAGTCCTTTTGAGACACGGGTTGCCCCTCACCGGTCGTCCGGTCCCTTTACCCAAACCCCGAGCCGAGGTAAAAAAAAACGCAAATGAAAAACGCGATAGCTTGTTTGCTATATAACGGTTAGAGTCGTCGGTCGGCGCAGGGAAGGAGAAATGAGATTATGAGAGTGAAGGCTGAAGGACAAGCGATGATCGCGCCGGGAAAATGTCTTCTGATCAGCGGCACTCCAGTAAGTCATCCATATCCTCACTTTTTGTAGCTCATGCCCTTTTCGGATTATTCTTTCAATTAAAATTTAAATGTTCTTATCGCTCAGTTTTCATACCCGCAGGGGGTGGGGAAGACAACTCTGATAGTAAGAGCATTGGAGCGTCTCAGAGCCTCAAACCCAAATATAAAAGTCCAGGGTTTTTTCACCCGTAAGTGCAATATTCTCCTTCATGAGCATTTGTTGGAAGTAAATTTTTGGTGTTCATTTGCTGTTTGCTTCGCCCCCTGAAAGTGGATTTCAGTGTTGGAATTCAGAACTGAATTTCCCTTATATATGAAGGTGAGATCCGCGAAGGAAGTGAGAGGATTGGATTCGAAGTGGTAACACTTAATGGCCGTAGTGGCCTTCTTGCTTCTATTCACAGTTCAAGGTATGAACATACTTTAATCCTTTCTCCTTTTGCTTATCGAACCTATTATATTTAAATAATATGTTTGGAAAAACTAGCTTAAAAACTACTTGAAGGGGTTTTTCAAAAAATTCATTTATAAGCCACTAAAAATTTACTTACTAAAAAAAACTGAGCTAAAAGCTAATTGATAAGCTACTTTTGGCTTTATCTAACTTACTAATAAGCTACTTGAGTTGGTTTAAAAAAAATTAGCTTAAGAGCTAGTAAAAAACTACTTATCAAATATTTATTTGTTTTAAAACTAGTTTTAATAAGCAAAAAACACGTTTAAGATAATTTTGTTCACGTCTTTTTCTTTTATCAATAATTTATTCACATTCTGTAGTATACCCTTGCTCATTTCACTTTCATACCTGCCCACCAGGCTAGCTGGTCCTCTTTCAGAATGCCTTCATGAATCACCACTGCAGATAATCAAATTTCGAATGCTTCCTGCGAGACTTATTGCCTATCATGTTCCATTATTGGGAAAAGATTTATGTTGAGTCATCAATTGGATTGAAATGAGGTTGGTAGTTTGTTTCAACGTCACTTGGGTTTATGTTAGGTCTCTTATCATCCGCCAAAGAAAACACATATATTTGTTCGGGGACAGTCCTGAGTCATAAAATGTCATGTGTGAACATTAAGATGAGACCCTGTTTTATTCTATTATACATATTTGTTGATATATGACATTATTGATCTTATTATTATTTTTAATATCACTAAATTTATGAAGATTTACTAAATAAATAATCAAAACTTATATAATGAATTTATAGACATTATAGATTGTGATATATATGTTTTAGATAAAAGATTGCTATACTAACCGTTAAATTGCCTAAATTGCTAAACTTTTGCCTAAAACTTTTCCAATAATATACCAATTGACAAGAATAAATAATATCATGATCAATATACACCCAAATGATGGAGAAGCAATCGTAAATAAAAAAGAATCTTATTACTTGAATATGCATTGTAAACCATCTTTAGATTTTCAATACTAAACTAATACCATCAGAAAAAATGACCGAAAAGTAAAAAGATAACAACTACTGCATTAATACTTTTTAAACATTGCTCTTGTTGTGTTTCTAGAAGCAAAATTATAAATTAATATTTCATTATGAATTTTCTTCAATAACTTATTTGTAGTTGAAATTAAAGTCAAAGGATTTTATTTTTCTTATGATAGTTGATTACAAGTCATATTTCAATATTTTTAGTCCAAATAAATTTTATTTTTCCTGATGCAACCATAATAGGAATGGATAACAAAATTCTATAAGCTAGGCAACTAATTAGAGATATCAATTCAATTTTTTAAGAAGTTTAGTATTGCACTAGTTATATCATGTTCTTCTATGAAAGTTTTTGTAATAGTTACAATTTATTGAATAAATCTTCATTGTCAATATCTAAAATGGGTCCATTTCTAACCCCTCAAGATTATTGCAGCCTTTTTTATTTCATCAAGACATAACATTTTCATTTTTTTTTTCTTTTGTTGTGAATAAGAAGCCAAAGGTGTTTTCATATTGCTTATATTGATCAAGTCTTCTCTCCGAACCCATTGCTTGATCAACTATGTATACGATTCAGAAGCATTCTTGATGTGATTCTCAATGCGTGTGGCTTATTGGCAACCTCATCAAAATATTTTTTCTTTTGAATGATTCATTAGGAAGCACTTGATTAATATATGATGAGAAATTTCTTTAGCACTATCCAAAGCCTTCTCAAACCCATACTCTTTAAAAATTAATGCCTTCACACTATCCATTTCCATGCCAATATGCATATTCTTAAATTGCTACTCTTTGCTAACTATATTAACTTCAGCAAAGATGTGATACCAAATAACCATGCCTACTATAAACTCAAAATTTCTAGTTTATACTCTGCAAGTAGCTCCACTTTTAATCTTTGCCTCGATCTTACTTTCAGCAAGCTGACATATACGTATTTCAAAAGCTTGAGTTACAATTCTTTCACATTATCTATTATGCTTTCCCATGTAATAGTTGACAATAACTTCAAAGTTACATCTTTTTATGATATATTACCTTTCAAAGGTTTTCACCTTTTTGTAGAATTCGGTAATAGTGAATATATATGTTGTACAACTCCAAAAATTGTGTTGCTTTACTACAAGAGGTTGCTATATTTGACAATGTCAAGTTGAGAGAGTGACAACTAGAAGTCTTATATAAGGCTCTAGGAATAATGCTTAGAATCTTTTTTTGTACACCTTTGTGCTTCCCCTTTCATGTTTGATCCATTGTCATATTGCCGAACTTGTGACATTATCAATGTCAAGATCAAGAAGGTGTTCAACATTTTGTACGTCTTCAAACAACCCGTTGAATCATTCATAACCAAAACTCCAAAAAACATTTTTGTACCTTCATTGAATTGTAGAGACACCAACATGTGCTTGCTAAAAAAAGTTATTTTATAGCACTGAGCTTCTTTGATTTTTTAATTCTTTCGTCTTTAGTTTTAGTAGCTAGTGAGAGCATCAACTCATTTTAAATATTGTGACTCATATAATGGTAGTGAATTTTGCTTCCTTAAAAAATGCTTCTTGAAGTTGAATCCCATTCGGCAAGTAAGGCCACAAAATTTCCATTACTTTCTTCATAAATCTCTCATGACTTCCGCGATATTTAGCTAAAAATTTTACAAATGCAAAATCTTTGCAATACGTTCCTTCTATGCCCTCTCTTTGTTGATTTGGTTTTGCACAACTATATCATTAATTCTTGCATACAATTCAACCCATATAGACATATGATTTATATGCTATGGACTTCTTTAATATGTCTTCAATTTGCTAGCAAGGCATCCTAATCCCTCCATCATGTGCTAATTGATATGATTGTGGTTTTTTCTTGAACACCATACGGCAAAATCAAAATATTGTGTTAAGATCCTTAGAGTACACTAGCTATTCATGATGATGCTTCTCATCATTGGGTAAGTATTTGTTATAACATTTGGAAAAAATCGTCCGTTCATTCCATTGTGGTGACATTTTCCTCATAACAAGTCTCTAATAGGACCTTTTTTCACAATAAATCCTTCCATTTGGGTTCAAAATTATCCCAATTTCTTGGATTAAATACTTTTAAGGGAATTTCTCTCGCATCATTACGATCACTATCTAAGCTAGGTTCCATCTCATTGTCTTCCACAATATGCTCCATATTTTCTTCTATTACAGTATGCTCTTCCATAGGTTCCTCCATATGTTCATGAACATGTATAGGTTTTTGTCCATCATTTTCAACATTATTGAAGTGCATGCCACACGCCTAAAACACATATTCATCAATGTGAAACTGACTCTTCATTGGTTGGACCTTGTAGTTGATTGATAAAAAATTATTAAGAGCTCCTTTTTTACTAGCTACCAATTGCTCATCGTTTCTTTTTTACTTGGCATTTGACATGATTATCAGAGGCATTCTAGATTTCCCAAGTTCATCGCCAAAGAAAATTATAAATTATCAAAAAGCATTCATCACATCAAAACTTTTAATTAGTGTATATGCACCTAATCGGCTACATATTATTACTTATACATCTCATCCAGCTTTAAAAATATTCTCTGTTTTCTGATAACAAATTACAAGGATTTTTGCTCCCCCCCCCGAATTCGAATCATTTATGTTTTATAGAGTATGCTACCATAGACAGCAGTATTCAATTACCAAATGTCACAGCAAATGGATCAAAAGTGAAGAACATCAAAACAAGAAGATTGGAAGATATGAAAATACTTACAATTTTTGTCCTCAATACTCAATTTGAAGATGATGACAAACCAGCTTCAAGCCTGCAACAGTTGAACCAAGTATCCAATATTTCGAATTATGCTCTCGTTCAAAGTTCTAATGCAAGAGAGAAGATTAACACCAGGTTTGAGAAAATATTACCTGAATTAATCAACAATATGATTGGGTAACGGAAGACGGCTGACGAAGCACGAAAGCTGGTGAATGGGCGTTGGAATTTGTGGGGGGGAATTGGAAATTGAAATTTAGGGCTTTTGTGGTTCTTTCAGACATGGTGGCTATGTATTTGGGGTTGTGTTTGAAGTTTCAAAGAAAAGCTACTTTCTGTTTTGGCATGTTTAAAAAGAAACAAGGAGAAAAACAATAACAAATTGTTCCACCAGGTTCCAGCAGCACAGCTTGCTCAGTCTAATGTAGTTTCAATTTAAATATTCTTTAATACTGTACTAGCTCTCAGTCTGAAGAGAGGGAAAAAAAAAACATTCAGTGCACATGTCAGGAGTCGTACACTAGTGACTTGCCAATATTCAAAATGCCTTTGCAACTGCACCACACTCAGTTTGATAACACACACACACACACACACCCCAGCTGTTGGAGCCCCCCATCTCTCAACAAAAAGATAGTAGGCTCTATGCGGCAGCAACACTACTGCCCTAGGGCCTATCCTGCATCTGTTCTTGACTTTTCTATTTGTATGATGCTAAAAGTTTTTATTTTTTGCATAAATTTCACATTTATAATCTGCAAGCTACTCTTGACATGTCAATGTAACTTCTTAGAAGATGTTGTTTAAGCAATATCTGGTGGTGCATTTACAAGCATTACTAATTTGTTGTAAAGAAATATTGTGTTTGATCTAGCTGAAGTTTTTTTACTGTGGAAAAGCTTGTTTCTTTCTTGTTTGTTGGCAAGTATTTAACTCTTCTCGGTGAGAAAGAAAATATGAGAAGGGTTAATGTTTTTTTTTTTTTTAGTTTTATAAAACTGTTGGAGATGCCTGTATTATATTATATTATTGAGTTGATTTAGTTAGAAATTGCTTAATTTTGTCTACAAACTCATTTTTTAATATGGTCTTCAAGTTGGGTGTATTGTACTAGACCTATTTACTGGTAAAACTGTTTTAATCTATAGGTTCTATTTAGCTGAAATGAGTATGATTTGGATTGTGTCAGTTGTGCTGCTCAACGTAAAAAGTGGGCAATTTAAAGTAACCAACTAAAATATTAAGTAATCTGTTTTTGTTCAATTTATTTTTATCTCTTATAGCCAACATAACAGCCTCACGAGCACTGTCATCGTCAATGCAACCACGACTACAACCCTTCATTACCACCAAAATAATCTGAACAAACTCCAGGATTTCTGACCATCTCCCTTCACTCTTTCGTTCCTCTTCTGTTCCCCCTTCCCTGCCGCTTCCTTCCTTCTTTTTGCAGGGCTACACCGCCCCTTCTTGAAGCTCAGTTTTCAGGCGGCGCCTGGGGGGCGGGGCTGGAGATGGTGTATGCAGTTAATATCTTTTTAATTGTTTCTTCTGGTGGCGGTCTGGTGGTAATGGTGGTGGTACAAGGTTAGAAATTAGGTTATAAAGGTACAAAACATTGTGAAGTGGGTATTTAGGAATATTATGTGTAGAAAAATGGGAAGAAAAGAAATAAACTAATCAAAAAATGAAAACATATGACTGAAAGGTAAAAATGGCGGGGTAGGAGTGGGACCATTAAAAGAAAAATGTTGAGAAACGGGCCAAAGATTTGAAGACAAGAGAGTAAGGTTTAAAATGATATTTGGCTAATATAGAAGGGTAAAAATTCATTTCCTTATACACAAAAGTAAAATTTTCCAAATTTCGGTATATGCTCTCACCCATATGACTAGTCCATCAAATCCAAACATCCTTTAGTTGACAACACAATTTATATTTATCCTTGAATTGAATGGGTCATATACAATTAGAAACCAGTCATAAGGTCTGTTCCTAATCATAAAGTATTTTACTTGATCAATAAACTTATACAACCCCCGACCCTAAGATGGACCACCGCCAACTGATTCCAAGGATGACAAGAACCCTGCGCCTTCATTGTTAACTCTATAGAGGTTTTGCCCTAATGCAACCTCACTAAGCCCAGCAAGCTCAAATATTACGTCCCCATTTGATCGGGATAGATAGGAAGTCCTTAGTAGCTGTGAGTGACATTTTTGTGATTGGTAGGATAAATATTCTTTGAGTTGTTATTGTTATATGACAGTTTGTCCTTTTGCTTACATCTACCATTATATGTAGTGTATGTATGATGTGTATAAAGTAAGTGAATGATAAATAATCTTTCTTTATCTCTTTTCTCAATTACTCCCCTCTCCCTTGAATTCCTTTCTCTGCCGGGAGCTTGCTGCATTTTAGGTGGTGCCTACCTGACACTTTGTTTTCATTAAGAGGTGATATTGCTAGTTATATAACACTTGATCCAAAACCATGAATGGCAGTATCAACCAAATCAAAGAAACCATTCACAACCATAACCCTCCTCTAAAGCATAAACATTCCCAATGCTCCACTATTTCACACCATAGGAAATATTGAAGTGATTGGAGAACGAAGATCAACCCAGGTCGCCAAACTCCAATGACACACCTAGCACTACCACTCCTACTTTGAATCCTAGTTCATCAAATCCATCATTGATTTGCTCCCTACTCCTACCACAACACCTACTCAATTCCCAAAATAGCAGTCCCTACCCGACCCATCTCAATCAATCCCCCCTCAATCTTGCTCCCTTCAATGGTAGCCAACCCTTGGACTGGATTTTTCAAGCCCTTAGCCATTTTATTGGCTGTTTCAAAATTGGCTGCTATCTTCATGGTATGCTCTCACTAAGGCCTTGGAGCTTTATGTCACATACCTTGCTCATGGGTTGGGCCCAAAAATGGATCCATTTAGCCCAAGTGCCGTCTCGGTCTATTAGATTTTAGTCCATTAATAAGAAGCAAGTTTTAATATTTATTAATTCTTAGTCGGACTGGTTTATTAGGTGATCAATGTGTTAGGGCTTAATAAGTGATATTATTAAAAGGCCCATTAAACCCTAAGCTTACTAGGAGCCCTAGCTTTCTCGCCAAGATTTGTTCCATCATAAATAAGAGCCTTTAGCCTTAGTAATAGATAGCTTGGGAAATCAATAGAATCGTTAATTCTCCCCTCTTTTGCTCTCGACTCTCTCTCTCATGTCGCACCCTCTCCTAATTTCCCTTCTCCTTCTCACTTGTTTAGGAGTCCTAATTTTAAGTATTTACATACTCAATCAATCCCCCTAATTCCCCATAACTTAGATCTTGAATTATGGACCATATGAAATTGGTACAGAGCCAAAAGTTATGGGGATTAGATTGTTGGGATGAATTGAAGATAGACAAAGATCATATGAAGCGATGCTGATATAGCAAAACTATGTAAGCAAGGTTAACAAACACATTAAGAGAATTAAGAGACTCTTAGAGTAATCAAGGAATCTCACCGACAAACTACGGAATAGTTGCGCGAAGTTGGTGCGGATCAAGGTCGGACTATAGCAAGTAGAGCATTTGCCATTTTAACACCGCTAATGACTGACCCTAGTCAGTCGATGATGCCATGAATAATCCCAAGCCGTAGGTAATATTTATATATGACAGAAGGAAGTCTCGGGCAGCTCAGCAGTAAGATCATTAAGAGTAGTGAAGTCTTTTTATTAGTTTTATTAGCTTTGGTGGAGGAAGAGTAGTCAGGAAATAAATATTGAGGAGTGGTTTAAGGGAGGTTTGTTATGCAGAATAGTCCTTTAAGCAGTAGGATAAAAATGGGATTAAGGATGCTAAGAAACATCATGAAAATTAGAGAGAATTCTTTGGGAGAGCATTTCTACCTCTCGAAAGTAGGAAATTGTAATTGATTAGGGTTTTTCCGATTTAATCAATACAAATTGTTTTAGATTAACTATTGCTTCTAGTTTGTCCTACCTTATTACTTTGACATACAACAAATTTGGTATCAGAGCAGGACGGTCTAAGTTGGAGAGAGATGCCATGGCTCCAACTCAAACTTAGAGGATCGACCAACTGGAGTAGGAATTAGAGTCACTAAAGGTTTCGATATCGTAGCAAGTGATGTCAGCGATGAACAGCGCATCTTATGAGTTACAGCAAACTCTGACTGCCCAGATTGCATCGAGCTGGGAAAAAGCTACTGAGAAGCTAGGGGTGGATCTCAATGCCCTGGCGTCGAAGGTGGAAAGCAGAATTTCCAGAACCAGAGAAAATCAAGAGATGATGATTACTCAGATTCGATATCAGATGAGAAACACAATCTCCACCCTCAAAATCACTGATCACTCGCCGGGAAGCTCAGAATAGCCCAATCCTTACAGGGCAAGCTTCGGCTGTGGAGGAGCAAGCGCTGAGGGGCGAGGCAGAGAAGGAATTGGGGGTGGATTGGCAGGAGGAGGTACCCAGTGGCGTTGCAAGAAGCTCGATTTACCCTTGTTCAATGGTACCAACCCGGATGGGGGGATACTAAGGGCTGAGCGGTATTTCGATTTTACCGGCTGGTTGAGGATGAGAAGCTTGAAGCCGCAGTGGTAGTGCTAGAAGGGGATGCTCTGTTGTGGTATCAGTATGAGCACAAAAGGTGGCCATTGTGGAGATGGGAGGAGATGAGAATGATGATCCTCCGGCAATTTCGATTGACACCCACCGACACTCTACGAGTAGTGGCTGGATCACTAGTAGGAGGGATCGGTGTCTGACTATCAAAGGAAATTTATTGAGCTAATGGCCCCTCTAGAAGGGGTACCCGAAGAGATTTCTAAGGGGTAATTTATTAATGGGCTCAAAGGGGAGGTTAAGGCAGAAGTTCGGCTGCTGGGGCCCACTACCTTATATTAGGCCATGGATCTAGCCCTGAAGGTAGATGAGAAATTGAAGGCTGGGCTAACGCACAAGAGAGCCCACTCCCTGGAAAAGGTAACACTACTACCCAGATAAATTCCCACTTAAGCCCCCAAGTAAAAAACGCCAACCCAATTAACTATAACTCAGTTAGGTGGTTGAGTGAGAAAGAATTACAACAAAAACGAGAGCAGGGCCTTTGCTTTCGTTGCAACAAGAAGTGGACGATTAATCATCGGTGTAGAAGGAAGGAGTTGAGTGTGCTTTTAACCTAAGAAGACGAGGCAGAGTTTCAGTCCGATGAAAGTTTGGATTTTTCGGCCCTTGAGGTAATTGAGGAACCTGGCTCAGACTTTGTGCAGCTACAGGTCTCCCTGAATTCAGTGATGGGAATCATGAGTTCAAAGACGATGAAGCTGCTGGGTAAGGTGCAGGGGAAGTAGTAGTAATGGTGGACCCGAGAGCAACCCATAACTTCATTTCTTCCAACGTGGTGGAGAAATTGGGAATTCCATTGAATTAGACCAAGGCATTTGGAGTGTCATTGGGTACTGGGAGAGCAGTAGAAGGGGAAGGTGTGTGTAAGGCAGTAGCCTTGGAGTTATAGGAGTAACTGTAGTCGAGGATTTCCTGCCACTACCCTTGGGGAATTCTTATTTGATTTTGGGAATTCAATGGCTGGAGAAGTTAGGGACAATGTCAGCCAACTGGAAGACACAAACACTGAGATTCCAGGTGGGGGGAAAATCCATAACCCTACAAGGAGACCCTTGCTTGAGCAGAACCAAGATATCCTTAAAGGCCATGGTATGAACGTTGATGAAGGAAGGACAAGGGTGCTTAGTTGAATTTAACCAAATGTGTGATGATGAAGACCTTAAGGCCTCCTAGGATTTTATGGAATTTGCTCCCACCTTCTTGTAGTCCACCTTACAGTAGTCAAGTCAGTCATTCGCATGCCCCGGGGACTTCCCCCACCTAGGGGAAATGAGCATGCAATCATCTTGAAAGAAGGTACCAATCCAGTTAGTGTACGACCGTACAGGTAACCCTAAGCCCAAAAGATGAAATTGAAAAATTGATTTCTCATATGCTAATGGCAGGCATTATATAAGTGTCCACTAGCTCTTTTTCTAGCTCAGTGTTGTTGGTTAAGAAAAAAGATGGATCATGGAGGTTTTGTGTAGATTATAGGGCCCTCAACAAGGTCACTGTGCATTGATCCTTTTAGTACAACTTGGGTGTTCTATATTTGTACATTGATTTAGTTGTTTCCCTACCCCTTTGATCAATGCTACCTTGTTTTCCTGCAAATTTTTGTAGTTGCATGATTACTTGCTGTCTTATCAACTTGCATAAATTATGAAAAGTTATGGTGGAAAAATTGTCAGATTAGATTAAGTTTGGAATCATGGTGCCAGCCTTTTTTTTTTCCTTCTTTTTTTTTTTACTTTTTATACCCCTTTTACTTTTCATTTATTTCTATCTTCTCACCACTATTGTCTGATAGCTGTTTTTTTCTTTCTTTCTTTCTTTTTTTTTTATAAAGGAAATCCACCTAGTTGAAGCTTGCGCATCAGCTAATGTTGACGTTCCTTTCTTTTTCAATTTCCTTGTCAATGCAGCCCAGAGTCTATGAGATGGCCTACTGTGGGAAGGTATAAAGTAGATATAGCTTCTTTTGAGTCACTGGCATTGCCTGAACTGCAGGTGTGTTCTTTTGCTCTAACAAACCTGTGTTATTAGCTGTTCGTAGGCTTCACCTTGCTAATGTGTTGCTTTCTTTAAACAAAGAAATAAGTGTTCAAATTGAAGTGGCCAACTATGAAATATCTTGACAGTTAACACAGACCAGTCATAACTGCCGCGCAAAATGTTTATTGTTTGTTTCAGCTTTTCTTGGGAAAAACTATTTGCTGAATTCCTGGTTGGTGGCTAGACCAACCATGTTGTGGCACTGCTTTACATCAGTAATTTCCCTGCACAGCTTAAGCTTGCTTGGTTTAACTGCTGTTTATTATTATTATTATTATTATTATTATTATTATTATTATTATATATTATATATTCTTCTCTTCCATTTTGTTATTTGCCGTGCTTGAATAAAGTTCATCTGTGATTGTTTCTTAATTCTTGAGAAACATTTTCTTTTTCTGTATACAACTACGAGTTTGGAGACATGTTTGTTCATTCATAAAAGGCACACGTTTACAGTCATTGAAGATGTGTTTGCCTCTCTTAGATCACAACAATGCGCTATTGTTGCTTAAGCTCGTATGTAAAGCAGTGTTGTCAAAAACCCCGGCACTCTACTAGGGCCAATATTGGGAGAGGCAACCCATCGGGTGGTTCATTCAGTCAAGTCGACCTCACTCAGCCGCTGCCTAGTGGGTTGCCCAGGTTGCCTAGGGCCAGATACTGGACCCTCCAGGCGAGCAATTTAACAGATGAACACGTCTGTTGGGTGTGTTTTTTTAATTATGTTGGTGAATGGAATATTTGATTGACTCTTGGATCCAAAACTTTTCCTTTTTTTATCCCTCAGAAGCCCATTTGGTGTGAATAAATAACCTTAGACATATAAATATTGAAAGAAAGATTACAACAAAGAGTTCCTGCAGGAAAAAATTACCAGAATAGGGGAAAAAAAACTGCTGGGGATAGGTAAACTGAAAAAGGTTGTAGAAAAGGTAGAGCCAATAGCTTTTGTTATGATGATTAGCTTGCTCGCTATTCTGGGTCAATTCGTGTAGCAGCATGCATGGCTTCTACTGGGCAAATATGTGATTTTGGATCATCACCACATCAACACAGGATGGACGGAAATATGTATATACACATCAGCTCAACATTTTTTGGTAAATTTTTAACATTAAATATCTTTAATTTGGATCATTAGGGAAAAAAATTATAGTCAAATTTTTTCAGTCATTTTACTCTCTATATTGATATATTTTATATGCAAAAATAAAAATGCACATGATCGACAATATAAATACACATCTTATTAGCGTGCACATTTTCCATAAGAGATATAATTTTAACGGAAAGATCTGTATTCTTGATAGAAAGATATGTGCATTCATAACTATATGATGAGCATTTGTCGATAAAAGATGTGTATTCGAAATTATAAGATGTGTATATATTACAAATGTGTCCGTCCCTTGTTTTATTAATAAAAGATGTGTATTTATATTTGGAAGATGTATATTTGGTGGGATAAAATGTGTATTTTTGCTAGGAAGATGTATATTTATATCCAAAGATTTGTATTTGATTGGATGAGATGGGTATTGTTTTAAAATAAAGTTCAATAAATTTACAAAAATACCATGTGTACTATATTCTTTGGGGAATGTGTATTTTACCATAAAAGATGGGTATTCATGTGTGAAAGACATGTATTTGTAAACAAAGTATGTGTAAAATTATAACATTACTACAACTAGTAGTAGGATTCTTTTTTACTTGTAGTAGTATGTAATTTGGTATTCTATGAATGATAACCCATCTAGTGGTTGCTTTTCTAACTACGATATATATGTCATGACATAGAACCTTTTTTTTTTTTTTTAATGCAGTATTTGAGTTTATTATACTTGTTTCATCAAATTCTTGTTTATGCTTTTCTAAAATATACTAATGTTGTAAGGAATAGATGCGCCTCACCTTGTTCTGGTGAGTGCCAGAGACGCAGCTAGCGGCTAGCACCATAGACGTTTGGGGATCCTTGTGCCATTATCTGCTCCTACTTTTGCTAATACTGATGTAAGATGGTCAATCGCTGGAACCTTGGAATGGAACTTCTGGCGAACACTTCTCTGGATCCTATCAAAATATTATTATTATTATTATTATTATTATTATTATTATTATTATTATTATTTTTAATACAGTACCATAAACATATATAATGTTATGTATGTATTTTGGTGATTATTCAGCCTAATATGTATCAAAGTAATTTAATAAACATATTTTTTTCCTAAATTTATAACACCAAAACTGAATTAGGTGGAAAAAATTACTAAGGGCGTGCTTGGAATGAGAGGAAAGGGGGTTGGTGGCACTTAGCTCAGGTATTCCACTTCAGAGTAGTGGATAAGCTCCAGAATGGAGAATTGGGGAGAAAGAGATTCTAGATAAGGGAGTGTGTCAATGGAATTTCTGCTTACCGTTACTCCATTCCTTCCTCCTCAATAAATACAGGAGTTCGTTACGCACAACTATGTGGTCCTAGCACTGCTAGATTTATCTAACAGAAATGGAAAGATGCTAATGACAAAAAGAAACATAAAGATGCTTAACAAGATTAGGGAAATCTACTAGTAAGGGAATGTTTTAACAGGAATGATGCTCTTGGCGTAATTGGGCTGCATGGTCTATATGTAGTCCTGGAGCCATCTGGGCTTGGATATCCTTTGAGCATGCTTGTCCTTGGTAGCTACCAGCTGAGTGTTGGGCTGGCTTGTATCACTATTACCCTTTTACCTTGTTTGGGACAGGGGAGCTTTTTTAACAGGGAAGTTAAACTCCTCTAGAGGAGAGAGAGATCTCCTTTGAGCATGCTTGTCCTTGGTAGCTACCAGCTGAGTGTTGGGCTGGCTTGTATCACTATTACCCTTTTACCTTGTTTGGGACAGGGGAGCTTTTTTAACAGGGAAGTTAAACTCCTCTAGAGGAGAGAGAGATCTCCTGCCTTACCCCCGGGTAATAATCTCTGTGCAATTATTTTTGCTTTCTGAGGAGTACTAATTTTTTTGCCACTGCCATTTGTTGTTGCCTTATAATTACTTCTAATTTATTATTATTATTATTAGTTTTATTGTTTGATACTAAGAAAGATAGTCTGCGTATTTCTCTAATGATATCTTTATTGGTACTTCATTTTAATTAAATAAAAAATATATATTGATTTTTTATGCGATTAATATGACTTTTAAATGATTATTTTATGAGTAGAAATGAATAAAACAATTAATATATTATTAAAATAATCAGTAAAATTTTATTCACTCTAGTAAATTATGAAATATAATAAATTATTGATTGTAATCACTGGTTGAGATATGCAATAACTAATTAATAATTATTTTTCTTTGACTAATAAAATTAATATTGATTATTTATGTGAAAAATATATTAAGCATATAGTATTAGTATTTTATTAAGCATATTAAGTTTATCAATTAAATATATCAAGTATATGTTATTAAATTATTCATCTCATATCAAGAAAAGATGCCTTTATATCTTTTACCATTTAATACCAAACATGAAGATGAGAAAATTTTCCTCCCTTATCCACCTCCCTAAAAATCATTCCACCCTTTTTTTATTCCCCCCCTTTCCATTACCCTTATACCAAGCTATCCCGGATGGAAACAGCTATACACACCTAATATGTGAATTTTATTTGCTAAACTCAGTAGGCCTACTTACACTGAAACTAAAAGGAAACCTACTAAATTCTAGCAAATTCGTCTGTATTATGAAATGTAGAACTCCCTACCCTCCCACCACAAGAAGTTCCCTCTATAGCCTCACACCACTACAATTGTCACAAAAGATAAAAATTTTACTTGTAAGAAACAAAATTTAATGAATTTTTTTTTTTAAAATAAGAAATTAAAATTGCAGAATTGAAGAGACACGGGCTTCAACTAGTTCATCTTATTCAACCAGTTCGTTATGTTACAGTTTCAGCTACTCACTTTAGTTGGCGGCTGCATAAAGTGCGACTCCATTTGACGTCAGCAAGCCCACAGGAGGACCGCTGGAGGCTTACCCTTGTTTTCCCATAGGGTGAAAGTAACTCTTTGATTTTGTTCTTTGGCTTGCCCTTCATTTTTTACCGTGATTTTTTTAAAAAAATAAATAAATATGAAGTTGGGTTCTAAACTATCCAATGAACTTGTTTTCCTTCTTTTGGGTTCTGAAAGTATTGTTCGATCAAATTGAATTCAATTTCTACCTGGAGATGAAAATGGATGATAGGTTGACAAAGAAATTGAAGAAAGAAGAAGATATATAAATATGTGATGAATGATGGGTGTCTTCTTTGGTATTTGTTGTTGTTTGTAGACGAAAGTGTGTGCTTTGTATGGTTGGGAAGAATTGTCCTCTTAGATGGGGGTTTGCTTTCTGTCTGTTTGCAGACGAATGCGGGTTTGATTTTAACGGGAGATGCTACTTCATATGCATGTTGGTGGCTGTGTGTGTTTTGATGATTGACTAATAATGTTAATTTATCAACTGAAAGAAGAAGAAATTGGCGGACAGATTGAGGAAGATGTAAAAGTTATGTATGATATTGTATTAGTAGATATTATAATTACAGTATTCATACAAAAATAAAATAAAATATCATCATACAAAATTCTTGCAAAGAGGTGGCCGGAGTTTCTTTTAATTATAAAATCTGGTGACATTTATTTATTAATGGAAAGCAAAACAACGTTCTTCCTTAACGCGAACAGTCTATGATTGTTCTTTCCTTTATATGGATTTAGCTCATATAATTTCCCAGGTATTTCTTCTTCGGCAAAATTATTTGTTGGTTTGAATTTTAACTTTGTATCAAAACTTACGTCCACAGTTTTCATATTTATAAGGGATGAAAGCTACTTTAGATATCCTTGCTAGATATGTGCCGAGAATATTGTGTATAATTACTCAGATCTTAATCTCGTGAGATTTTGAGTGCCGATAATTAGCTCTTATTTATTGGTTACCTGATTATGGACCATTTTATTGTCAGGTCAGGGAAGATACAGATTTGTTCATTGTAGATGAAGTTAGTAAGATGGAGTTGTTTAGTTCATCATTCTTTCCTGCAGTTTTGAGAGTCTTGGAATCAAATGTTCCTGTGTTGGCATCTATACCTATCCCCAAGCGTGGCCGAGATATACCTGCAGGTAGTTTTACAATATGATTCTCACGTGAACTATGTTCAATACCTAGCCTTCATGTTGTACATATGGCGCAGTTGTACATGTGCTTACGTTGCGCATGTGTTTTTGTGAGACATTTCTAGGAAAGAAAATTTCTAATAAACCTAAAAGTTATGCCTTCTTTGTGCAGTTGCAAGGATGAGGAATCATCCTGGGTCAACTATTTACACCCTCAACCCAAGTA
This sequence comes from Tamarix chinensis, assembly GCA_030549775.1. Taxonomy (NCBI): domain Eukaryota; kingdom Viridiplantae; phylum Streptophyta; class Magnoliopsida; order Caryophyllales; family Tamaricaceae; genus Tamarix; species Tamarix chinensis. The sequence goes on from CM060174.1 coordinate 37,006,188, forward strand.
ACAGGGACACGTACCTAGACAGGGTTTACTCCCAGTTGGTCGATCTCCTACCGAAGTGCTAGAGGTTGTTGAGGATTTACAGTCACGGTGCGCATCAGTCATATTTTGCATGAAGATGGGCCTAAATGTTACTTGTTCTTTTTGGGATGAGCTTGGAACATTTGATATGTTTTGCGAATTACTAAAGTTGAGCATCTATTGATCAAAGGCTTTCTGGCATCCATCGTCTATAATTGTATTACATTTTTTGCACAGTGAGGTGTCTGACAATGATTATGGAGTTTCCTGCCTGGTGTACGAGGACGTATTAATATCACGATGCATTTTTCTACTAATAGATTTGTGAATATTCACGTCATTTCGGTTGATATTATTATTTTTAATTTTTTTTTGCTCCATATATCTCGATATTTTGAAAAAATTACATTATATATAGGTATTTTAATGTGTTACATTTACACATCCCTGTGTTCAAGTCCGATAGCATCATGTATCCTTTTGTTTACTCTACAGTCAATTTACTTGCGTGTCCATCAACCTAAATGAAGCTTTGAACTAGACGAAGTAACAAAAAAATACGTCCTTCATTTTATACAGAATTAAAACTAAAAATATATTACCAATTTCATATTTTTCTTCCCAAATAAAACATTTCATCTTTCCAGCAGAATGCGCTTAAAAAGTCCCGGAAAATAATCAAACAAAGACGTGATAGACAAAGACGTGATTGAGGCTATCCAGCATTTTTTTTGATACAAGTACAGCAGAGCTACCTGTGGGCTGAAACTTACCCTACGTCACACTCATCCCAAAAATACCTCAGAAACCGAAAGATTCGAAAGCTTTCAGCCTATAAGTATATTGGGCTTCTGGTGCAAGATTCTTCCTGCCAAAGTGCTAGTGGGAAGATTGAAGTATGTGAGAGGGGTATTATAGGCGAGAGCCGTTTGCTTTTGGGAAAGTCTTGTCAGATTTTGGATGGTATTGTTTTTGTGCATGAGGTGATTGAGTCTTGCACTACAGATCACAAGAAAGCCTTTCTGTTGAAGCTTGACTTTCACAAAGCATATGGTTCCGTTTAGTGGAGTTTTCTGATGTGGGCGCTAGAACAGACTTGCTTTCCATGAGAATGGAGGGAATGGATGATGTCGTGCGTTTAAAGTGCTTCATCCTTTGTATTTTGTAAATGATTCTCTGACGGAACCGGTTGTTCTTTGACGTAGACTCAGCGGACCCCATTATCCCTGTTCTAATTCATTATAGCTTTGGAGGTTTTAAATTAGTGTATTCATAAAGCCCTCGATCTAAATTTGTGGGAAAAGGTAGAAATTACAAGGGGAGGTTTACGGGTCTCACAATTACGGTGTATAGATGATACTGCTATTGGGGGGGGGGGGTGGGGTCAAGCATCTGAAGAGAAATAAAAGTTCTCTCCTCTCCTTTCACTTTGCGTCCGGCTTAAAAGTAAATCATCATAAGAGTACTCTTATTGGGATTCATATACCAGAAGATCAACTACAAAGGGCTGGTAGGTTCTAACGTTGGGGCACCTGATAGCGCCTCCCGTTGGAGGCATGGGTTCTTAAAGAGTCCGTTGAGTAATCTTCCGATTTATTTATACGTCACTTCTTCCCTTGCCAAAAAAGCTGCTTAGGAGATTTTTTTTGGGATGAAGTGAAAGCAGCAGACGTAAAAGGGCTCTGGTCAAGGTCCGCTGGTGTAAGCTCTAAGCGAGATAGGGGGACTGGGTGTTGGCAAAAAGGTACATAAGAATGCGGGTTTCTTTTTCGACGGATCCGAAGATTCTCGAATAACAAGATTAAAAATGATTTATGAATGATGGTAATTAATGAAAATTATAAATAAGAATAAAATTTTATGACTTTTAGAATTTATTTGTTATTTTTTTCAATAAATTTTTTTATTATTCAATTTTCTTGTAATTTAATTGCTTAAAATTAAACATAAATTAATCCTCCAACTATTTATTGAAATTCAAAAATGTATTTAACTAAACTAAGTTATATTAAACAATCTTTTTTCTTTTATTCAACCCAAAGTTTCGTTTAAGATACAATTATCATAATTTTATCTACAACACTCAACTTTTGTACTCAAATATTTGTGTAAGTCAAACAAAGCATCAAACTCTCCTCCCCATCTAATCTCACATGTCTCCCTTACCCCTACACTCCTCCCCATTAGATTTCACACACCACTCAAACTCCCCATGATACCAAACTATGCCTCAGTTGCCATACGACAAACACAATTAATTATTTTAAGGTGACTTTGAGCCCTACATTCTTCTTACTTCCTCATCTCCTCCCTCTCATCTTTGCTTAGTTTTAATCCTTGCATTACGTACTTTAATTATCCACCATTTTCTCCCTAAACTTGCATGATTTCCTCCTTATTTAATGCTTCTCTCCCCACTCACAATAAGCTAGTACGACTCTTTCCTACTTCACTCCTTGTTTCTTGCCAAGTTTTGTTCCTTAAAACTTGCACTTTATTTGCTATAATACCCATTTTATAGACATCCTAATTATAAATAGGTAATCATGCGTAATTAGTTATAATAATTATTACAATATGTTTTGAATTAAATATGTTATTATTATGTGTATTAATATGGCATATTAGATAGAAATTTAATTAGGATAAAATTTGGGTTATTAGTTTTAACCCTACTTGGAACCCTAACTTGTATTTGTTTCATTGAGGAACCATAATTCTACTAACTGGATATTTCTACCGGTTCAGCCATTCTAAATAGCAGCTCTATCCTATTGAGAACCTATCTTCTGTCACCCCTTAGGCCATATACTACTCTTGCATGATCGCTCTTCTCCATACTTGCCTTTGCCTCTCGTGTTCTCCTCATCCTATCTAATCGACTGTTCACACACTACTTGCCTATATAAGCTCCTCTTCATCCCTTAATTTTGAGTTTTAATCCACCATAAAACAAAAACCTTGGTTTTGTTCTTCTTCTCCATCCCCTAGAGCTTCCATTCACAACAATTCCCCTACTTGTTCCTTTGTTGTTTCACTATTATCGCCAAAATATTATGTCAAGCATTGCAACCTCATATGACCTTTCTCTTATTGCATGATTAACTCACGTTGCACCTCCATTGGCATTGTGAGCAAATCACTGTGCTTGCCCTTGTGCTACGTCTAAACCCCATGCAAAACACCTACTTGTTGCGCCTTTGCCTTGCTACGCAAACCACCAATTTTTCTCCTCCATTTTTTGTATCAATCTTGGACGTTCCTCCCCCATTGCAGCATGAGTATGTGACACAACCATGCCCTCGCTGCATGACATATTGATGTAGCTAGCCTTGAGTTGTACCAACCATTCATAAAGACAAACCTTGCTAGCGTGAGCCTTGGTTGTTAAGCCCCCTTGAACAGTGTGAGTTGTGTACATTCTCTCCGTCTTATTGTGTGAGACAGACACAATGCTCCTCCCTTTCTACATGAACTTCTCATGTTGCCTCCCCCTCTGTAGCATGAAAAGCTTATACTATTAAGACATTATGGCATGAGTTTCTTCCACTAGGGCACACTTGTTGTGTTGTTGTCTTGCGTAGTCCCTCTTTTGCCTAGTTATTCTCTAACCTTTGCTTAAGTTGTTTTAGTTAATTTTGGTTATTATTGTGTTGTATTAGATGCTAATACATGTGTTTTTTGGTGTTGATTTTTTAGGTAACCCTTGAGGTATCATAGAAAAGACGATATTTTGTACTTTTGTGTAACTTGAAGTTATGTAAAGCCAATCACCCATGAGATGGTAGAATTTGCGTGCGACCATGATATATTATTTAGATTTAGAATCATGTTAGGATTTAATGTTATGTAAGTGTTATGAAATGCATGATAAGATAATAGCATGCTTTTAAATAGTTAGTATGTATGTTTCAACTTACCATTTACTATAAGTGATATGCTTGTGTAATTTGTTAAATGGTGAACATATACATGTCTAGGGTTTTGCTAGAGTTTTTGACCGTGCCAAGATATTATATTTATGCTATGTTAAGCATTCCATGATTATCATTGCATGTGTAGCTAGGTTGATATAAATAGTATAGAAGTATGTACACATGATTAAGGTTAAAATACAATAATTGTTATTCGCATTTCCTTACTTGCACCATGATGTTAATTGCCATCTTAAATGTTGTATCATGCCATAAATATGCATTCATGTGTTTCATGGAATATATGACAAGTTAAAAATGCATGATAAGGGTTTGCATACGTAAGTTGCTAAATACATGCATAATGGAAATATAATTAATCATTAAATTTTAAAAATTACTTACGTGCTAAAATATTTTAAATTATTATATTTTAAACTTTTTATGAAAAATTATCATAATAATAATGTTTGGTACAACATTGGATAACATTGGTGAAATTAGGGTTTTAAGGCATTTTGATCATTTTTAACCTAATGCACCTAATGTGAATAATTAGATATAGGATATCTATAATATATTGATAGGCGTACCTAGTGTGGTCTTGATCCTTATCGGAACCATTGAGCTTAGAGTTGACTTGAATAATTAGAAATAAAGTAAAAATAGTTAAGTATGGGAATGAGAATTTTTGTGCAATATGTAATATTTGTGATCACCTTATAAAGTATTAATACTTAAAGTGGAGTACCTCGAGTTTGGGAATGGTTACTCTCTAGGGTTAGCTACCCTAGATATAAGGCGTAGCCCTAGATTGGTTTTGGTTTGCTAGTATACCAATGTGCACTAGTAAGGCCTTAGTCTACTCTATAGGTGACTCATGGGTCCTATAGAGGTATTGATACTTAAGGATTAGGTGACTGAGGTTGGAAGATAATATATTACCTACATGTGCTAATATGACCAAACATACCATAGTGTCCTTAGGTTCTAGTATAAAGTTATTGTACTACCATCATGCACTAGTATGACTGGGTGTACCTCAATGTCCCTAGGTTGATTGTATCCCCTAGTGTAATTAAAAATAAAAGTAACTATTGTGTACGCATTTAAATGTATCATTTTGGTTGTGTTTTGGTAGTTGCCTCTGTGTAATACTTGGTTTTGGTAGGTTAGTTTGGTAGATGACTCAGTTTCATACCTTATTATTTGGAATTAATTTGATTAGTTGGTTTTTGTCATGGATTTTGATATGGCTATTGTGTAGTTTAAGATGACGTAAATTGGTTAAGTATGATTGGCTATTGAGGATAAGACTTCGATGTTGTATATATTATCCCATGATTATTTTATATTATTATGGCATGTGTTTTGTGCTTTAAGCATGCTTTTGGATTTTTGTATGATTATGTGTAATATGAGTATGCTACCTCTTGTGAGGTATTGTGATTTATTCAATATGAAGAAGTGATACTAATACTAAATTTGTAGATGACTATGCCAAGGCCATGGAGTGACATGAAGTATATAAGAATAGTAAGGATAAATGGAGCCCCTAGGAAGAGGTTCCATTCTTAGAATATGCTCAATGGTCTATGAGTTAGGATAAATTGGTGTTGTAACTTTGAGTGCTAGTTTTTTGTTGTAATTAGTTTTCCTTCAGATTCTTATTGAAATGCCCCGAAAATGTCTAAATTTATAAATTATATTTAAATGAGGTTTTATTTGAAAACTTATTTAAATAAATTATTTTATTAAAATAAAAGGGTATTTAATTAGGGAAAATCAAAAAGAGATTTATAAGTATTTTAATTAGGAGGAATTTGGGTGTTTTAACTAATTAAGGATTTTATTTGGAAATTAATTAAATAAATTATTTTATTTAAAATAAGAAGGATAAAATAGTTTCAAATTAATATTAATTTTATAAATAATCTAATTGAAGAAAATTAGGGTGTTTTCTAATTAAAATAGAATTTATAGAAAATCTTTCAAAAATCCTAATTTAGCTAAAAAAATGATTTAAATATTATTATTTTTAAACATCCCAAATATTTTAATTAATTTAAATACCCAATATAATTATTTTTTATTTTCCCCCTTTTCCTTTTTCCTTCTTTTTCTTTCTTCTTCTTTTCTTTTTCTTTTTCTTCTTCACCCGAACTAGGCCAGCTCGTAGCCCAGCCCGCGCGGCGTCGCCCTTCTTCCGCCCCTCAACGCGCTCCGTTTCGTCCCTTTTATTCTTGCAATGCGTCGTTTCATTTAAATGCACCCCCTGGCGCCCGACCGGCCCGGTTTTCCGCCTTCCTTTTTCTTTTCTTTCTTTCTTTCCCGGCCGCCCGGTCCACTCCCCCTCCTCCTTCCTTCTTCCTCCCCTCTCCTCCGTCGACGCTGCTGCAACTCCCGTCCCCGAAAATGGCGGCGCTGGCTACGAGGACTCTGACCAGCCGAGTCACCTCTCTTTTTCTCCCTCTCGACCCGCACATGAGCTTGGAATGATCAATTATCGTCAACTCTCACTCGTTCCCTCTCTGTTGCTTCTCGAAGCTTTGGCTCGACCAAAATGATCGACGACCGATTTCTGCCACCGGCCACCCAAACCCTAACATCCAATAATATCCTGCCGACCTAAAAAACCATATTAAACCATCTAAACTCTATAAATAGATTAGTTGTGGACGTTTTCGGAGCTTCTTCTTTCTCGAAACCCTAAGTGACAACCGTCCGCCACCGCCCCTTTAGACACCTCATTCTCCGCTGTTAGCTAACCTCACCGCCTCTTCTCCATCTTAACCTCTTCCCTGCAACACCCTCTAATTAACTAAACCATTTTCGACCTTCAATTCACCTTGTACGAGCCTCCATTATCGTGCAAAGTTGGCTAGTCCTCTCGCCAGAAAATTCCATCCCGAAACATTAAACCACCATCCACCACCGCATCCGCCGCTTTTACCACCTTCTAAACCACCCAATATCTCCTGCTAAGTCTCCTCCACTGAACCATAAGCTTATTTTATTTTTCTCCTTTCCTCTTCCCTCTTTTTCTTCATCTTTACCTCTCTTAGATCCATTTTCCGGCCACCTCCGGGAACCACCGCCGGTTCCACCCATACCCTCCAACTCAAGGTGAAACCCTAGACCTTTTAAACACTTACTTTCGATTTATTGATAATTATTATGCTTTTATCCTAATTTTTATTGTTAATTCGATTCTAATTATTATTATTATAATTATCATTATTATTGTTATCAACTTTAATCTAATGGTTAAATCTTCTTTACAGGTTTGGGAGTATTCTTGAGTTAGAAAAACTATTATTCTCGAATTTTAGTTATTTAATAGAATTAGTACATGTTTACTATTATTATTAATAATATAATTAATAATATTATTATTAGTGTAATTAATTATTTAATAGTGTAATTATTTCAGGAGGCGTAGAAACCTAAATTTTTAATTAAGCCTCGTAGCTTTTGCCTTTTATTACTATTATTAGCATTTTTAACATTATTACTAATATATTATCATTTTTAGCACTATTTCCTTTTATATTATATATATATATATATATATATATTATTACTACTACTAAATTTGTTATTATTATTATTATTACTACTACTAAATTTGATTATTTATTTTATTATTAGTATTATCTTGGAAAAGGGGCCGAAGCATTTATTTCACCTTATTTTTGAATAATGTCCTTTTTATTGTTATTATTATTATTACTATTATTATTCTTATTTTTATTCTCATTGATATTATTTTAGTATCATTATTATTATTAGGGTAAAGTATTTAACCCTATATTATCAACCTTTATAATATTTCTGTTATTTCTATATCTTTAGCAAAGTTAGAATTTTATTAATGTTATTTGTATTAGTATGTTGTTATTTGGTCAAAACCTTAAGGAGGCGTAGGAGCGTGCTCCAAGACCGGTGTCGTTTCAGGTAAGGGGTGCTAAGGCCTTTAGTGTGCTTATATGCATTATGTGCTTTGTATGCTATGTATTCTATGTTTGTCATTATTAATCATTTCGTATGTGGTATGACATGGAGTTGAAATATGTTTTTGTATAGCATGTGTACTATGTGTATGTGATAATATGTGTTGTGACCCTATAAGACATGCATGAGAGGATATCGATGTGGTTTGTGTGGGAGAAAGGATGAAAAAGGATGATGGGGAAAGAAATTGACTAAGGGAAGTGAGTTGACCTAATTTTATGGTTTTATAAGGAATAATCTAATGTATGATTTTATGAGGAAGAATATAATTTATGGCTTTATGCAGAGAATATAATATATGGTTTTATTTAGGAGAATCTAATTTATGATGTTATATGGGAGAATCGAATTTATGGTGTGTTTGGGAGAATCTAATTTATGATGTTAATTGGGAGAATCTAATTTATGATGTTATATGGGAGAATCGAAATTATAGTGTGTTTGGGAGAATCAAATTTATGATGTTAATTGGGAGAATCTAATTTGTGGTTATGGAAGGGGAGATTCTAATCAATTGTATTATGAGGACAAATCTTTGGGTTTTATATGATTTGAATCTTTGGGTTGGTATGGTTTGAATTTAGGGTTTGGTAAGGATGAGTCTTTGGTTTGGTGAGGATTGAATGTAAGGTTGGTATGGATGAATCTTTATGGTTTGAATTTAGGGTTTGGCATGGAAGAATCTTTATGGTTTGAATTTAGGGTTGGTATGGACAAATCTTTGGGTCTTATATGGTTTGAATTTAGGGTTTTGTATGACGGAATCTAGGGCTTACCTGGTGGTATTAATGGATGTATGTTGGTATTAGGGTTTGTATGATGATATTAAGGTTTGTATGGTGGCAATTATAGTTGTATGGTCGTATTAGGATTTACATGGTGACATTGATGATTATATGGTGGTATTAGGGTTTGCATGGTTGAATTTAGGGTTTCACATGGAATTTTAGGGTTTGCATGAAGAAGTTCGAAGGTTTGCATGGGTATGAAATTTATGTGTGGAAAGTTGATTTGGGATGTAAGGAACGTAATGTAAGTGTTGTTTGGGTGTTTAAGTACTTTGGGTGAAAGATAGTACGTAGAGCATTATCTGGGTACGTAGGAGACTGAGCTAAGGTTTGGAATGGCTAATTATGGTTGTGATGGTTAGATAGGATTTGGAGTGATTAATTATGGTTTGTGGTGGTTGATTAGGGTTTGGTGTGGCTGCTTAGGGTTTTTGTTGTATCATGTGTTTTTGGTGATTAAGGTGTAATTATGAGAATGGGATCGATGATTTGTAATGTGTGGAGTGTTAAAACGATTTGGGTGATGAGAGGTGGAGTAAGACGGGATGTTAAGGCCTAAAATAGGGTTTCGGGATAAAACCCTAGAGTGAGATATGGAGTAGAATTGGAGGATAAGTGTAAAGGGAGCGATTAATGCATGTCTAGGGTTTGGTGGTAGCACATTTGTAATTGGTGAATAAAGTATGATGATGAATATGGAATTTATGATTTATGATTCGTGCATGTCTATGGTGAAAGCTTCTGAATAAGATACTTAAAACATTAATTATCTAAAGTGGAAGATCGTTGAGACGGGACCAACCGATCCACCGGTTCGGAATAGTGGTTAGGGTTTTTACCCTATGTGCGACCGATCCACCAGTTATAATAGTGGTTAGGACATGATGTCCTATGTGTGACCGATCCACTGGTTATAATAGTGGGGGTTCCCGAGCTCAATAGTCACAAACCAGAATGCTTAAAAGATACTAATTACTTACAGTGGAACACCATGTGAGCCGGAGCCAACTGATCCACCGGTTAGGAATAGTGGTTAGGAAGCGTAGTCCTATGTGTCTCCGATCCACCGGCTATAATAGTGGTTAGGGTATGATACCCTATGTGCCTCAGATCCACCGGCTATAATAGTGGGGGCTTCTGTACTCGCATGGATTTGATAAAAAGTATGGTGTGAATCGACTACTGATCAGAGATTAATTAAGTAATTGAATTAGATTATATTCAGGCCTTTGTACTTTTACCTGAATTATTCATATGCCTTTATGTTGTTATGTTGGATTATGCCCTTTTATTATTCTGTATGGATTATGTGCTTATGTGTTGGCCTTAGTGCTCGGTTACCTTACTCAGTATGTAGCGTACTGATCACCCTTTTTATGGGTGCTGCTCATTCCCATGAGTAGTATGCCCTTCTGATTGTGCGGGTGGGCGAGACATCAAACGGGGCTGTGTGTTGAGCATGTTTGGCTCAAGTTCGAGAGAGTTGTGGCCATATTTCAATATTTATGTGATTCTATTTCCTTTTATTAATCTTTTATCGGTTGTAAGTTAATTCTCTTTTGGAAATAAATTATAATTCTTGATGCGTACTTTGATTTCTATCTTATTATTGATTTATGATTCTTTACGCGCACTCTGATTTTAATATATGATCTTTCGAGTTCTTTTATGAACTGTTAGTTTGAGTTTAATGTAAATATTTTCTTTAGCCTTAGCACTTGGTACTGGAACGGTCGAAGAGAACCGGTCTGGTACTAAGTGTGGTGGTAACAATCTCAGAATTCACAGGTTTTAAGTATTTCTATTGTAATTACTTCCGCTAAAAAAAAGTAGTGAATTTTGGGGTGTTACACTTATGCTCCCTTGTTGTATTTCGATTATAATTTTTATATGAAGAATATTTATCTGTAACTTTTACCTATGTTATTATCTATTATCTCTGCTACTTTTTTTTGGATCTAACTTGTTTTAAGTCTTAGCACTTGGCGTAATAAAGGTAAGGGAATTAAAATTATAGTAGGTGTGATGGTAAAATCCATTATTTTGATATTAATGCTTCCGTAAAATAACATATTTAAGTAGTTAAGTAGGGGTGTTAAATTTACCATCTTTCTCCCTCAAATTTTCTTTACCTTTAAGCTCTATTTGGAAGCCCCAAGCTCCTCTTTTTCTTGATTTAAGTAGCAATGTTGCTACAAATCTATTGCTCCCTTTATTTTTTTTCTTCCCTTTTCTTTGTACTTTGCTTGGCTAATTCTCCTTAGATTAGATACCAAACACTTGATATAAGTATAGGAAGTTAAGGTTCATAAGAAGTGATGCTCATTCTTAAGTTTCTTTCCTTAAACTTTTCATTCTTTTAATTTAAGGTTTAATCCTTATTTCTCTTCTTTCTTTCATTTTTCCATATTTTTTGGTTATCATTCTAAACTTTTATTTTGTATTTTATATAATGTTATTATTTTTTCTTATGTGATAACTTTTGTTTTTTTGAAAGAAATTCAAGGAAGACTTGAATCTTGCCTTGGAGTAGGTCTTTCATTTTCTTTTTCTTAAGCTTGAATCTAGGTAAAACCAACTTAACCATTTAGATGGTAGAATATAATATGTGAACATTTTATGATTTCTAAGCTCATATATAAAAAAAATAAAAGCATGCTTATGATGAGTATGTAAAATATGGTATGCTAGATATGCACAGTTAGGGTTTTATGTGCTAGATATGCTTATTATGCAAATAAGGGTAAAATGGTACTTTTGCTATGTTTGGAAATTTTCCAGAATTATTACTTTATGTTAAATTATTCATTTTTGATATTATTTATCCCTAATAAATAATTTCATTAAATCATATAATCATTTGGTGGTAAAGTAATAATAATTGGAATAATTCATATATAAGGGCATTTTGGTCATAAGTGGCTAAAATGTGTCTAAGCAGTAACACCTTAATTTTTCATTACCAATTTTTTTCTTAACACATTACATAAGCTAAAAACACACCTAGGAAAAATGGAGTGTTATGTCGTATCTGACATAGGTTAGACATCCACTGCCTACCTCGCTTTAGATGTAAGTTTAAAACCAACTGAACGTTTAAAACAACAGAGTGCGCAAATACAAGATTACATATATGAATTGGAAGATTGTTTATATCAAAGAACCTTAATAATTCTCTACCAAATCATTACAAAATACATGTAGATAATAGTATGGGTTACATTAAAATGGGTTAGGGTATGACACCAAATTTAAATCCACAATTCATTATGGACCCCACAAGATTTTCGGATGTCCACACTCTCAAGCCCCAACCCAACTGAGGTAGGCCCTCTACTAGCACATTAGTATACTAAGTAATGAGTAAGTTAAGTTGCTCCTTCAATGTAAACACAAGTATACCAATTCCACCATAAATGGATATAAAATGCAGCATGTGTCACGATAAAGCCATATATAAGGGTAAGAGTACATCAGGACATGCTATCATGCATAACTCAAACGTTACTGAATATATCATGCTTGGTTCACATTATCATCAAATAGGTGCTCACATATGTAATAGCAGATACAATCAAAGCAAACTCGGGATTATTTTCAATTACTCAATCCTTTATATTATACCATTTACATATTCACATATGGAATAGGTCAATAATCCAGTCAATATTCTATTCGATAACCAATTGGTCATTTAAGTCATTGGCCAAGTGTACAAACCAACTTTTATCCACTTTTGGTCGTTCGTACCATTACTTCCCTTATTATCAAATTATTAACCATTCACTTGGTCATCATTCATATTTTATCAACCAATTACTTAACATCCATATTTTATTATTATCGAGCGATGGACTATGCACCATATCCTATGATCTCACTTAAAATGGAATCCTATCCTAATAAGGGACATAAAGTCTAGGTTGAAGCCAAACAATATGAACATAAGTCCGGGATGAAGGAAACCACTTAGGTAACCATACCCTTTAGTATCAATACCCCCTAGTACATAATTGGTGTATAGAGTAGGTAAGGCACAATGACCTCTTCGGATTCTGCCTGAAGGTAGCAGAATGCCCTAAGACAAACTAACCATTGTTAGGTAATATAGGATTGAGTAACTCAGAATGCCCTAAGCATATTATTCATAAAGACAAGCAACACACAAGGCCCATACAAAAGCGAGCAAGGCAATTTCCATGTTTATCCCATATCAATCCTTTTCTTTCTGATTTCCCAACAATGTGGGTTTCCATTTATCATTGTACCATATTATTCATATCCATCTTATCATTTTTTTCAAGCCCATATTGAGTTTCATTACTCTTTGATCATTACCATCACTTATCATAAGTGGAATATCCATCTAACCTTCACATTTTTCATAGGGTATATCATAAATTTATGATCCATTCATTAGGCCATAAATCTATGATAAATTAAGTATTTTATCTCATTGATAATCATAAGATAGTAATAAATATAGCCTCAAAGCATAACTAAATCGAAAGGAAATGAACCATACAAACCAATTGAATCAATGGATCGACCCAACTATAACATCCCAAAATTCACTAAATTTTTTTATTTATAACGGAAGCACTTAAATTAAAACCTATGAATTTTGGGGATGTAACCGCCACACTTATTACTAAACTGGTTCACTCCGACCGTTACAGTACCAAGTGCTAAGGCTAAAAGGAATTTCAAAATCAATATACATCAAAACTAAACAAGGCTTCAATTAAGCATCAAATGATTATAAAATAGAATTCAGAGTGCAAAATCAGAGACATAATTCAGTGTACACGGTCAAAGTATCTCAAGTGAAAATAAGTTTACAGATGATAAAAGTTATGTCTTAGGAAACTAAAACAAAGATAGAAACTCATAAATGGAAAGTCTGGCCATGCCACTCCCGATCTTTGAGTCAAGCACATGCTTAACATTCAGCCCCGCCTAATGCCTCATGAACATCGAAGACATCGAAATATGCATTTTCCACCCGCACAAAGTTAGAAGGGCCTTTTGCTCGTGGGAATGAGCATCACCCATAAAAGGGGTGGTCAGTATGCTACGTATTGAGTAAGGTAACCATGTACTAAGGCCGACACACAAAAGCACATAATCCCAGCAGAATAATAAAACAACATACGATTACTTCAGATGAATAAAAAAATAAAGGCCATTTATAGTCCGGATTAATCAATTAATTAATCTCTTATCAATACTCATTTCACACTATGCTCTTTATCAAATCTATGTGAGTACGAGAACTCTACTATTATAGCCAGTGGACTAGAAATATACAGGGCATAAAACTCCCGACCACTATTATTACCGGTGGACCGGAAACATACAGGACATAAAGCTCCTGATCACTATTATTGTTGGTGTACCAATCAGGCCCCGACTCTCATGATGTTTCACTGTAAGTACTTAGTGTCCTTCCTATGTCTTAGCACAATTATATTTGTTTTGTTGAGCATGGAATCCCCCACTATTATAGTTAGTGGATCGATCACTTATAGGATATCATACCCTAACCACTATTATATGCTGGTAGACTGGTGTGGGCTCGGCTCAACACTCTTCCACTTTACATAATTAATATCTTAAGTGTCTTATTCAGAAGTTTGACCCTAGACATGCATGACTAACTCCCTCTATGATTATCCTTCAAAAGGTTCTATCCTACATCATGAGACTCATACACATCCTAACTTGACCCAACATCCTTTCTTCCTTACCCTAACTCACACTAGAGCCCATCTCCTATATATGTGGGTCAAGGCCCACTACTTTTCACCTCCAGTCCACTCATTGCCTCACTCTAGGGTTTTTCCCAGAAATCCTAATTTAGGCCTATCTAGCCCATCCTACTCTACCTCACACAACCTAAATCATTTTAACACTCCACACATCACAACCTTTAGATTCAACCCTCATCATTACGCCTTACACCTCAAGCACACGTGTGGTCACAAATCCCTAGGTAGTCACATCAAACCCTAACTAGCCACACCAAATGTAACACCCCCAATATTCACTACTGAAAAATTTTGTTTTATAAAAAAAAGTTAGCGAAAGCGAAATAAAAAAATTGTGAATTCTGAGGATATTACTGCTACACTTAGTACCATACTAGTTTACTCATACCGTTCCAATACCAAGTGGTAAGGCTAAAGAATAAAAAATATATTACTAGAAATTCAAACCATATTTAAATCAGAGTAGCGCAAATAAACATTTTGTAAGAATAAAATCCACCAATGGTGGTTATAAGAATGAAGATTAAATTTAAATCAAGATTTAGAAAGGGAAGTAGTAAAACCCTATCAAATTCTGGACAATCCTTACGCTCTTTCCCGTTACCCACTTGAATAGCACCTAAAAAAGACCTATAAGGGACATACCTATTGAATAGGCAGGGGCCCACGAATGGAACCCTTCAGTACTATAGTACTGAGTAACCCTTTAAAAACACACTTAAAAGCAGGCCTGTAATGCAACACATGAAAAAAATCTATATACTTAACAAGAAATACATGTACCACAATCACATACTTAACAAGTCCATCAATTATGAATAAGTCATAATGTACAATTAATGCATATGGGCTTAAGCCATTAGTCCATCATTATTCAATCATCTCTTAGATTTTATATCCATGTGAGTGCGAAAACCCCACTATTATAGCTGGTGGATTGGTCATGCAGGGTAAAATGCTCCTGGCCACTATTATTCGTCGGTGGACCGGTCATGCAGAGTAAAACACTCCTAGCCACTATTATTTGCCGGTGGACCGGTCTGGCCCCGACCCACATGGCGTTTCACTATAAGTGATTAGTATCTTTTCATAATTTATTCACATCTATAATTGGTTTTATTGAGCTCGGGACCCCCACTATTATAGCCGGTGGATCGGAATATATATCAACCTCATCCAGGGCAACACGCTTCTGGGCCACTATTATATCCGGTGGATTGGTATTCATAATCATCTGCTAGGGCATCTCGCTCCTGGGCCTTTATTATAACTGGTGGATTGGTACTTAATATCTCAATTCAACTGGGCCCAACTCATTAATCTTTCACTTTCATGATTAATGTTTTCCCTTTTTTAATCAGCATAACAATTCCATTTATTTGCCTCGGACAGGAGATTAAGAACCCGGGACACAAAGGTACACTGGTCGTACTGGTATATATAAGCTACTCAGTACCCTTCAACCATCAACCCAGGGACACAAAGGTACCCTGATCGTACTGGTGCATAAAGCTACTCAGTACCCTACCAACAAGGACACCTAATCCATAAGTATGTGTACCCTCTAAATAGGTCCGTAGAGCTAGATAGAGTAAGATATAGGGCTTAGCTGGGCACAAAGGCACACCAGCAAATACCAGAATAATCGTGGGCTAAACCACATCTTTAGGGTAGCGACCCCTAAAGAGCTACCATTTCCGATCTCGAGGTCTTTCACTTTAAGTATTAGTCTCTTAATTAAGGTGATCACGAAAAGTACAACAATTAGATGATTATTTACTTTCGACCATTCTGATATCATTAGGCATTTCTTATTTATACGGTTATCTAAGATAACACAGAGGAATTATTAAGGCCATCATAATCTCATCCAATTCAGATTCAGGATTTGTTCTTTTGATACTTACTAATCGTCAAATACTTTTACCTTACTTTTTAGCATTACTTGAGTGTTATTATGAACCTCCAGTGTCCCATCAACATGTTAAATATGAATTACTCATTTACCCCTTACTTGTATAGTTATTAAGCCATCCCTTCCTTACTTGCCAATTTACCATATCACCCTTCAGGTTACATAATTACCAAATTACCCCTTACTCGATTTAGGTTACCAAGTTATCTCCTACACTTTTTTTAGATCTCCATTCACCCTTAATAATTATTATACTTATCATATTTTCCATTTGGTTAGATTACCGAATTTCCCTTCTCCTTTGTTATAATTACTAAATTACCCTTAAGTTGGATAAATTACCAAATTACCCTTCTTCATTATCATGATCACCAATTTGCTCCTTTAGTTGGTTAAATAAGTAAAATTTTACCCTTTGGTAGGTTAAATTACCAAATTACCCTTCTCCATTATCATAATTACCATTTTACCCTTCTCCATAATTATAATTACCAATTTACCCTTCTCCATTATTATAAATACCAATTTATCCTTTTCCATTATTATAAATACAATTTACCCTTCTCCATAATTATAATTACCATATTACCCTTCTCCATTATTAAAATTACCATAATACCCTTTTGTTGGTTAATTTACCAAATTACCCTTCATTGTTATCATAATTACCTAATTGCCCTTCTATAATCATTTTAATTACTAAATCATCCTTCGCCGTTATCAAAATTACCAAGTTACCCCTTACTCTCAAACTTACCATAATATCCTTTTATTTACAAAATTATCATTCTACCCCTTACTTCCCCTTTACTTCTAAAGTTACCATAATGTCCTTTTATTTATAAAATTACCACAATACCCTTTTACTTATAAAAATTACCATAATACCCCATTTTCTTGCAAATTACTATTTTAACCTTTTACATCCAAAGTTACCATTTTGGTCTTTTCTTACAAAATTTCCATTTTGCCCTTCTCTTCCAAAATTACCATTTTACCCCTTTACTTCCAAAATTACCACTTTACCCTTTACTCCCAAAATTACCATAATACCCACTTATAAAATTACCATTTTCCTCTTTACTTCCAAAATTATCATAATATCATTTTACTTACAATTTACCATTTTCCCTTCTCCTCTAAAATTACCATAATGCCCTTTTCTTACAAATATACCATCTTACCCTTTTATTATACCACTTTTGTTAAGTTATCATCACTACATGAATATTAATATTAATACTTCACTCTCCTCACCCAAATTTCGCTAACTATTATATTTCACATCATACTCCTCATCATCCACACATATTAGGCCACATTCTTGCACAAGATATATTACTAAAATACCCCTAGGGCTCACAATAATATTATTCATGCATAAATAGTCACAATAACATAATATAGCATAGCCAAGTACTCAACATTTTCATTAATACTCAAACTCTTCCCTTAAACAATATTTCCACACACGGCATATAAACTAGTATAATTTCCTTTTTATTTATCAATATAAGCATATATTATTATATTATATTATATTATATTATATTAAACAACATATATCAAGCACAATAACATATTAGAAGCCCTAATGTTCTAATATGCGTTTATCCGTGCATTTAAGTAGGGTTTAACGATTACCTTAGATTCTGTAAAAATCGAACCTTACCGGTATCCCCGTTAAATATTCAAGCTTTAATTAGCAAAATCAGCACCTAAAAATAATACCAATATTTATCACATTAGAACTAAGGAAACCAAAAGTATAAGACTTTATAAAACTTAATTAATAAAATGCTTAACTTAAATATTATTTTACCTTAAAATTATTAACCAAAATAAACCAAGAATGCAGCAACTCATATTGCTCATGTAGCATAAGCTGCATGCAAAAATAAAAAGAGAATGCTAGAAGGGGGTTGAAAGAAAGGAATGATGGCTATTTTCGGGTTGAGGTTTCTAGGCTAGTAAAGAAGGTAGATAGGGGAGGATTTTAGGCAAGGGAAGGGTGTAGGAGTGAAGAGGGGGTGTAGGTGGCCATCGGGGATGGGTTGTTGGTGGCCAAGGGTGGCGGTGGTGACGGCGGCGAGGCGGCGAAGTGGGCTATAGGAATGGATGGGGCTGAGAAGGAAGGAAAAGAGAGGAGGAAAATGAAGGGGTGCGGGGGCTGGTTTCTGCAAAAGGATGTGTGGGGGTGGTAGAGGAGGTTGCAGGGAGTGGATTGGTGGTTTGGGTGGCGGCAGAGGTGGCTGAGCGACGGCAAATGGAGGGGTTGCAGGGGTGTTGCCGAGAAGGCAGAAAAGGGGAGAAAAAGAAGAGGGGGGAAAGAAGGGGGCTGCAGGGTGGCTCGGGGGTGTATCGTGGTGGTGCAAGACTAAAGTAGAGGGAGGCAAGGAGTGGTGTAGGGGGTTGGTGCAGCGGTTGAAGTGGCGGAGGGAGGCGGCGTAGTCAAAACAGTGATGGAAATGGAAGGAGAAGAAAATGAGAGGAAGGACGTTGAGGAAGGTGAGGGGCTAGAAAAATGGGGTAGGGAGAGGGCTCATGAGGAGAAAAAAAAAGGAGAGGAAGGGGAGGGCAGTGGATAGCTGATTCGGTGGCAGCGTTTAGGGTGGTAGGGAGGTAGTAGGGTGTTAGGGAGAGGGAAGGGAAGAAGGGTAAAGGGAAGCCATGCGGGTGGGAGAGTGCATGGTTGGTTTGCCCCAAAATGGTGAAAAAAGGGACAGGGGAGGAGAGAGGGGGGTTGCAGTGGTGGCAGAATGGTGGTGGCCGGCGTGCTCAAGGCGGTAGATCTGGTCGACGAAGACAGGTCGGGTTCGCGGGGTGGATGACATTGAAGGAAGAAGAAGAATGAAAGAAGAGGGGTAGGTGCAGTAGGCTGGGCGTATGGGAAAAAAAGGAGTTGGGCCGGTCTGGTCTACGGGGAGAAAGGAAAGAAAGAAAAGAGGGGGAGCTGGGCTGGGTCGACGTGTGCATAAAAGAGGAGGGGAGAGGGGGAGATGGGCCGGCGGCCCAATCGCGTAGAAGAGGAGGGTAGGCCTAGTGTGGGCCGCCCAAAGGGAGAAAGAACAGGAAAAAGAAAGAAAGAAGAAAAAGGAGAAAAGGGAAAAAGAAGAGGAAAAGGGAAAAAAGAAAAAGGAAAAATAGGAAGAATAAAATAATAAAATGTAATATTTTTGATAAATTGTTTAATTTAATAATTTAATTCAATATAATTTAATATATTGGTTTAAAAAGGATAATTTTAGTAAAATTATTAGTTTAGAAAATTATTTAAATAAAAATAGTATGATAAAATAACAAAATATTTATTTTTAATTTATTAAATATTCCTATCTAAATTTATATACTCAAAAATCCATAAAATAATTAAACTAAATAATTTTAAAAGCTAATTTATTTCAAATAAAAGCTATTTATTAAATTATAGGTATTCTAAAATTTTGGGGAATTACACGAAGCCCTAACTTCCTCATTTCCACATATCACCCTTCCATTTCTCACCTCCCACTTCTTATTTTTCCATACTAATCATGCTCATCCCTCACATGAAAATTTCCACCCTCATCTCATACTCCATTCACCCTCTTCTAATTCTCTTTTTACCACCTTCTTAGGTTAGGTTTTTCTCCCAAACCCTGGCTCAGTCTCTTATGTACCCTTATACTATCTCACGTATTGTTTTTCACCCAAAGCCTCCTCACACCCCAAGTCAACTTTTCATACGTAATTTTTATTCCCATGTAGACTCTAACCTTCCTATACAAACCTTCGAACTTTCTCATGCAAAACTCTAAAATCCCATGTAAACCCTAGATTCTTCCATGCACTCCCTAGATTCTTCCATACAAAACCCTAGATTCTTCCACTCTTTTATTTTATTTAAAATCCCCACTTTATTCATCCACTCATGAACCATTAAAATATTTAGGTCAACTCACATCCCTTCGTCAACTTATTTTCCTTTGGTCAACTTACTTCCCCATTTTCCTTTTTCATCCTTTCCACCCCACTAAACCACATTATACATGGTAATGTGTGTTGGATGTGATAGAAGGACATGTTAAGGTTAAGTGTTCCATGATCCTTCGATATAAGCTACCTGACTCTAAGATCATATTATGATTATGATATGATAAACCTTATGGAATATGTATAAATGGAAACGAATTCCGAAATGGAAATGGATGATATAAGGATGGCCTTAGTGGTTTTTTTAAGTTAACATAGATAACCGTATGAATAATGATTACTTAATAATAATAGAAACAAATTGAAATGATCAATATGTAGTTGTTGTATTTCTTGTGGTCACCTTAATTAAGACACTAATAATTAAAGTAAAAGACCTCGAGATCGGGAATGGTGGCTCTTTAGGGGTCGCTACCCTAAAGACGCAGTTTAGCCCATGATTATTCTGCTATTTGCAGGTGTGCCTTAGTTCTCCAACTAGACTCTACATCTTACTTTATTCAGCTCTACGGATCTATTTAAGAGGTATGCATACTTATGGATTAGGTGTTCTTGTTGGTAGGGTATTGTGTTTCCTCGTGCACCAGTGCGACCAGGGTGCATCCCTGGGTTAATGGTTGAAAGGTACTATGCTGCTTGTATGCACCAGTATGACCGGTGTATCTTTGCATATCCAGGTTCTTAATCTCCCCTTCAGTTAAATAAATAGATTTGTTGTGCTAATTAAATGGAAAGCACCAATCATGTAAAGTGAAAGATTATTGAGCCAGATCAAGATGGATTATATGATGTTTACTAGTCCACCAGTTATGATAATAGCTAGGAGAGCTTTGCCCTAGAAGATGTATATGTGTACTCATCTACCGGATATAATAGTGGCAAGGTGTGTGTTGTCCTGGAGTGTATTTTGGTCCACTAGCTATAATAGTGGGTGATCCCGAGCTTAATAAACCAAATCTTGGATGTTAATCAATTATGAAAAAATACTAATCACTTATAATGGAACACCATATGAGATGGGGCTAGACCAAGCCACCAATGATAATAGTGGCTAGGAGCTTTCTGTCTTATATATCGATCCACTGTGAATAATAGTGGTCAGGTGCGTTCTGCCCTAAAGTATATTTTTGGTCCTCCAACTATAATAGTGGGGTTCCTTCACTCACATGGATATAATTTGAGAGATGATGTTGAATGATGTTTCATTAATGACTTAAGACCAAAAACATTGCTTTCATCCTAATGATGTATCATTATGATATAAGTATGACCTTGGTACTTATCACTCTTGGTAAGTGCTGGAGGTATTAAGTAAATGGACTTTGTATTGTACGATTCTCATGGGCTGATGTGTGTAATCACTCTTACATGGCTATGATCATTTATGTGCTTGCATATGATATTGTGTTTACTTCTATTTAAATATGATGTATTACATGCGGGTCCTGACTTTTAGTTTGGTATAAAGGGGTTACTCAGTACCATAGTATTGAAGGGTTTGGTTTGTGGGCCCTTGCCTATTTCATGGGTAGTGTCCCTTACAGGTTTGTTACAGGTGCTTTTCAATCTGGTATCAAGTACGAGTATAAGGATTATCTAAAAAATTTTAGGGTTTCTCTCTCTCCACCTTTTTCTTCCTTATTTAAAATTATTGTACTCTTGTAATAAATCTAATGCGATACTCTAATTTAAATAAAGGTGGCATTTGAGTAAATTGTATTTTTTTCTTTCTTAAGACTCTTATGGTCAGTGTAAAACTTATATTGAACTCCATAGAGATAATTCCTCTAAATATTAAGAGTGAACACTACCCAACAAGCTATAAGTCATGCGTTAGGTAGTTTTGTTCATGCGGGTTTAGTTGTCATGAGGTATAAGGCACCACCCTTCCATATTACATTAGCACACATCGTAGACCATGCTTGGAAGCATCACTGTACACCTCAAAACCATCAAACCCACTTGGCAATGTGAACACTAGGACTGAAAACAAATGCCTCTTCAAATCCTTGAAGGCTTCACCACACTTCTCATTCTACTAGAAATGTGTAGCCTTCGTCAATAGTTGAGTTAACTGTAATCCCCCAAAATTTTAAAAGTTTATAATCTAATAAATCACTTTTATTTGGGATAACTTAGCTTTAAAATTATTTAATTTAATTATTTTGAGGATTTTACCTTTTAAATTTATTTAATTTAATTATTTTGTGGATTTTTGAGTATATATAATTAGATGTGATTATTTAATAAATTAAAATAAATAATTTTTTATTTTATCATACTTATTTTATTTAAACAATGCTTCAAACCAATATTTTCTAAAATTTACCTTTTAAATCAATATATTAAAATATATCAAGTTAAATTATTAAAATTTGTTTATCTACCAAAAATACTACAACCTATTCCCCATAAGTTATTTTATCTTTTTTCCCCCTATTTTCCTATTTTCCCCTTTTCCCTTTTCTATTTTTTCTCTCCCTCCTTCTCCCTTCTTCCTTCTTTCACCCATTTTCCCCCGACTGGGCCAGCCCGTCGGCCTAGATCACTTTCCCCTTCACCATCTCGTGCGGCCCAAGCCGCCCCAACCCTCCTTCTTCGCCCGAACTGCTAGCCGAACCACCTCTCTCTCCTTTTCTTTTCTCCCCCTGGACCGCCGATCCAACCTGTCGCTCATCTCCTTCCCCCAATCCCGGCTGCAATGGCTGAAACTTGCAATGTCTGCCGTCAACAGCCACCAACGTCGTCCCACCTCCCTTCTCTTCCCCTCCCCATCGTTTTCTTCCCTATTTCGTCCCCGACCAACCCAATCTCTCCCGTCCTTGCCTGCCCCTCTCCTTTCCTTTTTCTCCCGACCCGACCTAACCTACCATGGCAGGACTGCACCACCTACCACCGCCGGCCGGTGGTCCTGCCACACCTGCCCCTCATGTCTTCTTCCTCCTTTGTCGTTTTCCCCTTCAATGAACCTATAAATACACCCTAAGGGAAGCCATAACCGAGCTCCCTTTTTCGCAAGCCCGGAATTCCAGCTTTCCGCCGCTGCCCTATCAACTCCTTAGTCTGCCACCGTCGGCGGCCGCCGCCACAAACTCCGCCCACCAAAACCTTTCCCGCACCTCCATCTACAAAATTGAACCATTATCATCCCCTATCTTTCCTTGCACGTGCCGCCCTGGCCGTGCAAAGTTGCCAACTCGATCAACCCACTCTAGCCTCTCGCCACCTTCCGCCGCTAATGCCGCCGCAACTAGCACCTCCTCCACCCTCCAAAACACGCAGGGAACCTTCCTCTACCTTCCCATGCCCTTATCTCCCCTTGACTCCCTCTCCTTTTACTTCCTCCATCTTCCACCACCTTCCACCACCTTCGGCCGCTGCAAAAACTGTCGTGCACCGCCACTCCCAGCTGCACCACCACCTTCATTCCACTCCTCTCCACCTGCTACACCTTCCTCCACCTCAAACACCCCTCCACTTCCTCTCCTTTAGCCTACATAACCATCTTCCACCTCTCTTCCTCCTCCACCGCCGCCACCGTCACCGCTAAGTGCCACCGCCGGTTCAGCCACCGACCTTAAGTGGTGCTCCAACTTCCCTAGTGCCTGAACTATTTTCTATAAGTGTTAATAATTTTATTTAATATTAATAGTATTATCCTTAATATTACTATTATTATTATTAGTGTTGTATTATCATTGTTATTATTATTATTATTACCATTATTAATATTATTATTATGTATCACTCTTATTACCTAACCTAATTTCAGAAATACTTATAAGTATGGTATATTATTTAAAAGGCTACAACTTTAGCATTAAAATGGTTATCCTTATCCTTATTATTATTATTATTATTATTATTATTATTATTATTATTATTATTATTATTATTATTATTTCTATTACTACTACTAATACTATTATCATTATTATTATTATTAACAACTTTAGTATTAATATAGTTATCTCTATTATTATTATTATTATTATTATTATTATTATTATTATTATTATTATTATTATTATTATTATTATTACTTAACCTAAATTTATGATTTTCCTAACCAATAATAATATTATCATTAATAATGGGCTACAATTTTAGTGTAATTATGATTAGGACTTTTCCTTGTTTACTATTATTATTACTAACCTCACTATTATTCCTACTATTATTACTAATGCTAGCTAAGGCCTATTATCATTACCTTTTCTATTATGGTAAACATTTGAACCCTTATATTACTATCATCATCATCATCATCATCATCATTATTACTACTACTACTACTACTACTACTACTACTTAACCCAACTTTATTTCTATTATTATTGTTATTATTACTATTATTATTACCATTATCATTATCGTTATTTCCTTACTAGTATTGTTAATACTAACTTTGTCCATTATCACTTTTATTTGTTAATATAAATATTTGGACCCTTATATTATTATTATTATTATTATTATCATTTTTAGTTACTATTATCATTATTATTATTATTATTATTATTATTATTATTATTATTATTATTATACTTAACATTTTTATCATCATCATCATCATCATTATTACTACTACTACTACTACTACTACTACTTTTATTATTATTAATGTTATTTAAACCAAAGTTAGCATATTATCATTTTATCGTTAAAGAAGAAGAATACTTAAGCCTTAGTATTTTACTATTTAATATTAGAATATCGTTAATATTACTCCTAATGCTTTTATCACTAACATTATTACTATGGTATCATTATTAGTTATTATTATTATTGTTATTATTTTGTTACTATTATTGTGACAAAAGTATTTGAACCCTTATATTATTATTATTATTATTATTCAAAATATAACTATTATCATTATTATTTTTAGGAATATTAGTACTTTGTTGGTATTGCAATTATTATATTATTATTTTAACCCTAACACTATAGTTAGCCTTAGCCTTCAAAATGTTAGGGTTTCTATCACTATAAGCATTAGCGTTGTTATTATTATTTATTATCACTATTTTGCTATAATTAGTATCAGTACTATTATTAGAAGAATAAAGCTATTAGGTTTAATAATATAAGTATAACAATAAATATTAAAATAAACATATTTTGACTAATAATATCTAGTAAGCTGTTTTTAAGATAAAAACCCTAGTTTTCACGTGTAATGCCCCTTTAGTAATAATAACCCTAATCTTAGACTAAAATAAGGAGTAATGGTACTTTTGGTAGGAGGGAAACTAATCCTTAGTATTTTCCCTTTTATAGGTGAATCGAGCCAAAACCCTAAGGAGTCGTAGGAGCGTGCTCCAAGCCCGGCGTTGCTTTAGGTAAGGATGTAGCTAAGGCCCATGTGTGTTATTTGACTTGTATGCCTTGGATGCTATATATATCATGTTATGTTGTGTATCGCATGACTGTCCTTAACTTGGCTTATGTGTAGCGCAACTTGGAGTTGAGGTATGTTGGTATGTGTTTTCTTATGACATGAGTATGATATGTATATATGGTGATTATAGTGTGATATGATATGGCCCTCTAGGACATGCATGGAATCCCCCACTATTATAGCCGATGGACTGAAAATACACAGGTACAAAGCCTAACCACTATTATTACCAGTGGACTGGTCACATATAGGACATCATGTCCTAACTACTATTATTCGCCGGTGGATCGGTCTGGGCCTGGCTCAACAATCTTCCACTTTAAATAATTAATGTATTATAGTGTCTTATTTAGAAAAATTACCCTAGAAATGCATGAATCACTCCCTTTACACTTAGCCTCCAACTGACCTGTATCATAATATAAGAACCCTGCACCTCCTAACTTGCCCTACAACCTTTCCTCTATACTCAAACTCACACTAGAACTCCAACATCGACATATGTGGGTCAAAGCCCACTACTACACACCTCTAAGTCCACTTATTTCCTTACTCTAGGGTTTTTCTCTAGAAACCCTAATTTAGGCCTCAGTGACCCATCTTAATCCACCTCACACAACCCAAATTATTTTAACACTCCACACACCACAACTCATAAATTCCATCCTCATAATTACATTTTAATCACCAAATACACATGATACCACAAAAACCCTAAGCAGCCACACCAAACCCTAATTGTCCACACAAACCCTAGCTCGGTCTCCTACATACCCTTATATTGCTCCACGTACTATTTTTCATTGAAAGCTTTCAAACACTCAAACAACACTTACATTACCTTCCTCACACCCCAAGTCCACTTTCCAAACATAAATTTCACTCCCATACAGACTTTATACATCCCATGCAACCCTTCAAACTTTTTCATGCAAATCCTAAAACTCCCACGTGAAACCCTAGATTCCTCCATGCAAAATCCTTGATTCAATCCATACAAAACCCTAGATTAGATTCCCCATACAACACCATAAAATCTGCCATGCAAAACCCTAAGTCCATCCATATCAAACCCTAGTTTAGATTCTCCCATGCAACACCATAAAATCTGCCATGCAAAACCCTAAATCCATCCATACAAACCCTAGTTTTGATTCTCCCATATAAAACCATAAATTAGATTCTACCATACAAAACCATAGATTAGATTCTCCCATATAAATTCATAGATTAGATTCTCCCATACAAGATCATTGATTAGATTCTCCCATATAAAACCATAATTTAGATTCTCCCATACAAGACAATATATTAGATTCTCTCATATAAAATCATAAATTAGATTCTCCCATACAAAACCATAAATTAGATCCTCCCACACAAAACCTTAAAATTCCCCATTTTATTCTTCTACTCATGGATCATTAAAATACTTAGATCAACTCACATCCCTTGTTCAACTTATTTCCCCATTCTCCTTTTTCATCCTTTCCCCCACACAAACCATATTAACATCCTCACATGCATGTCTTATAGGGCCAAAAACCAATCATCACATACCACAAAATTTTATCACATATACATAATACACATGCCATTTAACAACACATGAACATAATTCAACTCCACGCCATACTACACATGAAATAATTGCAATAATAAGCATAGGATGCATAATATACAAAGCATATAATGCACATCAACACACAATAAGCCTTAGTAACACCCTTACCTAAAACACCACCGGTCTTGGAGTATGTTCCTATGCCTCCTTAGGGCTTTGACTGGTCTCACCTATATGAGGGAAAAACTAAAAATTAGATTCCCTCCTACTAAAAATACTATTACTTACTAACTTATTCTAAGACTAGGTTTTTAATAAAATAATAACATATTAGTAATAAGGACATTAACTAATTACTAACTTTGCTAAAGATATAAGAAATAATAGTAGTATTATAAAAGTTGATAATATAAGGTTGAAGACTTTATCCTAATAATAATAATAATGATACTAAAATAATAATAATGATAATAATGATAATAGTAATAATAATAATAATAATAATAATAATAATAATAATAATAATAATAATAATAATAATAACGATCATAATAATACTAAAAATACTAATAATAATAATAATATGATTTGAAATAAAAGGTGGAATAAAGGCTTCGACCCTTCACCCAAAATAATACTAATAATAACATTAATAAAATTAATAATAAAATTTAGTAGTAATAATAATAATGAAATGGTAATAACACTAATGATAAAAACCATAATAATATTGCAAAAATAGTATTATAATCGAAGATAAAATGAAGTAGGGTTTTAACCCTATATTGAATAATAATAAACTTATTAAATAATAACACTAATAATAATAATAAATGCTAATGATAAAATAATAATAATAATAATAATAATAACGATAATAATAATACTAAAAATACTAATAATAATAATAATATGATTTGAAATAAAAGGTGGAATAAAGGCTTCGACCCTTCACCCAAAATAATACTAATAATAACATTAATAAAATTAATAATATAATTTAGTAATAATAATAATAATGAAATGGTAATAACACTAATGATAAAAACCATAATAATATTGCAAAAATAGTATAATAATCGAAGATAAAATGAAGTAGGGTTTCAACCCTACATTGAATAATAATAAACTTATTAAATAATAACACTAATAATAATAATAAATGCTAATGCTAAAATAATAATAATAATAATAATAATAATAATAATAATAATAATAATAATAATAATAATAATAATAATAATACTACTACTACTACTATAATTCAAAATAGGCACAATATGATTTCAGCCCTATATAGAATAATAATACTAACATTAAAAAAATATAATAATAATAATAGTAATAATAACAATAAAAATAACATATTAATATTAATAATAAATATAATAGCAATAATAAGAAAAATAATAGTAAAATTTATATAAAATTTATAATTGGGCTTCATCCCTCAATACAAATAATAATAAAAACATTAATAATAATAATAATAATAATAGTAATATTCATAATAATAATAATAATAGTAATATATTTTGAATACATGAAATAAAATAAAATGAAGCTTATATAAATAGTGAAAAAGGGTTGAGAGAGTTTAGGGTTCAATCTTAGACTAGTGGTGACAGATGGCACCGGCGGTGGTGCACAGCGATGGCGGGGTGGCTAGAAATAGAGAAAAAAAAGGAAAAAGTTGAGGGCTGGGAAAAAGATAGGGAAAAGGAGGGTGGAAATAAAGGTGGTTATGGTTGTCTAGAAGGAGAGGAAAAGAATAAGGGTGGTGGCGCAAGGCGGCGGTGGGGGTGGCCAAATGGGGAAGAAGAAGAA
Organism: Tamarix chinensis; assembly: GCA_030549775.1. Lineage (NCBI taxonomy): Eukaryota > Viridiplantae > Streptophyta > Magnoliopsida > Caryophyllales > Tamaricaceae > Tamarix > Tamarix chinensis. Next base: position 37,035,375 of record CM060174.1, read on the forward strand.
AAAGAGAGGAGGAGAGGGAGTAAGAGGAAAACAAAGGTAGGGGAAGGTAGAGGGTGATATGCAGAATAGGTTAAGAGGTGAAAGAATTAGCGACAACGATGGAAGTGGTGGCTAATGGTGGTTCGAAGGGCGGTAGAGGTGGAAGAGAGGGCTAATTGGGAAGCAAATTTTGCACAATCGGGGTGGCTTGTGCACGGAAAATCGAGGGAGATGGGTGGTGTAGGGAAGACTTAGGTAGGAATAGTGGGTGGTGAAGTTGGCCGACGGTGGCAGACGAAGTGTCTAAGGTGGTGGTGGTGCACGCAAGGGTTTTTTCTAGGTAGAAATCAAAGGCTCGATATATGAAATGCCCCGAAAATTTCTAATTTTAAATATTATATTTAAATGAGGTTTTATCATAAAGATTAATTAAATAAATTATTTTAATTAAAATAAAAGAAAATTAATTAGGGCAAATCAAGAATAAATTTATAAGTATTTTAATTAGGAGGAATTTTGGGTATTTTAGCTAATTAAAGATTTTAATTTGGGAATTAATTAAATAAATTATTTTATTTAAAATAAGAATGAAAAAATAGTTCCAAATTAATATTAATTTTATAAATAATTTAATTGGAGGAATTTAGGGTGTTTTGATAATTAAAATGGAATTTATGGAAAATATTTTAAATATCCTAATTTAGCCTAAAAAGGGATTTAAATATTATTTTATTTAAATATTATTATTTTTAAATATCCTAAATATTCAGATTAATTTAATTGGCCCTAATCTAATTATTTTTTTCTCCTTTCCTTTTTCCCTTTTTCTTTTTCTTTCTTCCATTTTCCTTTTCTTTTTCTTTCTTTTTCTTCTTTTCCTTTTTCCTCTTCTTCTCGCCGAACTGGGCCAACTCGCGGCCCAGTCTTCCTTTTCTTCTTCCTCTTCAGCCCAGCCCGCGCGACGTCCTTCGTCCGACTCCGCCGCGCTGCATTTTGGCTCCATTTACACCGAAACGCGTCGTCTCACTTAAACGCACCCTCAACTCGCGCCCGAACCGCCCGGTTCTCCCCTTTTCTTTTCTTTCCCCGGCCGACCTGACCGCCTCCCTTCCTTCTTCCTCCTTTCTCCTCCGTCGACACCGCTGCAACTCCCTCCCCCGTCAATGGCTTGTCCTGCTACGATGAATAATACCGGCCGTTTCTTGTCTCATTGCCTTCCTCTTAACTCCAGGAATAAATTGGCATAATTTTTGTGTGTTAAATCTCGCACGTTTCCTCTCCCCAACAGCGCGAACCTTCGAACCAACCCAAACGATACCCGACCGTTTTCCGCCGCCGGCTGCCCAAATTCTTGCATTTAAAACTTCCATGTCGACCTCCAGCTCCTCATTATCCATTCCAACATTTATAAATAGCCCGATTGTAGGAGTTGTGGAATATTTTTCTTACCCGAAACCCTCGGCCCGAGCTGCCGCCACCCCAACTTCAGACGCCTCTTCCGCCGCCTTCAGCCAACCTCAGCGCCACCGAAACATTCCATTCTCTTCCCTAAAAATTCATCTAATTAACTAAACCGTTTTCACATCTCGATTCTTCTTGTACGAGCCTCAATAATCATGCAAAGTTAGATGCTCGTTTCGTCGGAATTTTGACCCCGAAGCCTTAAACCGCCTTCCACCGCCGTGCTCCGCCACCTTTGGCTGCACCACCACCATCATTTTGTCCCTCTCCTCCTGGGCAACAATAAAAACCTCATATATCACATCAATTCTCCCTATCTTTTTCCCAACATCCATCTTTCTCTTTGTTCTTCTATTTTTCCAGCCACCGCCGCAGCCTCTGTGAACCACCGCCGGTGCCACCTATCCCCACCAGCTTAAGGTTGAACCCTAGACCCTCTCAACCATTTTCCATATTATTATAAGCCTTTATTTAATTTATTTCAATTATTTTCATATAAATACCATTATTATTATTCTTAATATTTATATTCTTAATATGTTTTATTATTATTTGATGTAAAATTTATGCTGAATTGTACTTGAAGGGTGGAGAGTGGTAATAAAATAATTTTATTGTTAGTTTCAAATTTTAAGTTATTAATTGAATTATTATAGTATTATTATCATTCTTCTTCTTATTATTATTATTAATATTATAATTATTAGAATAATTATTATTAACATTTTATTATTTATTCTGGAAAATCTCAGGCCCTAATTTTGTATTAACATTTGCACTTATTTATTTGAGTATTATTATTTCTATTGTTCTTATAACTATTGATAATAATAATATTGTTATCTTTATTATTTTAATATTATTATATATGTTATTAATTTTATTATTAATATTAAATAAGTGGTAAGTCATTAGTTATAAGTAGGGTCGAAACCCCACTTTAAATTTTAAAGCTTATTATTATTATTATTATTAATGCAAATATTTTACCATTAGTATTGTTATTAATGTTATTATGGTTATTATTAATATTATTATTGTTATTATTTATATTCTCATTGATATTAGTTTTACTATCCTTGATATTATTATATTAGTATCATTATTATCATTAGGGTAAAATCTTTAACCCTATATTATCAAGGTTTATAATATCTCTATTATTTTTAAGTCTTTAGCAAAGTTAGAATTTTGTTAAGGTTATTTTATTAGTATGATATTATTTGGTCAAATCCCTAAGGAGGCGTAGGAACGTGCTCCAAGACCGGTGTCGTTTCAGGTAAGGGGTGCTAAGGCCTTTTATGTGCTAATGTGCATTGTGTGCCTCGTATGCTATGCATTCTATGTTTATGATTATTAATTATGCCGTATATGATATGACATAGAGTGAAATATGTTTTCGTATGGCATGTGTATTATTTGTGTATGACCCTGTAAGACATGCAAGTGAGGATGTTGATATGATTTTATGTGGGAGAAAGGATGAAAAAAGAGGATGGAGAAAGAAGTTGATTAAGGGATGTGAGTTGACCTAAGTATTCCATTGATTCATGAGTAAAGGAATAAAATGGAGAATTTTAGGGTTTTGTGTGTGAGAATCTGATTTATGATTTTTGAGGTTTTGTATGGAGAATATAATTTATGGTTTTATATAGGGAAGTTTAATTTATGGTTTTGTATGGTTTTGTGGGAGACAATATAATTTATGATGTTATATGGGAGAATTGAATTTATGGTTTGTTAGGGAGAATCTAATTTAAGATGTTCTTTGGGGAGAATGTAATTTATGACATTATATGGGAGAACCTAATTTATGATTTGATTGGGAGAATCTAATTTATGATTTGTTTGGGGGAATCCAATTAATCCAAATTATGGTTTTTCTTGGGAGATTCTAATTTATGATTTTATGTGGGAGAATCTAACTTATAGTCTTGTATGGGAGAATATAATTTGTGGTTATGAAAGGGGAGAATCTAATCAATGGTATTAAGTGGAAAAATCTTTGGGTTTTATATGATTTGAATCCTTGTGTTGGTATGGATTAAATTTAGGGTTTTGTGTGAATGAATCTTTGGGATGTATATGGTTTGAATCTAGGGTTTGGTATGAATGAATCTTTAGGTTATGTGGATTGAATTTAGGGTTTTGTATGATGATATTTTGGGTTTTACATAATGGTTAATGTTTGCATGGTTGAAATTAGGGTTTCACATGGAATTTTAGGGTTTGCATGAAAAAGGTTCGAAGGTTTGTACGGGGAGATTAATGTCTGCATGGGTATGAAATTTACGTGTGGAAAGTTAATTTGGGATGTAAGGAAGGTAATGTAAGTATTGTTTGGGTGTTTGAGCACTTGGGATGAAAAATAGCACGCGAAGCAAATTAAGGGTACGGAGGAGATTGAATTAGGGTTTGGAATGATTAATTGTGGTTTGTTGTGGTTAATTAAGGTTTGGAATGGCTAATTATAGTTGTTATGGTTAAATAAGGTTTGGAGTGGTTAATTATGGTTTGTGGTGGTTGATTAGGGTTTGATGTGGCTGCTTAAGGTTTTTGTTGTAGCATGTGTTTTTGGTGATTAAGGTGTAATTATGAGAATGGAATCGATGATTTGTGATGTGTGGAGTGTTAAAATGATTTGGGTGATGTGAGGTGGAGTAAGAGGGGATGTTAAGGCCTAAATTAGGGTTTCGGGATAAAACCCTAGAGTGAGATGTGAAGTATAATTGGAGGATAAGTGTAAAGGGAGCGATCCATGCATGTCTAGGGTTTGGTGGTAGCACGTGTGTAATTGGTGAATAAAGTATGATGATGAATATGGAATTTATGATTTATGATTCGTGCTTGTGCATGGTGAAAGCCTTTGAATAAGATACTTAAGACATTAATCATGTAAAGTGTAAGATGTTGAGACGGGTCCAGACCGATCCACCGGCATAATAGTGGCAGGGAATATTTCCCTCGCGACCGATCCACCGGCTAAAATAGTGGCAGGGCATGTACCCTCGCGACCGATCCACCGGCTATAATAGTGGGGGATCCCTAGCTCAACAAAACAAAACTCATGTGTTGAAAGATATGGGAAGACACTAATCACTTAAAGTGGAACACCGTACGAGAAGGGGCCAGACGGATCCACCGGCTATAATAGTGGCAGGGTATGTTACCCTTGCGACCGATCCACAGGCTAAAATAGTGGTAGGGAACGTTTCCATCGCGACCGATCCACCGGCAAAAATAGTGGGGTTCCCGTAATCATATGGACTTGAATAAAAGTATGGTGTGACATGAGTCCTGATAAGAGATCAACTAAGTAATTGAATCTGATTATATACATATGGGCCTTTATACTTTTACTTGGATGATCACATGAATTATGTTATCATGTTTATGATCTTTTATCTGCATGGATTGTGTGCTTATGTGCTGGCCTTAGTGCTCGGTTACCTTACTCAGTACGTAGCGTACTAATCACCCCTTTTATGGGTGCTGCTCATTCCCACGAGTAGTATGCCCTTCTGGTTTGTGCAGGTGGGTGAGACATCAGTCGGGGCTGAGTGTTGAGCATGTTTGGCTCAAGTTCGAGAGAGTTGTGGTCGTATTTCAGTCTTTATGTAATTTTATTTCCCGCTATTATTTCTTTGTATTGGAGTATTTATCCTCTTTGATTTCGCACTCTGATTTCTATTTTATTACGTTTATAAACGTTTATGCGTACTCTGATTTTAAGGTATGATCTTTTGGGTTCTTTTATGAACTGTTGATTTGAATTTAATGTAAATATTTTCCTTAGCCTTAGCACTTGGTACTGAAACGGTCGGAGAGAACCGGTTTGGTACTAAGTGTGGCGGTAACATTTCCAAAATTCACGGGTTTTAAGTATTTCTATTTTAATTGCTTCCGCATTTCAAAAAAAAATAGTAAATTTTGGGGTGTTACAATATAGGGCTATTATGGGGGTATTTATAGATTTTAGAAGAAAGGGTGGGGTTAAGTGGGTAGGCTAGGGGTAATGCAGGTAGGGTTCTAGTCGCCGGCGGTGATGATTGGCCGGTGGAAGTAAATTTTGGGGTAGGGGTGATTGGCTAAAAACAAAGAATCATAGGCAAAAAGGAAGGGAGATGGGGTAGGTTAAGGTATTATGCGATTCGGGGGGAAAAGAAAGAGGGGTAACGGCTGGTCAAAGGGCATGGCCGGTAGCGAAAAACCAGGGGCAGTTATGAAGGGTTGCAGGTTGACGTTGACGGGGGAGGAGGAAGGAAGAAGAAGAAAGAAAGAGCTAGACCTGCGATCTAGGGGAAAAAGAAAGAAAGGAAAAAGGTGGGGAGAATCAGCCAGGCGGCGAGGTGAGGATGTGTTTTAAATTAAACACTGCATTTTGGGAAAAAAGAGGCAAGGCGTAGTGCGGTGTTCTGGGCCGCCGAAGGAGGAAGGAAAAGAAGAGAGTCTAGGCCACAAGAAGATGAAACGGCTCATGCCGAAGGAAGAAAGGGGGGAGGGCTTGGGCCGCTAGGCTGGCCCAGGTTGAGGGAGAAGGTAAGGAAAAGAAAAGAAGAAGAAAGAAAACGGAAAGAAAAAGGAAGAAAGAAAAAGGAAAAAGGGGAAAAGAAAAGAGAAAAATAATTTGGCTAGGTATTTAAATTAATTTAAATATTTTGGATATTTAAAAATAATAATATTTAAATAAAATAATATTTAGATCTCCTTTTTTGGGTAATTTAGGGTTTTTAAAAGGTTTTTCATAAATTCCATTTTAATTAGCAAAACATCCTAATTTTCTTTAATTAAATTATTTATAAAATTCCTATTAATTTGGAACTATTTTCTCCTTCTTATTTTAAATAAAATAATTAATTTAATTAATTTCCAAAATAGAATCCTTAATTAGCTAAAATAACCAAATTTCTCCTAATTAAAATACTTATAAATTTCTTCTTGATTTGTGCTAATTAATTTCCTTTTTATTTTAATAAAAATAATTTATTTGATTAATTTTTCTAATAAAACCTTATTTTACTATAATTTTTAAAATTAGAATTTTCGGGGCATTTCAGATATATCAAAGGATACAATAAGCTTTAAAAGCTATGAGAGAAAAGAAAAATGACTGTGAAGGTTAGAGATGAATACACCGTTCATGAAAGGAATTTCTTAAACAACAACACAAAGAACCAAACTACCTACTTTTGAATAATTTAATGGTTTTTTTAGATCCATAAGACCATCTAAATTCGTTTAAGAATACAATATTTCTAGACAGGGTGTGAGAAGATACTTTATGAAAGGAATTCCATTGAAATTTGAAAGGATTCGCATTGAGGTGCTTTGGTAAACTCAAGACTAAATTGATAAAATCTTTTTCCCAGCTCCTGATGACTTTCATTGAGCAATTTGTTGCATGTAGGTGACTTCTAAAAATATTCCACAAGGATATAGGCCAGAGGGAGACCATGGTGGTTTTAGGTTGACCATTTTCATACCTGTCAAATGGCCTCCCATTGGTAGATTTCACATATAAGCCTTTAGTGGCCATCCTTGAGCATATATACAATGTGCGGAAGAAATACTTTTTGAAGGTATTTCCCATTCAAGCTAACATGAATCACATAAACTTGAATAAGTGGTGCACCTATCATGAAGAGTATGGCCACAATACTGATAAGTGTTGATTGTTAAAGGATGCGGTTGAAGATCTAGTCCACCAGGGCTATTTATAACATCACATGTAGACATTATTCACAAGGTAGGATATAGGTGCAAATCATCAATTCCTCCATTACCTCAAGGCAATGGACCTAAGAAAATCATACACATCATTAAAAGAGGAGATTCCTTAGCTAGGGAAAGAAATGTAACCCTAAAAGCTTATGTTAGCGATGTCAACTTCCATAAAATAAACTATAGTATACAACTAAATGATTGGGAAGTAAGCTTTATAGCAAAGTATAATGGGCCAAGCATGGCTAAATACTATGACGTTCCATTAGTAATCGAAGTAAAATTTGTGTTGACACTTGTAGTTTGGTGGATGCCATCTTTGAAGAAGCAATTAAAGTGGCCATAAAAATGCTTGATAAATAAAACTATACCGCTAGTGGGATTCATGAACAAAATCATAAAATGAAGGGGATTGGTGGATCTCACTATGCTTGTTGGCTAGCTAGGATCCGTTAAGAGCATATAAGTAGACTTTGTGATAATTTTTTGTCTATCCACATATAATATGATACTACAATGGTCATCCCTCAACAAAATACAAGATAGAATTTGTAAGGTTGAACTCTTAATCAGATTCCTAGTTGATTGAGGATGGGGATAGGTTCAAGGTAATTGGAGGATGGCATATCAATGCTATGTTATCGAATTAAGAGGCACCCTTAGAAGGTCATATGCGAAGAAACTATAGTAAAGTTTAATGATCAAAGACATAAAGGTATGTAGGGAAGGTATCCAGGATTCTATGAAGGTAGAAGAAAAATAATTAGTGGATGCAAATTATAAATTAATGATAGGAAAATACATCAATGAAGCTAAGAAGGAGTAGTTACTTGATTTCATCATAAACAACAAGGATGTATTTTCTTGAAAGCTGTTAGAATTGGAGGGAATCGCCCCGGAATCATTGAATATCATTTGGACATAAAGGAGGGATTTAAATCAATGAAACAAAAGAAGAGGGTTGTTAAATCATAAAAGCATAAGATAATTCATGATGAAGTGGAAAAATTACTCTCTTTAAAATTTATTCAAGAGGTGAAATATGCCGACTAGATAGCTAGTACAATCATGGTGAAGAAGTCCAATGGAAACTAGAGAATGTGTGTTCACTTCACTTACTTGAATAGGTCATGTCCTAAGGATGGTTATCTACTTCCTCGGATTTATTGATTAATCAACACAATGGCTAGATAGAAATGGCTAAGATTTATAGATGCTTTCTTTAGGTATCGTCAAATTAAACTCACTAACACTGACCATGAGAAAACCACCTTTATCACCGATGATGGACTTTATTGTTAAAAAGTAATTCCATTCATACTGAAGAATGTTGGGATGAATTTTCAAAGATTGGTAAATGAAATCTTCTAAAGATAAATGGGAAAACATAGAGAATCTTATGTGGATGACATGATCATGAAAAGTTAGAAGAAAGAAACCCACATACAATAGCTCTAGTTTGTTTTAAATATTTTAATAAAATATTTAATGAACTATTCCTATCCCTTGTGGCATTGACGTCAGTTATCTCTTCTAGGAATAGAACAAAAAGGCATATACATTACACTAGTAAGGTGTTTGCTAATGTTGAATGTTGGTACTCTAACTTGGAGAAAATGGCCAATTCCCTATTAATCTCTTTAGGTAATTTGAAACTTAATTTCGATATTCATTTCTATTATATTTTTAACTAAAAGTCTTTTTAAGATCATATTACATAAGCCAAATAACTCAGGAATAATGATGGTGTGGGCTACTGAGTTTAGCAAAAATGATATACAATATAGACACAAACCTACAATTAAAGGGTAAGCTCTAGCTGATTTCATAGTTGAATGTTCATTTAGGACCAATATTAATCCTTTATTGATTATGGGGGAACAAGGGCTGAATGTTATCTATCGAAGGAGCATCCAAATGTCTAGGTGATGGGACTGGCATGGTCTCAATTGATCCGAATGGCACAACTATTGAATATGCACTAAGATTTGGTTTTGCCACCGCTAATAATGAAGTTGAGTATAAGGATACTCTAGTAGGACTTAGAATAGCATATGGTATAAAAACATATAAGAATAACCTCTATAGTAACTCAACATTTGTTATCAAACAATACAATTAATGATATGAAGTTAGAGAGCCCATGATGGAAAAGTACTTGGGAAAGCTTATCAAAATGACAAAACACTTCACCTCTATTGAAATTGATCAAGTACTGTAGATTGCTAATCTAGTAGTCAATGCTCTAGCTAGATTTGCCTAGCTTAATACCTCTTCATTGATTAGGACAATTAAAATAGAATAAAAGACAATAATGTCAACAAGAACAAGTAAAGCCCAAGAATAGAAGTTTAAGATTGTAGAAATATTGGCGCTAGAAAATAGATAAAAAAGGTGACAGATTACTTAGAGAAGGGAATTATGCCATCAAAAAAATAAATAAATCAGTTAAGCTAAGAATATAGGTTATAAAATACTTTGTAGTTGATGGAGAGCTATAAATGTATTCATAGATCATGCCAATTCTAAAATTCATACCTTAAATAATGGAACAAAAGGTATCAAAGAAAGTCTATAGCGGAAGTTGTGGCTTACACCAAGCTACCAAGCCCTCTCGAATAAATATTTATGCTAGATATATTACTAGAAAACCATGTACCAGGATGCTAAGATAATCCTACAGCGATGCCAAGCAAGTTAAAAATTTACCCGACATAAAATATTCCTACTTTAAAGCGTCAACCTATTATAAGCCCATGGCCATTTATTGTCTGAGGCACTACTATTTTTGTATCACTTAGTACTTTCATTATCCCAAAAAGATTAATTATCATAGCTAATGATTATTTTACAAAATGAGTAGAAGCAGAGGCCTCGAATCAGATCATAGAAAGGTGAACGACATAGTTTTTCTAGAAAATTATAATATGCTAGTAAGAAAAGGTAAATAAGCTTTAGATAGATAATTATTATACGAAGAGAAATAAGAAATTTTTTTAGGTTTAGAGTACCACAAATAATTATTACAGTTAATAAATATTCACAATTTTGTGAAAACTAGAGCATTGCCTATAGATTTGCTTTAGTAGCTCATCCACTGGTAACTTGAATTTATTTCCTTAATGAGAATTCTTGGTTCGATAGAGTGGTCTTTTTATTAAGACTAATTTAGTTTAATGGTTAGGTTGAGTGTGAGAATAAAGAAATATTGGGAGTGTTGTGATGCTAGTGGACTAGAGCTGAGCGAGGTTGGGAGGATAAGCTTATAGTAATTTTATGTGCTATCAGAAAAATTTTAAAGAACCCAATAGATGAGATCCCTTTTAGTTTGCTTTCATAGCTAAGTGGTCATTTCAATGGAGAAAGAGGTTGGATCATATAGGATCTGTCAATATGATCCTAAAGATAATAAAGAAGCCTTCAAAAGTGAGAAAGATTTACTCGAGGAATAAAGAAATATAGTCCAAATATGACTAATGAAGTATCACAGTAAGTAGCTAAATATTATAATAAGAGAGTCAAACCCACATATCTAAGAGGAGGAGAATAGCCATTAAGGAAAGCTGAATTCTAAAGCATTAATAATTGGGGTAAACTTACAACCAATTAGGAAGGTCCATATCAAGTTATGGAATAAGGTGGATTGGCAACCTGCATACTTGCTAATAATGATGGAAGATATTTAGCCAATGCTTGGAATGCAAAACACTTAAGAAATATTATTTGTAAAATTGTTTGAATTTAGATTAATGATAACATTATTACATTTATATTCATGTACTTTATTGATTTTCTTTAACCTCTATCAACAAAGAAATAAATTTTTGTTCCTCTCTTTTTCAATCTTAATAATTTTGTCTAGAGTGAATAAGTTGGTTGAATAACCTAAACATATAGTTCAAATATGTAAGGCCTCTAAATAGAGGTTTTCAGTAGTTATCAAAGTTGTAAGCCCTCTCATAAAGAAGCCATCGACAAATCTTTATCTATAAGCCCTCACCGAGGCTGTCAAATAATGAAGATGGGTATAATTAGTGAGATGAAAGTACCCTAAAAATATTCCACTCATTAATCTTGAGGATCATTACATAGGGCCTCACATATGTCATCAATAATTGAAGGTGAACATGCTTGGTAAATTGCACTAAGCCTGTGACTCAATATATAAGCCCTAAAAGAGGCCAGAATTGAATACCAACACACCTAATGAGATGAAAGACAAAGTTGATTTCACTCACTAATCATAGACTCTTAAGTTGCATCCTTGGTCAAGGTACCAAAGTCACTAAGTTATTAGGCACACTTGGCTGCTTTTCAACTTAGCTAAGCCATTAGCTCCCATGTTACATTCCTTAATAGAGGTGTTGAGGCTATTGAGCCAGTAATGAGGGGTTTGGTTGGTCCATTGGGTATGATCAACCAATGGTAACTAGATCAGACCATACTTTGGTTCTCCACCACCAAAGTATAATAAAAATTAAAATTTTATGCCATATGGATATTCATTCTCCTTATCACAAATATTACAAAAAAATTCTTCTTATCTCAAGTATTTTGGCTTCAGTATTATGATATTCTAGTTATGGTATTCTTATTATTGACCATATGTTTTCCTTGGCATTAGTGGAAGATTATAAGATATGTGAAAGGGGGGATAATACCATTCTATATATGAAGAAGATATATACAGATGACACTAGAAAAAAAAGAAAGATATGTGTGAAGGAAGGGGGCTTCCTAAGAACATCATCTTCTTCACCGTCTCCCACAACTTCCACAGACCCTTCATGAACAATAATTCCCTCCAAATCTTTGTTGGTATATAAATGATTTTTGGGATTCTGTAGTTTATCACACTCAGCTAAGATTTTAAATTGGGAATATATAGTAGAGGTGTCATATTCATGCCATTGATACTAAAGTTGCTTCTCATAATAAGCAAATTCTTCACTTGCCAAGCATTTATCTATAACTCCACTTGTTCTCTAAGTGAAGAATTTGCTTATTATGAGAAGGAATCCCTAACTTGAGCTTGGAAAAAATATGCATCCAGAGCAAAAGACTTTAGCTGGCTCTTCTTGTTCTCTAATTTAGAGACTTTTTCCTAAAGGGATTCCTTCTCAACTATAAAAATTCAATGAGCACTCAAAAGTTTTTTATACTCATCCTCTACCTATAAGAAGCGTCTGCCAATCCAAGAGAAATGATCAAATTTTTTTTTCCTCATAAGTAATTATCGTAGATAATATATAAAATTTAATAAAGGTGAATCATTAATGTAGTTGCATATATGCGAAATAAGAATCTGGTACGTACCCTAGAATTGAAATTCATGTCAACCCTTAATAAGGTGGTTTTCATTAGACCTTGGATAATATTTGTAGCCTTGTGTAATATTATAGACTCAGTCTGCTCAGCACCTATAATATCAACTAGATGATAAATGAATAATAAGTAGTCACTAGCCTTGGATGACAATTTAAGAAAATTTTTGGTCAAATGGAAATTATCTAAATTAGGGACCTCAATGTTATGGACCTCCAGCAAATTAGAAGCACAAGATTGGTAGTACCGATAGCTTAGCGCATATTCTCACCTCTACATGATGAGGGGAACAACACCAGCCCCCGAATGAATCCTTAGCTTTACTGTCGCCTCTTCTTCATCATTGTCATCTTCATGAAGAATAATCATATCCTTAATAGGATTTAAAACAAGAGCAATTGAGGTTCTTTGAAGAAAGGATTCATCAATCCCTTACCTTTTTTATTGGGCCAATTTATGAGGAGCTTGGGAAGGCTTATTTTTTTAGGTTGATGTCTTTGGGCTAATAATGAGATGGGGTGATGAAGGTTTAACTTTACTAGGAAAGGATTTGGGAACCTTCTTTCCCACTGAGACCTTAGGGATGAATTTTAGTGGTCGAGCCTCTTACAGAATATAAATAAATTATAAAGAGAAAATAATCGAATAGAATGACATGATGGACATAAAGCAAATTATTTGAAGACAACCGATGGACTAATAATTAATGTTGTGAATAATTTAATAATACTCTAAGAATTATTTATATTTACTCTCTTATTTGGCTTTTCAGAAAAAGACATGGCAACCTCCTCACTTTCCTGAACATGTAATAAAGGAGACAGAATTTTAGAAGGTGATTATGAATAACCATAATTTATAATGTATAAAGGAGAAGGCTTACCTTTCGTTTGACCCCTTTGATAATAGATGACCTAGTGGGAGGATGTAATATGGGATTTTTCAATCCCTTTTCTAAAATGGATGTGGTAGTTTGTTGTTGAACTTTCCAAGCATTACACATTGAAAAGACATAATCTAATGAGACAAAGGACAAGATAAAACATCAAATGAGTTAAAGTGTTGAAAGGAAGATATTCCTAAGGATTATAGGATCATTCATGGCTTCATTTTTATTAATGATGTGTCCTTCTCATATCAAATTACAAAATTTATCTACACAAGCGTCTAACTCTAGAGTGAAGAGAAGACACTCTCAAACTTGACTGCCACTTCTTCACAAAAGGCCGAGGCTCTTTATGAATATGTTTCCCCCTTGTTTAGGTGGAGTAGAAGCCTAAGGTTGTGGGGTAACTCAAGAATTTGAATATATTCCTAAAGAGATACATTTTCAGCATGGCTTCCAATAAGTGGCATCTAAAGAGGAAACTTTTTACCATCCACCATGCATTGTAAATGAACTAGGCGGGACTAAGCTAATACGCTTGAAGAAATTCACTTATCAATGGATGTAAAGGAAAACATATGACAACATAAATAGATTTGGAATATAAGGTTATGAATCTATATAACAAGTTATTGGGCTTATATGATGGAGTTGGTGCAATTAGACTAAGGGAAGAAGGAATGAAATATTTTATGCAAAAACACTCAAGTTGCGCATCAACAATATTGTTTGAGAGGAGAGTGTCTACATCAAATGAGGAATTTTCATAAATTTTTCCAAAGGAGGAATAATGAGATAAAGATAAGGGGGTTGAGGGATTTATCACCAATGAGTTCATCAAAGACAAAAATGGTAAGAGAAAAATTGAAGGTATTATAGATGTGTTAGAAGATTCAAAAATAGAATCAGCTTCAAAATTACTAAGACATTTAAGGAAAAGATATCTCAAAAGAGTAGGTGATTTACTAGGATGATTGCAAAGGTTGGTTTTTTATGCGACAACCATGCAAACTACCCAAGTGTGATTTCTGTTTAAAAGCTCATAGTGTTGCACATCTATGCTGATAGTAAGAATGGAAGGGGTCGTAATGATATCTATGGATGGACATGGTAATGGTATTGAAAATATCCTAAACGTTGATGGAAATGGGAGTATAAATATATCAATTTTAAAGCTAAATATTGAAAGTTAAAGGAAATTGATGACTGGTAATCACATAGGGTAAAGAAGAAAAGAACAAATGAAGAGGGGTATATATACATATAGTGATATGGTTCGATCGGATTTACCTTATTTTCGAATGGGAAGATGAAGAATATACATTAATTATTAAAAAAATATCCTTGGTCATCTCATATTGGAGAACATAGAATTCCAAATAGAGCCTTGATCCATGCTTGATCCTTGCCTCTTCTTACGCAGAATAACTATGTATAAATGAGTGTTCTTCAATGACCTAGGAAGTTGTTCCCTTTTATAACAACTATTGTATGTATCATATGACCCTCATTTTTAGAAATCTACTATGATCTAAACACATGCAAAGGAAATAAAATGAATCTTATTGGACAACCTTTTTTGGTACCATTTTACATTTTTGCCAAAATTTAAAATTTGAATTTTATAATAACTAATAAAATTTGTTTTGTTTTATTTTTATCTCCATAAAATTTGGCAATAAACTTTGTTGACAAAATTTAATTCCTTGACACTCACTATTATGTATGTGTGATGTTCAATGATCTTTTTACTATTATACTTTTAAGTAACCAAAAAGTATTTTATAATTGTACATATTAGTCTTATTATTTATTAGTGGTCATTAACCACTATGTAATTATACTTGTAATTGTTCGACAATCATTTTTATTACTTGTAAATGTATGGCTTTGAATCTTTGATAATGTAATCAAAGCATGGTTTATTTACACAAGATAAATAATTTATGCTTATGGTTGTCGGCACTTTATTGAAGTTTAGTCCAAAGCTTATGAGAGTAACTAATGCAATGGATGAAATTTTGAAGGGAATAATGATATGAATATTTCACAAACTAACAGCATTAGGTCTAAGGGGTGATGACCTGAATAAAGAAGAACAACCCTAACACCTCTAAACATGCTCGTTTTCCCTAATTGTTTTCCTAGTTCCACAATGAGTCGGTCCACCTTGCTACATAAGGATAACTTGTTTCTCTCAGCCACACAATATTTTCCCCCTTTCTCCTTCTTCCCAGTTCTACCTCTCTCTCTCTCTCTCTCTCTCTCTCTCTCTCTCTCTCTCTCTATATATATATATATATATATATATATATATATATATATATATATGGAGTCTTGCACTCATTTTGGGGAACCGAAATTTATAATGCAACTCTCTTTATTTGTCCCTATTATCTCTCCTATGAACATTCCCCTTGGTACTTATCACTTACGTGACATTCCCCTTTATTCCTTTAGAACCGCTCAATTCACAAATCATCAATAATATCTACTTTATGATTTCTCTTTTTGGAATACACTTTAGATAATAAAAAAAATGGTTATTTGGATCCTCATTTCACATTTTTTGAAAAAATAGGGCCTTCTTGTCATATAGTATCTTGTCATCTCTTCTACTCTATATGATTCTTTGAACTCTATAAGGGGGCTCAGTCCATTAGTTGTGGATTGAATGTCCAAACTATGATGGCATTTATGGTTCTAAGGTAGGCAGACATGGGATTCCTTATACAATCCCCCAACATTAGTATGCTCATATATAGTGGAGCGAGTTGCTCATTTTAATAGGAAAATTTTCTATATATATTTGGATTTTATCCCTTAGAGAATGTTTGGTGTGGAATAATAAGGGCACAAAGAATTCCCCTATTTTGTATGTTTTATATTAAGTAATTAGTATTAATAATAGTAATATGCTTAATGAAATACCCATTTTAAAGTAAATTAAGATCTAAAATAAGTATTTAACCAAAAAATAATTCATTTATTTCAAAAGAGTGTATAAAATATTTAAAATACGGGGATAATTTTCCACCCATATTACCCCATACCAAACAAGCACTTATTGTTATGGTTATGCCATGAATTTTGTTCATTGGTGGTAGAACCAGATGTCTAGGTTTCTACCTCAGAGTTTGTGTTTGTATGCTAATAGCTCACATGATTTTTCCTTACATTATGTCAAGATATTCTTATGCTATTTAATGATGTATGTTTAGTGTTAAGATTTTAAAACACTAGTGAAATCTTGAATGAGGTTGTCTTAAGTTTTCCTTAGAGGAATAAGGTTTCCATAAGGTATCATATTATGTCCTTACCATGATAGGATGCTAGTTGTCTTCATATTTGCTATAGCATGACTATTTTATGTTATGCATAGGGTGTCAACGTGATTGTGCTTATTTATGATAAATATCTCTTACTAAACACTTGTGTAGTGATACCACCATTTATGGTCCTTGTCTATTCAATAGATAGGTGATATGCTTGTGAAGGGTGATGAGAACCTATTTGATGATAGTTATAATAGCTAGCATTTGAATAACTCGTTCCACTGAAAATCACCATACTATTATTGAAGGGTTTCCACAAGGATTCTAACATCCGCCTAGTCTAAAACCATAAATGCCAGTGCAGGTAGGACATCCTATCCACTACCAGCTAACTCCATCTAAGGTAGTCTCTCCAAAATTATGATAATATTTAAGTATGCACACCCCTTATATATTTCAAAGGATCATATAGAGTAGAAAAGTAACTAATCTACTATGTCATTAGAATCCATTAACATTTTACAAAAATGCAAAATGAGGGGCAAAGGATCATGTTTTCATGATTCCAACACAAAACATATTTCACAAAGGAAAACTTAGAGAGTATATATATCACATAAGCACATAAGTTTTTAAGGTTTACACTAAACCTTAGAGATCGAATAATAATGAAAATTGTTAATCTAGAAGAGCACCCCGGGTTATAAGATCACTCAAATTTTATAGGAAAATCTAAAATAAAGGCCAGAATCCCTAAGAGAAAGTACAAAATCAAAGATCAAAATTCATGAGAAAAATGTTTTAGTAGGCAAAATGGTACAATTATTATAATTTAAGAGTTCCAAAAAACTAATCAAACATCAAACTTTGGTTAACAAGGCCCTAAAGTCCAACCTAAATAATTATTTAGCTATTTAGTCAATCTATGACTAAAATACCTTTCCAAGACCTAAAATCCTAATTATAGGTTTAGAAAACCAAAAATCAAGAGAAAAAGCCAAAACCACTATAAAACGATGCAACATAAAAAGATAAATAGAAAAAATATTATATATTTCAGGCTTAACCGCCATAAAATAATATTTTATACTAGAAATTTTTTAAAAAGACTATTCATTAATCAATAGGAAATGCCACTTTATAGTGAGCATCTTAAATAATAAAAAAGTCTTATTACCAAAATTTACTATCCATTAGGTTTCATTATTCTTGCTCAATTACTATTCATAAGGTTAAAGTTAATGGTCAATGGTCAAAGGTTTACCATTGACCCCTAATTATGCTAAAAATGTCATTTTGGGTTAATTATTCTATTTTGTTAATACTAGATAGCTGAAAGGGTCCTTTGAGGCTTAAAACATAGAAATAAAGCTGTAACACCCCAAAATTCACTAAAATTTTTTTTTCTTAAAAGCGGAAGCAATTAAATTAGAAGCACTGAAAACCTGTGAATTCTGGAAGTGTTACCGCCACACTTAGTACCAGACCGGTTCTCTCCGACCGTTCTAGTACCAAGTGCTAAGGCTAAGAAAAGAAATAATCAATACAATCCAATTTCCAAATAAGCATTAAACGGTTGTAAAACAAAATCAGAGTACGCATCAAGAAATGTAATTCATTTCCAAAAGAGAATTAAACTTACAACCGATAAAAGATTAACAAAAAGAATTAGAGTCATATAAAGACTATAATATGGCCACAACTCTCTTGAATCTCGAGCCAAACATGCTCAACACTCAGCCCCAACTGATGTCTCGCTCACCTGCACAAATCAGAAAGGCATACTACTCGTGGGAATGAGCAGCACCCAGAAAAATGGTGATCAGTACGCTACGTACTGAGTAAGGTAACCGAGCACTAAGGCCGACACATAGCATACAAAAACATAAAGGCAATGCTCAACTTACACTTTCAAACCACGTGTTTGATTCACAAAGACATACAGGTGAATTACACAACTTAATAAAGATTAAACCCACACATCAAGGCCCAAACCGTTCGGATTAATTATTCAATTAATCTTTTTACCGAAAGTCGATACACACCATAACTTTTATCAAATCCATGTAATCACAGGAACACCCCACTATTTTAGCCGGTGGGTCGGTCACTTGCGGGACAAGGTCCACACCACTATTATTTGCCGGTGGACCGGTCACTTGCGGGACAAGGTCCACACCACTATTATTTACCGGTGGACCGGTCTGGTTCCTGTTCATATGGGGTTCCACTGTAAGTAATTAATATCTTTTTTAAGTGTCTTTAACAATCTCGGGTTCGTTTTTATTGAGCTCGAGTCCCCCACTATTATTCGCCGGTGGACCGGACACTTGCGGGACAAAGTCCACACCACTATTATTTGCCGGTGGACCGGTCTCATATAGGGTAATAACCCTAACCACTATTCTTAACCGGTGGATCGGTTGGACCCGGCTCAATAATCTTTCGCTTTAAGTGATTAATATCTTAAATATTTTATTCAAAGATTTCACCCTAGACATGCATAAGTCACTCCTTTAACACTTCACACATTGTAACTCATAAATTCCATCCTCATGACTCCACTTTAATCACCAAAAACACCTGATATCACAAAAACCCTAAGCAGTTGCACCAAACCCTAATTATCCACACGAACCCTAGTTCGGTTTCCTACGTACCCATATAATGTTCCACGCATTATTTTCCATTCAAATGTTCAATCACCCAAACAACACTTACATTACTTTCCTCAAACCCCAAATCAGCGTTCCATACGTAAACTTCACTCTCATACAAACTTTACACATCCCATGCAATTATTAACTTCCATGCAAAACCCTAATACCCCCATACAACCATTAACCATTAATACTACTATGCAAAACCCAAGATTTTATCATACAAAACCCTAAATTCACTCCACATAACCCAAAGGTTCATTCATACCAAACCCTAGGTTCAAACCATATAAAACCCAAAGATTCATCCATACCAAACCAAGTATTCATCCATATAAAACCTTACATTAGATCCTTCCACATAAAACCCTAAATTAGATTCTCCAAATCAAAACCATGAATTAAATTCTCTCACACAAAATCATACAAAACCATAAATTAAAATTCCCCATCTAAAACCATAGATTATATTCTCCATACAAAACCTCAAAAATCATAAATCAGATTCTCATACACGAAACCCTAAAAGTCTCCATTTTATTCCTTTACTCATGAATCAATGGAATACTTAGGTCAACTCACATCCCTTAATCAACTTCTTTCTCCATCCTCCTTTTTCATCCTTCCTCCCACATAAAATCATATCAACATCCTCACATGTATGTCTTACAGGGTCGCAACACACATCATCATAAATAATACGCATGCCAAGCAAAACATTCTTCAACTCCACGTTATATCATCCACGTTATATCACATGTAGAATGATTATAATGATACATAGGATACATAGCATGCGAGACATACAATGCATATAAGCACACAAAAAGCCTTAGCACCCCTTACCTAAAACGGCACCGGTCTTGGAGCACGTTCCTACGCCTCCTTAGAGCTTTGACCAAAAAATAACATATTAACAAAATAACTTTAACAAAATTCTAACTTTGCTAAAGACATAAAAATACTAGAGATACTATAAACCTTTTTAATATAGGGTTAAAGACTTTACTCTAATAATAATAATGATACTAATATAATAATATCAAAATTAATAAAATTACTATCAATGAGAATATAAATAATAATAATAATAATAATAATAATAATAATAATAATAATAATAATAATAAGCTTTAAAATTTAAAGTGGGGTTTCGACCCTACTTATAACTAATGACTTACCACTTATTTAATATAAATAATAAAATTACTAACATATATAATAATATTAAAATAATAAAGATACTGATAATATTATCATCAATAGTTATAAGAACAATAGAAACAATAATACTAAAATAAATAAGTGCGAATGTTAATACAAAATTAGGGCCTAAGATTTTCCAGAATAATTAATAAAATGATAATAATAATTATTCTAATAATTATAATATTAATAATAATAATAAGAAGAAGAATGATAATAATCCCATAATAATTCAATTAATAACTTAAAATTCGAAACTAACAATAATATTGTTTTATTACCATTCTCCACCCTGCAATTACAATTCAGCATAAATTTTATATCAAATAATAATAAAACATAATAAGAATATAATCATTAAGAATAATAATAATGGAATTTATATGCAAATAATTGAAATAAATTAAATCAAGGCATATACTAATATGGAAAATGGTTGAGAAGGTATAGGGTTCAACCTTAAGCTGGTGGTGATAGGTGGCACCGGCGGTGGTGCACGGCGGCAGCGACGGTGGCCGGAAAAACGGAAGAAAAGAGGGAAAGATGGATGTTGGGAAAAAGATAGGGAGAATTGAGGTGATATAAGAGGTGTTTATTGTTGCCCAAGAGGAGAGGGACAAAATGATGGTGGTGGTGCAGCCAAAGGTGGCGGCGCACGGCGGTGGAAGGCGGTTTAAGGCTTCGGGGTCAAAATTCCGGCGAGAACGAGCATCCAACTTGGCACGGCTATGGAGGCTCGTGCAAGAAGAATCGAGAGGTTAGAATGGTTTAGTTATTTATAGGACGTTGCAAGGAATAATTTGGCATGCTCGGGCTTAGGGTTTCGGGAAAGAAAAATCTTCAAAACTCCTACAACTAGGCTATATATAGATGTTGGAATGGATAATGAGGAGCTGGAGGTCGACATGGAAGTTTTAATTGCAATAATTTGGGTGGCCGGTGGCGGTAAACGGTCGATCGACGTTTGGTTGGCTTCGGGGTTTCGAGAGGTTGGGGAGGAGAAACAGCCGAGAGTTAACGTCAAATAATTATATGAAGTTATTTCTGGAGTTAAGAGGAAGACAATGAGACAAGAAACGGCCGGTATTATTCACTCTAGCCGGAGAAGCCATTAATGAGGTCAAAAGGTGCAGCAGCGTCGACGGAGGAGGAAGGAGGAAGAAGGAAGAAGAGAGGGAGGCGGTCGGGTCGGCCGGGAAAGAAAAGAAAAGGGGAAGAACCGGGCCGGTTCGCGCGCGAGGAGGGTGCATTAAATGAAATGATGAGCTTCGGCCGTAACACGAACGAAACGCAGGGCTTAGTCGGGCGGAAGAAAGGCAACGAGCGCGGGCTGGGCCGTGCCGAAGAAAAGGGAGAGGAAAGGAAAACTGGGCCGCGACCTGGCCCAATCGGAGATAAAGAAGAGGAAAAAGAAAAAGAAGAAAAAGAAAGAAAAAAGGAAGAAGAAAAAGAAAAAGGGAAAAAAGGAAAGGAGAAAAATAATTAGATTGGGGCCAATTAAATTAATCTAAATATTTAGGACCTTTAAAAATAATAATATTTAAATAAAATAATAGTTAAATCCCTTTTTAGGCTAAATTAGGATTTTTAAGAGATTTTCCATATATTCCATTCTAATTAGCAAAACACCCTAATTTTCTTCCATTAAATTATGTATAAAAATAATATTAATTTAAAACTATTTTCTTATTCTTATTTTAAATAAAATCATTTATTTAATTAATTCCCGAATTAAAATCTTTAATTAGCTAAAATACCCCAAATTCCTCCTAATTAAAATACTTATAAATTTATTCTTGATTTTCCCTAATTAATTTCCTTTTATTTTAATTAAATAATTTATTTAATTAATCTTTATGATAAAACCTCATTTAAATATAATATTTAGAATTAGAAATTTTCGGGGCATTTCAAAAGCTAACTGAGACATGCATAATGCTTTTTTCTAGAGATCTTTAACTAAAATTTTTGAACTAACCTAATAGACTTAGAAAAAACCAAAGATTCCAAAAATGATTGAATAGGAGTGATATGGAATAAACTTGATAGCCAAATGTGGCTTATAAGATCTCATAGAAAATAACTTGTGATAAAGGGTTAAAAAAAATAAAAATGAAACATTTTAAAAGCAAATATAGGGTTTTAATTCCATAAAAGGATATAATAAATTTACAAATAGGATAGGTTCATCATAATTTAAACAAATCTCTAGATAACTTAGGTTTTAAAAAAATAGGGTATTACACTTATGTCTCTAGCTTATATTTTGTTAAGCTTTTCTTGTAATGAAATTTGTATTATCTGTAACTCTTATTTAAAGTATTGTCACTAATTTTGTTGTGAGATTGACTTGTTGATATATTTTAGCCATATTAATTAGTGTAAGAATGGTAGTGGATACCAGATGTAACATCCCCATTTTTCACTCCTAAAAAAATTATTTTAAAAGGAAAAATGCAGATGCTAAAATAATAATGGGGATAAAACCACTACATCTAACATACGGAGTGGTGCTAAAGATCACCTAACGTATGCTAGATGTAAGGCTAAACCTATCCAAATAAAACTTAAACCTCATCTAAGCTAAGGGACTGAGCTTCCACAAGAAATTATTTGAATTTAACTAAAAGGGAATGGTTTCATAGAACCAAATCATTGCCAATAAAGTCAGTAGAAAACTTGTGTTATAACATTGGACTTTTAAAACTTAAAAAGAAAAGAAAAGAAAGTCTAAATACATCTCCAAAAAAATTACAAACCAAACAAATATAAATCAAGTGAATGGTTTGCAAACTAAAATAAACACATTTGAGATACTACGAAATCTAGGAAAGGAACAAAGGGGAATCACAATTGAACCAACTTTATCTACCAAATAACCTAATATCAAAACCTAAGTAAAACATTCCTCCAAATGATAAGGAATTCAATACTAAACCTACGCAAATGGTTTGCTCCCCACCATCATTGTAACCATAAGAACCAATCAACCAAGGTAATATCAGTACAGGTCCAATACTAAGTAAATCACACCACTCTATCTTATGGGGGAGACATGAACTACAACAATAGATGTATATAGAATTAGGGTATATTACATTGATATAATATTTTGCATACTCGATATCTATGTCATAAATCATTCCATAAACATATAATAACTTGCAAAACATATATAACATCCTACTTAAACATGAAAGGATGGTATGATGGAAATGTAAAGTAGCTTATGCACCTTAGGTAAGAATAACCCATATTATTGATAATTCATTACATGACCCCACAATTTTAGATACAGACATCTTAATCCATAAAGAGATTCAAATAAACCATTTGGGAATTTATGGAAAATGCCAAACCTAAACAATCAAGCATCTATGGACAACACCAAACCAATCGGACATTTATAAATAATGCCAAACCAAACCAATTGGGCATTTATGGACAACACTAGGCCAAAATAATTGGGAACCTATGGATAATGCTAAACCAAGCCAATCGAGCTTTTATAGATAATGTCAAGTCAAATCAAATCAATTGTGCATCATAGCCCCCAGACATTGGTCAACAACATGTATAACCTTGAGCATTACTTCGGGTCATGTTCAGCTCCACACATTATTTAAGGACATGTCCAGCCCTGAGCATTACTTATGGTCATGATTTTCCCCAAATATTAGTCAGGGACATCTCTAGTTCCAAGCATTACTTAGGGACATGTCCAAGCCTAAAACCATGATTCAAACACGTTCAACACTTTATTATGCTAAGTGATGTGTTAAATAATCAACATTCATTCATATCCTTTCATAATGCACCATACAACTAGAAAACCCTAAAGTGAGCCCCCATTATGTGGAAAACACTTTATGCCATACATTATCATAATTTATAATCAATATATATATATATATATATATTACAATCTTATTATATCTTTCCCTTATATATGCTTGAAGATGAGGCAAGCTTAACATTACTCTTTATATAATCATGCTTGAAGGGAAAACATAATTCTAACTTAACATATACACCATCCGAATTCATTTCCTTCAAATAGTCATAATGGCCCTATCATTCACATTCTTAACCTAGCATGCTATGTTATAACTAACATACAAATAATGCACGGATCATGCTTGAAAATCATAAATTCATGCTTTCATTCAAAAAATTTCAAGCACGAGCAACATAATGTATCACGAAAGGCATACTATATATTTGAAATACCAATTCAATTGAAACATATTGCTCTTGACTCTGAGACCCATAAACATTGGTCCATGTCCATGAAATAACCATAAGTGAAGGTGGTACAGACTTACTTTAGTCTATAGGTAGGTAACTCAAAAAACCAAAGAAATAAAACCCTAGTTGTAAGACCTATTGAAACATTTTCATATATTACATTAAAAAATTGAAGGATTAAGTAAGGTGACCATCTTAACAATCATGGATTTACATAATTTTAATCATACAATAAGAAACACATACCAAATTTCTTTGAAAGAAATAGATCACCAACTAACTCATGTTTTGAATAATTATTTGTAACATTTTAAAATAATTTAATAACAAACATTAAGTCACAATTGTGGAGAATATATGATTTACATAAAAAAAAGGCCTTGAAAGGTTGGGTTTAATAACCAAAGCCCAAACTAGCTAATTTTGGAGAATTGTTCCAAATTACTCCACAGGAATAAAATTAAACATATAAAAGTAACCTGATAGAGCAATTATATGAAATGCTATCAAAGCTTAGTCAATTTTATAAACTAAATTCCATAACTTGGGTTTCTCGGCCTATACTACATATCAATCAATACAATTTGATTAATTCATATTTATAATTTAAAGCTACAAGTTAAAAAATTAAAAACAAGTTTAAATAATTAAATTCAATAAATACATTCATTTAAATAGCCAATTTTGATAAATCATTTGCAAAAATTAGGATTTTAGCCTAGAACATAAATCCATTCTTATCTCGTTAAATAAATTAAATCGATGGCTTAGAAATAAAACCAAGCATATCATAAAGTATTCTATAAATCTAATTGAAATAAAAAAGACACAATTCAACCAATTCCATAAATTTCTCAAGCTGAAGCAACAACCATGAAATTCAATATATTTTATGGCATACTATACAGTCAACTTATCAAAAATAGCTTAGTTAGACAGATCTAGTTTATCTAGAAACTACTAAGTAAATTTTTAATTCTTAAAAATCAAACACAAATGCAAGAATTAACTCATTCAAATCAACCAAACAACTCATATATACATAATATAATAATCACTTTAGATTGATTGAATCTAATTCCTTCAAAGTTAATTAGAAATCAAACTTAGGGTTAGGTAGTTATACCAAACAAACCAAGTCATTTCAAGCTTAGTAGAGGTTAACTAAGGTAAGGGAGGAGGATGAATGGTGCTCGCCTATGGAGTGCAGAGTCAACGTCGTCAATAGCAACCATGGTAGTAGGTGGTGATCTATAGCGCTAACTACTATGTTGGCTTGCTACTACATTATCGTTGTTGTCGTTGATAGCAGATCATTGATGCGGCTCAGTAGTGGCGGTTGGAACCAAGGCTAGAAGAGATGGAGTAGTGACGGTTATGGAGTTGGGTAATAGGTTGAGGGTCTAAGGGTAGGGAGAATAAGAGGGAGTCAGGGAGGGCTTTATAGAAGAGAAAAATGGGAAAGGAAGAGAAAGAAGAGAAAGTGAAAACGAGAGGGGTCAACATATGAGTTTTTTTTATAAAAAAATTTATTTTTTATCTTAAACTCATTTAGCAAAATATGTATTAAGGATCATAAGGGAATAAAACTATTGTAAAGATTATTTAATAAATTCCAAGAAAAAATTTCGGGGTAAGGATATTATTATTAGCAAGAATTTGTATTATTTGCAAAAATAAATAACGCAACCTTAAAATGGTATGTAAGAATGCATAAAATAATATTTAAATCAAAATTTAAATATACAAAAATTATTTAAATAATTTTTCAAATAAGATTATAATAAAAACTTAAAAGCAAAATCTAAGATAAATAGATATTACAAACTCTTTATGTTAAATCCTAATGATGCATTGATCTTAAATTCATACTATGGATCCACAAAATTGTTAAAATATAATTTTAAACATCAATGAAATGCTTAAAAATAATTCACGAATACTTTTTGATAGAAAATCATAGTGAGTTGGTAAAACTCAAAATAAAAATTTATAAGAGTCATGGAACCATGTAAAAACATAAATCTCACTATATAAACATATAGAAACATAAAATATAATTTTTTTTATTATTTTAATAGCTTAACAAACAAAATTTGGAGAGTTGTTATAATAATTTCATGAGAGACCAAAAATTTGAACAAAACCCTACTGAATCTAAAAATGGAAATATAATTTTAAATAAGGATCAAAATCATATCAATTTAGTGAAAATTGTGTTCATACTAAAATGTATCTAAAATTATCAACAATGACAAAAAATTAGCCCAAATATCAATATAAAGCCAAGTCAATCAATAAAACTATAAAGTGGATCACAAATAGAATAATTGAACATTTTCATCAAATTCCATTAATACAATCAAAAAATGAGGTTTTTAAATATGGGGTATCACCCATTATTTTATGTAATTGCTTCCACTAAAAATGAATTTTTTAGGTAGTAAAATTAATGATGTTATGGATACCTCATAACACATATTACATTTTCAGATTCTATAATGTATCTATAATAAAATAAATATACACTTTAAAATGACCTTGCATATACCTTGGGTAATCTTGAGTGCTATAGAGTGATAACCCAACTTTTTCATAAAATGTGGATTACCTTCACACCTAAGTAGGTGAGTTCATCTAGTGTATCTCATTAACACCATCACACATGATTATGAATTAATTAAGAACATGAGTTCAATCTCAAGACAATTAGTAGCATCCATCAAGTTCATCTCAAAAGCACCTTCAACATTGCTTATGGATTCAAAATAAGCATAAGGATCAAATTCAACTTTACTAAAAAAGAGAATCCATCAAGTTTTTCTTAAAAGCACCACCAAATTAGGTTATGGAATCATAAGATAACACACAACTCATTTATATGTGTAATAGGTAAGGGAATGTAGTGCAAAAAAGTCTAACAAAGTAATCTTAAGACTTTGTTTTACCCCAAATATATATCCAACATACTTTCCTCTGTTATAGGATTAAAGATCATTCCTCTTAAAAATTCAAGGACCGCTTTCCTTGATAAGACTTTCATGAGAAGATATGCCAAGTTCCTCTCCCAACCCATATGTAATACCATGTTCTTTTGAAAACGAAATTTGTTAAAGATTTTATTTTTGAAGATTAAGTAATATATTTTTAATTATTTATTACATCCCTTAAGTTATTAAAAACCCTAGTTACATTTTTGAAATAGTTTGTTTAGGACTCCATCTCCTTTCTTACTAATTTTTGTTTTGTAAATATTTTGATCCATTTTAAGCCTCTAAAATATTTTAAGACTCTTATTTTATGAGGATATTTGAATTTCTCATATTTTTTTGAGTCTCGACAATGCCCCATATTTTTCTGAAGTCTATTGAATGAGAAGTTATGGTATTTATTAGGATTCGATAATGTTTGATTATGATATGGTACTATAATTGAGTTTGAGGAAAAGTTAGATTTAGAATAAGCCTTTGAAATTAAACAAAATGAGTTTTTAGGTGGATCGATTGCCTAATCCATCATTTCACCTAAAGCATTTTACCTAACCAAACTGATTAACTGGTTTGCAGAACTAGTTGACTAGTTGGTAGAACAATCAATTTGTAGGTCAAACCAATCAACTAGGTTATCAAGATTCGCACATTTTTTAAACTTGAATTTCTAGGAAAACTTCTTATACCAAAATATAACCTTGATAATTACATTCTAAGTTATTCATTGAAGATTTTTAACCTTTTTTATCATGTATTTTACTTGGTCTTCTACCTTGAACTAATTTGATGGTTCGATTGGGACAATTAAGGAGGAGGGTGACCTCAGCTTTATCTTCTTCCACCTCTCTCTTATGCATGATTTGGATATCATTGCTTTGATTCCCATACTTTTCTTTTCTTAACTAGAAGATTCCTTTCATGGTGATATTTATTTCCTCTCTTATGTTTAACATTTCTAGGTAAATTCAACCTATAATTTTCTAAAGATCACCATTTCAACTCTAGAAGAGATGCTAGCCTATATTTTACAAAACCCACCCATTTAAATCAAATTTAAATTGTATAAATTAGTTTTTTTTCAATCTATGCCTAACCATACTCATTCTCATACTCATTTTTTGGCTATAAATAGCCCTATTCACCCCTCTATGCAATTTTCTTTCAGCCACCAAAATATTCTAACTCTCTCTAACCTTGTGTTCTTTGCTCTTCAATTTGAGCTTAGTTTTGATTCTTTTCCACTCTTTTGATCCTTTCTCTATCTCTTTCTTATTTATCTTTATGTAAGAGAGGGATATATTTAGGAGGAAGTTGAGTCTCTTTTTCAACACGAATTCCCTCTATTTTCTCTTAGGTTTGATAAGTTATTTTTATCCTAATTCAAATTCTAATTCATAAAGTTATTAATTATATTTTTAAACATTTAACTTCTATTCTTTAGCTTTTGTTTTAAAGTTTGGAAGTAGAAAATGTTCCAATTTTAGCTTTCCTATTTGTGGAAAAGTTTTGCTCGCAACAAGTAGGTCATTCTTACTTATAAAATATGACTTAGATAATCATAAGATGTGGTTTATTCCTTAAAGTCTTAATTATACAATATTGCATGAGAATTTGGTTTTAGATTGATGCATATTGATTTATTTATGAATCTTGAGAAAAGGCATCGTTTTAGGGAAATTACGTCGATTTGATTAATTATGAAGCTTATTTTAGTTCATGAACTAATGAAGTATTGGTATGATGCTATGATATGATATAGTTTGGATATAGTAGGATTTAGGATGATTTGCATGAAAAATGTTTGTTCTATGTTATTTGGGGAAAAATGATCAACTATTTAGGCTAAAATGATTGATTGGTCATTAGAACATTCGACTAGGTGGCCCAAACGAATGAACTAGTAGGTTTTTAGTGACCTTGGTTTCCTCTCTACTTAAACCCATCAACTAGTTTAGTATAACCAATCCAATTAGATTGATTGGTTGGCCCAAACAAATTGACTAGTTGGTAAAATCGATTAACTTGTTAGGCCTAACGAATTTACTGGTTTATCCAAATTATGTGATTTTGATCTTTTGACTAGCTACTCCATACTCCATGTCATCTATATTAGAGATTATATAAATGAGAATGAGATTATATTTTGGAAATGGATAAATAAATCATACTATCATATATGATATGAGTGAAATAAGTGGAATAAGTGAGATAAGTGGACTATGTCGTTATCTATATTAGAGAATAAGTAAATATAGGAAACTTACTGTGTGATAATATAATATGGATCATAATAACTAGTGGAATTTGTATGTACATGTGAGTTCTATTATTACATTAATCTTCAATAATCTCATTATTTATGTTAAGTGTTATAAATGGACCTTATTTTCAAAGGATATCCACTCTTCTTATTTAGTGTTTGAGATAGTGAGGAAGTTAAGGCACCATTTAAGAAAATCACAGTGATCCGTGAGTATCTTGATATATTTCCTAAGGAGATTTCAGGAATGCCACCCATTCAAGATATCAAGTTTACTATAGATGTATTACAGAGGGTGAAACTGATATCTAAAGCCCCATATTGTATGACACCTATAGAGATGAAAGAGCTCAAGGCCCAATTAGAGTTGTTATTAGGGAAGGGCTGCATCTAACCAAGTATATTGTTGTGAGAAGTGTTAGTCTTATTTGTGAAGAAAAGGGACAGTTTGAGATTGTGCATCGATTACTATGGGTTGAATTAGGTTACTATACAGAATCATTATCCATTGCCAAGGGTTGATGCCCTATTTGACCAACTCAAGAGAGCCAAGGTATTATCAAAGATTGATCTTTGATTAAGCCACCATCAATTGAGGATAGCAGAGTATGGCATCACAAAGGCTACATTTTGGACAACATACAGCTATTATGAGTTCATAATAATGCCTTTTGAACTTGTGAATGTGCCAATAGTAGTCATGTCCCTTATGAACCTAATTTTCTAACCTTTCTTGGATCACTTTATTATGGTATTCATCAACAACATCCTCATCTACTCCGACGATTGCACCTAAGGTAGACTTCATCATTGTTAAGGTCACACTAGCTATATACTAAAATTTTAAAGTGTGAATTTTAGATAGATCAAGTGGATTTTATTGGACATATAATCTCCAAAGACGGGGAAGCAGTAGATCCTTCCAAGTTTTGAGTACTCTATGAGTGGCCACCATCAACTTCTGTTAAGAAGGTGAGTAGCTTTTTGTGATAGCCCAATTACTACTGTAGGTTTGTTGTGGACTTCTCCAAGATAGCTCATCCATTAATCAACTTGCTAAATAAGGCTAAGCAATTTTAGTGGGATTAGAAGTGTGGTGAAGCTTTTGAAAAGTTAAAGAAGCGCTTCACTATAGCCCTAGTGCTCATGTTACCAAGTGGATCTGATGATTTTAAAGTATACAATAACGATTCTAAGCATGGATTAGGTTGTGTTCTAATGAAACATAGGAAAGTGGCAGCATATGCTTCTCAAAAACTAAAGCAACATGAATAGAGCTGCCCAATGTAAGACTTAGAGCATGTTATTTTAGTGTTTGCTCTTAAGATTTGGAGGCATTACCTTTATACGGTTTGGTACAAATTCTACACCAACCATAAGAGTCTAAAGTATATCTTCATGCTGTGAGAGTTGAATTTGAGACATGGCCAATGGTTAATGTAGAATTGACCCACCATAAGGTTACACTTATGTTGCGGTAGATGCACTTAACTAAAAGATGTCACATTCCTTAAGCACAATTGTATTTTTAAATCAATTATGCCAAGAGTTCAAGAAGATGGATATCAAGCTAATCATTGCTAGTAGTTTGAAGGCAAGAATGAGTGTATTCACCATCACTCATTCAATCTTTGAGGAAAATCGAGCTAATTAACTTAGTGATGTTAAGCTCAAAAGGATCAAGTAGAGTATTAAAGAGGGAATAGCCCAAGGGTTTCAACTCCACAAGGATGGTAGTGTTATATATAATAGTAGGTGGTGCATACCCTAGGGATGTGTTGATATTAAGATGAAAATCCTAGAGGAAGGAAATTGTAGTCCCTATTCTTTCCACCCTAGAAGGGATAAGGTGTAAGTATTTGAAGAAGGCATTATGGTGGCCCCATATGAAATAGGAGGTGGCAGATTGTGTTACCCAATGTCTAACATGATAGAAGGCCAAGATCGACCACAAGAGGCCAGTAGGGTTGTTACAACCACTAGAAGTTCTAGAAGGAAAGTCGGACAGCATATCAATGGACTTAGTGGTGGGTCTTCTGAGGACCCATAATGGTTTTAATTTCATTTGGATTATTTTAGATTACCTGACTAAGTAAAAAATATTCATACCAATAAAGACAACATAGAGTATGGAGCATCTAGTCAACACTTATAAGAAGCATGTTGTGCGATGGCATAGGGTCGCTCGAGACATTGTGTTAGATCAAGACTCTAGATTCTTGTCATAGTTTTGGAAAATTTTATATGATGCCTTTGGGAATCAGTTGAAGATGAGTACTACTTTTTACCCAGCAATAGATGGTCATACGGGGAGGATCATTCAAACGCGAAAGGACATGCTTCAAGCATGTGTGTTGCATTTTGGGGGCAATTGGGAGGACCACCTAGACTTGATTGAGTTCTCCTATAACAATAGTCATCACACTAGTATCAAGATGGAACCTTTTGAAGTCTTGTATGAGAGAAAGTGCTTAGTCCCTTATACTAGAAAGATAGTAGTGAGACGATTATTTTGGGACCAAAGATGATTAAGGAAACGATAAGGCAGTCTAATTCAGGATCAGATGAGAAAAGCCCAAGAATAATATAAGAGTTATGTATTATTGAGAAGAAAAATTGAGGGTCATGAGGTGGGTAGTAGAGTCCTTTTTAGGGTCTCATAAGGTTTGGTTGGAAGGGTATGCTTAGTCCTAGATACATTAGACCATATGAGATTATGGAATGAGTTGGTGAGGTCACTTACCATTTAGCTCTACTGATGGAATTGTCGCATGTGCATAATGTCTTTAACATATACTAGTTGAGGAGGTACATAGCAGATCACTCACATGTCATCTAGCCAAAGTCAAAGCTTGATGATTCTCTAACTTACTAAGAATGACCTATAATTATCCTAGACACGAAGACTCAAGCAATGCGCCCGAAGAGTGTTCCATTAGTAAAGGTCCTTTAGTCAAGGCATGGCCCCGAGGAGGCCACTTGGGAGGCTGAGGAAGGGATTCAAGAGGAATATCAAGATTTGTTCTCCTAGTGTTATGTATGTGGTGTAGTCCTTATTTCAACGAGTAGTACCCTTTTCCTTGTTAAATATATTATCTGAATCATTATGTGTGTTATGTATTGTGCCTAGACCTTGGCTAGTAAAGTTTAGGGACATGGCCTCTTTAAAGGGGTAGTGCTATAATACCCTATCTTTTCGTGAAGTTTTTTAAATGAGAAGTTATAGTATTTATTAAGATTTGATAATGCTTCATTTTGATTTGGAAGAACAATTGAGTTTGAGGAAAAGTTGGATTTGGAATAAGCCTTGTAAATTGAATAACTAGTTCATAATTTCAGCCAAAGGGTTTTGTTCGACCAAATTGTTCAACTAGTTTGGGGAACCAATTGAATGCTCGATAGAATAGTAAATTTTTAGGCCAAACCAATCTATCGGTTTTTTGAGCTAAATACATTTTTGAAACTTGATTTCCTAAGAAAAATTCTTATAACAAAATGGAACCTTGATGATTCTATTCTAAGTTGTTCTTAAATATTCTTAACCTTTCTTATCATACATTCAGCTTAAGCTTCTACCTCAAACTAAATTAAGGGTTCGATTTAGACAATTGAGGGGGAGGGTGACCTCAGCTTTGTCTTTTCCACCTCTCTCGTATGCACGCTTTGTAAATTTTTGCTTTGATTACCAAACTTGTCTCTCATTAGCTGGAAGATTCCTTCCATGCTAATCATTCATTTCCTCTCTTATGTTTAACATTTTGGGTGAATTATACCTACATGTTTCTAAAAATCACCATTTCTGCTTTAGAAAGGAGGTTAACCTATCTTTGACAAAATCCACCTATTTAGCTCAAATTTAAATAGTAAAAATTAGGGTTTTTTAAAATATTCCCAACCACACTTGTTATTATACTAATTTTTTGGCTACAAATAGCCCTAATCATCCCTTCCATGCACTTTTCTTACCACCACCAAAATATTCTGACTCTCTCTAACCTTGTGTTCTTTTCTCTTCAATTCAAGCTTAGCTCACTTCCTTTCCTCTCTTTTGATCCTTTCTCCAGCTCTTTATTATTTATCTTTAAGCAAGAGAGGATTAGATTTAAGAGGATGTTGAGTCTCTTTTAGCACAAATTCCCTCTATTTTTCTCTTAGGATAGGTAAGTTGTTTTATCCTACTTTGAATTTTGACTTATGAAGTTATTCATTGAATATCGGAAACTTTAACTTATGTTTTAAGGTTTGGAAGTTGAAAAGCTTCCAAGTTGAATTTCCCTATTTGTGAAAAAGTTTTGCTTGCACCAAGTATGTTACTCTTACTTTCAAAATGTAACCTTGTTAATCATGTGATATGGTGTATTCCTTAAAGTCTTTATTATATAGTGTTACATGAGAATTTGATTTCAAATTGATTCATGTTAACTAATTTATGAATCTTGAGAAATAACCATGAATTTAGGAAAATTAGGTCGATTTGAATAATTACAAAGCATGTTTTAGTTTATAAACTAATCAAGTAATGATATGATGTTATTATATGATTTGGTTTGGATGTGGTAGGATTTTTAAGAGTGATTTTCATAAAAAAAAAATGTTTGTTATGTGTTATTTAGGTGCGATCGAATGGTAGGTATGCGGTGACCTTGGTGTAACACCCCCAAAAAATTTATGATTGAAAATTGTTTATTTTATTAAAAGGAAATAACAGAAGCGAAAAGCAAAGACCATGAATTTCAATAATATTACCACCACACTTAGTACTAGATTGGTTTACTCCTATCGTTCCAGTACCAAGTACTAAGGCTAAAAGAGATAGAACATGATTTATACGAATTTAGTTTAAAACAGAGTAGTGCACTAAAATTGTTATAAAAGATATAAGCCCACAGTTAGTGGTTACAAGAGTAAAATCATTTACCAAAGAATTCAAAAAAGAGTGGGAGAAATACCCTAAGGATTTTCCGGATAATCCTTACTCTCATACCCAAGCCCTCTCGAATAGCACCTATAATGGACCTGCAAGAGATAATTCCCATTGAATAGGTAGGGGCCCATGAATGAAACCTTTCAGTACTATGGTACTGAGTAACCCTTTAAACCAAATTGAAAGGCAGGCTCGCATATAACATGTAAAACATACATAGTAAGAGATGATAACATACGGAATAATACATCACTCAACACCGCACATACAACAAGAGAAGTATAACACAACATCCACATACTTAGCAATTCTAACAAAAGAGCCAGGTACACGGGCTGAACTTATATTATAATAGTAGATCGTAATAATGATAGTACTCTTTTGGTCTCAAGCCATTAATGGATATTATTACTCAAATATCATCTCTCGAATTATATCCATATGAGTGCGGGAACCCCACTATTATAGCCGCTGGACCGGAATACACTTCGGGGAAAATTGTACCTAATATCTATTATTCGCTGGTGGACCGGTCTCCAAGGTAGAAGGCTCCTAGCGACTATTATCACCAATGGATTAGTCTGGCTCTAACTCGCATGATGTTCCACTATAATTGATTAGTATTTTTTTCATGATTTATTCACATCCAAGATTTTTTTTATTGAGCTCAGGACCCCCAATATTATAGCCAATGGACCGGAATGCACATATATATCTTCCATAGCAAAGTGCTCCTGGTCCACTATTATTTTTGGTGGACTAGTACACATATATATCTTCCAGGATAAAATGCTCCTAGGACACTATTATAACCGGTGGATCCGTATGCATGATATAATCCATCTGGGCTTGGCTCAATCGTCTTTCACATTCATGATTAGTGTTTTCCCTTTTAATTAGCACAATAGTTCCATTTATTTTCCTCGAGGGGAGATCAAGATCTAGGAGATGTGAAGGTACAGCAGTCATACTGGTGTATATAAACTACTCAGTACCGTTCAACTATCAACCCAAGGATGCAAAGGTACCCTAGTCGCACAGATGTATACAAGCTATAGTGGTGTGGATCAAAGGGAGGGAAGCACAGGATCGAATCAGTCCTTTGATTATATCTCTAGCCAGCTGAAGTTGATGAAGAATAGGCTTGATTTAAATGGGATTAAACTCGAATATGTGCAGGTTTCAATGATAGGATATGCTTTTAATGTTGATGCACATTCAAAGGATCTAAAGAGGAAGAAATGCTCGACACTTTCCCATTTAGATGAGTCTCAAAAAGAGAGGAAAAATGAAAGCTCTTAAACTTGAGAGTTTATTCAAAATGATTTGCTATTACCTGATATCATATGCGTGTACAAGGCTAAAGTATATATATAGGAGAGTGGCCGACTAAAAAGGCCTAACCCAGCTAGTTAACCTCCTTAATTCAAGCTGGTTTTAACTCACTTGAATTAAGCCTATATAATACCTAATCTCAATCATAATATTATCATTTAAATGATATTAATGTCTAACATTACAAAGCTCTACAATCAACTATGGTACATACATGAAATTACAATAAAACCCTAGCTTACATGGAATATACTTTAGGGTTTACAACAAGTTTAATATAACTAATGACATCACCAACTATATCTTGTTGTAGTGTCATCCCATGTATGACATAGCCTTGCATGCTTTGAATGCATTGTACACTTTAAGTCTCTTTTGTGTGTTAACTTTTTCACCTTCCAAATATATATCATACCTGCAAGAATATATTGAAGTGTTTTCAATATCAAGTACAAAAATATTATCAAGAACATTTAAGATGATTGGCTCCATTATTAAGAATGCTTATTTTTCATTACCTTGAGAATCATTAGAAGCATTAGATACATAAGATGCACCTGCATCATACATAGTACCGTACCCACAAGGACACCTAATCCATAAGTATGCATACCCCCTAAATAGGTCCGTAGATTTAGATAGAATAAGATGTGGGTTCTGGCTAGGGCACTAAGGCACACCAGCAAATACCAGAATGATTATGGGCTAAACCATGTCTTTAGGTAGCAACCCCTAAAGAGCCACCATTCCTGATCTTAAGGTCTTCCACTTTAATTATTAGTGCCTTAATTAAGGTGACCATGAGAAGCACAACAACTACACACTTATTCACTTCCATTTATTTCTGATATCATTAAGTAAGATAATTATCCATGTTAACCTAAAAAAGCTAGTAAGGCCATCCGTATCTTATCCAATTCCAATTCAGTATTCATTTCCATTTGTTCACATGCCGTATGGGTTATCATATCATAATCACAATACAGTCTTAGAGTCTGGTTAGTTCACATCGAAGGATCATGACACACATAACCCTAACATGCCCTTAATTCATACCCAACATACAATACCGTGCATGGCTAATGATTAAGACACCTCCTTCATGAATATAAGAATAACACCATACTACAACCTTAATTATCCATCCAATCCTAGGTCATACCATGTTCTTTGTGATACTTATTGATTGTTAAATACCATTATCTTGCTATTCAACATTAATGTAGTCTAATTATGAAACTCTGTTAACCCATTAACATGTTAGATACGAGTTACTAATTTACCCCTATCATCTCCACAAAATTACTAAAATACTCCTTACTTTTATAATTATTAAGTCATCCTTCTTTATTTACCAAATTATCATATTACCCTCCATGTTGCATAATTACCAAATTGCCCCTTACTTGTGTTAGATTATAAAATTATCCTTCATACTTATTAAATCACCAAC
This sequence comes from Tamarix chinensis, assembly GCA_030549775.1. NCBI lineage: Eukaryota > Viridiplantae > Streptophyta > Magnoliopsida > Caryophyllales > Tamaricaceae > Tamarix > Tamarix chinensis. The sequence continues at coordinate 37,073,098 of CM060174.1, forward strand.
TTTACCCCTTATACTTGTTAAGTTACCAACTTACCCTTCTATTGAGTTAAATTACCTTATTACCCCTTTATACTTATCTAAATTACCAAATTGCCTTTAGGCTTACTAAGTCACCAATCACCCTTCATATTTGTTACACGTGTCATATTTTCCATTTGGTTGGTTAAATTACCAAGCTTCCCTTCTTTATTATTATAATTACCAAACCACCCTTTTAGTTGGTTAAATTACCAAATCACCCTTCTTCATTATTATAATTACCAAATTGCCTTTTTAATTGGTTAAATTACCAAATTACCCTTCTTCATTATTATAACTACCATTTTTTCCCTCTTTATTATTATGTTTACCATTTTCCCCCTCTTTCTAAAAATTACCAAAATACCCTTCCTTTACACCAATTTAACATTTTACCCTTCCTTTGTACCAAATTACCATAATACTCTTTTCATTATATTTAATTCACCAAAATACTTTCTCACACCCAAAAATTACCAAGTTGTCCCCTTTCCATGTAAAATTACTAAAATGTCCTCCTTCTTTCTCCATTTACTATTTTACCCCCTTTACTTTTATAATTTATCATTTTGCCCTTATTACACCACTTTTCCCACAATACCCCCACTATATAAAATATCAATATTAATGCTCCATACCCATCTTTCAACTCCACCAACTATTATATTAGCACCTACCACACACATTTTTAGGCCACACCTTTTGCATATGCAAAATTACCAAAATGCCCCTATGACTCATATTAAAATTATTTATGCACCAATTGGCCATATTAACATATCGTATCATATATATATATATACTCTTAACATCATTATTAATAATAAAACTCCTTCCTTAAGAATTATTTCTACACATGACACATAAATTAACATGCCTTTTTTTTAATCAACACAAGCCACTAAATACACCATCCTTAACACCATACATCATGCATATAAACATATTAAAAACCCTAATGTTCTACCATACGTATATCCATACGTTTAAGTAAGGTTTAATGGTTACCTTATTTTTTGTAAAAATAAAAACTTACCAGTGCCCTAGTTAAAGGTTCAAGCTTTGATTAGTAAAAAAAAATCAATCCCTAAAAATAATATGAAAAATTAGCATAATAGAAGTATAAAAATTAAAGGAATAATTTTTATATCAAAGCTTAATTAATATATAGTAACAAAAACTATTTTTATACCTTGAAATTAATTAAGTTTGAGCTAAAAAAATGGGGGCAAGACTCACGTTGCTCATGCAACATGAGCTGCATGCATAAATGAAAGAGGAAGGTGTCAAAGGGCTGAGAATGCTAATAAAAAGTGAAAGAAAATGGTCTTTCAACAAGGAGACTTAGTTTGGGTTCACCTTAGGAAAGAACGTTTTCCAACACTTAGAAAGTCAAAATTGCATCCTAAGGGAGATGGACATTTTACTGTATTAGAAAGAATTAATGATAATGCTTATAAAATTGATTTGCCTGCTAAATTTGGTAATGTTAGTGATTCTTTTAATGTTTCTAATCTAAGTCCTTTTGCAGGTATTATTCAGGTTTCAGAGACGAAACCTCACCAAGAAAAGGGGAATGATATATGTCTCCATAATTTGTACTTAAATAATTATATTAACTATTATAAATTATATTGCACATATAATTACTTTTCTTATTATGTGGCTAATTAGGAAATTAAATCAGAATATGGGAGATGGATCAAGATGAGTTGTTGTGTGTAGTTGCTGCTGGTTGCTGTTGAAGACAGAAGTTGCTGTATTAATTTGTTGATTATCCCATATGATGCATTCGTCGGCATTCTTTGGCTATTGGAAATTACGTTGGCCATGTAATCCACCACCCGACCCATATTTACTGGGCTAGAAGGATTGTGGGTTACGCAACCCTTGATGACCATGATTAGCTAACAAAATTTAGCTGATGGGGATTAATTTGTAAATCCATTATTTTGGATTAGTGTACATTTGTATTTTTTTCTTTGAAGTTGGGCTGCTTTAATGTCCCAACTCCACGACCTATTTGCTGTATTAATCGGCTAATATGTTGTATTTATACATGAGCCCATCATCCGTATAAGGGTCGTATTATGTGTATTGTATACGCCCATATATAAGGCGTATACTACACTGTATGTAGCAACTTTTGGCTGAATACATTTGGACGATTCTTTTTTTGGAATTCTCTCGACTTCTCTCTCTCTCTCTCTCTCTCTCTCTCTCTCTCGCGACTCACTCATTCTCTCGATCTTCTTCTTCATTGATCTTCTTCTCGATCTTCTTTCTGTTAATCAAACTCCAGTAGCCGTTAATTACAACTGCACTCTAAGTTTTTCTAATCTTTCTTTGGATTAAAATCCTTAGGCTGATTTTTGTGCAAAATAGAACCCCACACTCGATTCACGATGTGGCAATAATTCTTGAAACCTATCCAGGCTTCATCATTTGGTATCAGAGCCTCGAATATTTAAGTGCTCGTGGTTTATTTTGTTTATTGTTGAAATTTATTGCTCTTTACTTAATCCTTGAGTTCGCTAACCCTCGGTCTTGAAGTGTTGTTTCTAGGGTTTGCGACTGATAAGAATCTAACGATTCTTATTGTGATTAAGCCGGCGGCGAAGAAATTGCCCCGACAAAGACGAAAATGCTTGGAAACCCTAAGTAACTATTGGTACGAACTTCTCAGTTAGGGTTTGGTCAGGATTCTTGAATCCTGACAGTACTCGATAAGTACATCCCGATCGGTAAACTCAATCCCTTCTTTTTTCTAATTCCTGCAATTATTGGACGTCAGGTTTGATATTCTTGTTACAAGTTAATACTCCACTAATTCGTTAAAGAGTGCGCAGGTATTAACTTAGTACCAACGAACCTTTAGTTCTAGAAAAGGGTAGGGACTCCAAGAAGAGGGGTCCTAACTTGTTATTCGGCTTAACAGCCAACATTTGTTGGCATAGTAATTTTGTTCCTTTCTTGAAGTTTTACTAATTTGTGTGGGTCAACGACTATTTGAAATTATTGTGATGTTTTAGTAAATTCTCCTAAATTTTTAATTGCACTGCGATCCCTTTATTATAATTGTGTTTAATTTGCTGTTTCGGTTAGATTGATAGTAAAGTGTGTTGTTCTCTATAAATTGATTGTCTATCATTGTTTCTCTTGTTCTTTGTAAAGTAAATAACGATAGGATTTATAATGTCTAATAACGGCCAATCTGTGAACCAATTTGTATCTGTATCTAGTAATGATCTATTAGAGACACTTAGGACATTTTAAGAACAAATGACAGCCCAATTGGCTATTTTATCTGCTAACCTAGAGCAGAGAATAGGAGAGCAAGAAATTAGAATCAATGATTTGTAGAATAACAGGATAAATGACCAACATGCTGGGGTATTAGGAAGGGCTCCCATGGACCCTAGAAATAGGATTCCACCTTTAACTAACTTAGATCAACTAGAAGATCAAATATCCAATAATAGTGATAGGAGACCAAGACAGGTTAATAGGTAGGAAAGAGAGTTGGATCAAGTTGATTGGAATATAGGTAATCTTAAATTTAATATACCTAGATTTAGTGAGAGGAATGATCCTGATTATTACTTTGAGTGGGAAAGAAAGATAGAATTAGTGTTTGAGTGCCACAACTATTCTGATTAAAAGAGGATTAAAGTAGCAGTAGTAGAATTCACAGACTATACATCTTCTTGGTATCATAACCTTATTTTAACTTGGTGTAGGAGTGGAGAACCACCTATACAAACATGGGATGAAATTAAGATTTTGATGAGAAAAAGGTTCATTCCAAGTTATTATTATAGGGAATTACATAAAAAGCTACAAACATTAAATCAGGGGAATAGGTCTGTAGATGAGTACTTTAAGGAATTAGAGATGTTAGTGATCAAAACAGGAATTGTTGAGGATGAGGATGCCACAATGGCTAGATTCTTGAGTGGGTTAAACTCTAAGATAGTTGATAAGGTAGGGTTATATCCCTATGGAACCTTGAGTGAGATGGTTAATATAGCCACAAAGATAGAAATTCAAATAAGGAGAACTAGGCAGTATAAACCCCCTAGAATTAGGATTAGGAATACTCTGAAGAGGATTTTTGGAGGACCTAGTTCTGGAAACTGGAAGAATAATGGGAAGTTTGAGTCTAGAGGTAAAGGTAATGAGGCTAAGGTAGGAAATAGGTTTGATAAAGGAAAGACTGTAGCAGCTAATCCTATTAATGGCCCTAACAGAACTAGAGACATAAAGTGTTTTAAGTGTGGGGGATTAGGTCACATACCTTCTAAATGTCCTAATAAGAGGAATAACTTGATTAGAGAATCTGGAGATATAGAATCTGAATCTGAAGAAGAAGAACTAGAGGTTAACTTGATTAGGGATGACAATAGTGATTCAGAAGAAGAGATAGAACTTCTAATTAGTAGAGACCTTTTTGTGGTGCGTAGGGAATTAAATAGTAATAAGTTACCTGATCCAAATGCAATATAGAGAGAAAACATATTTCATACTAGGTGCTTAATTGATGATAAGTGTTTTAATATGGCAATAGATAGTGGTAGTTGTATAAATGCTGCTAGTACTTTATTAGTATCTAAATTAGGTTTACCAACTACTAGACATCCAAAACCCTATAGGCTACAATGGTTAAATGCATTAGGAGATGTTAAGGTTAGTCAATAGGTTCTAGTAAACTTAAAATTAGGTAAGTATGAAGATTCTATTTTGTGTGACATTGTTCCAATGCATGCTGCTCATTTATTGTTGGGAAGGCCATGGCAATATGATAGAAGAGTAGCACATGATGGGTACAAGAATAGATATATTGTACATAAGGATGATAAAAAAATTATTTTAGCACCTATGACTCCAAAAGAAATCTTTGATGATCAAATTAAAATAAAGTCTGATTATAAGGAATTAACTAAACAGAGTGTAGAGGCTGGAACTAGTTCAAAGGAGGTTAAGAAATCATCTGGGCTTTATGCTAAAAGGGGAGATGTTGAAAAGGCTATTAGGCAGCAATCAAATGTATATCTGATGGTCTATAAAGAGTGTTATGAGTGTCATCTAGAGTTAAGTGAGGATGTGCCTGATAATGTTAGGAAATTGTTAGAGGAATATAGTGAGTTATTCCCTAAAGAGATTCCCTATGGATTACCTCCACTAAGGGGCATAGAACATCAAATAGATTTTATACCAGGAGCTGTTATTCCAAATAGGCCTGCTTATAGGGCTAACCCTGAGGAAGTTAAGGAATTAAAGAGGTAGGTTTCTGAATTATTGAGTAAGGGTTATATTAAGGAATCAATGAGTCCCTGTGATGTCCTAGTACTTTTAGTTCCAAAGAAATATGGAAGTTGGAGGATGTGCATAGATAGTAGAGTAGTAAACAAAATAACCATTAAGTATAGATATCTTATACCTAGGTTAGATGAAATGTAAGATCTTCTCTATAGTGCTGTAATTTTTTCAAAAATAGATTTAAAGAGTGGATATCATCAAATTAGGATGAAACCAGGCTATGAGTGGAAAACAGCTTTCAAAACAAATTTTGGGTTATATGAGTGGTTAGTAATGCCATTTGGGTTATCCAATGCTCCAAGTACCTTCATGAGGCTTATGAACCATGTGCTTAGAAACTTTATTAGAAAGTTTGCAGTTGTTTACTTTGATGATATACTTATTTACAGTAAATCTCTAGAAGAGCATTTGAGACATTTGAGAGTCATTCTGGATGTGTTTAAAGTAGAATAGTTGTATGCTAATTTAGCTAAGTCTAGGTTTTTTTTAGAGAGTGTAGTATTCCTAGGATTTGTTGTTGGTAAGGATGGCATATCTGTTGATAAGGAAAAGATTAAAGCCATACAAGAGTGGCATGTACCTAAAACAGTGACTGAAGTTAGAAGTTTCCATGGTTTGTGTTCTTTTTATCGTATATTTGTTAGGAACTTTAGTACTATAGCTGCTTCCTTAATAGTAGTAACAAAAAAGGAAAATGGTTTTAAATGGGGGTTAGAGCAACATAAATCTTTTGAAACTCTTAAAACCAAGCTAACACAAGCTCCTGTATTAACCCTTCCTGATTTTGAGAAAATGTTTGAATTAGATTGTGATGCTTTAGGGTTGGGAATAGGGACTGTCATTTCTCAAGAGGGTATACCTATAGCTTATTTTAGTGAAAAACTAAATGGCAGTACTTTAAATTACTCTACTTATGAAAAGGAATTGTTTGCTTTAGTAAGAGCCTTAGAGGTTTGGCAACATTATTTATGGCCTAGAGAGTTTTTTATAAGTATTGATCAAGAAGCTATCAAATATCTAAAAAGCCAATCAAAATTAAATAGAAGACAAGGTAGATGGATTGAATTTATTGAAAGTTTTCCCTATATAATTAAGTATAAAAAAAGGAGGTGACAATATAGTGGCAGATGCCTTATCTAGAAGACATGCTTTGTTAAATACTATAGATGCTACTTTGTTGGGATTTTCTTGTGTTAAACTTTTATATTTGGAGGATCATGATTTTATAGAAATATATAAAAATTGTGAAACTGCTACACAAAGGAAATATTATATCTACGAGGGTTACTTATTTAGAGAAAATAGACTGTGCATACCTGATTGTTCATATAGAGGATTATTAACTTAAGAAGCACATAATGGTGGATTAGTGGCACATTTAGGATTTCAAAAGAATTTGGACATATTAGTTGATCATTTTTATTAGCCTCATATGAAGAAAGATGTGTTAAAATACTGTGTTAATTGTGTAGCTTGTAGACAGGCTAATTCCACATCAAAACCTTTTGGGTTGTATACTCCATTGCCTGTTCCTAATCAGCACTGGACTGATGTTTCTTTGGATTTTGTTTTGGGATTGCCTAGAACTAATAGGTCTAAAGATTCAATAATGGTTGTAGTAGATAGGTTTAATAATATGGCCCATTTTGTACCTTGCAATAAAACTAATGATGTTGTTACTGTAGCTGATTTATTCTTTTCTTATATAGTCAAATTGCATGGAATAACTAAAATAATAGTATCTGATAGGGATGTTAAATTTCTGAGTCATTTTTAGAAGGTTTTATGGGGTAAATTGGGAACTAAGCTTTTATTTTCAACTACATGTCACCCTCAAACAGATGGACAAACAAAGGTAGTGAATAGAACCTTAGGTAATATGTTGAGAGCTGTCCTTGGAAAAAATCTTAAGCAATGGGGAACTGTACTACCACAGGTAGAATTTGCTTATAACAGAACATTACACTCTACAACTAAAAAGACACCATTTGAGATTGTGTATGGATTTAATCCCTTGAGTCCCCTTGATTTGAGTCCTTTTCCTAATTATGAGTTGCATAATTTTGATGTTGAATCTCATGCTGCAAATATGAAGAAACTACATGAATCTGTAAGTCAACAAATTAATAAGAGGGTTGAGCAAATGGCTGAAAATGCTAATAAAAAGTGAAAGAAAATGGTCTTTCAACAAGGAGACTTAGTTTGGGTACACCTTAGGAAAGAACGTTTTCCAACACTTAGAAAGTCAAAATTGGATCCTAGGGGAGATGAACCTTTTACTGTATTAGAAATAATTAATGATAATGCTTATATAATTGATTTGCCTGCTAAATTTGGTAATGTTAGTGATTCTTTTAATGTTTCTAATCTAAGTCCTTTTGCAGGTATTATTCAGGTTTCAGAGACGAAACCTCACCAAGAAAAGGGGAATGATATATGTCTCCATAATTTGTACTTAAATAATTCTATTAACTATTATAAATTATATTGCACATATAATTACTTTTCTTATTGTGTGGCTAATTAGGAAATTAAATCAGAATATGGGAGATGGATGAAGATGAGTTGTTGTGTGTAGCTGCTGCTAGTTGTTGTTGATGACAGAAGTTACTGTATTAATTTGTTGATTATCCCATATGATGCATTCGCCGGCATACTTTGGCTAATGGAAATTAAGTTGGCCGTGTAATCCGCCACCCGACCCATATTTATTGGGTTAGAAGGATTGTGGATTACGCAAGCCTTGATGACCATGAATAGCTAACAAAATTTAGCTGATGGGGATTAATTTGTAATCCATTAGTTTAGATTAGTGTACATTTGTATTTTTTTCTTTGAAGTTGGGCTGATTTACTGTCCCAACTCCAAGACCTATTTGTTGTATTAATTGCCTGATTTGTGGGCTGATATGTTGTATTTATACGTGAGCCCATCATCCGTATAAGGGCCGTATTGTGTGTATTGTATACGCCCATATATAAGGCATATACTGGACTGTATGTAGCAACTTTTGGCTGAATACATTTGGATGATTCTTTTCTAGAATTCTCTCGACTTCTCTCTCTCTCTCTCTCGTGACTGACTCATTCGCTCAATCTCCTTCTTCCTTGATCTTCTTCTTGATCTTCTTTTTATTAATCAAACTCCAGTAGCCATTAATTACAACTACGCTATGAGTTTTTCTAATCTTCCTTTAGATTAAAATCCTTAGGTTGATTTTTGTGCAAAATCAAACCCGCGCTCGATTCACAATCTGGCGAAAATTCTTGAAACCTATCCAAGCTTCTTGAGTGGAGGTGGTTGGTAGGGTGGTGGAAGCAGCGGTCAAGGTTGGCGGAGAAAAAAAAGGGAAGGAAAGTAGAGGAGAAGAAGGGAGAATAGGGGTCGGAGGATAGAGGGAAAGGGCTCGAACAGGGGAGATATGAAGTAGGAGAGAAGAAGATAAAGGAGAGGGAAAGGAGGGGGGTAGGGCGCCGATTGGGAGGCTGAGGTGGCTAGCATAGAGTGGCGGTTTCAAGGAGAAGAGAAGAAGAAGAGAAAAAAATGGGGCATGTGGGGAGGGTTTGTAGGGGAAAGTTTAGTCTAAAAAGGGGAAGAAAGGGATGGGAGAGAGAGAGAGAGAGTAGGTGGTGGTAGAGGGTTGTGTAGGAGACTGCCATAACGTAGGGTCAATGTTGAAGAAGAAAAGAAGAAGAAGAAGAAAAGGAATAGAGCAAGTCAGCTAGGTAAGGGAGAAGGAAGAGAAGTAGGCTGACCCGCTCGCAAAGTAGAGGTGGAGAAAAGAAAGGAGCTAGGCTAGCCCAATCGGGGGGAAAGGAAGAGAGAAAAAAGAAAGGGAAAGGTGGGCCGGGGCGGACGACGCAGGAAAGGAAGGAGAAGGGAAATGGGCCAAGGCGGCGGCCTAGCGTAGGGAGGAAGAAGAGGAAGTAGGGCGGGCAACCTGAAGGGAAAAAAAGGAAAATGTCAAATTCAAAATGGTGAGAAATAAAATAATTTTTGGAATAATAGAATTTAATATTTTTGATAGATAAATTAATTTATTAAAATTTAATATATTGGTTTAGAAAGGATAATTTTAGTAAAATATTGGTCTGGAAAATTATTTAAATAAAATGAGTATTATAAAATAAAAAAATATTCATTTGAATTTATTAAATTTTCATATTCATTTTTACATGCTTAAAAATCCCTAAAATAATTAACTTAAACAAATTTAAAAGTTAATTTAAACCAAATAAAGGCTATTTATTAAATTATCAGTTTTTAAAAGTTTGGGGTATTACACTTGGTTTCCTCTCTAATTAAACCCTTCAACTGGTTTGGTAGAGCCGATCAACTAGTCTTTAATCAGTCAACTGGTTTGGCCAAATTGATCGCCTCGTTGGTAAAATTGATCGACCAATTAGACCAAATAGATCAACTGATTTGTCTAGATTGTGTATTTTGATTTATTTATTTTTTAGCTTGGTCATGCTTTAGAACCATACATAACACTTCTATATGACTATTTAATAGGTGAAATATATATATGTTGATATGGATTAATGGATCATGATTTATGACATACTCAATGGGTGTTATAAAGGCCTTAATGGGTAAACCAAATAAGTATTTGATGGCTTTAAAAGAGTCATGTAATCTTAACTTTACCTAAAATGGATTAACCTAAGGGATTTGGTTAATATTGAGTAAGCATTAATGGAAATCCCACTAATGATTGGAAAATGGCAATAGTTAAAATGGATAAGTATACGAATTCCATGCTTGCATATTGTTTGGGCCTTGTATGATCTCATAACCTTGAGAATAACATACTAATTACTTAAAGTGAAAGATGATCAAGTTGTGTATGGGTCTAAGTTACCCAATCCTTAATTAGCTACCGAGGGTTGGTATGCCTTAGGGTAAGATCCTAGTAGATCCTAATGCCTTACCTACTTTAGACACTGATGATGTACTAGGGGGTATTGATACTAAAGGTTCTAGTTACCTAGGTGGTTTTAAGCTTTGGCGTGGACTTATGTCCTTTGGTGGTTACTTGACTTTGGCCTGAACTTATGTCCATTGGTTGTGACTAGGCTTCTACCTAGACTTTGTGTTCTTTGGTTTGGATAAAATTTCATGGTATATGAGAATATGGGGTGGTGCACAATCCATCACTCAATAAGAATTTGAATAAGTATTTTGATAAGAAATTGGAAATAAGAATGTGGTTAAAGAGAAAAAAAATGAAAGTAAAAGAAAAATAATGTTAATGGAGACAAGGGCTTACATATAAATGACCTAATGAAATAGGAAAGTGGAAACATGGCCAATGGTGGAATTATGTGCATGGATGAATGAAGCCTTAATGATAGCTAGACAATCTACTTAGTGGACTGCATGTAATAATCTATGATATTGTGTTATGTTACTAAGCATGATGAGCCATGTATGGTATGAGTTTTCTATGTATTATATCACCATGATGGAGCACGTATTCTATATATATGAAATATTCATGAATTATATTAGTATAATTATGATTATATGCAAGAATCTTATGTGCTTGTGACTTCCATTGAAGAAGTAATTTGGCTTATTCAATACAAAGCATACTAATGTGCCCGTTTGCTTAGTTACCTACTCAATGCCACTAGTAGAAGACCATGCGTAGGTTTTTAGGGATGGTCAATAGTTGGAAAACTTTGTGTTGGGAATGGAATATGAGAATGTTGATACTTATAGAATTTGGTGTGATCCAAGATGGATAAGACTTTAGGGTTACGCCCATCCTTTGTTTTTTATAATCTAAGCCCTATACTTTGGTTTAATTTTCACCTTGTGTATTTGAATATTTGTGGGTTTTTGAGGTTATGTACTTGAAAGCCTTTCTTTTGGTGTTTATATAATGTTTTTTGGTGCACACTAACTTAGTTTTGGTTGGTTAATTCTCAGCCTTGTATCTATCATGGGACGGGCGGCTTGCACCTATGTTATATTAGATGCAGTGGTAACACCTTATTTTCCTAAGTGTTTGGTAGTTTTCCACTTCCTCAGGGTTTTTAAAATCAAATTTTTTTAGTAGTGAAAAATTGGGGGTATTATAGTCTCCTAGGCTTTTCAAAATTTCAAACCATGTTGTCAGTAAAAAGACACTATTCACTAAACTTGTATATCTTAATTGTGGATTTTAAGCCTCAAAAAGCTCTTTCTAATTATGAAAAATTTAAGAAACTTAAAGAATTACTGTATTTTAATTTTATTAAGCATAAAATGAATTAAAAATTCTATATTGTTATTTTTTAAATTAGATACTTTTGAACATAATAAGTCACTAACTTACACTTTTCTTCCACCAATCTCTATCTAATTTTTTTGGTAGCCATTCTTATCCTTTCATTCAATTTTGATGTGGATAAGAACCCATTATCTAGCTACCAGTATCACCATACCTTGCCATTTTATATTTTTTATGTTAATTAAGTTACATAATTAACCTTTAGTGAGCTAAAAGGCCTTCTTTCCTTTCTAACCTTTGATTTCCTAACTATTGCCAAATGTACAACCATCTTTGCTCTTCAAAATCACCAACCTTTCCATCATCTCCCTCCATGGTTTTTATTCATGTTTCTTCATTATTAACTTCTAATTATTAATTTTTAACCCATTTTTGTTTATATTAAACAAACATAGGTAAAATTTAGAAGTGGTTAAACGAGATCTCTATTTTCCACATATAAGTGAGTGTGTGTATTTTCTTCTATATTTCCATTTTTCTATTTTTTTAAATATTATTTTTGTGATCTTGATGGTTTTGTATTAACTGTGTTTAAGGTCTTCAAGAGAAAACTTTATACTTAGAGGAAGGTGCTCTTAGGCCTCTTGAAGTGCTTTGGATCTAGTTAAACATGATCATAGAAATAATATATAGAATTTTGTTGTGGTTGTGCCAATTGTTCTGAAATGATCATTTGTTTTTCCTTTTAGGTCCTAATCGATTAATATAGTGGTTTTATGGTTATGGCTGGTTGAATGCTTGTAGATTTTTCTATTGAATTTTTGGGTTGATTTAGGTAAAGTTTGAAGTATAACATGTTTAAGTTATGTTTAATTTAATTGAAATTTTGATCATGAAAATGGGCATTTTGGTCTTTCTACATGTATGCTGTAATTTTATTTTTTGACTTGCTTTTTAAGACTTAAATGAATAGTTTTCATGAGCTAAATCCTTATATGCTAAAAGTTATGGCATTTTTGGTATTTTTAGGGTTATACGGGAAAAATAATCTCTTTACATTACTTCTATCTTTTAGAAGTAAAGATTGAGTTGTGAGATGTTCTATTTGATATGAATATGGTTTAGGTAAATTTTCAAGAAGCTTTTACTATTTTATTTGTATTTTGAAAGTTTTAAGTGTTTTAAGGACATAAACATCATTTTATGAAAGTTGAGATATTTTAAGGGATATTTTCATAACTTGAGATGTTTTTGGTTGTTTTGAGATATTTTTTAGGGTGTGGACTTATCATAAATAATACCTTTTTTTAATAGAGATCTAATGATTTTTTGGTAAATAGCAATTTTCAGTAGTAAATATTTTAGTGGTTTTTTTTATTTATGTTTCTCAATATAAAAAGAAAATTTCCTTCAATAGTAAATAGTATTTTATATGAATAGTAAATTTTCTAAAGTTGACATTGTTGTGTGTATTTTGTAAAGTAATGGGTTCTTAGAAAATTAGAATAGTAGTTAATGGAAAGAGAGTATGAAAGGAAAATTAGAGATGAGAGGATAAAAGTAAGAATGTTGTATTATAATTTATGATGTCTAAAATGAATAAATTTACCCCTCTTTATTGGAGTACAATGAGGGAGGAGGAGAAGGAAAACATATTATATGGTCGAGGACAACAAGTTTCCTTGTCCTATGTAGAGAGCTAAACCAACATGGGAGTTTTATGGGACTAAGGCAAGCGCACCTCTAAGCGTTATGGGTTAAATCTCATACTTTGTGTCACCATTCAAGGACATGGTATTCTTAGTTGAGGAAAAACCTATATTATCAATCCCTTCAAAATTTCAATCACTGCATCAACCACTCCCATAGGGCACACAAACTAAACTTATATTACATGGGTGATAGTTACAACTATAAATTAAGTATGTCAACTAAGAAGACCTTAATACAAATCAATATACAAAAAGTATACCCCAAAAGACCCACAGACAAACTTGCATATTATTATGTCTGTAGGACCTATATATAAAGATAAAGACAAATGAAGTTATACACAAACAATCTTTGAACACTCCATACACAATAATGAACAAGCAAAAATAAATTTATACAAAAAAAATTGTCGAAATCCACATACACAATACTAAGTGGCAATGCACAAATTCATTCATTTAAAGTTCATCAGGCAGTTAATACATGAAGCATCTACTCATCCCATCTTATTAAAAAGAAAATAAAACTATAAAATTTTATTAGTTTTCATTAAAATTTAAACTTTAAATTTTAATAAAAAAAATTAGATATTACCAAAAAGGTGGCTTTAGGGAGAGCCTCATTTTCTTTACCCCCATGTTTTTATTAGAGAAGGAATTGGATGTACTATAATTACAAGTGAATGATTTCAATGTAGCACTTAAATTATCATCCCACTAGGAATAGGGGATGAGCACCATACTGTGGATAGAATGTTTCTATGTTTAGACTACATAAAAGCTGATAAGTGAAATTATTCTTAAAATACGAAATTGTGATAAAAAAAAAAAGAAACACTCCAAAACATATAAATTTATAAGATTGAAAGTTAACTATAAAATATGCCGGCTAAGGTTCCGATTAAATTACCTAATTTATCAATCCAAAAAAAATATCAATAGCTTATATTTATATAATTATAAAAGTAATTAATTCAATTATTCCCCCTTATTGTTGTAGAATTTAGACTAACATCTTTCAACATGTTAATTCCTAATCTTTAATTCTGTTATGTAGATTAACTGACCATTTCATCTCTTGACGACAATTGAAGTTCCCAATATCAAATTTTAATCAATATCTTAGGTTATACATTGAAACTCAACACAATCCACACGATTAGAAACTCAAATTAGGACATATGTAGAATATTTAACACATTAGGATCAGGGAATTCTCCCTTCACCTTAGCATGAGAAAATTATAATAGATTAACTAACCATTCAAACTTTTTTTTCAAGTATAATCTTATCGATATGGAATATGACCTTTGAAAAAAAAAACCTAGATTAATCAACTATCTTTGAAGAAGAAAAAATAGCTCAAGAATGTCGGGGAGGTTTCAATGTATTCCAAGACTATTAGATCTTTTATTTCTAAAATCAATACAATTAATAAAAAGATAATTTGGTATGATACCTAGTATCTTGAGATAGAAAATGCGTTAGAAAAGTAATAGAATAAGACTGAATGGCTATACTAGGAAGTTGTTGAGAAGGAGATGAGAAATAATGTTGAAATAAAGAATCTTAAGGACATCTAGTTAGATAAAAGCAGATGGTTGAGTCTTCTAATAAAAGATATGAATGATCACATAGAGAAGGCTATTGCTAATGCCAAAGTGAGACACTCTCACAAAGATATAGATAACTACATGGAAAATGAAAATTTTAAACATTATGAAGGACAACTTTAGTCTCAACTATATGATTTTGGTGCCTTGGTAGTATATGCTCAATTTAAGACATTAGTAGATTGCGACCAGTAGCGAAAGCCCAATAGAGAATTATATTGCAGCTAAGATTTGGAAAATATACTTGTTCTTAAAGTGGTTGAAAAGGCTAATAGTGAAGAAGATTACTCTTGAATATATTCTCATTTATTTTCATTTTCTTCTTTATCATCTTTATTACAACGTGTTCATATCCTTGAAATATAGAATGACTATGAATTATTTGATTGTGTTGCTTTATATATAAAATCTTGATAATCTATTGATGTCGAGGCTGAAACATTTTTGTGATACTCAAAATACACACACTTCAAATATTAATTATAATTTGGTAGTGGCTAACCAAAGTAGGGTTGATCCAGTCATCATTGGTTGATCATACTGAATAAATAAACCAAACCCTTAATATTGGTCTTAATGGCCTCAACACATCGGTAGAGGATTGCATTATGCTAGTTAAGGCTTGAAAGATGAAAAGCAACTAGGTGTGGCTAAGTGAGCTCATTAGCCTTAGTATATCAACCATGGATTCACTCACTACATATGCCCATCTTCTTTTATACTTTTGTGCTCCACTGCCTCTTTTTCTAAGGGCTTACATATGAAGTTTGAAAACCTCTTTGTTTGAGCCATTACATATATAATGACCTAATTTTATGACGAATTATGCATAAAGATCAATAACCTCTTTGTTTGAGGGCTTATGTATATGAATTTTGATGACCTTATTTTGTAAGGAATTACATATAGAGCTTTTCTGACAACCTTGTTGTAGGAGGGCTTACCTATAGAGCTTTACATGACAACCTTTTTGTTTGAGGGCTTATGTATATTGAGCTCAAAGGCCTAATTTTATAAGGAATTACATAGAGATTTTTGCTTGCTGGCCTCTTTTTTGAGGGCTTATATATGGAGCTTAAGACTTATGTAATTAGAAAGCACATTTGCTACAAAAGATATTTTGAAAACACTTAATACATATAAAAAAAACTCCATTCATTACCTACATTAATAGGTATACAAAGTACGTAAATTCAAACGTAACAAAGATGAATGTTAAGTCTAAATCAATCAATATTGCAAATATTATTTTCTCAAATCTTTTGCATTCCAAGTTTTCACTAGATATCTTCTCCATTCATCATCTTATACAAATGTGGCTAGCCCAACTTGCTCCATTACTTAATACAGACTCTCCCATTTAGGTACTAATTTGCCTCAACCACCATTGCTTTAGGACTCAGACATCCTTAATGCCCAATCCCTTAACCTTAATTATTTAGGTTTGAATCTTTTATTATAATATTTAGCTTCTTGTTCTTTTTTTTTTATTTAGCAGTCCATACTTGAAATACATATCTTCATTCTTCCATCAAGTCCTTCTCAATTTGTAAGGCCTCCTCATTGATTTAGGATCATATTGGTTGGCTTTATATGATCTTGTTTCTTTTTCCATTAGTACAACTACCTTAGCCTCAAATGCTAAACCAAACGATGTTTCACCTTTTGGGTTCTTTACAATTGTCTTGATAACCTATAATATTCTTAGAAGCCCTCATCCTCACTTGGCCCTATTCAATCGGTGTGTCAGTTCTTTAACTTTTGTTTTATATTTACATTTGGCTTAACCCTTACACTATTTTAATACTAATGAGTAACCCGTTCTCATGATACCAAATGTCCCATATAGGAAAATGCTTAATGCAATTTATCGATGGATGAGCTACTGAAGTAAATCAATAATCAATTCCTTAGTTTTCACTAAACTATTGATATATATTATTATCGAACTATTGGTTATTATCAACTATAATTGCTTGCGAAACTCCAAAATTGCACATTTTTGTTAGTTCCATTCATACTAAATCCATTTGTAATCCCTCATTTCATCAAATTCCATTCTTCCATTTTGTACATGCATCTAATATTTTTCCAAAAAACTATATTGTCCATTTTTAATCATTTATGTTAAGGCCTCTTCCTCTACCCATTTTATAAAATAGTCAATAGAAAATGTGATGAGTCTTTTTTGGCCAACAATTACATTAAATGAGTTATTTTGAAATACATCATGTAAAAATATTAAAATAACTAGTAGCATATATTTGAATCATCATCATTATTGGAGCTAAATGGCCCAAGCCCCATACAACAAACATACACATAGTTACGATTGGTTCTAGTTTGAAGTAGGAACATTTTATGCAAGGTAAATTTTTGACATCCTTGGAATCGGCATACAATTACCTCAACATCCTGGTACATAGTTTTCTAATAGTAACCCTAAGATAAGGCTTTGGCTTAAAAGGATATGGTAGCTTGATGTAATGTACATATTCTCACATAGACTTTGTTCGATACTTTCTGCCCTATTGCTTGTGACACTCACTCTAGTATCTACATGGTCTTCAAAAATTTATGTAATTGTCTGTCGGTCATGAAATATTTTGCTACCCTTCTTCTTAATTTAAATGATTTATTTTTGTCTGTCAGCTAAGTACCTACTTCTAAATAATTTTTTAATGCCTTCATCCACTCATTCGCAATCAATATTTCTAAAATCTAGCATTACCCAACATGAGCTTTACTCATGTTTTTTTACTATTATATCATATACTCAACTTTGATTGTTTTGGTTAATGAAAAAGTGCTAGTTGTGGCTAATTTTACTAAAACATCTCCCATCAAATTAGCAGCTTGTGGCACTTGCGCTATTTCAATAGAAAAAATTATTTAATACTTCAATCAAAATCCCTAATATTTCTCCACGTTTGGCTCCCTAACCTTATATTACTCATTAAATTTGCCAATGACCAAAGCTAAGTCACTATATCTACTTTTAATAATTGAGCTATTTTGAGACTGGCTAATGTATCTTCATATTCAACCTCAATATTGGTGGCAAAAAAACCAAACCTCGATGCATATTCCACCTTTATTCCATTTGGGTCAATCAAAACCACATGAGCTCCAACACATAAATTGTTGGAAGCCTTATCTACATATAAAGCTAGGATAGTTGTTAATTGTTATTTTTCTTTTGGGCCTGTTATGTTAAAACCTCCATTAATTTCAACACTTAAATTATTATTACAACCATTTTATCCTAGAATTAATAAGAGTCATAATGATGATATTTAGAAATTGAGTTGGTTAAGTTTGAGGTCATCTCTAAACACTCACTTGATGGTTTTTATGCCTTGTGATGTGTTTGGTGTTATCACTTAGAAACACCTAATTTGGTTAATAATAGAATTTATTTATATTTGTTGTTATCACTTGAAAATACCTAATTGGTTATTTGAGGTCGTGAGCGGTTCACCCTAGGATATATGCAATCCTTACTATATATTTATTATATTATTACTCTTCTATGATCTCCATATAAGCATGAATTTTTGCATCACTTCTATGAGCCTGAGAGTTAAGTTATATCAATATGCTTATCACCATGCTACCATGTGACTTCAATGTGCTACATGAGCCTTATATTTTAAGTAGTTTATTTTTCCAGTACTTCATTATACTAATACTACACTTATATGGTCATTGTCATGATCTGGCTTCTGGTTCGGGAAGTAGAAGATTATTTGCAAGGGTATGATTCTCAGTTACAGTATGTTGAGGATGAATACGTGGGCTAGTAGTTAGCTATTGCTTGAGGTTGGAGATTTATATTTATGCTTAAGAGTTAAAATAATTGCCTATAAGCATTTTTTTTATTCTTCTAGTCATGTAAACTCTTAGCTTGATTCCTATATTTGGACTTTGTAAACTATCACAATCTTCCTATCTATATTATTTTTATGATTGTTGATATCAATAATATTATTGTAATGTTATTATAAGCATGCATCTTTTCATTCGTTGTTACATATTTCCTTGCATCAGCATAGGTTAGGTGATGGTCACACATCTCCCATAGCTAATATGGTGTAAACATTCCCCAGTTTTTCTTTTCAAACACATTTGCATTGTATTTAAAATAAAATTTTAATTTTTATAAACTAGGGATATTACAAGTTAGTATTAGAGCATATGGTTTTAAATCCCAATGTTGCTTTACAAAAACAAATTTCTTTAGTTTTATCTGAACTTATAGAATTAGGTTTAGTTTATAAGTGAAAATTGGTTTGGGTTGGGGTTGGCCTTGATTATATAATATAGGACTAACTTCTAGCCTTATGTGTAATATGATACCTCCATGTGTACAAATTGCATAGTTGTTAGTCATCCCTGTCTAACACAATTTAGTATTCTACAACTTTGATGGCTACAAACCGGCATCTTGAGCATTTCATGGAGATGGTTGGAGCTTTCATGGAGTGATAGATTTAACATGAGGAGGCTCCACAACCACAACCACCACCTCTTTTTCTAATTTCGTCACTAGAGGATTAGCTTCACAGGGTTAATCATCATCACCCATTGATCTTTGAATGTTAGGAGGACCTAAATATGTTGGAGTAATTGTTGAGGGACTTCAAGAAGATCTTTATGGCTAGTGGTTTCCTAGAGTGTTGGTTGGTAGACATTGGAGTGTTCCACTTTTGGGGTCATGCTGATGATTAGTGGAGAGGTCACTAGTTGAGAGGAGCCACTACAAATCAGTGGGATACTTTCATTGAGATGCTAAGGGCACAGTTATACCCTACTCGCCTAAGAATGGAAAAGTACGATGAGTTCATGACTTTGCATTAGGGAACGTCTATGGCGAAGGAGTACTATAGCCGTTATTTAGACCTGGTCCACTTTACTTCTAAGGTTGACACTGATGAGAGGATGAAGGTTCACCAATTTCAGTTAGAGCTTAATTTGAGACTTCAAGAGATGTTGGTGGGAAGTCACGCGTAGAACTTATAAGCTATGTGCAAATATGCCTCGGAGGTATCAACAATTTATCCCCACTCTACCTAGTCAGGGGCTTAGTGGAGGCTTTAAAGTGCTCATCACTAAGGAGGAGAAAAGAGGTTCCAAGCCACAAGTAGTCATCAACCAAGGATAATACCCTGCTATGGAAAGAAGTTGAGTTGGCTAATTATGAGGTGCTTCATATGTGTAGTGTGGTAAAAACCACCTAGGGAAGGATTATATTGGGCATTTGGTCCATTGTCATAGTCTTAGTTGGATGGGGCACCATCAGTTTGAGTGTCATACCATCAGGGTTATTGTCCTATAAGGGTAAGCATGTTTTAGTATATGCTGGCACAAATGTTGATAGTTTAGATATCTCAACCAACCGATAGTGGAGCTAGTGGGACTACTCCACGGAAGAGGATTCATATGCCTCATGCATTTTAGTGAAGGAAAGGTTCAGGTAGTGCTACAGAACCACCTCCAGACTGTCACCTAAATGTGATGAGCCAGTTAAAGGCTAACAAATAGGTAGATGTTGTGACGAGTATGTTCACAGTTTCTTCCCTTCTTGCTTACGTGTTATTTGACTCAAGAAGTTCACACTCCTTTTTGTCTATATCTTTCATAGCTAGGAAATATATAATTATTTCTGATACGATAGACATTTTATTGGGCTCCCATGTGCTCCCATGTGGGGATGTACTTCCTTATACCAAGCTATATAGAGATCTATCCTTACTTAATTGTGGAATCATGCTTCCAGTAGACCTCATAGAGCTTGAACATTGTGATTTTAACATAATACTTAGAATGTATATTCTTATGAGATATCAATTTATGATCAATTGCACACAGGATTGTGAGGTTCTTAAGGGACCAAAGGGTGTTAGGGTTTCTTACTACAGATGCGAGCCTAAGCCCTTGGTGAGGGTGGTGTACATGGTTGTGCTTAGTATACTAGTATGGAAAGAGTATCCACTTTATAATTATAGTTTCCAAGATCTGGGCATTGAGGAGCCATTGATCAAGGGTATCTTGGTGATACAAGAGTTTCCAATTTGGATAATAATGGAATTATTTATATTTGGTATTATCACTTAGAAACACCTAATTGGTCATTTATGGAATTAATATGTGATTTGTGATATCTCTTGTTAATTTATAATAATGAAATAAGAATTCATTCAAGATTTTTTCTCTAACTCTTGGGGTAGCTAACCAGGAGTTAGTGTGTGGGTCATCCTGTAATTTATATTTTCACTTAGTACCTATATCCTTCTCTACTCTGTTGTAGTTAATAGGGATATGTGCATATCTATGAGGTATAGGATTATACTTTGGAAGGCTGGCATGGTATTGATATCCAACTCAAGTCAATGAGGTATCCCAATAGAGCTGGTAAAAGTTGACCCGACTCGTCTAACCCAAACCGACCCATAAAAAATTTAACCCGCACAAAACCCGACCCAACATAACATGCTAAATTCATCAATCCGACCCAAACCTAACCCAATACAAAACTAACCCGACCCGACGTTGATTTGAATATAAGTGATCCCATCCAACCCAAACCCAACCTAACTCTAACCCGTAACCTGACACCAACCTTACCCGCCACCAGCCTGACCCGTTGTCAACCCAACTTGACCCAACTCAACAAAAACAAATTTGATATTAATCAGATATAATAATAAAAAAAATTACATGTCTTATTATTTATTTAAAGCTTTTAAAAATATATTATTATTTAAATTTTATTTATTTTTCTTACTTTTATCATGAACTTACTTATTAACCAATGATATTCTAATTTTACTCATTTTGTGCCTAAACACACAACATTATAAAGCCATAAAAATAAATAAAAAATAACAAATTAATAACACATTATTAATCACATACTTACATGAAGTTAAACTTAATTCTTGCTTACGAGGTTAATGATTTAGATTAATTTTGGTAGTCAATATTTGATTTGACCCAAATCTAAAGTGATTCGATCCAGGATTAACTTGGCCCGAACCCAACCTGATCCATCAAAACCTAAAAAGATATAATTCGTCAAATTAATCCAAACTTAATCATCAAATTAACTCAAACACAAAATCACCCGAATACGAGCTTGCTTGGCCTAATCATGACTCGATAGAGATGTAAATGGAGTAGGTTTAAGGTGGGTACATCCATACCTGTACCCAAATTCGTTCCTATATACGAATGGGTAACCACTTACACATCCATATCCTTATCCATTAGATATCTCTTACATGATGAATAGTCTGCTTTCCCATTAACAAAATAATCTCTAGAGGATAAATTAATTACCCAACGGATATACCCATTTATAGTTAAGCCAAATGAAAATTTTAACCTTAATTTATACTGTATTTACTTTAAAATTAAGGATAAATATGTATCGAGTAAATGGATATGGATATGGATACGAGCATGGGTATGGGTACGGATGGATATCCCATACCCATATCCAACAGGTATTTTTTTCCAACCTCCATACTTGTTTAAGTATCCAACAAATAAAACCCAGCATATTTTGGATAAAATCCACCCCATTTATATCCGTATACCCAACCCAACCCAACAAGCTAACCTAAAATAATCTGAAATTGACCCAACTCAAACCCCATTTACATCCGGTAAATTAACCTAGTACAACCCAATCCACAATGATAAAACCCAAACCTACCTCGACCCGAACAATTAGGAAACCCAAAATGACCCAAACCTGAAATGACCCCGCCTGATCTACAACTGGCCTACAAAGAAAATGACCTACAATTAACCCGACCAAATAACGACCCGACCTGTTATAACCCGAACCAAACCTGACCTAATTACCACCTATATATCCCAATACAAGCCCCCTTGCACTTCACATTATCTATTGTTTAGGCGGGCATGATATTACAATTTTTAGCCCTTGTAATGGTGGCTTTTAAGGTGTGATGGGTGAGTTATCCCTGTACAAGCCCCCTTAATGTACCTTAACCCCTTGTGGTGGGTGTGGTATCTTGACTTGTGTTAGCCTACTTAATCTACTTTGATCTGGCTTCTGGTCTGGGGAGAAAATGATGATTTGTAGGGGTATGATTCTCAATTAGAGTATACTAAGGGTGATGACATGACCTAATATCTGGCCATTACTTGGGGTTGAAAATTTATATTTATTCTTAAGAGTAAGGTTAATAAGCTATAGGTGTTTTTCCCACTACATTGGGAAGTTTTTATTCTTTCAATTATTTAAACTCTTGGCTCGATTCTTGAACTTTGAGTTTATAAACTCTCATACTCTTCCCATATATATTAGTATTCTGATCTTTATATCATTAGTATTGTTGTAATATTATTATGAGCATGCAACTTTTCATTTGTTATTTTATTTTTCCTTATATCATGCATGAGTTAGGTGATGATCATGCATCTCTCATGGTTGATGTGGCGGTAAAATTCCCTGATTTTTCTTTTCAAATGCTTCTATATTGTCTTAAAAATGAAATTTTCTAGTTTATAAATTGGGGTTGTTACAATTATACTATAAAGATTCATAACAAAAGAGGAAGAATGTAAAGGAAAATGATAGATTTCACTAATTAAGGTTGTTACTAATGATGAAGAGATTTAAAGGTAGCCTTCAATGGTGTAATTATGTTGAATAATTAAATAAAAAAGGGAGGAAGAAAATGAAGAAAGAGCACATCAGAGAATAGAGGGGGAGAGAATAAATTGTCAGCACAACTCTAAGGCGCATGCACACACACTCACACAATTGATAAGATAACTTATGATATTTGTGTTCTTAGATATCATGATTGTATAGACAAGTGTGTGCAACCAATTAGTGGAATTTAACATTTTATATAATAAGTTATGGAATCATAAAGGAGTTTTGGGTATCGCATGCAAGGATGGAGGATAAGAATTACACATGAGAGGTTGTGGTTGGTTAAGGGTAGATTTTGTAATAAGGTTGGGGAATATTTCAAGTATAAAAATCAACTAAGGGTATCATAGAGGAAAACTAGAAGAAGAAAGTGGTATGGCATTGGTGGAAAAGAAGGGGGGACTATAGGTTAGTTTATGAAATATGTTTAGAAGGTATAAAAATATGTTAACTAAAAATATTATGAAGGGATATTCCATTAAGATTACATAATCTTATGAAAAATGGCATTATAGGGTTGTATTAAGTTAGATTAAAGATTTAGATTAGATCTTCATAAAAATAGATAACTTAGATTAAGTTTCACATAGGTTATATGAGAATTAAAAAAAAAACATGTTTTGATAAGTGATTATGCTAAAAAAATGGCTAATAATAATAAAAAATAAAGATAAATTATTTTTGATTCATGTTTAACTCAATGAAATAAAAATATGTTGATCCTTGAAGTTTGTATTTTTTATTTATTTATTAGGAGGCTAATTCAGGCCTACAACAAAAATAACTGCAAAATAAGATGTGAATAATATTGTTTCGTCCTAATATTTATTTATCATTTTCAACCTGACTAGAAGACTCAAGAAAACACAAAAAAGCATAAAAAAATAATGAAGGATATATTAGAATGATTCAAGAGAATTTGCACAGTCAAAAGTGGCTGATAAGTCTCATAAGACTCAAAATCATAATAAAGTTTAAGGAAATGACAATGAAATGTTTCTAACGCATGATTTAGGTTTTCAAATCCTTAAGGAATGTAACAAAATTTGTGAAAACAACAACTTCATTTTGAAATAATAAGGATATTGAAAGAATAAGAGTTTCCAAATTTAGGATGTTACATCACTACCCCCTTAATAGAAACATAATGGAAAGTTAAAATAAAAAACCTAAAGAAGGATCACAAAAAATAGACAAGCCTAGAAAAAGCGGGCATGAAAAATTGATCAATCTTTAGGACTAGTCAACTAGTATAGGAATACAAGACTTTAAGACAAATAACATTACATTAAAACCAATCAACTAGTTGGTCCAACTGATTACCTATCTATAATAACCAATTTATAATGAATTAATGTCACAAATTAATGGAAAAGTTAAAATAGAAAACCTAAAGAAGTAAGATGAAATGATGGACAATCTTGGCAAAAGTAGGCAAGACTAATTGATCAATCCTTAGTACTAGTTGACAAGTATAGGAATACAAGACTTTAAGATAAATAACATCACATTGAAAACAATTGACCTGTTGGTACAACTAATTAACTATCCACAAAATTGAGTTGATGGGTTTGGTTGAACTGATTGATGTGTTTAGATTAAGATCAAAACCACTATAAACACAAAATAACTAATTAATAGATCTATCAAACCAATCTATGGTTCATACAAACCAATTGGTGGGTCTATCAAATTGATCAACTATTCACACGAGCTACTAAATGTGTTTATCAAATTGATTAACTATTCTTATTAACCAATCATTGGGTATAGGTAATCAATCAACAGGTCTCAGAAAAATAAATCCTATACCTATATTTTCACACTTAAAAAATCAAACACATTCCTAAAATAAATCTATCATGCTAGTATGCTATAGGCCAAATCAAAAGACACATTCCACACTTAAAATCATATGGATTCATGGTATAAAAATCAATACCTATCATAATAATGCATAATTCACCAAATTCATGCTTGATATAAAAAAATTTGAAAAATACTCCAAATTCCAAAGATATAAAAATTCCACATTCAAAATCAAGGATTCCAAATAACATGGATCCATCATAGAACACACAAGGGACATGAAATCATAATTACCACCATAAATCCATATTCATATTGAAGTTAAATTTGTCTTAACTCCAAGCAAAAAGCTTCTAGCACAAGAATATACACCTAACTTGATGGCCTCTACTAAAACTCCTGAGGACCTCGAACCTTTCTCTAAACCTTAATCCAGAAAAATAAGGGAGAGATAATGATAATATTAAGAGAAGAGAGAAGATAAAAAAATTATCAAAGAAGGTGAAATCAAGAAGTAAACCCTTTACTAGTAGAAAAGAAAGGGGAAGATGGAGAATAATAAGGTACAACCCTTAGAAAAATTAGCTCAAGGAAATAATAGAAAAAAGGAGAAAGTATTAGGGAGAGTTGAAATGAATTAGTAGAGAAGGATCCCAACCCTCTATGGTAAAAAATAAAAATTAGGATGAGAGGAAGTAGGTTAAATTTGGTTAAGTGTAGGGAACCAAAGTGTAGGAAAGGGAAGGATTAAAATGAGGGTGAAATTATGTTGAATAATTGAAGAACAAAGGGAAGAAGAAGATGTCATGATTAGGTGAACAAGTGTGCACAACCAATTGGTGGAAGCTTGTAAGGATGGGGGACATAAATTACACATAGGAGGTGGTGATTGGTTGTGGATAGATTTCTGATATAATGTTAGGGAATATTTCAAGAATAAGAATCAATACTAGGGGAGGTATTTTTGGGTTAGTATCAATGAAATCATATATCCAAATAAAAAAAATCAAGTAGAGCAACATAGATGGAAGAGAAGGGGAGACCATTGTGACATATATTTAAAAGGTAGGAAAATATGCTAACTAAGAATATACTTACGAAATGTTCCATTGAGACTCATAAGTTTATGAAAAATGGCACCATATAATTTTATTAATATATATCAAGGATTCATATTAGATCTTTATATAAATATATGGCTTAGGTTAAGTTTCAAAAAGGTTAAATAAAGTTAAAATAGAGAAAGATAAGTTTTGTGAATTGATTATGCCAGAAAATGGCAGATAGTAATAAAACTAAAGGTAAAATATTTTAACTCATCTTTACACTAAAGGCATGAAAATATGTTTATTCCTAATTTTTCATAAGTCTCAAACATATAGAAGGTTAATTTAAGGACTACAATGTAAATAATCATAAAATAAGATGTGAATAGTAGTTTAATCGTAATATCCATTTATTATTTTAAACATGGATAGGAGAATCAAAAGAGAAAAATAATTATAATGTGGATAAATTAGAAATATTTGAGAGAATATTGATGGAAAAAAATGATTCAAAAGTCTCATGCAACTTAAACCATAAGAAAGGTTAAGGATACAAGAGTGAAATGTTTCTAAAATGTGACTACAATTATCAAATCCTTAAGGAAGGTAAGATAAAATTTTCAAAATAATAATTTTATTTTGGAATCATAAAGATCCTTGAAGAATTAAGGTTTCCAAAATTTCGGATGAGTTAAAACATTTGTTGGTGATTGACCATTACTCGTTGCCTTATACGTTTCATTTAAGACTTACCATTTGCTTCAGACTCTACCTTTCATTGAAATTTGGTTAGGATTAAGGACATGGTACATGGATATATTTATTTCTAAAATTTCACACTCTAGGTTGTTAATGGGAGAAGATTTATTAGTCGTATTGTTAACTGTCTTGAGAGTTGTGTTTGGTTGATAAAGACTAGGAGGCTAAGCATGGGGCATTGTTAATTACATATTTAGATGATTTTATAGATATTATGGGATTCCAATGTTATTCAATATAGAGACATGGGGTATGATGAGTGGAAATAACAAGCAACTTGTGAATGTGGAGTTGTTGATGACTCAAGAAATGGATTCCCTTAGGATTGAAATGTATAAATGAGTGCGGGTAGACTTGAAGTTTTCCTATACCCTTATTTTAGAGTTTCTAGCTTTCTCTTATTTCATATGGGTTTATGTTTTGCCTTATTGGTGCATATATTTGTACTCTCAGCTTTTAACGCTTAATTATTATGACCATTATTGCTTATATGAACTCACATTCCTTTCTCTTCTTCTATATTTGGTGCTTGGTCTCATGTGTTGGTTGTTATCTATAATGCTTACTCTATCTTAAGTTACCTTAGGCATGATAATTTGCCAATTATTAGTACCTATTTTCTTTTAAAGGGGTAGCTACCGTTAAGATTGAAACATGATGATTTTGGGGAATATATTGCAGTAAAAGAGAATGTTTATATGTTATATAGAGTTTATGAAAGTTAAAGTAGTGATAAAAGCATGTTACTCTATCCTGAAACCCTTTGGAAATGTTTTGATCTTTCTATGTTAAGGAATTGTAAGACCCCAAATTTTTAAAACCTAAAATTAAATAATTAACCTTTTTTCTAGAATAATTTAATCTTAAATTATTGATTTAATTATTTTGTAGACATTCAATTTACAAAAATATATATAATTAGTTCATAAATTACTATAATTATTTTTATCATTTTTTCTTACTCTTTTTATTTAAATAAATCCCCAAACCTATAATTTTACCAAACCTATTCTCTTAAATTAATACCTTAATTTTTAGATAAATTAATTTAATATTTTTCCCATTATCCAACTTTAGCCTAATTTATAATCCTAACTCCAAAAATATTTTCCTTTTCTTTTTCTATTTTTCTTTTTTCTTCCTTTCCTTTCTTCCTTTTCTTTCTTTTTCCTTTTTTTTTTTCTTTTCTTTTCTTCCTTTTTCCTTGGGCTAGCCCAACCCTTTATTTCTCTTTCTCTTCTTCTTCCACCTGAGCCATCCCAGACTTCCTCTCTTTTTTTTCCTTTTCTCTCATTGCCATTTCGATTTGCCGAGCCTCACATCTTCTTTCTTTACTCCCACGCAGGTCGGTGTGCCCATCTTCTTTTCATTCCTTCTTTGCACATTTTTCCCCATTTTCTTCTTCCTTCTCCCACCTGCACCCTGATCCAAACACCCCCCAATGCCCCTTTGCACGCCTTCACCCTTTCTTCCTCTTCTTTCCCTACACCCCTACACCTCTACCAACCTGCACCTCCACCCTCCTCCCTTGTCATCCTTTTCCTTGCCATTTTTTACCTTGTAGCCCTGACATTCCCTTCCCCCTAATGCCTTTCCCCATCCATTTTTGTACATCCCTATCACTTACCTACCCATTTCTATCATAACCATCTACACTCCCTACACCACCTACCTTGCACAACTAACAGAGACCCCTCTCTCCTCTTCTCCTCCTATTCTTTTCCTTATCCTTCTTCTCTACCTCATTCACTCTTGAGCTCAGCCCTTCTCTTCCCTAATCCTCTCTTCTCTTTTTCTCCCTTATTCCTCCCCTATTTTTCCTTCAATGCCTCCCTGCAGTCCCTCTTCACCATCTCCACCACCAACCCAGACTCTATGCCACTAGCTCCTCCCCTTACTCCTCCCTGCATTGCCCCGAGCAGCTAGCACTAGCCACTCCTACAGCCTATCCCCTCCCTTTTTTTCCTTATTCCCTTCAACTCCCCAACACTTACCACCCTTAGCCACCTATTTCCCCTCCCTTTCTAGTGCCACAACAGCCTCTCCTTAACCACCTAACACCACCTCAACCTCCCCTTGCACCACCTTACCTAAGCCACCCTATCTTCCCCTCATCTCTTTCTCTTCTTCTCCTTTCTTTCCCTCCTCCCTCCCTTCTCTACACCCTTCTCTTGCAGCCCCTATTGCCATCTCTGCCACCTTTGAGCCACCACACCACGACCTCCAACTACCACCCACTTCCGGCCTCATCTCCATGCCTAACAACTAGTATTAACACCCCCTCCATCACCTCCCTCAACCTTTTACCCGAGCCTCCTCCTCATTCCTTTTTTCTTTCCCCCTTTCCATTTCCTTTTGGCTTTATGGTTTTCATGGCTCACCCTACATGGGTAGCATGAGTTATGTTGGGATTTTGGTATATATTTTTAGATAATATTAAGATATAAGGTAGTTTAGTAACGTTATATATTTAATAAATATTGTAATAAAAATCATTATTTTATTCATCTAATATTAATATTTCACTTGTGATATTATTTTACTAAATAGAGTTTAAGCATTTTAAATTAGATACTGATAAAGTTGTTTTTTGCTAAAAATAAGGTTACTATTATACCCCACTAAAATGTATGGATTATCATATATTAGCGCATTAAGGTATTTGGCACATGATTTGTGTGAATATGATGTGTTACAAATAGTCCCATGATTATCATGTCATCTTGAAAAATGGAAAATGAATGTATGTATCTTGTGTAGGTTATGATGTGTGTGAAAGGATGATTTAGAAAGGGCTTAATGTTTGATGATTGGTGTTATGTATATATGATGTTATGCTAAGTAGGTGTGGGCACTTGTAGTAATAATCTTACTAATATGAGCCTTAGGGGCAATTTGGTCATTTGGACACATCATGATATTTAACCCTAATTGGAATGACTAATGTGTTCTAAACATTGCTAAGAATGGAGAGGGGAGTTTGGTGTATTATAAATATATGTGTTAGTAGAAATATCAATATTCTATGGCCTAGGGATATTTTAGGAATTTTAAGGCATGGTGGTGATCATCTTAATAAAAATGTATTCTAGGTTTTATGTGGTGTTGGACATTATTATAGGGGTTTATGGCATTGAAAATACATATTCCATCATGATTAATAATAAAATATGGCCTAGGGGCATTTTAGTAATTTTACATGTGAAATAGGAGTTGTCTCAATCAAAATGCATGATAAGTTATAATCGGTGTTAAATATGATAATAGGAGTTTATAGTGTCAGTAATGCATGGTTAAGCATGATTATCAATATTTTATGACTTAGGGGCATTTTAGTAATTTTTCATGTAAAATGGGGGTTACCTAAATAAATATACATGGTAAGTAATAATTGGTTCTAAGAATGATAGTCAGGGTTTTGTGGTGTTAGTAATTCATATTGGGTATGATTATTAATAATAAATGACCTAGAGACATTTTAGTAATTTTACATGTAATATGGTGGTCAATCTAACAAACATGCATGATAAATATAAAATGATGTTAAACATAATAATAGGGATTTATTCTCTTAGTAGCACCTATTTGAGCATGATATTCAATAAAATATGTTTTAGGGACATTTTGGTAATTTTACATGTAGTATAGTGATTAGTGTGATAAACATGCATGATAAGTATAAATTGATGTTAAATATGATAATAGGGGTTTATTGTCTTAGTATCACTTATTTGAGTATAATAATCAATAATATATAGTCTAGGGGCATTTTAGTAATTTTACATGTAATATGGGATTAGTCTAATAAACATGCATGATATGTATAAATTGATGTTAAATATGATAATAGGGATTATTATCTTAGTATCACCTATTCAAGTATGATTATGAATATTTTAGGGTATAAGGGTAATTTGATAATTTGGAGGGTATCGTGGTGATTACGCTAACAAATATGCATGATTTAGGGGTGACTTGGTAAATTGGGGTATGCTATGGTATTATTCTCATAAACATGCAGGAAGTGCATTAATTGTTGATTAAGCATGAGAATGTATGTTTGGTTGTTCTAGAAGTGCATGTTAGGGTTTTAGGTGTAAAATAGTCATTAGGTGTGTTGAGTAGCTTAATTTCATGATCAATATTTTAATTACGATGTGTCGCTCTTTTTATGTCATGATTATGAAATGAAAATGGAGTTTATGATGGAAATAAATGGTAAAGAGGTAGCCTTAGCCTTAGAGGCATTTTGGTCATTTTTACCTAAGGTGCCTAAGTGTGAATATTAAAGCTTAGGATATCTTTAGTGGACTACTAATGTTGACATTGACAATAATCATGATTTTGGTTACTTCATAATGTTATAAACAAATAAAAATGGTTAAGTATGTGATTAATGTGTATTTATTATGGTCACCTTAAATAAAAAACTAATACTTAAAGTAAAGACCTCGAGATCAGAAATGATGGCTCTTTAGGGGTCACTAAAATATGCGGTTTAGCCCACGATTGTTATGGATTTTGCTAGTGTTCCTTAGTGCCCTAGTCAGGCCCTACAACTTACTCTATTTAGCTTTGATAACATAATTAGGGGTATACATACTTATAGATCGATTAGGTATCCTTATCAGTAGCGTGCTGTGTGGCTTCATCTACCAATAGACCAAGGTACCTTTGCGTCCCTAGGTTGATAGTTGATAGGATATTGTGATGCTCTTATGCGCTAGTATGGCCGATATACCTTAGTATCTCTAGGTTCATGATACCTTAGTATCTTTGGATTCGTGATCTCCCCCTTGAGTAAATAAAATGGAATTGTGTGATAATTAAATGAAAAGACACTAATTACTTATAATGGAACACAATGTAGGTCAAGACCATATGGATTATATCTATTGGTCCACTGGTGAGAATAGTAGTCAGGAGCATTTTATCTTGGATTGTATTATATATACCAATCCACCCATGATAATAGTGGCTAGGAGCATGTTGCCCTGAGTTGTACGACATCTACTGGTCTAGCGGTGAGAATAGTAACCAGGAGTGTATTACCTTGGTTTGTATTAAATTTACGGGTCCATCAGTGAGAATAGTAGTTAGGAGTGTGTTGTCCTAGGTTGTATTATATTTACCAATCCACGGCTAAGAATAATGGCCAGAAGTGTGCTACCCTTGGTTGTATTATATTTACCGGTTTACCAATGTGAATAGTTGGGTGCCCAAACATACATGGATATAATTCAAGAGATGACTAATTTATAAGCTAATGTCTTAAGTCCAAATAATACTGAATGAACTAATATAACCCTACCTATGTATCGGTAGTAACCTTGGTTCCTACTGGGATGGATTGTGTATGATATTGTATTAATGGACCTATAGGCTTGCCTATGAGTTGCGTGGATGGTGTATGATTGAGTATGATGATGACTCTCTAATTTTACTACAAAGAGCATCATGTGAATGAACATTGGTGACATATGATCTCGATGCATGTGGCTATCTGTATGATTATTTCATTTCAATTTATATATGTATAATTCCATGTTCATGTGTTTGTTGTGTGGCAACTAATGGGTTGCATGCAAGCCTTGCATATTAGTTCTATATAAAGGGTTACTTATTACTATAGTACTGAAAGGGTTCCTTTCTTGGGCCCCTAATTATTCAATAAGCAGCGGCCTTTGTAGATTAGCTTGCAAGCACTCTTTAAGACTTACTCTCAGGTTAAGAGCATAGGACTCTCCGGGAAAGCTTGTGTATTTTCCTCATATTCTTTAATACATTATTTTCCAGTGAATTTATTCTGTAAGCACAATTAGTGGGTTGTAGCTCCTATATTCTAACTATTGCACTACTCTGTTTTATGATTATATCATTGAGTTGTGCAAATTACATTTTTAGACTTAGGACTTGATATCAAAGCAGTAGAGGGAAGTCGTTCTAGTACTAAATATGGCAGTAGCTCCTCAACATTTACCATATTAGCTTCCGCATATAAATTTTAAAAATAAAATTTTTTAATAGTAAATTTTAGGGGTGTTACAAAACTAGTGCCACCTTAGTATCAACTGCATAATCAATAGATATGGTGATAGTGTCTATGCTATTAATATTATAAGTATAATATGTATGTATCAACTATGTATCACATCATTGATATATGTATAATATACTAATCTTTGAATTTATTTTTGTTGCTACATTATTTATATCATATTGTTTTACCCTATTAAACATATGTTGCAAAATATCATTTTGCTTTGGTTTAACTTTGGATTTTTCTTTTGTCTAATATAACTTTAGAGATGAAGTTTATGGGTACCAATGTAATAAACTAAATCTCAAAAACCTAGATCAATTAAGAATCTTTATGATTTCAAAAGTTCTCATATTACAAAATTGCTTACATCCTTTAAGATTTTGAAAACCTAAGATACATTTTAGAAATATGTTGTTCTCACTTTCTTAACATTCTTGATGTTTGAGTCCGATAATAATTTTGAACCACCTCTAGCTATCTAAATTGTTCTAAATGAATCTAGTATACCCATTTTTGAATTCTTTAACTTTTTTTAGTCTCCAAGCAATGTCCAAAATGATAAATGGATATTATGATGAAAAGAAATAATATTTATATTCCATTTTTAAGTCCCAATTTAACTCTCTTTCTTATTTCAAAAGTACAAATCTTCAAGGATTGTTATATTTTCACATTTTTAAGATATAAATGAATTTAAAAAATTGATCTTTATCTTTATTATTTTTAGATAAATTTGTCATTTTCTAGATTAATTAGCTAACAAATCTTAACTTTAAGTGTTTAAATATTATCCACTCCTTTAAAATTCAATCCCAAAAATTCAAATTTAGCTAAAATTGAATCATAACTGCCCAAACCTAGCCAACTGGTATGATATCCCCCCTTTTCCTCATGCAAGTTCCTTAGCATGTGCAAAGGTAGTGATTATATTCCCTTAATCATGGATTTTCAGTAATAATGCACATACCACCTATTATAGCTTCAACCCTAATTTCTTACATGAATCCCTTCTCAACCTATCACCATATTCCACTTTTAATTCACTATCCTACCCCCTTCATGGTGCACCACATATAACTATACTTAGTGGCTTACATAGCTTGGTGTATATGCTATTAAATGCTTCCAACAATTTGCACACAAGTGTCCATAATTTATCATCACTCTATGTGCCTAAATTATCTTTTGTGTTATGTTGTGCATATGTTCATGAGCCTTAACATATTCATTTTCTTCTCCTCCTTCTCCAACATAACTCTCCCTTCATCTTCTTCATCACTTCAAGCCATTTCCTTCATTGATACATTAGCTTCAAGCTTTTATAACTTCAAATAAATACTTAGATTTATCCTCTTTATGTATTAATTAGATAAATAGGAGTTAGATACTTTTTTTGGGTGAGTCTTCCTATCATTTTCTCCTCTTTTTTAAGAATTTTAACAAGCATCCTACTCCTCTCAAAGGGTACGACAATATCCCTTTCTCATTTGGTTTTAATTCCTTTTAATTTGAGTTATATTTTTAACATGATTCTTATTTCATTTTGTTATGTTTAAATGCATTTTTAAGGGGGTTTTGTGATTTGTGGTTGGCATGAGGCTCTCAACTCTTTAAGGTTATTATCACACTTGTCTTAGTGAATCTTGGTGTTTTATGTTTGATTTGGCATATTTAGCATGATAATTTTGTAAAATGAATAATATAATGATGCTTAATATTAGAGATCCTTATAGAGGATTATTATAAGCATTTTTAAGCATTTTATGTATTAGAAGTTTATATTTGAAATTTTTAACACAAAAAATGATTAAGAAAACATAAAAATAGTGTTTTTTGAGCCACCAAATTTGGTTTAACTTGCCACGCTAAACTCTACCAATATTTAAGTATTATGATGCAAATAAGGTTTCATATGAAATATATAAATGTAAAATTTATCATAAATTTTATGATCTGCTAAAAGGATTTGTATGTAAAAAAGTTATGATCATATTTCCACAAGTGTAAAATACTGTCCAAATATGCTAATTTTGCTTATGCGTCCGCCTTTAAAATTTTGGTGAAGTTAATGTTTTTTCATTTAATCTCATGTTTCCATAATATTTGATGGAATCTTTATATCTATTATATATATATATATATATATATATATATATATATATATTATGATCTGCTAAAAGGATTTGTATGTAAAAAAGTTATGATCATATTTCCACAAGTGTAAAATACTGTCCAAATATGCTAATTTTGCTTATGCGTCCGCCTTTAAAATTTTGGTGAAGTTAATGTTTTTTCATTTAATCTCATGTTTCCATAATATTTGATGGAATCTTTATATGTATTATATATATATATATATATATTATGATCTGCTAAAAGGATTTGTATGTAAAAAAGTTATGATCATATTTCCACAAGTGTACAAAACTATCCAAATATGCTAATTTTGCTTATGCGTCCGCCTTTAAAATTTTGGTGAAGTTAATGTTTTTTCATTTAATTTCATGTTTCCATAATATTTGTTGGAATCTTTATATATATATATATATATATATATATATATATATATATATATATATATATATATATATATATATATGCTGATTAGGTTTGTATAACTTGAGTTATGATTGATTAAAGTTTGGGAAAGTTTGGAAAAAAAATATGTTCAATGTACTTCATTAATATTCAAAGTTTTCTTCACTAATTATCCACTAATCACAATAAGTAGGGTTAGTAAATAATTAATCATGTAAATTTGGAGTTAATTAAAGATTAATCATGATTTGACACAACATGGTCATATTAGCCTTAAAAAGGTATAATGATGAATATATACTTAGTATAGGTTAAAGTGTCACTAATGAGAGTGACCTTGACTTTACTATTGACTTTAACCATTTACCATGATTAACAATTTTTTTCAAAAATGGCATACTACTTTATTTGATAATTTCTAACATAAAAATATCTAATATTTTTGCCGATTTGTCCCTTATATGATCTTTTTGGATTAAAAAGTGGTTATTGAGGGAATTTTAACCGATACATATTTATGCTAAGTTTAGTGTTATCTATAAAAAAAATTATAAAAGTTTGGTGTAATACGTAAACACCCATGATTTGATATAAGATATGAAACCCATTTGGATTGTTAGGCTATGTTATGCTATGTATAGTTTGATGTTATCCATGAATATCCAATTATAATGGTTTGGTATTATCCAAAATTGTCTAGATGGAATAATTTGGTGTTATTTATAAATGACAAGTTGGACTAGTTTATTATTATCCATAAATGGCCAGTTGGAATGGTTTGATTTTATTTATAAATGCCTAGTTGGAATAGTTTTTGCTGCCTTTAAATTCCAAGTTAGAATAGGCATTAAACTAAGTTAGGTGGTTGTGGTTGTGGTATCCCTTTTGAAATCCTCTTAGCTCTAATCACCATTGATAGCCATTGATCCTTTGTGGTCAAGATAAGATCTCCTAAGAGGATGATTGATATCCCTTTATTCCTTTATGGATCAAAATTTTTGTATTAGAATTTATGTGGCCATGTAATGAGTTAACTATAATATACTATTGACACATTATCTATTGGGTGTGTAACATATCCCCTATGTCTACATTTATGAGATTGCATGTTAATATTTGCACTAGGTTGCTCCAAAGATTTAACTTTCTTAAATGGAATATGTATTATCATATGATCATGTGAATCATATTTTAAGTGCTCATATGAGCTAGATTTTATTAAGAAACTCATCTTATTGACGTCCTTTGTGGTGCTACATCAATCCCAACTCATTTAAGGGAGAAATTAACATTGTTTTATAGGTTGTCCATTCCTTGTGAAGATTTATTAGGGGGAGCTATGTTAGTCTTTGCATAGACTATCTACATCAATATTCCTTTATGGTTGTCTTTAATTAATTTTCATTGTGTAAAATTTTACATTTAATTTTTCATGTAAATTGAAATTTAGTTTTGAATATTTCATTTAAAGAGTTTTCTTGCAATCTGATTCATCATTTATTAATCATCATATCATTCTCGAGTCAGGTGCTAGCCACACCTAATTATTGAGGTATAAGACTATTTGTAGCATAGCAATTGGTATGGGTTAGCTATTGTTTGTACCTTACCCATGTGGAATCATGCGATAATGCCTTATATTTCCTAATTTACTTCCACAAGTCCTTTCTAAAGCAAAAAAGAATCTAGTTGTGAAAAGGTAGTGTTAAAGTGTCCAATATTTTAGTTTAAAATTCTTTATTTTGAATTCAAATGATTTTACCCTAAATGTTTTTGAAATCTTGATTCCCTTATAAGAATTTTGAAGAATTAGTCTAGGGAGCCTTTTGTTATTATGTAATAGTAGTAAGATATTAAATATTTTCCCAACATTATTTCTATTTCACAACTCACAATGGTTTAGAATGCTTGTAAGTTACATTCTTATGATGTTTGTTTCACACATCTCAAAGAGGTGTTCATTTCCATTGTAGAGTTTGTTTAATAATAGGTTCATCAACCTCTAGTTCAGATCAACCTCCACCACCAGAATTATATTTTCTAAAGGGTCACTAGTCTTCACTCTCTTAGGTAGCCTAGTTAGCAAGAATTAATTTTTCTCAAGGCTTAGTTTAAATACCTTGATAAGATGCATCGAGGTAGTGGATTACCCGAAGGCGAGAACCAATATCAGTACTTACTTCTTATAAGTATCATCAAACAAGTAGTGGATAGATTGTCGTACCCAAGGAAGATCACATATGTCTTAGGAGGATTTCAAGGAGGCCTTTCATACTCTCTTTTATTATGAAAGCCTCGAGATTGATAAATTGGAGGAGTTCCTATTTCTCACTTAGGGTACAATGACATTCATGGATTCTTATGCTTAGTTCATGGAGCTTTCAATGTTTGCCTTGGATATTACATCCAATATGTTTATGATCATGTTAAATTTTGAGATGGTTCTATCATTTAATATTTAGAAGATGATGGGACCTAACACTCACAAAGATCTTGTGACTCTTTATGATAATCTATTTAATGTTGTCACACTAGTAAAAGAGAAACATTTGATGCTAGCTAAGAGAAAGCTTAAGCCTTAGCGTAATGATCAGAGAGTACAACCACGCTTTGGTAGTTAGCCGAGATTTTAGAGATATTAGGGCTTTGGTCAGTTCAAGGCACAAAGTCAGAGGCAGGTGTGATATTTCTAAGGGCTTGTGGAGCTAATCATCTAAATGGGGATTGTTTTGAAGAGATGTTTTAGTGTAAATTTTGTGTCGGGATGGGGTATAAATCATTCGATTATTACTCAACTTAAGGGAAATACTAGCTGAGGGTTTATAACAATGAATCCTCACAAGTGGGATAAATTACAATTTTTGGAGTTTTCATAGAACAAAATTTATCATGTCGACATTATAATGACATAGTTTAATGCACTCTATGGATGTAGGTGCTAGATTCCATCATGTTTGAGTGACATTAGTGAAACTATTGTGGTTGGGCCAAATATGCTTGAGGTAATGACTTAGTAGGCCAGATTAGTTCAAGATAGGATGAGGGTAAATGAAGACAAATAGAAGAGTTATGCTACTTTGATATAGATTATAGTACCTTGAATTTGTATTTAATCTTAATCCCAATTAATTAATAGCTTAACCAAACCATAATCTTTATTTTAGATAATTTATATTTTAGTCTAACCCTAATCTTAGATAATTAATATTTTAATCTTACCTTATGTATTTAATCACAATTTTAAACCAAATCCTTACCATAACCCCACACTTATTTTCTTTTCCCTTTTCCTTCTTTTCCTTTTTTCCCGTTTCTTCTACTCCTACCCAATTTCCTTCTTCTTATTCTATGTCCTTGTGTGTTTCCTATTCTTTACCCTAACCAAACTCCCTCTATCATGCATCCCCAATTCCTGATCATCTCAACCATCATCTCCTACAAATCTTGGGATGTGTCTTGTTGAAAAAATTTACCCAACATTCCTCCCCAGATCATGTCTTCCCCTCACCGTGTGTGTATGCCCTTTGTTATTTCTCTTTGTATTTGCAACCATTCACACACACACACACACACAAATATAAATATAAATATATATACCACAATCACTCTACTTCATTTATTTCCCATCTAACTCCCTCCCTCCATCCATTACCAACAAGCACCATTGAAATGCCCCGAAAAATTCTAATCTAAAATATTATATTTAAATGAGTTTTTATCATAAATATTAATTAAATTAATTATTTTAATTAAAATAAAAAGGAAATTAATTAGGGAAAATCAAGGATAAATTTATAAGTATGTTAATTAAGAGAAATTGGGTATTTTAGCTAATTAAGGATTTGTATTTTAGAAATTAACTAAATAAATTATTTTATTTAAAATAATGAGGATAAAATAGTTTCAAATTAATGTTAATTTTATAAATAATTTAATGGAAGAAAATTAGGGTGTTTTGCTAATTAAAATGGAATTTATGGAAAATCTTTTAAAAATCCTAATTTAGCCTAAAAAGGGATTTAAATATTATTTTATTTAAATATTATTATTTTTAAATATTCTAAATATTCAGATTAATTTAATTGACCCTAAATTAATTATTTTTCCCCTTTCCTTTTTCCTTTTTCTCTTTCTTTCTTCCTTTTTCCTTTTTCTTTTTCTTTCTTTTTCTTCTTTTTCTTTTTCCTCTTCTTTTTCCCCGGATTGGGCTGCCCTCTCCCGCGGCCCAATCTTTTCCCTTCTTTCTTTCCCTCGGCCCAGCCCGCGCCGCGCGTCCTCCTTTCGCCCCGTGCCGCGCTGCGTTTTGGCTCGGTTTCCATCTAAACGCGTCGTTCAAATTAATGAATCCTTCGACCAGCGCCCGACCGGCCCGGTTCTTCCCCTTTTCTTTTCTTTTCCCGGCCAACCCGACCGCCTCCCTTCCTTCTTCCTCCTTCCTCCTCCGTCGCTGCGATGCAAGCTTCGACCCCGTCAATGGCTTCTCCGGATACGGTGATTAATACCGGCCGTTTCTTGTCTCATTGTCTTCCTCTTAACTCCAAGAATAAATTGGCGTAATTATTCGACGTTAAATCTCGCCCGTTTCCTCTCCCCAGCCCCGCGAACCTTCGAACCAACCCAAACGTCGACCGACCGTTTTCCGACGCCGGCTACCCAAATTCTTGCATTTAACACTTCCATGTCGACCTCCAGCTCCTCTTTATCCATTCCAACATCTATAAATAGCCTAATGGTAGGACTTTTGGATTTCTTTTCTTCC
Source organism: Tamarix chinensis (assembly GCA_030549775.1). Taxonomy (NCBI): domain Eukaryota; kingdom Viridiplantae; phylum Streptophyta; class Magnoliopsida; order Caryophyllales; family Tamaricaceae; genus Tamarix; species Tamarix chinensis. The sequence goes on from CM060174.1 coordinate 37,113,629, forward strand.
CCGAAACCCTCGGCCCGAGCTGCCGCCACCCTAACTTCAGACGCCTCTTCCGCCACCTTCGGCCAACATCAGAGCCACCGCTTCATGCCAAATGCTTCCCTGCAACGTCCTCTAACTAACTAAACCATTATAACCTCTCTATTCTTCCTGCACGAGCCTCCATAGCCGTGCCAAGTTGGATGCTCGTTCTCGCCGAAATTTTGACCCCGAAGCCTTAAACCGCCTTCCACCGCCGTGCGCCGCCACCTTTGGCTGTACCACCACCGTCATTTTGTCCCTCTCCTCCTGGGAAACAATAAACACCTCTTATATCACCTCAATTCTCCCTATCTTTTTCCCAACATTCATCTTTCCCTCTTTTCTTCTGTTTTTCCGGCCACCGTCGCCGCCGCCGTGAACCACCGCCGGTGCCACCTATCCCCACCAGCTTAAGGTTGAACCCTAGACCCTCTCAACCATTTTCCATATTATTATAAGCCTTGATTTAATTTATTTCAATTATTTGCATATAATTACCATTATTATTATTCTTAATATTTATATTCTTAATATGTTTTATTATTATTTGATGAGAAATTTTATTCTGAATTGTACTTGCAGGGTGGAGAGTGGTATTAAAACAATATTATTGATAGTTTCGAATTTTAAGTTATTAATTGAATTATTATGGGATTATTATCATTCTTCTTCTTCTTATTATTATTAATATTATAATTATTAGAATAATTATTATTATCGTTTTATTATTTATTCTGGAAAATCTTAGGCCCTAATTTTGTATTAACATTCGCACTTATTTATTTTAGTATTATTGTTTATACTGTTCTTATAACCATTAATAATAATATTATCATTATCTTTATTATTTCAATATTACTATATATGTTATTAATTTTATTATTAATATTAAATAAATGGTAAGTCATTAGTTATTTGAAAACTTATATGATATTTTTATTGTTATTATTATTATTATTATTATTATTATTGTTATTATTATTTATATTCTCATTGATAGTAGCTTTATTAATTTTGATATTATTATATTAGTATCATTGTTATTATTAGGGTAAAGTCTTTAACCCTATATTATCAAGGTTTATAATATCTCTATTATTTTTATGTCTTTAGCAAAGTTAGAATTTTGTTAAGGTTATTTTATTCATATGTTATTATTTGGTCTAAGCCCTAAGGAGGCGTAGGAACGTGCTCCAAGACCGGTGTCGTTTCAGGTAAGGGGTACTAAGGCCTTTTATGTGCTAATGTGCATTGTGTGATTCATATGCTATGCATTCTATGTTTATGATTATTAATTATGCCGTATATGATATGACATGGAGTTGAAGTATGCTTTCGTATGGCATGTGTATTATTTGTGTATGACCCTGTAAGACATGCATGTGAGGATGTTGATATGATTTTATGTGGGAGAAAGGATGAAAAAGGAGGATGGGGAAAGAAGTTGACTAAGGGAAGTGAGTTGACCTAATTTTATGAATTTATAAGGAATAATCTATTGCATGGTTTTATTTGGAAGAATGTAATCTATGATGTTATATGGGAGAATCGAATTATTTTTTGATTGGGAGAATCTAATTTATGATTTTAATTGGGAGAATCTAATTTATGATTTGTCTGGTAAAATCCAATTTATGGTTTTATATGGGGAAGTTTAATTTATGGTTTGGTATGATTTTATGTGAGAGAAATTAATATATGGTTTGTATGGAAGAATTTAATTTATGATTTGATTGGGAGAATATAATTTATGATTTGTTTGGGAGAATCTAATTTATGGTTTTGCTTGGGAGATTCTAATTTATGATTTTATGGGGAAGAATCTAACTTATGGTCTTGTATGGTAGAATCTAATTTGTGGTTATGAAAGGGGAGAATCTAATCAATTGTATTATGTGGAAAAATCTTTGGGTTTTATATGATTTGAATCTTTGTGTTGGTATGGATTGAATTTAGGGTTTTGTGTGAATGAATCTTTGGGTTGTATATGGTTTGAACTTAGGGTTTGGTAAGGATGGATACTTAGTTTGGTATGGATGAATCTTTGGGTTTTATATGGTTTGAATCTGGGGTTTGGTATGAATGAATCTTTGAGTTATGTGGATTGATTTTAGGGTTTTGTATGATGAGACTCTGGGTTTGTATAATGGTTAATGGTTGTATGGTGGTATTAGGGTTTGCATGGAAGTTAATAATTGCATGGGATGTGTAAAGTTTTTATGAGAGTGAAGTTTATGTATGGAACGCTGCTTTGAGATTTAAGGAAGGTAATGTAAGTGTTTTTTGGGTGTTTAAGCACTTGGGATGAAAAATATCATGTGGAGCAAATTAAGGGTACGAAGGAGACTAAATTAGGGTTTTGGGATAAAACCCTAGAGCGAGATGTGAAGTAGAATTAGAGGATAATTGTGAAGGGAGCAATCTATGCATGTCTAGGGTTTGGTGGTAGCACGTGTGTAATTGGTGAATAAAGTATGATGATGAATATGGAATTTATGATTTATGATTCGTGCATGGCGAAAGCCTTTGAATAAGAGATTTAAGACACTAATCTTTTGAAGTGGAAGATTATTGAGCCGAGTCCAAACCGATCCACCGGTCAGGAATAGTGGTTAGGACGCGTAGTCCTATGTGCGACCGATCCACCGGTTATAATAGTGGTTAGGACATGAGGTCCTATATGTGACTGGCCCACCGGTAATAATAGTGGGGTGACTCGAGCTCAATAAACACAAACCAATATCATTAAAGCTCTTAAAAGATACTAATTACTTACAGTGGAACACCATGCGAGGAGGAACCAAACCGATCCACCGGTTAGGAATAGTGGTTAGGGTTGCTACCCTATGTGTGACCGATCCACCGGTAATAATAGTGGTTAGGGCGTGATGCTCTATTGTGACCGATCCACCGGTAATAATAGTGGTTAGGGCGTGATGCTCTATTGTGACCGGCCCACCGGTTATAATAGTGGGGTGTTCCTCTGCTCGCATGGATTTGATAAAAGGCATGGTGTGAATTGGATTATGATAAGAGATTAATTAAATAATTAATCTGGATTATGATTGGGCCTTTGTACTTTTACCTGAATTGTTCATATACCTTTATATTGTTATATTGGATTATGCCTATTATTATTCTGCATGGATTATGTGCTTACGTGTTGGCCTTAGTGCTCGGTTACCTTACTCAGTACGTAGCGTACTGATCACCCTTTTTATGGGTGCTGCTCATTCCCACGAGTAGTATGCCCTTCTGATTTGTGCAGGTGGGCGAGATATCAGTTGGGGCTGAGTGTTGAGCATGTTTGGCTCGAGATTCAAGAGAGTTGTGGCCATATTATAGTCTTTATATGACTCTAATTCTTTTTGTTAATCTTTTATCGGTCGTAAGTTTAATTCTCTTTTGGAAATGAATTACATTTCTTGATGCGTACTCTGATTTTGTTTTACAACTGTTTAATGCTTATTTGGAAATTGAATTGTATTGATTATTTCTTTTCTTAGCCTTAGCACTTGGTACTGGAACGGTCGGAGAGAACCGGTCTGGTACTAAGTGTGGCGGTAACATTTCCAGAATTCACAGGTTTTCAGTGCTTCTAATTTAATTGCTTCCGCTTTTAAGAAAAAAAAATTAGTGAATTTTGGGGTGTTACAACCATAGCCCCCAAACACCCTCTTCTTCTCTTTCCTTCCTAACATGTTCGTCAATGCCATACACCACCACACCACTCACCACCATCGACCACAAAGCACCACCATTTTTCCATAGGAACCAACCACCATGAAAAATATCCTATAGGGGGTGAATGGGGTTTTGTGGAATGATAATTACTCTTTATATGTAATGTGAAGTGGTTCAAAAGTGAATTACTCCTTACATCCACTACCAAAAGATTCTCCCTTTTGTATTTTTAAAATATTGATGTGTTTTATTGATGATCATTATTCTCTAGCTGTATGAGCCTTACAATCTCAATAACCCTCTCAAGATATGATTCACAACTTTACCTACTTATATTCTCTATATTCACTAAATGAATCTCTCAAGAATTATAGATAACACTCACTAACCCCTTTGATTGATTTTTGAGATGTGGTTGTGATTATAAGTGTTTCTCACCAATTAAAAGATATGAAAGTGTTTATATTTGAATGAGGTGCAATCTAGCTAGACATAATATATGATATTATTTATAAGGATTACCCTCGTGTATGGCCATTAGACACAAATTGTCAAAAATCTATTTCACCCAACAGGTAGAAAATAAGCATTTAATGCTAACCAATTGACCGATCTCGAGAAACTAGTCAATTGGTTGTATAGTCAGTTAATCGGTTTGTTCCCACCAATAGAGTGTTCATGTTTTGACCAAAATAGAAATTTACCATTGTGTCAACCCATAAATAGGTTTTCCATTGATTTGTCAACTAGCCTACAAAGAGCAATTGGGTCTCTACATAAATGAAACCCTTGGATCATTTTGTCAAACCAGTCAATCGGTTTGTCAGCTAGTCAATTACTTTACCAATAACCAGTCGATGTGCTTAAATAAAAAGCAACTGGGTCTCTACAAAAATAAAACCCATAGTTGGTTAAACTATTTGATCGGTTTCTTAATCAATTGATCGGTTTGCCTTAGCTGGTCAATTTGTTTAAACATAGACAAACTAAGTTTATGTAAGATTGAAACCCATGACTGGTTGTCAAACTAGTCGATTGGCTTCCAAACCAATCAACTGGTTCAAGGAAACCAATAGATTGGTTTAATGCACTAGTTAATCTGTATTAGTTTTACCGCAACCAGTGGTTATGTTTAAACTAAACCAATCAATTGGTTCTAACTAGAACTAATCAATTTGTTTAGAAAAATACTTTCAAAATATTTATAATATAAAATCAAGTAAAGTATTAACAAAAAAAATTTGTTTTAAATGTGCCCTTTGCTCAACTTAACTCTTTACAATATACCTAAGACACATCAAATGCCTGGCTTCTTGTCTTAGTGCCTTTTGTATGTGTTGATTTATTGAATATACACACTTAAGCAAACACAATAGATACAAAATTTTGTTTGTTAACATCAAAACAAGTATAATGATAATGCTTAACCTTTGATTTTAACAATCTCCCCCCTTTTGATGATGTCAAACAAAAAGTGCATAAATATAAATGTGAAAGAGTAATGAGTGAAAATGATAGTTATACATTTACCAGTTTGATGCTTTTAATCTGAGACTCTCAGATTCTGTCCCTTTTTTTACATCAGCAAAAGATGAGAATAGGAATGGCCTAAAAATAGCATAAATAAGAAAAACATTACCCTTTCAGGGAGGTAGAGATCCCCTAAACAAGTGCATGATTAAAAATAACCATAAGCAATAATGAAGATGATGTGCATGTATCATTCCTCAAGCAATATATAAATGACAGAGAAAGGGAGAACAAAAGGAAAGTGTTCATTAATTGAGGTGAAATTTATAAGTATATGACATAGAGAGTATACAATGAGAGTAATGAAGTTCATAGTCAAAAGAAAATAGCAAAATCCTAAGAGAAAAATAAAAAGACTAGCCATGATCAAGGAGGACCATGAAGGCTCGAATGGGGTGTCCACTAAACCCATCGATGGAGCCTCAAGCACATCACCAATGCCATCGCTTGTAGTGGCCTTAGAATCAACTTATTGAATGACATCACATCTAATTTGGGAGGCCTCTACTAGATATGCATCAATGAAGGAATCTACTACGACTATAGAGTGAGCAGAAGCTAGAGGGGTTGTGGTGTCGGTGGGAGCAGTAGCCACAATATGCTGATGCTAAAGGGAAAAACCAAGTTGGACAAGAGCTTGAAGGGTATATAACTCTAACTCCATGGATTACTGGCGATGATCCATGGCAGTGAGAATGTCAACAACTCAAAGGAGTAGATTGTGTACACCTATAAGAGTGACATGGCTATTGGAGGGAGGCACATGCGACATCTGTGAGCTGGATGGGGTAGAGATGTGAGAAAAATAACCCCACATAGAGGATAACATAATGTCGAATGGAGAAAGAGGATCATTTGATGGCGGGGGAAGATCATCAGTAGGGGGATTTGATGGTGGAGGTATTGATGGCGTGGAGATGTGACTTTTATAGTGAAGGGAGGTGAGGGCTTTAAGAGTAATCTCTAATGTCTGACCAACCATGCTCATTTAATACCCCATGTGGAAGAATATCACTACATTAAGGATATTGATCCCACTATGTAGTTGCAATGGTTTAGCCAGAAAACCCCTAAGATTTATACGGAAAGCTTGAAGTATGCGTGTGATGAGCGATCCATATCCCTGGGTAGCCTGGCTATGTCCACCCATGTATGACATATGCTGAAAGATATTTGCCCTTAATCTCATGGGAATGGATGAGAGAATGTGATCCACCCTGTATCAATCTTTGAGGGTTATATTAGCACAAGATCCTACCCGAGGGAATAGAATGGAGGACACCATGTAATGGCACACCCACTTGAAGGGTGGGAGACAGTATGAGCTTGAAGTACCTTTATAGATAAAGTGGCGGCAATACATGTCCATCAGGATCATATCTGGTATGTGAGTACACATCCATTCAACATAAGTCATGCAAATCTCAATTTCATGAGGGATCCCAAGGATGTGTCCCAAACGGGCTTCATCAAGTATGATTGGTATGCCCAAGACATGTGTGGTGATGGCGTGCCCCAACACATGAACATTAAGATTTACATAAAATAGGCAAACCAAGTAAGGATAGACCAGTTCTTTGAGATTAAAGGGAGGGAGAAGGTGAAGATAAAAAAGGTCTTATATAAAAGGAAGTTTGAATTGATTAGTGTAAGAGTCTACATCGATACATTTGTCAGGCAATACCTTACTTTTATAGAAGGATTTGATCCACAGTTCTTGATCATCCATAGTGCTCAAGAAATGGGTGGAGTAAGGAGATGCCTTGGTGGTCCAAGCAAGCTGATTTCCCAAAAGGAAAGAAGCTCTTGAGGTGGAGGAGGAAGGGTAAGTAAAACAGGTTGGATGTGGTGGAGATGGAGGATCGGTGTCATCCAAAGAGGAGGAGGATGAGGAAGATGTGGAAGAGGGAGCATTAGGTGGAGAAAAGGCTAGTTCCTCAAAATCTAATCATGGTCTGAGATGGAAGGTTTGGTTGAGTACATGCCCATTTGGGAGGAGCTCTGGTACTTCCATAAATAGTGATGGAGGCGATTGTTTTTTGTTTAAAGTAAAAGATTAGGTGAGTCAGGATCGAGGTTTTTTGTCTCTTCCATCAGATGATGATAGTAGCTCAGGTGTATTCTACCCTAATATATGCTTTAGACCATTCCACTGGTTTAAAAATAGTAGTTAGGAATGTTTTGCCCTAATATATGTTCAATTTATTCCATCAGATGATAATAGTGGCTCGGGAGTGGTTTATCCTAATAGATGCTTTAGTCCATTCCACGGGATTCCAAATATTGAGGTCCATAAACTCAAAGTAAATAAAAGAATAGATTATGTTCATATCTATTAATGATTTCTAGCATCATTATTTACCTTACATCAGTTTATATTAGCATGCATATATTCGTATTTTCTAATGTGAACTTTGTAATCCTATGCAACATTACTTTGGTTTTATTGTCACCTTACTTAGTACGTACCATAATGATCATCCTTCTTATGGGTAATTCTCATTCCCACGAGCAGATGACCTAGATGTTTTTGTGAAGGTCAATGGGGACCCTTTAGATGCCTATGTTACATATAGTGATTTATTTATAAATGAGTGATTCTCACGTACTAGGGTTAAGCACAAAGTCATGTTGTCCAGTTACCACTTTTGATCTGGACACATTTTGGAACTCTTAGTTCTAATGTATTCCTTTTATTTATTTTGATATTATACTCAGATTTAATCTCTAAATGTTTCCCTAATGTTTATGAAAGTTCTCTTATTCCATGTTTATCATGATTTAAGTCTTAACGATTTGACTTATATTTAATATAAGGGAGGTATAGTAAGTCAAACTTATGTTGAGTATGATAGTAAGAACCGACTATTTTGATATTACATTTATGGTAAAATGAAATTTTTGGTAGTAAATTTTGGGGTGTTATATAGAGATTGGATGGATATAAGATGCGGCATAGTTTTGTTAGAAGTCTCACTACTAAGGGTGTAGAGAGATTCGAAATAAGGGACAAGCTCAACCCAAGTTATATCGATCCATATAAGATACTGGACAAATTGAGCAAGGTTACCCATAATTTAGCATTACTAGTGAAGTTAGCCTATATCCATAATGCCTTTCTATATTTCATAACTAGAAGTATGTTCCAAGTCCATCTCACATGATCTAATCAAATGAAATCAAGCTTGATGAATCATTGACCTATAAGGAGATACTTTGAGGATACTTGACATTAAGATAAGGCAAGTGAGATCAACGTCCTTATTGATGCTGAAGATCATATGGAGTTGTTATGGAGCTTAAAAGGATGCCTAGGAGATGGAGGATATTATTTAGAGTCTTCACGTTGTGCTCTTTGGAGATGCTGCATGCTTCTAATATTTGGATTTTCCTTTAAGAGGTAGTACCCCTTTTTAATGTGCTCATTTTCTTAGTGATTGGTTGTGGCTAATCACAAATGTTTTACTGTTGTTTTTTTTTTAACATTAGGGAAATGGTATATGTAACACCCTAAAATCACAACTTGAAATTTTCGTTTAAATTTTACTTTGCAGAAGAGGAAATTAAAGAACGGTGGGTGTTACCGTCACACTTAACATAAGTCCGGTCTCCTCACCATCCTTACATCAAGTGCTAAGGCTTAAAATAACTCAAACCAACAAAAAGCAAGAGAAGTACAATACATAATCAAGGTTTTTACAAAAGAAAGATTATCCATAACAACGGACCATTTAGATAATTAAGTAGCTAACCATTTTCAGAAAATAACAAAAGAGCACACAAAGGTACAACAATGGTTTGCCTTACACTCATCCAATCCATCAAAGTTACAAGGAAAAAGGGAAATAGGGACAGGGTCCACTCACTCCCTTAATCCTACTAATCGTCAGGATTATGCTCCTCAAATTCTTCAACCACTGCATGCCACAAACAAACTCCCCTGAAAAGTGATAGCATTAGTACGACTTCCTCGTATTGAGTAAACCACAACGCCTCCGGAGAGGTAACATACCCACGTAGCAATCATTATAAAAGTAAGGCATTCAAATAAAACATATGATCACATGCAAAGCCATGATTTTATGACACAATTCCACATCACAGATAATGATACTAGTTAGATCACATCCCTAGCAAAGGCATTGAAGACATGCTTATAATCTCACAACCATTTTAACTTACCAATGACCATACTTTAGCATAATAGGGAGAATTAGTGATATTCCAAACAATCTAACAAAGGTTGAGTCAGGCCTAATCCAATTATTACAGAATTATTATGGTGGGTGTCTAATCCGGTTATATCATTTGTGTAATAATTCTTGAGTGGAATACAATCCCATATCCATGAAAATGATCATCAAGGAGGTGGTACCAAATAATTTACTCAATTCCAGGGCAAAGCTCGCCAAGGAAGCTATACGACATATCAATCGCCCATACTAAACCTCAGAACCCATTTCCTTAAGTACGCATACTCCCTATAGGGTGTATGGAATACCTATAGAGCATAAGTGAGCCCCTTGACCCGAAGGCCCAAACTATGCACTCGGCGGCCAAGTTTGAGGCACGAGATTCCTTTCCGAACATAATTCTTCCTCTTTAAGTGATTAGTGTCTTATGAAATTCTAGGTTAATAACTTTAGAATAGCGAGGATTATAATATTACAACTTATCCATCAATCAATCAACCAATGTCAAACCCAAAAGACCACAAGGGTCGCAACCATTCCAAGCCAACATGACCTAGGGTTAGGCATCATGCCGTAGCCTGAATAATTATCTGATTAGGTTGTTTAATCCATTTGTCCAATTATTTCCAAAATTATTTTGAGGCCAACACTTAATTCGACTAGTCCAATTATTCACTTTGAAACACTTTTTTGCCTTAATGACCAAAATACCCTTCAACCTATAACTACCACATTTTCCTTCACTTTATTATCAAGTTTACCTCTATAGGATATTTATCATGGAAATACTAACATAAAATAGCTAACGATAATTTATCATACAATAATTTCTTTGGTACGATAAAAGACCATATTACCCCTAAACATTCACCATACATAGTACACGTATACACTCCTAGCATGCATTTATAGTATCTCATAAATTCATGCAATTTCCACGAATAACTTTCAAATACGAATCATGGTATATAAAATTTACATTTCTACCCCTATAACATGCAACACATAAAAATCACCATTTAAACACATTTATACTCTAAGTTAACATGCTATATGTCCAAAATTATCTAAAATATCCAAGGGACACATTTAACTCATTTGTAGGTCTACCAAGGAACATGAAAAATTTTTGATTGGACTCTAACCCTAAACACGCACATTTCTCTTTAGCATAAACCATATATATTGTCATAAGCGTACACTCTCATGTTTTTTTAATACTACCTAGGCATATAATTATTAGCATGGTAACATATATCAGTCTACAAATCATAATATTCACATAGAAATGATCTATAACATTCTTCCATTTCCCAACAAAATATAAGTCATTTGATATCCTCAAACTAGCATGATTTTCATCTTAGAAATCTAACCTATCATTTTCACATAAAATTCTACCATCTACAAATTAGCTGGATTTACTTTTGAGCTAAGAAAATAATTACACCATGTAGCTTCTTCCAAGAATACCTTAAGAGGGGTTGAGATTACCTAAAAATAAATAACACCATCCACAACTATACATGCATTAGTTTCTATGATAATTAAAATAATAAAATGACAACCTATGTGAACTAATACTAATGTCGGAGCAGAGTCGCATGACACGGCACCGACTAAGATGGTTACGCTACTCCATGCAGATACATAAACATGGAGGTGCATGCATGGGCTGCATGCAACGTTCTTTAGTTATCATAACGTTTATTATTAACTCATTTATTATTTTTTTTATTTCGAGTCAAATAAGGTTGTTAGTAGCTAGATCATTTAATATCTTCTAGCTAGTCTTAAGTCATTTATTATTATTCTTATTTCGAGTCAAATAAGGTTGTAAGTAGCTAGATCATTTAATATCTTCTAGCTAGTCTTAGGGAATTCAATGTTTCTAGAAAAGATTAGTGGCAAGATTATTGTAATCTTTGAAGGGAGGCTCGACAACTTTTGGCTATTTAAAGCCATAGAAACCGAGAGAAAGAACACAATTTGAATGAGAAGAAAAACCTTAAGCTTGCTTAAACCCAAATTCTGTGTGGATTCATCTTGTCAAAAGTCGAATCTGTGTAAACGATTTGTTTCAAAAAACTTTAATACTTATTTCTGTGTGGCTTAAAGATTAATCTATCCCTCTATTTTTTTTTTTACTTTGTCACCTCTATCTTTTCCACCGAAAACCCTACTCCAAACCGACACTCCATTAGTCCATCCAAACCCTTTTCACCGCCCTTCTATCTTTCCATCAACCCTAAACCGCCTTCCACCTTTCCTAACCATAAACCACCATTTATATTACACCCAAGCCCGAGATTCTAACCGTACACGCATCAAATACCCGAAATACGATTTGGGAGTTAACCAAGGTGGCCGGTGGATGGAATTTCTACTTACCACACACACCAAAAGATAGAATAATTATGCCGAAATTAGATGCTGCTTGGAGAGGTGAAACACAAAAGAAGAGGGGTGCTTATCAAGGCTGCAAGTTGGGTGATCTTTGGGCAAGGTTTCGGTGGTGAAAAGGGAGAAGTTTGGGGGCTGCAAACAAGAGTTTTTAATGTTGGAATTAAAGGGGAGAAGGAGAGGATTTTTAAGGAGAAAAATAGAGGATCTAAGGAAGAGGGAAGGAGGGGCTTTGCTGTAGGTTGGGACTTAACAAAGGAAGGGAAAAGAAGAGGAAGGAGTTGGCTGCAGTAGGTTAGTTTTTGGGGTTGAGGGTGTCGAAGCAGGTGAGATGGGAAAGGGGCCTATAGGGGCAGGTTATTGCATGGGAAAGGAAAGAAAAGGGGTGGGTAGATGGCTAAAACAGTAAAGTAGGGGTGCAGGTTGAGAGCAGGGGAAGGTGAAGGCTACAACTTTACGGATGAGCTGGGGTTTTGTGGGGTTTGGGGTTGTAGTTGGCTGGGTGACGTGAGGGAGGTGGGCTGGGTTGGTGGCTGTGACTTACAGGGCTGGGATAGCGTGAGGGAGGGGTGTTGTAGGGAGGTTATGGGATGTGTTTGGGGAAGAGAGAAGGCTGCATTGTTGGATGGTTGCTAGACAAGAAGGGTGAGCATGCAAGGAGAGAAGGAAAGGAGGAGATAGGCTGCACGGGGAAGGGGGCTTGCTCAACAAGTTGGGGGGTTTTGGCTAGGGTTAAAGTGGGGGAAAAGATGGGTATTTGGTTAGGAATTAGTTAGCAAAAGTATCCCAAAGTATTAGGTGTTTAAGAGTATGGTTATTAAGGAAAAAGAATCCTACCTATTCAGGGTTTTATTTTCACCAATATTCTCACTATTATTATCATGGTTAATATAATTATTATTTGTGTTATCACTATCTCTCTTTTATTATCATATTTTTTCTAACATTATTATTCTTACAATCATTGTTATTGGTATTATTATTAAGAGTGTTACTCATAATAAGGTTATTGTTATTACCATCCCTTCTATTTTGATTACTATCTACTCTCTTCTTATTATTGTTATTATTACCAACACCAATGTTTATCTTCTTCTACTCAAATATACACTAGTCTGGGTTATTATCATAATTTAACAACTATAGACTTACTTTAAAAGATGAGAGGTTCATTCTAAAAAGAATCCTATGATTTATTTTGCCTACTAATCAAGTTTTAAGTCTTGCATATCCAAATTAAGGATTTATTAACACGGGGTATTATAGTATATTTTTAAGGGGACAATGATATAATATCACATACATAAAAGTATTGTTGGTATAATTTTTATAGGAAAATGAATTGAAAATATATTATTCATGTAATACCTCATATTTTTGTAAGATTTATAAAATGAAAAAGTATGGTGTTTAATAAAATTTGATAATGTTTAATATTGATTTGGAACTATAATGGGATTTGAGGTAAAGATGGATTAAAATAAAGTTTGTAAAAATTGAATAAAACAAGTTTCAAGCATACCAATCAATTGTTTCTATAAACCAATCGACTACTTTGTCATTTCAACTAAGGGGTTTTGTTAGAACAAACTAATAAAATTGTTTAGGAAACCAACTGACTGGTCAGTAGAACAATCGACTGGTAGGCCAAATTGATCAACTCATTGTTCGGGTTGAGTATTTTTTAAGCTCTATTTTTTTATGAAAATTCTTGTATCAAAATGAAACTTTGATAATCCAACTATAAATTATTCTTTATAGATTATTAACCATTTTAATCATTTATTCAGCTTTAGTTTTTACCTCGAATTAATTTGAGGGCTCAATTTTGGCAGTTGAGAGGGAGGGTGACCTTACTTTTATCTTCTTCTTCCTCTCTCCTATACACACCTCTCAAAGCAAGCTTCTATTCCAGACTGTCTCTACTCGGTTGGGAGATTTCTTCCCACACTGATCTTCCATTACCATTCTTGTGTTCGATATTTTTTGCATGAATTTGACTTGCATTCTTTAGAAAATCACCATTTAAGCCATATGATAGAAGTTAAACTATTCTTGAAAAATCCATCCGTTCAACTCAAATTTAAATTGTAAAATTATCATATTTGATTTGTTGAATAACCCCACTCATTTCTTAACTAATTCTTTAGTTATAAATAACCCTAATCACCCCTTCTTCTCACTTTTCTTTCAGTCTTTGCAATATCTCAGCCCTCTAGCACTTGTGTTCTCTCCTCTCCACTTTGAGCTTACATTCGAATTCCTTTCACTTTTTGGATACTTCCTCCATCTCCCTCTTCTTCTTTTTTGTTAAGGAATAAACGGTTAGATTTAGGAGGAAGTTGAGTTGTTTGGAGGTGGTAAGTTTGTTTTTCTTTCCCAATTCAAGTTTTCATTTATGAAAGCTATTCAATGATTTATGAGTTCTAATTTATTTTTTCTAAAGGTTTTGAAAGTTGAAATCTTCTAGATTTAATTTTTTTTTCTCTTTAGTGGGAAATTTTTTTAAGCATTAAATAAGTCAATTTTACCTTCGACATGTGACATGAATAAGCATGTGTGATGATGTACAAAGCAAGATGTTAATTTTATATGCCTTGATGAGAGTTTGGCTTCCAATTGATTTATCTTCAATTAATTAAGAATCCATAGAGAAAGGTATGATTTTACAGAAAATATGGTCAATTTGCTTGAAAATAAAGCAAGATTCGGTTTATGAGCATGTTAAATAGTGGTATTTTGCTATGACATGTTATGGTTTGGATGTTATAAGATTTTATAGTGTGATTTGCATGCAAAATGCATGTTATGCGATGTTTGGGAGCTAAGTGATCCAATGGTAACGCCAAAACGATCGATTGGTACTAAAATAGATGACTAGTTAGCCCAAACTGATCGATCGGCCAGGCTATGGTGAGTTGTTTGTTCTTTGCTTAAACCCATTGGTTGGTTTGGCAAAACTAATCAACTAGTCTAAGAATAGTTAACCGGTTTGACACGACTGATTAACTAGTTTAAGGAAATCCTAGGGTTTAGTTGTACCAAACTAATCAACGGGTTGGCCAAACCAATCGACCAATTAGCCCAAATTGATTGACTAGTTCAGCTAAAGTGTGTGAGTTTGATCTTTTTGACTTAATATGTTTTGAGACTATGTCCAATGCTATTTTATGATTATTTAAGGATGGAAATACACTTTTTGGCATGAATTGTATAACCTAATGGATGGATGGAATGGATCATAATTCATAGAATTCTTAGTAATTGCTTAAGAAAGATTTAGTGGAAAAACCCAAATAAGTATATTATGAATTCAAAAGGGAAATTTAATATAGATTATTGGTCTAAAATATATTATAATGATGGATTGATTAATATTGGTTAAGCACTAATGGAAAGACCACCACATGGTTGGAGGATAAAAATGGTTAAGATGGAATGAGGATCTAGATGTATTACTATGGTGCTTTGTGGGGCTTGTATGATCACATAACCTTAAAAAATAACACACTAATCACTTAAAATGGAAGATGATCAAGTTGTGTGTGGGTCGGGGTTACTAAATAATCAATTAGCTATCAGGGGTTAGTCTATCTTAGATTATTTTTTAGTGCCTTCAGTTTTTTACTTTATGCAAGATCATAATAGATCTTGGTGCCTTACCTATTTTTGACACTGATGATGTACTCTAGGGTATCAATACTTAAGGGTTTGGACACCTAGGTAGTTTTTGGCTTCAACCGTACTTTATGTCATTTGGTTTAGATAGGCTTCCATGGTATGTGAGACTATGGGTGGTACATGGCTTGTCACTTGATAATAATAAGAATGAAGATATAGATGTGTATAAAGAAAAGGGAAAATAAAGGGAATGAGAAATAATGGCTTGTTAAGAAAAGATAACTAATGAATTATGTAAGTGCAAAGCAAACTCAATAGAAAGTTATGTGAATGGATGGTAGAAGCCGTAATAAGTTAATCTAATAACCTACTTCTTTAGTTGTATGTTTATATCTATGATGTGTATGTTATGTTAATAAGCATGATGAATCCTAAATTATCTAAGTTGTGTATGACATGAAGTTCTAATGCATTATATGACCATGATAGAGTATGTATAGGTATTTATATGGTATAAGCATGATATATGTTTAGTATGATATTTCCATTATGCTCGGACTTCATATGCTTGTGACTCCCATGGAGGAGGTAACTTGGCTTACTTAGTACGAAGCGTATAGATGTGCCTCTTTGTTCACTCACCTGCTAATTCCCATGAATAGAAGACTATGTGTGGGTTTTGGGGGATGAACCGCAGTGGGCCTACCACATTTTGGGCTTGGGCTTGGCCTTGAGAGTATTGACATCTAGAGAATGTTGTTCAGTCCCTAATGGACCAAGGTTTGGGGCTATGCCCTACCTTTAATTTCTACAATAATAGTTATATATTTTAGTTTAACCTTCTTCCATGTATTTGAATATTTTAGGGACTATTGAGGTCATATTCTATAAAAATTTTCTTTAAGTATCTATATATCATGTTTCTTGTGCACTCTACTATAGTTTTTCTTTTTTGGTTTCTCTACCTTATATCTAATATAGGACAGGCGGCAAACGCCTATCTTGTGTTAGGTGTATTGGTAGCACCCCATTTTTTCTAGGTGTATTTAGTATTTTTTTTTTTTTGCTTTTGTAATGTTTTAAAATAATTTTTTTAATAGGGGTGTTATAATTCAAATCATAAAATCAATCATTTGTTACGAAAAACTTATTAATTAATTAAAGTGTGTACCTTTTTCCATAGGTTCTGATAAACTAATTGCCTAGTCTCCTTAACTAATCGATTATTTATGTTAGAATTGCAATATGTATAAGGCCTTGTTCTTATGAGAAACTTGAGTTGTTTAGGTTTTTTATTGGTGGAAATTAAGTTAATTTATATTATTTTGATGTTTATCATCTTGTTAAAGTTTTTGAAAGCTAAATAACATTTTTCATACATTTTCAAACACATTTTATTTAGGATTCATTATCTGTCCTTATGTTTTTGTGTTCTATAAGACTTTTGGGTTAGATTTTCCCTCCTACCTATTTTCATACTCTTATTTAATGTATATATGTGAGGTACTAACATTCTTCTAAGACTTCTAGGCCTTTGAAAATTGTAAGACAAGTTATTGGCAAAAAATTAATATTCATCATTCTAGTGTGCCTTAATCAAATATTTTTAGCCCCAAAATGCTCTTTTCAGAAAAATCTAAATTTTGTGAAATTTTAGTAATCATCTTATTTTAGTATTCTTGCAATAAATATTATACCAAAATATTCCATTTGTATTCATATAAGTTTTGGATTAATTTAGATATGTTTGGACTATAAAAGTTACCAAATTGCACTTTCCTTGGTCAAATATTATCATAATCTTTTGAGAATTGATCCTAAGCTTCCATTATTGTTTATTATGGATGAGAACCTCTCAGCTATTTTTGAATGAATTCATGGATCCCTTTAGTAATGTTCAAATTTATCTTTTCTTTTATGTTATTTTGCATAAATAGATGAAGTTAGCTAAGTTATCTTCCAATGTCCCTCCACTCACTTTCTTGGTGTTGTGGCTCAATGAGGACCAATCTTTACCTACCCTTGTGATTCATCCCCACCTTTCATGGTTTTATAAAAAATTATTTTGGTTTTCTAAGTAAGGTTCATCAATAATTATTTCGATTTTCTAAGTAAGGATTCTAACTTCGCAACCTTTGATTCATTTTTCTCCTCTCTTATCTCCCCATCACTAAAACCTTATCCTAGTATTTATCCATCAATTTTGTGGTATCTCTTATACATTCCCTTAATTGTTGAAGGTTCATCCTGCTTCAAAAATATGTAGATCTCTTCTTTAACACTTCATATTCAATCCTTTCTCCTCTTCCATAAAATTATAATCTTCTTTCCCATTATTTTTTCTATGATTGTTTTAAGTTTAATTTTGTTCTTTTCTTAGCATTGGAGCCTAGAGAATTAAAGGTAAACCTTTCAGATGCTAAGTAAATAGTGCCTATCAAGTTTAAGAATGATTTGAGCATTTTTATGGTTGTTTGGTCTTAAGCCATATTTTGGTGTTGGAATGAGTATTGTTAAATTGTACGGATTTTATGATGTTTCTAAAGGTTTTTATTACAAGTTTGATTTTGAACATATTTGAATCCAAGCATGATTAGGTTATGTTTCTTTTCATTAAAGTTAAGTGGTATTTAAGCCTTTTTGATATGATGGTTCAATCTTGATATGATTTTGGGTGTTGTGGTTGTTTTTTTTTTTCTTTGAAATCTAATGATACCATGTAATTTTTTGGCATGAATAGGTGAGATTTTATATTTAAGTCACCTTCATTTGAGCACATTTGATATTGTTTAATTTTGGTTGAAGTGTAAGGTGGTCTAGGTTATTCATTAATGTTCTAAGTGCTTTGAGATATTCAATGTATTCTTAAGTTGTTCTTCATTTATTCAATAGATCATATCTAATAATGTGCTAATCACCCTAAAAAAGTTATATTTGAAATTAAGTGTATTTTAACTAATTAAGCTACAAAAGGTATTTTTATGTAAATTATGATATTTTTCTATGTATCTTGGTAACTTTGAAATATTTTTGAGAAGTTTGATATTAATATGAATAGTACCTTTTATGAATAGTGATTTGATATTTTTAAGGTGAATAATAATTTCGGTAATAACTTTGGACATTTTTTAAATTTAAGATTCTCGATATTAAATGGCATTTTCCATCAATTGTAAATATTATTATTCAGGAGAAGTTTTCAATTCACCTATTTTGGCGTTCTATTTTGTGTTCTTCCATTGGTTTGGTCTTTTATAGCCTCAAATGTGATTCTTTGTGCCTTAACATGTTTTTGAGATTTTGGATTTCATCAATTTTTGTTGGTTGATTATTATTACATCTTGTGTGGCTTATATGCCATAGTAAAAATGGTTTGTCTTTACCTTAGTTTTATGGGTTTGGGTTTTTATGCCCTTGTTAAGGTTTTGTGGGGTTTTATTGATTTGTTTTGGGTTTTATTGTAACCCTCCCATTTTTAGGATTGAAAAACTTTGTTTGAAACATTAATTGCAAAAGCTAGAATAGTAAAAATACTATGTATTACTTTCATACTTGGTATAAGTCTAGTTACATCTACCATGCTTATATCAAGTGCTAAAGATATAAATATTACTCCACATAAATTAATAAGATAGCTATAAGAATTAGGATAGAGAGAACCAAAGTGGATTAATATCATTTCGAATAAAACAATGATCAGCAGTTACAAAATTCAGTAAAAGAAAATGCATAAAGGCATAAGAGTACAAAAACATCCGAGTCAAAAGATATTAGGCAAAGCACCAGATAACCCTAACTCTTAACCTAAAATACTAGCAATCAACTAATCTCACAAACTAAATACAAATACCACTTTCCATTAAATAAGTAGGGGCCCATGAAACAAAACACATCAATACAACGATATTGACTAACCCATTATACAAGACTAATATAAAAAGCCGGTATAGAATACATAAAAGGCATCACGACAAAATATGGTATAACATATTGAAATATTCATAAGATGATTAAAATATGATAATTAGATCATATAGAAAAATATCTATAAGCCATGTACTGCTCATATCCATTCACTTAGAATGTAATAAAACTTACAAACTAAGCTTCCAAGAAATGCACTCTAAAATAATGATGAGAACCAATATCAACATCATAACCATAACCTTCACTATATATTTCATATCTCAATGTCAATGCCAATAATGTCCATACATCACAAATAGGGTTAAAAGGCACAATACCAATAAAATTTATATCACCATAAGTAGGGCTTAATGGTGTAATATAGAACACAGGTACAAATAAAGGCTGCTACCAAACCACAAGTAGGCATATATGCTATTATCGAACCATAACTAGTCACACAGCCAACTACCAAACAAATCTAATAATAATCATTTATACTTTTATTTACTTAAGGGGAGATCATAGCAACCCAAAGACACTAAGGTACTCCTCTCATACCGATGTATTAAGATAACACAGTATATTACCGACTATCAATCTAATCATACTAAGGTACCCTGGTTGTGCTGGTACACAAAGGTAGCATAGTACCCTAACGACAATGATGCCTAATCCATAAGTATGCATATCTTCTATAAGTTTACAGAGCTAAATAAAGTAAGATATAGAGCTATGTTGAGGCACTAAGACACACCAACAAAACTTATAATCAACCATAGGCTAAATCACTTCTTTAGGGTAACTACCCCTAAAGAGCCACCATTCTCTATCTCGAAGTCTTTTACTTTAAATATTAGTATTTTATTAAGCTAACCAAGAGACCACATATAAATTGCATAGATACAATTCCTATACTTAACTATTTTTTCTCATTTCCAAACATTTGAGGCCACCATAATTGAAGTCAATACTAAGGTTAACATGATAATCTACCGAGGCCATCCTGGTATTAACTATTCATATATCGGCACATTAGATCAAAAATGATCGAAATGCCGCTGAGGTCATGATCTCTACATTATCATCCATTTCTGACACTAATTCCATATTATTTATTCACTTGTCATTAAAATGCTAAAACACAATAATTAAATTATCAAACATATGTAACACCCCCATTTTTCAATATCAAAAAATTTCATTAAAACATTTACAGAGGTAAAAAATACCAAGGAAAAATGGGATGTTACCACCGTACCTAACATAGGATAGATATCCTCCACCTACCCCATGTCGGATACAAGGCTAAATCAACCAAAATACTTGAAATAATAGAGTGCAAGGAATAAAAATTTAATTTAACAACATTTAGAGTATTTACATCAGAGGACCCTAACGAGCTCCAACCAAATCATTACAAAATACATGTAGGTAGATATATGGGCTACAATAAAGATGGTAAGGTTATGACACCAAACATAAAATTTTGATTTGCCACGAACCCCACCAAAAAGTCCAGATATGCTTACTCTCAAGCCCTAACCCAAAGAAGGTAGGCCCTTTATTAGCTATCCTCAAAGACCTGCACATGATCATTTGCTCATAGGAATGAGTAGGTGACCAAGAAAACGGGCACATTAGTGCACTATGTACTAAGTAATCTAAGTTTCTCCCTCAATGTAAACATAAGTATATGAAGTCTACCATATTTGGGAATGATATGCAACATGCATCATGATAAAGCTATATATAAAGGTAAAGGTGCATAAGAATAGGTGTTTATTGATAAGCCGGTTGTTGGGGCACCACATCTCCCTCTTGTGGTGCCTGTCGAGGCTGGTACTGCGGAGCATGCGGCGGTTCTCAACACTTGAATGCCCTGTCGCCCTATTTGCCACAGTTCGGGCATGAGATAAGCCTGCCCCCACAATCTCGACCTAGGTGGCTACGACCACAACGTCTACATGCGAATCCTCCCCGACGTGCCTGGCCCTTACTATGGTCTCTCGGCGGTGGTCTTCTTGGCCCCTCTGTGCGTGGATGGTTTCGGCTCCCCGAGTCTTGTCCCTCAAGCTTCCTCTTTCCGAGGATAGCGGTCTACTCCTGAACCAGGGTGGCGGCGAGGCAAGCACGCTCGTAAAGTGTCGCCAGATCAGTAAATGGTACCGCACCCATCATTCTACGGATACCGAAGTTCAATCCTTGCTCGAATTGAAATACCACTGTGGACTCGTTGGCGGCAATCCCAGGGGCAAAGTGTAGTAGCTCAGTGAAGCGAGCATGGTACTGGCGCACGGTCATGGATCCTTGCGTAAGATGCATAAACTCCCGCAGCTTATCCCTCTTCAAGCTCTCCGGATAGAATCTGGTGCGGAGAGCAGCCTTGAATGATTCCCAATCCTCCGGGGGACCAACCCGGGCCCGGTGTTCTACCCACCAAGCGTCTGCCATGCCTCTCAGGAAGTAAGCAGCTATGCTGGGCTGTCGAGTTGCAGGACAACCCACTGCTTCAAACGTATGGTCCATGTCTCTAATCCATCCTTCGAGGACCACGGGGTCCTCCTCTCCAGAGTAAGTGGGTGGGTGGTGTCCGGTGACTCTCCTGAGCCAATCCTCTCCCGCGCCCTCCGGCTGGTGGTTGCGCTGGATGAACTCCATGAATGCCCAAATGGCATCCTCCAAACGTGCGGCTTGACCATTCCCCGTCATTGATAACTACAAGGGGAGGAGGTAATGTTAGAAAGGGGACCATTGGTTTCGCAACAATCCGGGTATGCTACTACCCCTTAAAGGGAAAGTACTAAGAATTCATCTTTCCTATAACTAAGGTCACGGCCGAGAGATGACCAAATACACCACGATTACGCTACTCATTTTAGGAATATTCCTAACCTACCCCTCGATTCCTCACTGGAGCCGGACTCGGAAGTTTTAAAGCAGAGGAGTTTTATCTGGGTGTGAGAACACTTTCAAATCGGTTGAAAACATTGAAATACGACATGTTCTAAAAACAAAAGAGCGTGTCCGAATGGATCAACTGCTCTGATACCAACTTGTAACACCCCCAAATTTGCTACTGAAAAATTTCATTGAAGACAAAGGTTTTAGCGGAAGCGAAGGAATTAAAACCATAAACTTGGGAGTGTTACCGCCACACTTGGCACCGGACCGGTTCACTCCTACCGTTCTGATGCTAAGTGCTAAGGCTAAACCAGGAAATCGTGAATAAGAATCATTAAAACATAAACGCATCGTCATCATAAAGCATCCATGAAAACGAGATATCAACCATCGTTAGAACATCGTTAAAATTATAACTTAGAAGTTCCACTTCCAAAATACGAACACGACGTAAATACAAACACAAAAACTAAGATAGATGAAAGCGAGGATCGTAAAAGAGTCCGGCCAACTCGCTCTCGGCCCCAACCAGGATGGGCTCAACACTCGGCCCCACCCGATGCCTCGTAGGTATCGTAGGCATCGAACACGAGGTCTCCTACCTGCACAAGGTCAGATGGGCCCTCTGCTCATGGGAATGAGCAGCACCCATGAAACGGATGATCAGTACGCTACGTACTGAGCAAGGTAACAGACGAGCTAAGGCACACACCAAGATACACAACATAGCAAACAGAGCATAATTACGTAGATAACATGCAATAACACAGATAAACAATTCAAGTTACGAACCAGATAACTTTCTCATCAAGTCTTTGATAATTATAATCGATTCACATCATCGTCCTTATCAGTCCATGTGAGTGCGGGAACCCCACTATTATAACCGGTGGAACGGTCACGAGGGTCATGCCCTGCCACTATTATAGCAGGTGGACCGGTCACGAGGGTAACATACCCTACCACTATTATTTTTCGGTGGACCGGTCTGGCCCCTACTCACAAGGTGTTCCACTGTAAATATTAGTATCTTTCCCATGTCTTATCATCATTCTATTTAGTTTGTTGAGCACAGAATCCCCCACTATTATAGCTGGTGGAACGGTCACGAGGGCCATGCCCTGCCACTATTATAGCCGGTGGACCGGTCACGAGGGTAACATACCCTGCCACTATTATTTGCCGGTGGACCGGTATGGGTCCGGCTCAACATCTTTCTCTGTAAGTGGTTAATGTCTTATTCAATGGTTTTCACCAAGGATACGCATAAATCATTCTCTCTCTGCTTTACACATCGCAACCAATAAAATTCCACATTCATAACTACCCTTTAATCGATAATACACATGATAACGCCAAACAACTCTAAGTAGTCATAACCAACCCTAATTATCCACATCAACCCGTGGTTAACCACTCTCATCCCTATTTTACCATAACCACCGTACTTAGCCATCCCAACCCTTAATTATCCTCAACAGTCACAATTGGTTACTCCATCCCTACTTAACCACAACGCCCCAGAGTTAATCACTCCAAACCCTGATTCCATACGATCATTAACTCCCATGCAAAACCCTAATACCGCCATACCAACATTAATACCACCATACAACCCATAACACCACCATGTAAACCCTAATACCACCATAAGTCGTTAATACCACTATACAATCATTAATACCACCATACGAATATTAATACCACCATACAAACCCTAATACCACCATACAACATCATTACCTCCATAAAATCACAAATACCACCATACAACATTAATACCTCCATAAAATCACAAATACCATCATACAACATTAATACCTCCATAAAATCACAATACCACCATACGAACCCGAATACCACCATAAGCCATTAATACCACTACGAAATCATTAGTACCACCATGCGAACATTTATACCACCATACAAACCCTAATACCACCATGCAAACCCTAATACCACCATACAACATTAATACCTCCATAAATCACAAATACCACCATACAACATTAATACCTCCATAAAAACACAAATACCACCATACAACATTAATGCCACCATAAAATCACAATAGCACCATACGAACCCGAATACCACCATAAGCCATTAATACCACTGTGAAATCATCAGTACCACCATACGAACAGTTATGCCACCATACAAACCCTAATACTACCATACAAACTTCAAGACTCCCATGATGGTTCCCAACTCATATTACTATTTATCCTAACATGCATGTCCTAGTGGGCCATAACATATTACATCATAACCATCATACATATAACTGTCATGCTCATGTCGCGGAAGCACATACAACATACCTCAATCTCCAAGTTGCGCTACACATAAGACAAGTTATACACAAATCATATAATACATGGCATAGCATGGCATACACAACATTCAACACATCCATGTCACACATAGCACAAGGCCATTAGCTTCGTCCTTACCTAAGGCGACGTCGGGCTTGGAGCACGCTCCTCTAACTCCGTAGGGTTTTGGTCGGGGTTACCTATAAAAGGGGGTAAATGCTAAGTATTAGTTTCCCTTATAAGTACCATAATTCTTTATTCTAGTTTAGGATTAGAGTTTTTATTACTAAAGAGGGTATTATACAAAAACTAGGGTTTTTACCTTATAATTAGTATACTAAATATTAGTAGTCAAAATGTATTTATTTTGATACTTATTGTTACACTTATTTTATTAAACTCATTAGTTCTAATCTTGTAGTAATAGGGTTTAGGCTAGATATAGGAAAATAGTGTTAGTATTAATAAAATAGTGACACTAGTGTCTAGTGATAGAAACCCTAGCGTTTTAAGGCCAAATCTATTAATGGCGTTATATTTGAAATAGTAATATTATAATGTCACAATATTACAAGTAACTATTCCTAAGGGTGATAATGATAATAATAATAATACTAATAATGATAAATAGTAATAATAACCATATTAACCCTAGCAATAATAATAGCAATAACAATAACCCGGTATGGTTAAGTATTAATAATAATGACCTTAGTAAGATAATAGAGATAAACATAATAATAGTAGGGTTGTTAATATTAGCACTTATAAAAGTAAAACTAAAGTTTGAGTATAATAGGAGTTAGGGTTCCAAGGGATGTTAGTATGGTAAAAATGATAACTTTAATATCAGAAGTCACAATATTAGAAACGATAATAATAATAAGAGTATTAATAATAATAATAATAATAAGCATAATGGTATTAATATTAGTTAACTATGGAAATAAAGTTTAAGGCCATGGATGAGTAGAAGACCACCTAGGGTCGGTGGTGGTCCGGCGACGGCGGTGGCGATGGGGGAGGAGAAGAGAGGAAAAGATGGAGATGGTGGTTAGATGGGAGGAGAAAAAGGGAAGTTAAGTGTGGGGGAGGAGACAACAAGGAGAGGGGAGGGGAATGAGGGTGGTGGCGTGAGAAGGGCGGTTGCGCGCGATGGTGGACGCGGCGGCCGAAGAAGGGAGAAGGTGGTGGAAAATGGTGGAGACCGGTGGAGAAGGAAGCAGGGGGTAAGGATGGTATGGGTAGGTAGGGGAGGACCTGCTGGTCACTTTGGCAGGTGGAACGGGGGTTAATTACGGCTGGGGTGGCGGCGGTGGCGTTTTTCAGGGTGGCACCTTCGCACGATTATGGTGGCTCGTGCGGGGTAGGAACGGGGGCAGCGACGGTTTGGTTGTGTGGAGGGTGGTGCAAGGGAGGTTTTGGTGCATGGCGGTGGTCGCGGCGGTGGCTAGAGGCGGCGGAAGGGGCGTCTGATCTGGCAGTGGCGAGGCAGGGTTTCGGCAAGGTCCAGAAGGGAGGACTTGCCTTGGCCGTTCGGGGAGGGGTATTTATAGGCAATTGAGGAGAGGAAAATGACGAAGGGAAGAAGGAAGGCACGCGGGGGGAGGTGCGGTAGGCCGCCGTCCGGTGGTGGCAGCTGGTCGCAGGTCTGTGGTTTTGCAGGCTCGTTTGGCGGTGTGCAAGAAAAGGAAAGGAAATCAGGACGCGTGAGGGGCAGGGCGATTATGCTGGGTTGATTTGGGAAAGAAAGGGACGGGAATGGCAGAGGAAGGACGGCCGGGCGGCAGGGCTGTCAGCGGTGGCAGGCTGCGAGTTGCAGGCCTACGCGAGGAGGAAGACGACGGGCGTGGGCGAACCGGCGGTCCAGGGAGAGAAAAGAAAATAAGGGAAACCGGCCGGTTTGGCAGCGGATATAAAATCCTTAAATCAAACGCGGCGTATAGGGGGTTGTGGGAGGAAAACGCAGCATCGCGTCGAAGGCTGGCAACGACTATCTCTTTGCTTAGCGCGACGTGGCGTCTCAGCAAATTGAGGGGCGAAACGCTACGTCGCGAATATGGGAAGGGGTCCAAACGGCGCTGGGCCGCGTGGGAGGGGAAAGAAGGAGGGAAGGAGTTGGGCCGGGCGAGGCCCAACTCCGGCGGAAGAAGAAGAGAAGGAAAAAGGGAGGAAAGAAAAAGGAAAAAGGGAGAAAAAGGGGTTTCTTTAGGGTTTTAGATTTTTGCACAATTTATTTAGAATGTTTTTGGGTTATTATACATTTAAATATATATATATATATATATATATATACATATTTATTTTCTTGGATATTTAAAAAAACTTATTTAGATAATAATTTAATTCTATTCTTAGATTAATTTTGGCTATTTTGGGTAATTTTCCTCCACTTTCATTTTAATTAGTAAAATGTCCAAAAATTTTCTAAATAATTTATTTATTATTTCCTCCTTACTTCCCTTAATTCATTTCCTATTTATTTAGTGAATTAATTTATTCCTCTTAAATTTTTCCTACTAAATCCCTATTTTACCAAAATTCCTAAGTTAGGATTTTTGGGGTATTTCATTAGGTTATACCATCTACTTATCCATTTATGAGAAAAATGAGTCATCCAATCAATATTCAATTCCATAACTAATTAGCCAGTTCGGCCATTAGGCAAGTGTATAAACAAGATTGTATTCATTTTGTACTCAATCATACCATTACTTCCATTCTTAACGAAGTATTAACCAATCTCATAGTCATCATTCATAATTCACCAACCAATTAATTTTTATGCATGTTTTATTATCATCGAGAGATGGATCGTGCACCATCTCATGGTCTCATATACTATGGAAGCCTATTCAAAAAGGGACACAAATTCTAAGCCGAATACAATCACCAAAGCAAATATAAGTCTAGGTCGAAGCCAATCACTAAGTGGGCATAAGTCCACACCGAAGCCTACCAATATGGACATAAGTATAGGTTAAAGCCAACCACCTAGGTAACCAGACCCTTTAGTATCGATACCCCTTAGTATATCATCAGAGTCTAGAGTAGGTAAGGCACCGTGACCTTTTAGGATCCCGCCCAAAGGCACTAAAAATACCCGAAGGTAGACTAACACTCGGTAGCTAATCAAGGATTGGATAACACGGATTCATAATCAACTTGATTGTCTTTTGCTTTATGTGATTAATATTTTATTCATAAAGATGGGTGATTATACAAGGCCCATACAAACATGCAAGGTAAATTTTCCATGTTAATCCATATTAATCTTTTTATCTCCATTTATCTAACCATGTGGGTTTCCATTTGTCCTTGGACAATATTATTCATATCCACCATATTAATCAATTCAAGCTTATGTGGATTTTAATTACCATTTTCTCAATATCATCACTTCTTATAAGTGAAATACCTATTTAACCTTTACATTACTCATAGAGTGTACCATAAAATGTGATACATTTTAATCCTTTCATTAGGCCAATCATCCATGATAAAATATATATTTTATCCCATTAATAATCATGTTATAGTCCCAAACATTGCCCCAAAGCATAACCAAACCAAAAGGAAAGAAATCATGCAAACCATTTGATGGTTCTAGCCCAACTAGTTGATCTATTATACCAATCAGTTTGGGTCAACCATTCAGTCATTTTGACTCAACCAGACCATGCTTTCCTCAAACTAGTTAATCGGCTTAGGCAAACTGATCAATTATTCATATACCAGCCAATCAGTTTTGCTCAACCAATCAATGGGTTTAAGTAGAGAGCAAGATCAAGGTCTCTACAGGCTTACGAGTCGATGGGTGGGGTCAACCATTCGAACATTCTATGAACCATTCGATCAGTTTGATTGAACGAGTCAATCGGTTTGCCCTAACACAATAGTAAACCATTAAACTTCATGTAGATTCGTATATATAAATCGACTTTAACCAAATTAAAACACATATCAACATAGTTTAATATAATTTCTACCAAATTAACTTGCTTTTCAAAACATGGAATCATCATGTCCTATTTTTACCAAATATCATGCTTTTTACTCAAATCATGTTATCTAATCATCTAAATCACCTATACATTTTGTAATCATTCATACCAACATGTAGAAATCAACTAAAGGTAACATTTAACATATAGGAATACTTATGAAACATTTTAGAAGCAAGAATCACTTGCTTGATGCATGTAAAATCCCCCTTAAAACCAAAAATTGCAAATGTGGGAATTCTTAGCTTTGAAACACTTAAATAATAAAATCTTAAACTCAAACATTATACCAAAACTTTATCAAATTTTTGAACTTAGAAACATAAGGGAATAATAACATACCAACATGAGGCCAAAAATAAGGAAGAGCTCAACTAGACAACTCAAACTTTTTACCAAAATCTGACTCTTCCTTGCTTAACAATTGAAACAATGGAAAGCTAGAGATAGGATCAGAAGAGTGTAGGAAGATTGGCTGGTAATACTCAAAGTGTAGAAAGAAGAGGGATAAATATGAGATTTAGGAAATTCGGTAGCTGAAAGAAAGGTACATATAAGGGATGATTAGGGCTATTTATAGCCAACCAATTGAAGGAAAAATTGAGGGTTTAGGAACCAACTCAAAACCCTACAATTGACCATTTGAATTCGAGTATAATGGACAGATTTCTTCCAAGATTTGCTGACCTATTCTCCAGAGGTCAAATGGTGTATCTAGAAAATACAGATAAATTATACCAGAATTAGCATAAAAAAATGAGGAATGGAAGATCAGCATGAAAGGAATCTTCCAACAACTCAGACTCATGTTTGAGATTGAAGCATTGATCTTATAATCATATAGAGGAGAGAGGAGGAAAATGATAATATTGAGCTCATCTCTCCCCCTCAATTGTCCCAATCAACCTTTAGATCAATTTAAGGCAATATTTTAGGTTAAATGCATCATTGAAATGGTTAGGAATCTCTTAGGAACAAATTAGCATGCGTTGGTAATGTTTCATTTTTGTGTATGGAAATTTTTAAAAAAAATCAAGCTCGAAAAATATGACCAACTCAAGAAACCGATCAATGAGTTTGGGTCTACAAGTCAATTGTTCTACTACCTGTCAATTGGTTCCAGCCCCCCACTAGTTGATTGGTTTAGTCAAAAATAATTAAAGTTTCTAAAATAACAAATCAATCAATCAGTTTGCATGTAAAACTCAATAAACTCTATTTTTTAGCATGACTTCAAATCAAATTTTGTTTTAAACCAAATCATAACATTAAATCAAAATAAAAGGCCTAAATTTTGGCAAAATTCTCATTCAACCATTTACAAAATTATGGGGCATTACAACATATAAATAAATTACCAGGCATGTTGACTAACCATTTTACCCTTACATATGATATAGTGTTTAAAACCTTAATAAGTGTGTCTAATTCATCAAAAATCACATATTCTCATGCTCAATACTAGATAATACATATTAGTCATACTTATTTGGATAAATATCATAGTCCACTTAAAATGATCAAAATACCCTTATGGCATATGATAATAATAATTGTGCTAAAATATTCATTCCTAAAACATCAAATCATATACCTACATAGTTAATAATAATTAAAACATATTAGGCATTCTTATCGAAATATATATTATGATGTGATTAAAAGGCCAAATTTCTCCTAGGGCCACAATAGTATTAATTATGATATAAATACTCCTAGACATACTCATTATATCATATTAGACGTACATGAAGTATATAATTTATTTCTAGTATTAAACCCATTTTAACATGCTTTTGCCACATAATAATTTTCACAAGTTAACTTTCTCCATTTTACCAAATTTCATGCTAGCATTATTAGGCAAATAATTTAAACAACACAAACATACTTAATAAAAATTTATACATCAAAACCCTAATGTATTATCATGCAATATCTCACATATTAGTAGAGTATAAGAATTATCTAATTTTTGGTAAAAGTACAAATAATAGGCAACCTAATAAAATTTATTAGTCTCCACTAATCAATATTTTATACTTAATAATACCACATTAACCATATTAATATTTAACTAATAAAAGAATATTTTTATTAAATATTTATTAAATAAAATTACCAAAATACCATTAAGTTACCAAAAAAATGGAAAAAAAGAGGCAAATCTCATGTTGCATGAGTAGTGTGAGCTTTAGCATGAGGGCAGGCATTGTAGAAGGCTTCGATGGGGAGATTGGTTAGCTGGGTAGATGGTTGAGGGGGAGGTGCCTGGTGGTGGTTAGGTTGTAGTGAAGAGGTTGGCTAGTGGTTCAACAAGTGACGACCAAGGCTGGGGAAGTTGGAAGAGGAGAGCATGAGGTTGGGGGACATGACTGAAGAGGAAATGGGATGCAAAGAGGATTAAGGGAGATGGTATTAGTGTTTTGTTCCTTTAGGGAAGCCAAGGCAGAGCTAAGGAGGTGGTGTGCTAGTAGACGGAAAAGATGGTGGTGCTAGCTCGAGATGGTGAAGCAGAGAAAATGGGGCATGGCTTGGGAGGATATGATTCTGGGCTTCGGTGGTAATTATGGGGTAATTACATATATTTTATCTAACCCTAATCCTAAGTAATTAATATCGTAACCTAATTCTAACCTAAAAAAATTATTATCTTACCCTAACTCCCTAATCATAAATATTATCCTAACCCTAATTTTTATTTTAGGTCATTAATATCTTCCTAACCTAAATCAAATCACAAATGATTATTTAATTACCTAAATCAATTTTTAATCTAAACCTACACCACCACCATTCTCTCTTTTTCCTTTTTTTTTCTCATTTCCCTCATATTTTCCCCATTCTCTTCCCTTTACCTTGCGTGCATGACTACCTCTACCAAGCCTACCCTCTACCCCCCATCAACACCCCCTCCTCAACTTAACGATTTGTATTGAAATTTTTGGCTGATCGCAACCCCATCTTTGTGCATGTGTATGTGTATATAAACCTAACATTAAATTCCCCGACCACCCCTTTTCACTCCTTTTTAATTTTTTTATCAATAACACAATTTTCTTCCTCCTTCTTACATCCACAAAAAAATAGAAAAAAAAAACCCTCAAAAACCTACACTGACGAGCCCAGCTAAGGTACCTCCACCACCTGCATCAACCTACACCAAAAACCCCCTATAACCATCAGCCAAATCCATCACACCAAACCACCACCACCCCCTTTTGGCTCCCACAACCAAATACTAGCCCCCCTTATTTTAGCCTCCACCACCGGTGCACCCCCCATAGCAATGGCAACTTGTGTCGCTGCTCCACCCTTTTATGGCACAACCCACCGTTTTCTACTCTGTTTAGTTGTGCAAAGTTTTCCTAAATACCATCTTAATTGGTTTGGTTTTCTCCATTGTTTCATCCTTCCATTTTAGTAAAAATTTCCTTACTTATGTGTAGGTCTAGTTTACAAAATAAGGATGGTACAATAAACCAGACTTACATCAATTATGGTGGTAACACCTAGTATTTTGATTATATGCTTATGTTATAAAATAATTTTTTTTCTGTAGAAAATTTGGGGGTGTTATAGAAGGTTATCGGCAGCTAGGGAGAATAGCGAGGCAAGAAGGCAATGATATAAGAGACAAAGGTGGTTGAGTTGTGATGTGTTAGTAACGTGAGGCATGGCTAAGGGAGGTCGGTGGTGGCAAATCCAAACAGAGCCGAGGAAAGAAGAAAGAGAAATGAGAAGAGAAGAAAGGAAAGGTAAAGGATCGGGGCTGGCTATTTTGGGAAACTAAATAAAGAAGCGAAGAGGGAGAGGGAGAGGGAAAAGCTTCAGGTTATAGGTAGGGATGAGGCATGCTAGGGAGTAGGGTTTAGAATAGGTGGTTGAGGTTGCAGGTTGGCAAAGTGCAAAAAGAGAAAGGGAAAAGGCATGTGAGGGTAAGTAGGGGGCGTAATACCCTATATATAGAAACCCTAATTATAATGTAATAATTATGTATAATTAGTTATAATAATTATTTTAGGATGTATATTATTCTGGTATATTATATATATGAATTTAATTAGGTTAAATTTTGGAAAGAATTTGGGTTATTAGTTTTAACCGTAGTTGGGACCTCAACTCATATCTGTTTTTCTCATAACCCTAATTCTACTGAATGGATGATTTTCTCTTGGTTTAAATTTCCTAAATATCACCCCTACCCTATTAATATTTTTAGGCCTTATCCTTTCTTTTTCTTATTGTAATTATCTCCCTCAAGTTATCTCCCCCCAATGTGTTTGGCTTTGCCCTGTGGTCTCCTATGCATGTGTCCACATGTGCATGTCTACTTGTTCCATCATACACAATCATCCATATGAGCTCCCCCGTCGCTCACTATTTTTTTTCTTGAATCTTACAATGCCAAGGCCCTAGTCTATAATATTCTTCTTCTTTTTCTCACTTCTCCCTATCTCTAAGTTTGTTTGAACTATTATCATCTTCATCATCGCATCCCCTCGCCACCAAAAACTGCCAAGCACCATCATTTCCCTAAAAAAACCCATGCACACTACCTCCCTATTAGTGTCCCTCACCATCACCCAACCATTACACCTCAAGATGCTTCTTTTCCTTTCTTCCATTGTGCTCTATTTTGGATTTTGTTAAGGCACACAACTGTGCACCTTAATACTCCTTGGTTATGCCTCTCTCGTACGTCATATGCACAACCCTTGCATAGCCTGTGAGCTTATCTTCTCATTTTTTTTTCCTCACACACTCGTGTGCCCTGTGTACAACTCATGTTTGTCTCCTTGTTTTCTCCTCACATGCCTGTACTTACCCCCACACACCTTGCCTCCATGTGTTACATGCTCTCAGCTATGCATGAACTCCATGCATAATCGTGCCTTCAGTCTTCCTCTTATGCACATTTGTGCTTGTCACCCCACCACCATTCCTTTCCTCCTTAGTCATGTATAACACTATATTTTACCCCTCATTTTCTAAGGGTACAAGTGTTGAAACTCCCCATACCCTACATAATTTTGTGATATTTCCTCCCCCCTTCTTGTGAGACCTTTGCATACTACTTCCCCTTGCTGTGTGGTTTTGTGTCATTTATCCGTTGTTACCTCAGTTATTCTCCAATCTTTTATCGAGTTGGTTTAGCTATTTTTTGGTTAATATGATTTTCTACTAGATAATAATATACGTGTTATGGGTGTTCATTACTTAGGTAACCCTTGAGGTATTATAGAGAAGACAATCATTGAGCTTTTAGGTAGCTTGGATTTAGGTAAATCCTATCACTCATGAGATGGTAAAATTTATGTGTGAGTGTGATATATTGTTTATATCTAGAATCATGTTAGGGGTTTATATTTTGTAAATATTATGAAATGTATGTGCAAATGGATAAACAATAATATATGCTTGTCAAGGGTTTTGCTAGAGTTTTAACCTTGATAAAATATTATATTTATGTTATGATAAGTGTTCCATGGTTATTGTTGCATGTGTATCTAGAGTTGATATAAATAAAATGAAATTATGCACACATGATTAATGTTAAAATATGATAATTACTATTCACATATTCTAGGGTAACAATGCTTTCTTACGTGCAGCATGATAATAATTACTATTTTAATTGATATATCATGCTAAAAATATGTATATGTGTGTTTCATAGAATATATGGAACATCCAAGATGTATGATTAAGATTTGTATATGTAAGTGGCTAATTGCATGCTAAGTGAAAAATATAGCCGATTGTAAAATCTTAAAATTTATCAAAGTGCTAAAATATTGTAAATCAATGTCTTTTATCCTTTTCATGACAGATTCTCATAAATAAAATGTTTGGTATGAAATTAGATAACAATGGTGAAATTAGGCTTTTAAGGGCATCTTGGTTATTTTCAACCTAATGCACATAAGGTGAGCAATTGGAATTAGAATTATGATAGGTTGACCTTAGTTTTAACTTTGGCTTTCACATAGACCAATGACCTTAGGATTTACTTGAAGAAATAAAGGAGAAATGGTTAAGCATGGAAATGGAAATTATGGTACAATGTGTATTATCTAGGATCACACCATAAATGATTAATACTTAAAGTGGATGATCTCAAGTTAGGGAATGTTTACTCTCTAGGATTAGTTATCCTAGAGATGAGGTGAGGCCCTTATTTGAGTTTGGTTCTCTAGTGTGTCGATGTGACCCAGTGAGGCCCTACTCTACTCTATAGATGACCCACAAAACCTATAGAGGGTATTGATGCTTTAGGATTAGGTAGCTGATGTAAGAGGATATTGTGTTACCTAAGTAAGCCAGCATCACCATGCATATTGTAGTGTCCCTAGGTTATAAAATAAGGGTATTTTGTTGCCTCTATGCACCAATATGATTGGGTGTACCTCACTATTTCTAGGTTGATTATATTCCCCTTTAGTAATTAAATATGGAATAAATTATTTTGTAAGAATAAGAATATAAAAAGGATTATTGTGGCATGGTTTGGTAGTTACCTCTATGCGTAACTTATTTTAATGATATATTCGATAGTTGCCTTAGCACTCTACCTCAGTGTTTGAAATTGAATTGAGTTGTTGATTTTGGTCATGGATTTTGATATAGCTATTGTGTACTTTAAGATGATGTGAATTGGTTAGGTATGATTAACTACACGGTATGAGATTTCAATATCGTAAATATTATCTTATGATTATTGTATATTGTTATGGCATGTGCTTTGTTATTTGAGCATGCTTTCAAATTATTATGTGATTATGTGCAATGTGAGCAAGCTGCTTCATGTGAGGTACTGTAATTTACTCAATAAGAGAAAGTCATACTAATACTACATTTATAGATGACTATTTAAAGGGCATGGAGGGGTTAAAGGCATATAATAATGACAAGGATACGTAGCTCTTAGGAAGTGGTTCCATTCTTGGAATGGGCTTATGGGCCTACAAGTTATAAAAACTAGTGTTGTACCTTTTGGTGTTGGTTTTTATAGTAATCGGTTTTCCTTTATACTCTTATATCCCTTATTATATTTTTATTTTTATTTTTTTATGGGAAATATTTATCATAACTTTTATCTATATCACTATCTTTTATTTTTGTTGCTTTATTTTGGTTATAACTTGTTTTAAGCCTTAGCACTTAGCACAAAAAAGGCGAGGGAATGACTTATGCTAAGTGTGATAGTAATAACCATTATTTTTGTTATTAATGCTTCCCCAAAACAAAATTTTAAGTAGTAAATTGGGAGTGTTATACGGGGTATGTTTGGCTTGAAGGAGAAATAGGTTAGGATGATGTAGGTAGGAAGGAGAAAGAAGAAAGAATAAAAGTGTACAGAAACAAAAAGGAAAAAAGAAAAAAAATGTAATGTTAGAATTAGAATTAGGTTTAGATTTAGGATTAGGGTAAAACTAATTTATCTAGGTCTAAGGCATCTGAATAAAAAAAATAGGGAAATATTTATTAATTTAGGGAGAGTTTAAATTAAGATGATTAAATAATTAGGATAAATTTATTTAAGAATTTATCTAAGTTTTTGGGTCAAGGGTTAAAAAATTAATCAAGCTAAGATATAAGGGTTAAGTTTTGAATAAAAGACTAAGTGCTCAAAAATAAGGGTTACAAAATTTTTGGGTATTATATTTATAACATGGTTCGGATTAGGGTTTTAGGGATTTTCTTAGATGGTTTTTGGAATCTGATTAGCAATGGATCATCTAATGTGGTTGCAAGTGCATGGTGAGAGATGTAATATTACCTCTCTTTCTAAATGTGTTGAATGAAAATTTGTACCATTTGTTGATGATTGATTTTAATTTTGAACTATGATTTCGTTTAAAGTAAATTTGGATTTAAAATGAGGTTGCGGAGCTAAATTAAGCAAGTTTTCAAGCAGACTTATCAACTAATTTGTCATTTTATCTAAATAGATTTTACTAGACCAAACAAATTGACTACATAAGGAACTAATTGACTAGTCTATAGAATAGTTAACTTGTAGGTTAAACTCTGATCAACTGGTTTATTGAGCCAAGTACATTTTTTAAACTCAATTTTTTGTGAAAATTTCTTATAATAAAATGGAATTTTTATAACCTATTCCAAATTATTTCTAAAATATTCTCAACCTTCTTATGATATATTTGGCACAAAATACTACCTTGGAATGACGTGAGGATTCAATTTAGAAAATTGAGGGGGAGAGATGACCTCAGCTTTGTCCTCTTCCACCTCTCCCCTTTGCACACTGTTGGGATCATTGATTCGATTTCAGACTCAATTCTACTTAGTTGGGATATTCCTTCCACGCTCACCTTCCATTTTCCAGCTTGTATTTTGCATTTCTAGACTAATTAACCTGTACTTCTTTAGAATCACCATTTGAGCACTGAAGGATAGATCATCATATCTTAGACGAAATATGCCCATTTAACTCAAATATGAATGGTAAGAATTAGGATTTTTGATCTATTCCTGACTACATTTATGATTTGTATCAATTTGTTAGCTATAAATTGTCCTAATCGCCCCTTTTATTCACCTTTCTTTTAGCCACCAAAAATATATTAGCTCTCTAGCATTCATGTTCTCCTTCTTTGCTTCGAGCCTTGCATTAAAATTGGTTTCCTCTTCTAATCATTTCTCTATCTACCTCTCATATTAATTTTTAGCAAGAAATAGTTAAATTTAGGAGAAAGTTAAATTATTCAACTTCCTTTATTTTTTTATTAGGTATGGTA
This sequence comes from Tamarix chinensis, assembly GCA_030549775.1. NCBI lineage: Eukaryota > Viridiplantae > Streptophyta > Magnoliopsida > Caryophyllales > Tamaricaceae > Tamarix > Tamarix chinensis. Next base: position 37,150,975 of record CM060174.1, read on the forward strand.
CTTTAGTTTTTCATTTTTATTTCAAGTACAGATTTGGAAAATTTATTAAATGATTTTTAAGTTAAACTTGTTATTTTTAAGATTTTGAAAGTTAATATTTCTATAAGTTGAGTTTTCTTATTTGAGTGAAGTTTTTCCTACATCAAGTAAGTTATTCTTACTTCTAAAATGTATTTTGATTAAGCTTACATGTCATGGAACCCATAAAAATTGATGTTATATGTTGGTACGAGTATATAGCTTTTCAGAATTGGTATTAAATGGTTAGATAGAACATATCAAGAGAAAAGCATAAGTTTTAGAGGAAAAACTAGGTTATGATGATAATGATGAAACATGCACTATTTTGAGCTAGAAATGTGTTATCTAATGTTAGTCCATGTTTATATTCGGTATGATGAAGAATTGTAAGCATGATATACATGAAAGTGCCTATTTTGTGCTGTTGGAGGATGAACGATTGACTGGCTAGGTCTAACCAATCGACTAGTTACTAGAACTATTGACTTGTTAACCCAACCTATCCATTGTCAGGCCTGTAGGGACCTTGGCCTTGCTCTCTACTTAAACACATCAATTATTTAGGCATAACCAATTGACTGATATATGATCATTCAACTTATTTATCCAAACCAATCGACCAATTTGAGGAAATTTTGGGTTTAGTTGAGCCAAACCAATCAATAGGTCAGCTCAAACCGATTAACTAGTTATACCGGCTTGTGTGATTTTGCTTTCTTGGCTTAGGTATGCTTTGAGATTGTGCATAACACTGTTATATGACTATTTAATGGGTAAAATACATATGTCACCATACATCAATGACCTAATGAATGGATTAAATGGGACATGATTCATGACATACTCAATGGGTGTTGTAAAGGCCTTAATGGGTAGACCACAAATAAAATGTGATAGTTTGAAAAGGGTGAAGAAATACAGACTATGTTTTAGATGGACTAATATAATGGATATGGTTAATATTGAGCAAGCATCAATGAAGATCCAACACATGATTGTAATGAATGGATGGATGATAACATGGATATGTATGTGGATAAGAAATGGAATAAGTATTTTGATGAGAATAAAATAAGGATGTGTTAGAATTAGAAAATAAAAGAAAAGGAACAAAAAGAGAAATAATGAAAATAAGTGAGTAACCTTATTGGTTGAACAAGTTGGAAAATAAACCCTAGTGCTCATTTGAATAACTTGCTTAGTACTTGTATGTAACTATCTATGGTATTGTACTAAGAAGACAAGTATGATGCATCCTGAATTGCTAGAGTTGTGCATGATAGTAAATTCTGGTGCACTACCTGATCATGATGGAGTAGGAACACTTAATTATATGGCATAAGCGTGATGCATGTTAAGTATGATTTCCATGACATGATAGAATCTTATATGCTCGTGACTTATATTAAGAAGGTAACTTAACTTAATCAGTACATAGTATACTGGTATCCCCATTTGCTCAGTCATCTACTCATTCCCACAAGCAAAGGGTCATGTGAAGGTTTTTTAGGATGTTTTTTTTTAAACAAAAGAAATTTATGGCTATAATAAGAATGAAGTGTTACAAGCTTGAGACCAGAAAGCATCAACTACATGAATCCTACGACTAAACTTAGAGTTCTTATGGTCTGATAAACATCTACAGGAAATACTAAAAGCAATGGATTTAATAAGAGTATTCCAATTACAATAAATTTTATTAAAAATTTTGTTGTTTCTAGCCTTCCATCTCTCATTAAGAGCTATAACAAATAGACCTCTTAATAGAATCATTTTTATCCTTAAGCAACCATGTATGAAGCTGAATTCTTTTAGCAGCCTATTCCAACTAAGGGATGTTTCTCTGAGTCTCATAGGACGACAAATTGTGCGAACAATGCCTCACATTGTTGGACAATGTACAAACAGATGAGAAATGGATTCCTAATCAGCACAAAATACATATTGTTGGTCTGCCATAGGTATATAATTACTAAGGCAATCCTTTGTGTTCAAACGCCCGGTTGCAGCTAACCATGATATAAATTGATGACTAGGGATTGTAGGGTTTTGCCAAACTATTATCTACCAATCACATCTCGGACCCTTATGCCTTAACTCTAAATAAACTCTTTTAATGCTATAAGTTGTGTCTTGTGGAAGGTTTGCAAAAACAGGATAAAGTGTAGTCCTTAAGCTTCGGATACTCCTCAAAGGTCAAGATGCAGATGTTGGTATATCAATGTCCTAGGTTGAGCCTTGCTTGATAAATCTACTATGGATCTATTTGATCCATAAAGTGTCTTTTTTCTGAGCAAGGTGCCAAAGATTTTTTCCAAGTACTACAATATTCTAGGTGTTGATATCGATTAAGCCAAGACCTCCCTCATTATTAACAAGAAGACCAAGCTACTGGAGCTTTATGGGACATGAAGGTAATGCCAATCCATAAAAAGGAACAGCAAGCAGCAATAAGATAGTTAAGGATCTTCTTAGGTAGTAAGAATACCTGACTCCAATACATTTAGATACCAAAAATAACTAATTTAAGCAGTTAGAGTCTACCAATATAAGACAACAATTTGGTGGCCCAATGATTCATTCTATGAAGTACCCTATCCATAAGAATGGCCATGTGATGAGCATTAAGCCATGTGTCCCCAATAGCTACTCCCAAATATTTAAAAGGCAAAGAACCTTATGAAAAGGTCAAGTATTGTAGGATGTTCTCTCTGATCTACTGTGATTCTCCTCCAAATAAAATAGAGCTCTTATAGGGGATAATGTTCAAACCAGACAGGTTTGTAAAGGGATGGAATTTGTGAATAAGGCTTTGGATATATTGGAGATCACCATGACAGAAAAGTAGCATGTCATTTGCAAAAGAGAGGTTGACAATCCTCAACTTCTTGCATTGTGGATGTCCCTTGAAACTTGGTTCTTGCCATAAGGTCTTCATCATATAGTTAAAATATTCCATGATAATGAAAAATAAATAAAGGGAGAGGGGGTCACCTTGTCTCAGACCTCTCTTCCCTTCAATGGGATCCACTAGAGTACCATGAAGGGCTATGGAATATTTCACACTGGATACACAAACCATGATGACCTTGACTAGATGGGGGGTAATGAAATACTAGCATGGTTTCCTCCACGAATTCCCATCTTACAGAGTCATATGCTTTACAAAGGTCAACCTTCAACATGCATCTTGGAGATATATGATTCCTTCCATAAAACCTTAGTAGTTCATGAGCCAGTAAAATGTTCTCACCAATTGATCTGCCTTTAACAAAAGCAGACTGTGAGTGATCAATTAAAATAGGAAGGATGAGTTTGAGTTTGTTCGTTAGGATCTTTGTGAAAGCCTTGTATAACACAGTGCAATATGCTATTGGTCTATAATCCCCAAGATTTTCAGCATTGGGAACTTTGGGAATAAGGACAAGTAAGGTTGAGGTGATGAAATTGTGGAGGCTTGCTGTGAGGAAAGACTCATTCAGAACTTTCCAAATATCATAACCTATAGTATCCCAAGAATTCTTGAAAAAACAAGCAATAAACCCATCAAGGCCTAGGGCTTTTGAATCACCAATGGCAAACATAGCATCTTTGACCTCTATATTAGTGAAAGGTTTAATCAAAAGGTGTTTTTGTTCCAATGAGAGAAGGGGACCCTGATACGGAATTTGGTATGAAAGTTCCACTAGATGAGAATTTGGTTGATGTAGGATATGGATATAGTAATCCCTAAAAGCTTTTAGGATATTAGGTTGATCAAAAATCCAAGTCCCATTTGCTCCTTTGATCTTGGAAATCAAACTTTTGTTTTGCTTAGCTTTCATAGTGGCAAAGAAGAATTTTGTATTAGCATCACCTTCATTAATCCAGTGCATGGTTGCCTTCTGCTTGAGGAAACTTTCCTCACATTGGGAAAGATGCTCATGCAGCTGTAAAGCATATTTTTCCTTATATTGTAGCTCCATATTTGAGGGATCTGACTTGAGGGCATGTTGAATTGTGTTGAGTATCCATTTCTGAGATGTGACCCTACCAAAGATGCCACTGTAATTTTCCTTGTTAAATTGTCTGAACCTAGCTTTAAGCATATAAAGTTTTTGCTTCAAACCTGTACTTGCCTTACCTCCCTAAGTATTGGACCAAATTTCTCTAACTATCTTCAAGAAGGTAGGATCTTTGCACCATATATTAAAGAATTTAAACTGTTTCTTACCATTGGTAGAAGAGTGTTTGAGGTCAAGACGAGCTGCACAATGATCTAAGAAAGGTTCCTTAGTAAAAGTGATAGTGGATAGGGGAAAAATATCAAGCCATTTCAAGTTAACCATCACTCTGTCAAATTTGTAGAATATACGATTAGGTCCTATTCTTCTATTGCACCAAGTGAAAGTTGGTCTAAAGAAAGTAGGCTCGTGAAGAATAAGATGGTGGGATACAGTTTCTAAAATCACTAATATCTTGATGATGAGGCATGTTACCTTGAAATTTCTCCTCAGGGCAGAGAATGATATTAAAATCCCCCGTTATAAGCCAAGGATTAGTGGTTATATTCTGATTTAGGAGCCATTGCTATAGAGTTTTGCGATCCTTACCAGAATTATGAGTATAGATGAAAGCCACATACAAAAGGATCCCATATATAGTTAGTACTTTAACTATTAATCCTTGGGCATAAGCAGATATAAGTGAGATATGCCATTTAGTAGGATCCTATAGACACCAAATATGGCCATTGCCATGATAGGCATAGTTATTCAGAAAACCAAAACCAAGGAATAACTTGGTTGTAATGCTATCAGTGTTATTAGGTTTGATACATGTTTCAAGAAGACTAAAAAAGGATAACTAATTGCTTTTGTACCATTTTTCTACTTTTTTCTATTTGTGAAGTTTATTTAAACCTCTAACATTTAGGTGGGAGATCATTGAGCAAGTTGGGTGTGTGGTGTCCCTCCCCTATCTACTTTCTAGTCCTGCAAAAGATGTGTCTCTTCAGTAGATGAAATGGCTTCAAATTGATTGTTTTGGGGTATGACAACAATAGTTTCCTGATGCATTATTGAATTGGAAGTGGTGGCATTTGTTTTCTGAGATTGCCCTACCTTCCTCCAAGTAGCAGTTGGTTTCTTATATGGGATAGTTAATCCAGGTTTCTACTATACACCATTCTATAGGGTATTAGGTTAGATATAATTAGATGGTTCTTGTAGGGTCAACTTATTTTTTGGACATGAAAGGAGACTGTGGCCCAAACAATCACAAGAAGTGCAGTACGCAGGTCGCCATTCATACAAAATTTGTTGGGATAGAACATCACCATCTGGATCAAGAATTTCAACACAGTCTAAACATTTTTTTCGTAACATCAACTTCCACAAGGATTCTAGCATACAATACTTGCTCTCTGTTTATAGTAAATGTGTCCATATGGAGAGTTCATCCTACAGCATTGGCTATACGACCAAGAGAATTGGGATCCCAATAATCAAGAGGGAGGTTCGGAAAATTTATCCAAAATGGTAAGAATTAGAATTTTTCTTTCACAAATTAAAATTTTCTATGCCATGCTTTGAGGATGAATGATCTGTTTGCATAGGTCCAATATGGGCAAGATAATATCCAGTCTCGATCCTCTACAGATGCACATTTAAAGATGACAAAACCATCATCATGTAACAGAATCTTCAGAGGAGTCACTTTTGGCCAATGTGAAAGCACAAAATGTTGCATCTACCCTAGAGTAGGACAAAATCTAATTACATAACCAACAATTGCGAATTTCCAATCAACCAAAGAATGCTAGATCTTATCCTTCTATAATTGAATTTGATAGGAAGAACCCACTATGGAGGGGGAAATGTAAGGTAGTGATGATCCTGTATGGAAAGATCGATTACCGGTAACTTTAACGCTCCAGTTCTAGTGCAAATCCATAGAGTTTAGTTGATCGCAAATCCTAGTATAAGGGTTCGGTGTATCTTATGAATCACATTTTAGGGTTTACGAGGGTCCTGAAACAAAGATGTCTGGAATTACGATAGTCTCTTTGGATTGGGAGGGATCAACTTGTTGCTGATGTGAATCAAGGGTATCCTCTATCCTCTGATGCAAAGCCTGATCAAAAGTCAATAGAATAGGGTTAACTAATTCCATATCTGGTTGTGATAATTCTTTACTCGTATTACACTGCATATCTTGAATTCAAATATCATCTAAATTGGGAGAGATGACGAGAACCACCGTTCAAGGAGCCCTCTTCTTCATAGAACCTGCATCTCTCCTTGCACGAGCCATGGGAGAGAGGAGAGAGCTCTTAAGAATTGTTTATTATGATTACAAGAGTTTTTTTAAGATGGTTAGTAGTGGGCTTACCTCATCTTAGGTTTGGAGCTTGAGAGCATGGACATCTAGAGGTTTTTGTGTCATTTGTGACAAACCATGGTTGGGGGCCATGCCTTAACTTGTTTTCTACAATAATAGCCCTGTTTTTTAGTTAATCATTCTCCCTGTATTTGACATGTTGTGGACTATCAAGGTTTTGCAATATAAACTCTTTATTTAAATGTTTACGTATCTCATTTTAGCGCACTCTACATTATTTTGGTTGGTTTGGTTTTTTAGCTTTGTATCTGATATAGGATGGGTGACTAACATTTATCCTATGTTAGGTATGGTGGTAGCACCCCATTTTTCCTAAGTGTACTTAGTATTTTTTTTACTTCAACAATGTATTAAAATGAATTTTGTTGGTAGTAAAAAATGGGGATGGTGCAAGAGAGCTTAAAAGTAAGCGTTATTTAATGTGGACCTTTGTATTCCTTGGTGAATAATGTTGACCTTGAATAAAACACTAATTATTAAAGTGAAAGATCTTAAGTTAGTAATTAGGTACTCTTTAGGGATAGCTACCCTAGAGATGAGGTGGGAGTCCTCAATTGGTTTGGTAATTTGTTAGAGTCCTCGACATCTTGACTAAGGCTCTAATATACACTTTCTAGTTCTTTGGACTTCTAAGAGAAGTACTTGAGTATTAGGTTGAGCATGCTTAAACATGTTTGTTGTACAACTACTATTGTCATGTGCCTTGGAGGCAATTGGGTCATTTTAAGTGCACGATATTATTTATTCTGAAAAGCATGTTTATTATATATTAATTATTGTTGATCATAGGAATTTATGATTTTAGATAAAATAAAATTGTATACTAGGGTTTTATATACATAATCGCTAATAAGAGCAAAAAGGTCACTTGGCATGTCTTTAATTTATTTGCATGAAAATTTATTTAATGATGGTGTTTTATCCTTTTTATGACAAATTAATAAATAAAAGGGAATTAGGATTTAAAAAGGATGAAATTTTGGTAATTTTGGCCTTAAGGGTATTTTGGTCATTTTTAGCATAGTACTCCCAAATGTAAATAATTGAGCTTGGGATAGCCTTAGTATATTTTATTGTTGGCCTCAGTATTAACCTGGTATATGACTATATTGAATAAATGGGACATGAGTAAAATGGTAATATGAAAACTAGATCTATGCGTTTGATTATGATTTCGTGATCATTCGAATAAAACATTAATATTTAAAGTGAAAGACCTTGAGATTAGGAATTGTGGCTTCTTAGGGGTTGGTATCCTAAAAATGAGGCTTAGCCCATGGTTGATTATTGATTATTGCTGGTGTGCCTTAGTGCCTTAGCCAAGCCTTATATCTTACTCTATTTAGATCTACAGACTTATAGAGGATATGCATACTTATAGATTAGGTGTCCTTATTATTAGGGTATTGTGTCTCCTTTGTGTTTCAGTGCAACAAGGGTACCTTTAATAGTGTCCTTGGGTTAAGAATCTATAGCATAGTGTCTCTAGGTTGATATGATCTTCCCTCGAGTAAATAAAAAATGAAAATGATTACTATTAGATTATTGAATTGGTTAGTAGTGGCTTTTATGCCTACTTGAGTTTGGTAGTAGCCTTTGTGCTTACCTGTAATTCGATAGTAGCCTTTATGTCTAGCTATGGTTTGGTAGCAGCCTTTCTACCTACTTGATGCTGTGAATTTTGTTGGTATTATGTCAGTGAGCCAAGTTGTGAAGTTATGTAATTTATTGGTATTGTTAATGAGATATATAACTATTGCTAATGCTATAGTTTTGGGTTGATATTGGTTCTAATCATACTTCAAAAATCATTCCTTAGATGTTTGGTTAGTAAATATTAGTATTTTCTAGATGAACGAAGATGAGAAATCTATGGCCTTAGTGGTATTCGGTTATCTTATCTGGTTATCATATTTCAAGTATTGTATGTGCAATTTGATGTATTATACCATGTATTGTTGTAATTCCTTATATACGTTCCATGTTGGTTTTTGTATTGATTTTATATTTTGGGTTACTCAGTACTATTATACCATGTATCTTCTCTAAGCATGGAATGAGTTGTGTGATAATGCATCATAGTAAGGTAGTCACTTATTCTTCTCATTAGTTAAAGTAGCATGAGTAGAACTACCCGATACATGATTTCGAGTTAATTGTAATAACCTTTGAATTAAAGATTTATAGGCACTATCTATATGGGACGAAGTGTTGGTTCTTCACCAACCATAAGAGCCTCAAGTATATACTCGCACAAAAGGATTTGAATATAAGGTAGAGAAGATAGCTAGAGTTAGTGAAGGGCTATAATATTGAGTTAACCTACCATAAGGGTAAGGCTAATGTCATTGTTGATGTCTTGAGTAAGAAGAGATCACACTGTTTGAGTCTACAGTACATAGACCAAAGATGGCTCAAAAAATTCGATTGATTTAGGATGGTATGCGAGAAAATTAGATTTAACAAAAGAGTTATGTGAATTAGAGGCATCATAGTTTCAAACCAAGGGATAGAGTTTCCTTGAGAGCCTCGCCCACTAAGGGGTCGTAGAGATTTATTGGGAAGGGCAAGCTGAGCCCAAGGTATATTGATCCCTACGAGGTTCTCAATAGGGCTTGTGAGGTTGTATATAGCTTGGAACTTCTACCAGAGTTAGTCCGAGTTCATAATACCTTCCATATCTTGTAGTTGAGGAAGGACATTGCAAATCTTTTCTATGTAATCAAACTCAAATAGATCGAGCTCAAAAATTTGCTATCCAATGAGGAGATACCATTGTAGATTCTTGACACCAAAGTGCAATAAATTGGTATGAGTTCAAATCCACTCATGAAGAATATCTATAGTCACCATGGAGTAGAGAAGACAACCTAGAAGACAAAGAAAGACATATAAGAGACACATCTCGATATCTTCAGCATATGTGTGTTAGGTTTTGTTGTTCTCTCTCTTTTAAGGGGGTAATATTGGTAGTTTAGTTTCAACTCTCGTAGAGTTAACCATCGAGATCACCTTTTGTTACACCATTTCTCTCTTTTCCCCTAACCTTGACTTGTTGACTTCATAGACTAAGTTTCTTTTAAGGGGTAAATGATTTAATGACCCAAATTTTATCTGATCCTAATCCTAATTTTGGGTCATTAATATTTTAATATAATCCTTCCTTCTTCCCCTTCTCCCTACTCTTTCATCAACACCTTGCACCAACACCACTCACCACCACAAGGCATCAAGTACCACCATTGCCTGAGAAACAAACATCCTCTACATCCCCATTAACCTCTCTAGCCATCGCCCAACCATCACCACCCAAACAGTTCATTTTTTCACTCCCCAAATTGCTTTGTTTCAACTTTTGTGGAGGAGTATAGTTGTGAACCTACCTTGCATAGTCGTGCATCCTCATTTCCATCTTAGAGTATGTGTGCTCTCCCTCTTTATCCCATGCACACACTTCATTCACAACCATGCCCCTTTATCCTCCTCCTTGGCATAGACTTGCCCTCCACTATAGCACACCTTGTGCACCGCCCTAGCACCGCCATGCACCACCTCTTGAAACTTGTATTTCATGTTGATTATCTCCATTTCCACCCTACTTTACCTTATATTTTCTTTTGCTATTTTCCCTAAGTTATAACATTATTATATTTTTAATTTTTAGGTGGTTTTCTCATAATATTGGTGGAGGAGTCTTAGGTCATATGTGCTTAGAGACCAAAGGTTCTTTTAGTAAGGATACACATCGTAACTAGGGTTGAGAAATGTGTATTTTTATGTGAAATATCATGTTTAATATTAGTATATGTATAATTTAATTATGGTAATGTTGATGTATGATATATTATATTGTATGGTGAAAATGTGAAAGCATGTGATTGAGCATCTTGTTGATTAAGTTGGGTTTTACAAGTAAAGAAGGTTTAAATGAATCATTTATCTATTTGGGATATGATGTCTGAATCATATATACATTTATACTTGTGTTTAAGTATTTGTATGAGGATATGGGTTGGAGGTTGAAAATTATTCATATTGGGACTCGTAGGTATTTGAAAAAATATAGGTATTTTGGTTATCTTAAGGGCAATTTGATTAATATGGATTAAATATAGAATCATTGGTATTTTGATGTGTTAAATAATTCAAAATATTCTAAATATATTTTGTGGAATATTTTAAGTAATTAAGTTGGAATAGTTTGAGTAATTAAGAATGGTCCAAGTCTAATAAAATGAGAAAAAGGCTTAAATTGGGAATAGTAATCCTAGAGGTAGAGTCATTATCGCATGAGTAAAATATTAGAGTTAGACTTTGATTTTAGATAATATGGTAATAATGATATTTTAGGAATATGAGTTAAATTTGGTGGTCATATGATTCTTATTGGAAAAGTTATTCTTAACTTGTGAACTTAGGATTTCATAGAGATTGTGAATAGTAACCCTAGAGACAAGCTATTATTGCATGTGTAATACGTTAGAGTTAGACCTTGATTTTTGGATATGTTATCGATAATAATATTTTGAGGATGGGAATTAAATTTGGTGATAAAATGATTACCAAGGAAGAAGTTATGCTTTGTGAAATTAGGATTTCTTAGGGGGGAAATATGGCATTTTTCTTAGGGGAAATGTCTCGGTATGCATGTAGTTGTGTTTTATGTGTTAATAATAATTATGTTAATATGGATTATGTGCCTTTCATACCTACATGTATGTGCACATGATGATATTGAGATATAAAACCAAGAATAAGACATTACTCATTTAAATTGAAAGATTATGTGAGTTAGGACTAAGTTGTTCTGTCCATTCCACTAGACGATAATAGTGATGTAAATGTGTTATGTACTGAGAGGTGTTTTATACCAATCCATTGTTTCAAGAATAGGGGTCACGAGTATGTTTCCTAGTATATGTTGGGTACATTCCACTAAACAATAATAGTAGCTCAAGAATGTTATTCCCTTAGAGGTGCTTCAGACTTTTCCTTTAATTTAAGAATAATGGGATCCCTAACCTCAATATAAATAAAAATATAGATTATTATTACATCTAATAATGAGTTCTAGAACCATTCTTTAATTTGCATCATATTACGTTAACATAAATGTATGTTTATTCCCTTATGTAAACTTATGTATTCTATGTAACCTTACTACGGTTATACTATTACCTTACTAAGTACATAGTGTATTAATCATTATTTCTATGGGTGATACTCATTCCCATAAGTAGAGGACCTAAGTGACTTTGTGCAGGTCACTAAGGACCATCTTGATGACTTTATTGCTTACAATGCCTTGATTTGTGGAGGATTGAATCTCATGTATTAAGGTTGTGTGTAAAGTCATGTTATCTTTTTTTTTTTTACCTAGATGCCTTTGGGAACTCTTACTTCTTAAGTATCTCTCTTTTATGTATTTTCGCTATTGCACTCAAACTTGACCTCCAAACTTATACCTAAGCTACAAATCTATAGTATCCTCTATTTTATCATGTTAAGTGTTAACTGTTTTTGCCTTATAGTCCATATAAGGATGTTATGGTAAACCAGACTTATGTTGAGTACGGTAATAACATCTATTATTTTTTATTTCACTTTTAAGAAAATAAAAATTTTAGTGGTAAATTTTTAGGTGTCACACTTATTGTCCATAATATTATAAAATATCCAAGATACCCCTAAGGTAGACACAACACTTAAATTTCTACAAAAGCCAATGAGTCTGACATTATTAATTTCTAACCATCAAATTATTACATCATTATCTAACTTGAACATATTCATTACCCATTTTCCATACCTCATCAAAACCATAGATCATGCTAACACACTTAGGGTTTCAAAACATGAATTATCACAACAAATATCACATAAGATCATGCTTTCATGTGGTACTCACTTTTCCATAATACAATACATCATTATCATAACATGACATTAACACATGAATTATGACATATAATTACTCCAGAAATGTTACTACATACAAATTTACACATAAAATTTAAAAACCCTAACTAAAACATGTATCCTTACCGAATTGATACCAATCTCAAAGTAGATTAAACCCTAAGATACCTCCACCAAGACCATAAAAAAACCACCTAAAAACTAAGAATAATGTTGTAATAGCCCCAAATAAAGTAGAGTGTTATAAAGATTGGTATTGCTACTTATATGAATATGGTATACTATCATGTTAATGATTTTATCTTGAGAAATCCATAGCTAAGTATGCTTGGCATGGAACAATTTTAAGGGTGGTGACCTTTCAAGGAAGTTTTGGAAATTTTCTAATAATCTATTGGAAAATGCATGAGTGAGGATAAAGTGTATTGAAAGGATTCATGTTAATCTATGGGGTATGTCGATCAATCCGTAAGTGCTCTAAGGTAGCCTCGTAATCCTTGTGGGCACGGGGTGCTATAAGGTGGCTACCAAGGGACCCCACATGGCCTTATCGACTCGAAGTGTTACTGTAACACCTCTAATTTTTGGACCCAAAAATTTTATTTTGAAGATAATATGGAATCATTTAGAAAACAAAACAGAAAAATATTATTGCCCCATCAACCATGAGAGAGGTGTGATCATCACTTATCATATGATTGATGCAAAGCAATACAAAAAATGAATGAAAAAAATGCATGCTCATAATAATATTACAATAATATTATTGATAACAAAGATGAGAATAATAATATAGATAAGGGAGAGAGATTACAAAATCAAAATATAGGAACCGACCCCAATAGTTTAAATAATCGGAGAATAAAAACTTCCTAATATAGTGATAAAATACATCTGGTCAATTAGCCTAGCTCTTAAGCACAAGATATAAATCTCCAACATCAAGCGATGTCCAACTACTGACCCACGTCATCATCATCAACATACTCTAGCTAAGAACCATAACCCTGTAAGGCATCCTTTACTCACTATACCACAAGTTGGATCATCACAATGACGCCACAAATGTAGTATTGGTATGGTAAAGTAGTGGTAAAATAAACTACCTAAAACATAGTAAGAGCTTATGCTGCATGTTAAGGTCACATAGCATGGTGATAACATAATAATATAATAACCCTTGGGATCATGATAGCAATATAACAAGTAGAGGTGGCAATTGGGCCGGTTGGGTCAGGGTCAGGTCGAGTAGGGTCATTATCGAGTCGGGTCATTTAGGCCATTTGACTTTTACGGGTTGGTTGTGGGTCGGGTCGAGTTATTTCGGGTCATTACCTCTTTGGGTTAGGTCAGGTCATTTCGGGTTAATTCGTTGGCTCGGGTCGGGTTCGGATTAAGTAAACTGAATTTGGGTCATTTTAGGTTAACTTAACTGGTAGGGTCGGCTTGGTTTTGGGTCATTTTCTAGTTCACATAACTAGGTGGATTCGGCCCATTTGCATCATTTCATGCAATATGACAGGTTGGTCTCACTGTGTCGGAGTTGTTTCAGGTTAACTTGATGGGTCGGGTCAGGTCGAGTTTTGACGGGTTGAATCAAATTCAAGTCCAAATAATTATCATTTATTATACTATAAATATTAGATATAATCATATGATTACTATTGTAGATAAATGAATTAAGAATATTATATGCGCTTTATTTTCACAAGTAAATAGTAAAGATAGTTATAAATTTTAATAATAAAAAACATTGTATGATTGAATCTCAAAGATATTTATCACTTATTATTATTTTAATTACTTAAAAAAAGATAATTTTATAAAATAAAATGATCATAACAAGACTATAAAATGTATAATTATCATTTATTATATTGTAAATATTAGAGACAATCATAAGATTACTAGTATAAATAAATGAAATAAGAATATTATATGTGTTTTAATTTTACAAAGGTAAATAATAAAGATATTTATAAGTTTTAACAATATTATATTTGATTACTTAAAATATTTATAAATTTTACAAGTAAAAATATTAGATATTTATCATATATTATATTTAATTAATTACTTAAAATATTTAATTACTTAAAAAAGATAATTTTATAAAATAAAGGTAAGCATAAGCATGACTGTATAATATATAATTGTTAATTATTACATTATAAATATTAGAGACAATCATAAGATTACTAGTAAAGATAAATAAAATGAGAATATTATGTGTTTTATTTTTACAAAGGTAAAAAATAAAGATATTTATAAGTTTCAACAACATTATAATTGATCACTTAAAATATTTATAAATTTTACAAGTAAAACTATTATATATTTATCATATATTATATTTATTTGATTACTTAAAAAAAGACAATTCTATAAAATAAAGGTGAGCATAGGCATGACCATAAAATGTATAATTATCATTTATTACATTGTAAATATTAAAGACACTCATAAGATTACTAGTATAGATAAATGAAATAAGAATATTATATCTGTTTTATTTTTACAAATTTAAATAATAAATATATTTATAAGTTTTAACAATATTATATTTGCTTATTTAAAATATTTATAAATTTTACAATTAAAAATATTAGATGTTTATCATATATTATATTTATTTGATTACTTAAAATATTTGATTACTTAAAAAATATTATTTTATAAAATAAAGGTGAGTATAACAAGACTATACAATGTATAATTATCATTTATTACATTGTAAATATTAAAGACAGTCATAAGATTGTTAGTACAGATAAATAAAATAAGAATATTATAAATACTTTATTTTTACAAAGTTAAATAATGAAGATATTAGTAAGTTTTAATAATATTATATTTGATTATTTAAAATATTTTATAAATTTTACAAGTAAAAATATTAGATGTTTATCATATATTATAATTATTTTATTATTTAAAATATTTGATTACTGAAAAAAAGAGAATTTTAAAAAATAAAGGTGAGAATAAGCATGACTATACAATGTATAATTATCATTTATTACATTATAAATATTAGAGACAATCATAAGATTACTAGTACAAATAAATGAAATAAGAATATTATATGTGTTTTATTTTTTACAAAGGTAAATAATAAAGATATTTATAAGTTTTAACAATATTATATTTGATTACTTAAAATATTTATAAATTTTACAAGTAAAAATATTAGATATTTATCATATATTATATTTATTTGATTACTCAAAATATTTAATTACTTAAAAAATTATTTTATAAAATTAAGGTGAGCATAGGCATGACTGTACAATGTAGTATTATCATTTATTACATTGTAAATATTAGAGACTATAATAAAATTACTAGTACAGATAAATAAAATAAGAATATTATATGTGCTTTATTTTGACAAAGTTAAATATTAAAGATATTTATAAGTTTTAACAATATTATATTTGATTACTTAAAATATTTATAAATTTTACAAGTAAAAATATTAGATGATTATCATATATTATATTTATTTGTTAATTAAAATATTTGATTATTTAGAAAAAGATTATTTTATAAAATAAAGGTGAGCATAACAAAACTATACAATGTATAATTATCATTTATTACATTATAAATATTAGAGACAATCATAATATTACTAGTATAGATAAATGAAATAGAATATTATATTTGTTTTATTTTTACAAAGCCAAATAATAAAGATATTTATAAGTTTTAACAATATTATATTTGATTACTTAAAATATTTATAAACTTTAGATGTAAAAATATTAGATATTTATCATATATTATATTTATTTGATTACTTAAAATATTTGATTACTTAAAAAGAGATAATTTTATAAAATAAAGGTGAGCATAGGCATGACTATAAAATGTATAATTATTATTAAATATTCCAAAACCCTAACTTTAGAAATTTGGTAAAATAAGGATTTATTAGGAAAATTAATTAAATAAATTATTTTATGAAAATAAAAGTAATTAATTAGGGTAAATCAAGAGAAAAATGATAAATAATTTAATTTAAAAAAATTAGCGAGTGTCCTCCCTCCCCTCCTCCCTTCATCCCTCTCCACCGCCTTGGCCACCACAACACCACCGCCTGCACTGTCCCCTTTAGTTGTGCCACCACCACCACTCCAACCCTCTCCACCTAGGCATCCACCACCACCTCAACTTCCACACTCAGTCTCTCTCTCCTATTCCCAACACTCAACTATTCCTCTCCAACAGTCGCCGGTGCTTCCACTATCCCTAGGTTGTACTCTAACCTAGTATACAAGTATTAGCTATTTTTTATAGTATTAACAGTATTATTCATAATAATAATATTATTATTATTATCATCATTATTATTATTATTATTAATGTTCTACGACTTTAGTGTTATTATGATTATGATTTTTATTATTATTACTACTACTATTATTATTATCCTCATTATTATTCCTACTATCTTTATTAATGCTAGCTTTGGCCTATTATTATTAACTTTATTATTATGGTAAATATTTAAACCCTTAGATTACTATTACCATTTCTATTATTATTATTATTATTATTAGTATTATTCATAACATTATTATTGTTATCATTATTAGTATTATTATTGTTGTTGTTGTTGTTGTTGTTATTGATACTAGATTTGGCATGTTATCATTTTGTTGCTATAAAAGAAGAATACTCAAACTTTAATATTGCTAGTATTTATTATTTGAATATTGCTAATATTGCTCCTAATGACTTTATTATTAACATTGTTACTATAGTATTATTATTATTACTATTATTATTGTTGTTGTTATTATTATTATTATGGTAAAAATATACAAACCCTTATATTATCATTATTTCAAATATAACTATTATTATTATTATCCTTAGCAATATTAGCATTTTGTTAGTATTACTGTTATTATATTATCATTTTATCATTAACCCCATTATTAGCCTTAGCTTTAAAATACTAGGATTTCTATTACTAGGAGTATTAGTATTACTATTATTATTAACATCACTATTGCTATAACTAGTGTTAGTACTATTATTAGAAGATATAAATGTATTAGATTTAATAATATAAATATAGCTATAAATAGTAACATAAATCTATTTTGACTAATAATAATCTAGTAGGCTAACTTGAGGATAAAAATCCTAGTTTTCACTTGTAAAATTCCCTTTAATAATAGTAACCCTAATCTTAGAATAAAATAGAAAATAATAGTATTTTTGGTGGGAGTGAAACTAATCCTTAGTTTTTCCCTTTTATAGGTGAAACCAATCAAAACCCTAAGGAGGCGTAGGAGCATGCTCCAAGACCAATGTTACATTAGGTAAGGATGTAGCTAAGGCCTTATGTGTGCTATGTGTGTTATATGCCTTAGATGCTATGTATAATATGTTGTGTATATTGTGACATTGTTATTGCTATTTATGTGTTCTCTTATGGCATTTGTACAAAATGTTTGTGCTATGAATTGTGATGTGATGTGATATGGTCATTTTAGGACATGCATGCTAGGATAATTAATGTAGTGACATAGGGTGGAAGGATGAAAAAGAAAAATGAGGAAGTAAGTGGACAAAGGGGAAGTAAGTTGACCAAGGAATATGGGATTGACCTAAACATCCCATGATCCATGAGAGGAAGAATAAAAGGGGACTTTAAGAAAAATAAAGTGGATGAACATTGTATGGGAGAATCTAGGGTTTGCATGGTAGAATCAAGGGTTTTGTATGAGAACTTTAGGGTTTTGTATGAAAACTTCAAGGGTTTGCGTAGGATGGATAGAGTCTACATGGGGGTGCACTTTACGTATGGAAAGTTACCTTGGGGTGTGAGGAAGGTAATGGAAGATTTGTTTGGGTGATTGGAGGATTTGGGTGAAAAATAGTACGTGGGACAGTATAAGGGTGTATAGGAGACCGAGATAGGGTTTGGAAGGAAACCTTAATTGAAGAAGGAGGGAAAAGGAAAATAAATGAGGTTGAGTGGAGTATGAGATGATGATGGAGGATTATCATGTGTGGGGTGAGCATGGGTATCATGGAAAAGTAAGAGTGGAAGGTGAGAAATGGAGGGTGACATATGGAAAGGAGGATGCTAGGGTTTGGCGTGGCTAGCTAAGGTTTGGTGTGGCCACCTAGGGTTTCATGGTCATGCGTGTATTTGGGGGAGTAACGTGAGATGATGAGGGTTAAATCTAAGGGTTGTAATGCGTGGGGTGTTAAAATAGTTTGGGTTGCGTGACATAGAGGAGGATGGGCCACATAGGCCTAAATTAGGGTTTTCTGGAGAAAACCCTAGGGAATACTGTGAATGGGCTTAGTGGTGTTAGGTAGTGGGACTTGACCCACACATCTAGGAGTTGGGCCTCTAGTGTGAGTAGTGGAATAAAAAAATAATGTTGGGGCAGTTAGGAGGTGTAGGAGTCTCAAGATATGGAACGGGTCCTCTTGGAAGGATAGAAGTAGAAGGTTGGTGACATGCATGTAAAGGGTGAAATATTATCAAATAAGACACGAATAAGACACTAATCATGTAAAGAGGAATATTGTTGAACTGGGCCCAGACTAGTCCACTGGAGAATAATAGTGGCCAGGAGCTGAGGTACCCTAGAGACCTGTCCACCGGCGAATAATAGTGGCTAGGAGCGTTTTGCCCAACATGATTTTCGATCCATCGGTTATAATAGTGGGGAATTCCGTGCTCAACAAACCAAACATAATGAAGCTGAGACACGGGAAATACACTAAGTAATTAGAGTGAAACATCATGGGAGTCAGGACCAGACCGATCTACCGGCAAATAATAGTGGCCTGAAGCATTCTGCCTTGGAGACCAGTCCACCAATAAATAATAGTGGTCAGGAGCGTTCTGCCCTATATGTATTCTGGTCCAACGGCTATAATAGTGAGGTTCTCACACTCACATAGATTTATAATGAGTATGTGTGAAATGAGCATATTATTAAGAGAGTTAAAGAACAATTTTATCTGGACTGTAATTTGGCCTCATTATCTATATTATTGTATGTTGCCTATATGATCACGCTTGTGTTATATGCCTTATATGTTTGACCTTAGTTGCATGGTTACCTTACTCAGTACGTCGGTACCGACCACCCGTTTCATGGGTACTGCTCATTCCCACGAGCAGAGGGCCCACCTGAGTTTGTGCAGGTAGGTGATGATATATTCGATGCCTACGACATTTATGAGGCATTAAGTGGGGCTGAGAGTTGAGCCTAGACCTAACCTGAGAACCAAGAGTGACATGGCCGGATTCTATCTTTTGTTTCATTTTTCTTATACCGTTTTGATTTAGTTTTATACTGTTGTATGGTGTTTTATATCGTTAGGAACTTTAAATCCTTACTTCTGGGTTGTAACTCTTTTGTTTACCACACTCTAAATTTCTGTATGGTGAACGATTCAATTCTTTTATGAATGCTCATTTTAACTATCGACTTGTGTTTAATGTTAATCCTATTCAGCCTTAGCACTTGGTACTGAAACAGTAGGAGTGAACCGGTATAGTACTAAGTATGGCGGTAATATCCCCAAAATTTATAGTTTTGGTATTTCGCTCCTGTTAAACCTTTTCATTAAATGAAGTTTTTCGGTAGTAAATTTTTGGGAGTATTCCATATTATTTATTACATTGTAAATATTAGAGATAATAATAGGATCACTAGTACAGATAAATGAAATAAGAATATTATAAGCGCTTTATTTTTACAAAGTTAAAAAATGAAGATATTTATAAGTTTTAACAATAGTATAATTGATTACTTAAAATATTTATAAATTTACAAGTAAAAATATTAGATATTTATCATATATTATATTTATTTGATTACTTAAAATATTTGATGAGTTAAAAAAAGATTATTTTATAAAATAAAGGTGAGCATAACAAGACTATGTAATGTATAATTATCATTTATTACATTGTAAATATTCAAGACAATCATAAGATTAATTATACAAATAAATAAAATAAGAATATTACATGTGTTTTATTTTTACAAAGGTTAATAATAAAGATATTTATAAGTATTAACAATATTATATTTGATTACTTAAAATATTTATAAATTTTACAAGTAAAAATATTATATGTTTATGATATATTACACTTATATGTCTACTTAAAATATTTGATTACTTAAAAAATATTATTTTATAAAATAAAGTTGAGTATAGGCATAACTATACAATGTATAATTATCATTTATTACATTGTAAATATTAGAGACAATCATAAGATTACTAATATAGATAAATAAAATAAAATATTATATGTGTTTTAATGTTATAAAGTTAAATAATAAAGATATGTATAAGTTTTAACAATATTATATTTGATTACTTAAAATATTTATAAATTTTACGAGTAAAAATATTATATATTTTGATTACTTAAAAAATATTAGTTTATAAAATATAGGTGATAATAAAAATAACTATATAATGTATAAATTAAAATTATCATTTATTATATTTTAGATTGTTTTTTATATAAAATAAAAACGGTTTGGTCTGACCGAAACCAGCCCTCCCTGCACAAGTCACAACCCTTTTTCTTTCTTTTTCTCTTCTCTTTTTCTTTTCTTTTGTCTCAAGTATAAACCTCTGCACTTGTGCTCCTGGCCTCCCTCCCTTATCTTAGTCTAAACCTATGCAGTTGTGCTCCCTCCCTCGTTTCTTTGTAGTCGCCCGGCACCACCATCGCACCACAATCGTCAGTCGACTACACTAGCGTGCCACGCCACCACAATCGGCACCTCTTTCCCTCTATTCATTTTTGATTAAAGCTAATACCACTAGGAGCAACCAGTCACACCAATTGCAATGCCGTCTGGCCACATCTGGTGCACCCGACCACCTTTGAGTGGTCCTTCACCTCTAATGTTGCTTTAACAACCTTTATCTCCTCCAATTTCATAAAACTTCGTTTGCTATAATTATCTTAAACCCTAACTCTTAGTTTAATTATTTTTTTATGAATTAGCTTCTAATAATCAAATTTGATTATTGAATTATGTGTATATGTTGTATGACTGATATGGAATAATTAATTGCAATATATATGGTTGAATTGTGAAAATTAGATTTTTTTTACCCGATTATGTTCGGATATATTGGATTTATCTGATTAAGCTATTTTGGATAAACTGATTATGCAATATACTTCGAAATATACTTGATTTCATGTTGGTATTGTTAATTTGGGAAAATTGTATGAAATATATCATAATTGGATTGTTAGGTCAAATCTCTTGCTGATTTAAATTGGATTGTATAATTGAGTTATTTTATTAAATTGATTATACAATATGTTTAGGAATATGTATAATTTTAATTTTGAATAGTCAATTTAAATATTTGAATAAGATTTGACGGGATTTATAGTTCAGGCTCAAAAACCCTAATTATGTTAAATTGGGTAATTTCTTAAAAGTTTTTAATCAATTGAGTATATAATATGTTTTAGAATATGTCTAATTTCAATTTTGAACCATTGATTTAAATATTTGAATAAGATTTGACCGGATTTACTGATTGGGCTTAAAAAGCCCTAATTATGTTAAATTAGGTAATTCCTTAATAGTTTTTAATCAATTGAGTATACAATATATTATAAACAGACCGGATTTATAGCATGATGGTGTTAAGAGTTAGTAATTTTCAGATGGTAACAATTGTAATTACAATTTTATTAGGTAACCAATAACCACTGTAATTATATTTTTTAGAGTCTGAGTTTGATTTTCTATTTGTTATAAACTTATAATCTGTGTACTCTGTGTAAATTAATATAATAGTTATTGTTTTAAAAATATGCATCAAAAGTTGGAGCTATTTTATTCTAAATGACATTATATGAAATAATTTATTTATATATACAGGTACAACTACACAAGGCTAAAATGATATGGAGGATGAACAAATTAGGGCACCTCAAGAAGAGGAAGTAGATAAGTATGATTTTATAGCTATGAAAGGTATTAATTATTTTTATATGATATTAGTAATTATCATTGCTTGTGGGTTGTTCATAAGCATCTTTTTTTATAGTTATTGCTTGTTGGTTTACACATTCTTTGAAATTGTAGATTGACATAATTCTTTTTATGTTTTAAAATTGTAGCCGTTGATCTTGAAGAGGAAGAATATGAGTTAGATAATCAAATTCCAGCTATAGCTTCGAATTTAGCTATAAATGAAGCTCCAATAAACATACATGATGATGCTAAATTACTGGTTGTAAAAGTTATCAACAAATGGAAGAGATACTCTAAGGTTTAGGACAAATTTGATCAATTTAAAGATGAAGAGGGAAGACAACAAGTTCTATGTAAGTACCATAAAAATGTAAAGTATAGGAGTGAAGCTAGATATGGTATTTATAATGCCTTAAGACACCTACAAGCTTGTGAAGAATAGAAAAAAATGACTCCACCAAATACCTTCTCATCTAAATCTAGTGAGATTCCATTTGATCCAAAAGGTTATCTTGAGATGTTAGCTGAGGTAATTTTGAGTCATGGGTATTCATTCTCATATGTTAAACATTAGGGAGTTAGGAAACTTCATCAATATCTTAATCCCCAAGTTAAACCTGTGTCCAGAAATACTATTAAAAAAGTTTGCCTAAAAAGGCATGATGATTTAAAAATTAAACTCAAACACACTATTGGGGCAATTTCTAGCAAGGTATATTTGACTTATGATATATGGATAGCTTGTATATCTTATGGGTATCTCACTCTAGCAGCTCATTATGTAGACGATGATTGAAAGTTGAATTGCAAAGTGTTGAGTTTTTGTCATTGCCCTCCTCCCCACCCAATCTTGAAATTTACAACTTGTTGTATTTGTTGCTTAAAGAGTGAAGTATTGAGAAGAAGGTATTCACTATGACAGTGGATAATGCATCTAATATGGACAACATGATTAGTCACTTGAAACCCCCATTGCTTCAAAATTTGGTATGTGATGAGAAATACTTCCACATCAGATGTTCAGCTCATATCCTTAATTTGATAGTGAGGGAACGGTTGAATAATATTAAAAGATGTGTGCTCAAAATTAGAGAGAATGTGAAGTATATAGATGCTTTATAAGGTAGGATGATCCCATTTCATAAATGTGCTACAAAATTGAATATATCAATTTCTTTGAAGTTATGGCTAGATGTTGCTACAAGATAGAAGTCTACATATCTTATGCTTTGTAGAAAATAATATTAGCGTCATGTTTTGGATTTCTTTGGTAATGTTGAAGCTAATTACAAGCTTAAAATTTTGCCAAATGAGTGCAGTAAAGTGGAAAAGATTTGTGAGTTGTTGGAACCTTTTTATAAAATTACATGTTTATTTTCTAGATCTGAGTATCTTGATACCAACTTGTATTTTCTTAATATTTGGAGGATTCAACTAAGAGTGGAGAAGGCGGTGGTGTGTGATGATAATGATATCGGCAAAATGGGACTACAAATGATGCAAAATTTTGAAAAGCATTGGTTGCACTATAGTACCATTCTTTCTTTTACTATAATTTTGGATCCACGTTGTAAGTTTGACTTTGTGAAGTTTTCCTTAGTCAAACTACATGGTAATGAGAAGGGTACAAAGTTCGCTGATGATATATATGTCGAATTTGTCAAGCTATACAAACACTTTGAATATCATTATTCTAATGCTCCAAATTCATTTGATCAAGAAACATTTATTAATAGAGAAGTAAATAGAGGAAATGATCAAATGAGGTAAATCGAACTATATCTTATCAAATATTTTTTTAACTTTATTACATGTTTATTTTTGTTATTACTAATTTCTGTTTACATCAATTCTAATTATTGTTTTTTCCTTTGTTTAAAATGTAGGATTTTGATGCTTCTACATATGTTGGAGGTAAAGGTAAAAGCTGTAAAAGTGAATTTGAGATGTATATCAAAAGTCAATGGTTGGATCATAAAATTTCACTTGATGTACTCTAATTTTGGAAAAATAATTCTAAGACTTCTCCAATTGTTTCTTCTATGGCTAAAGATATCCTTGCCATTCCTATTACTACCATTGCATCTGAGTCGACTTTTAGCATGGGTGGTAGAATTTTAAATAAGTGGAGGAGTTCGCTGTTGTCAAACAATGTTGATGTTTTAGTAACTACTCGTAATTGGTTACATGGATATGATGGTAATAATGTTAGTTGTTATGAATTTGTATTTTTTTATTTGATAATTTTTTTTATCGATGAATTTTGAAGATAATAATGTAATTATTTTTTTTGGTATTTACATAAATAGAAGAAGAATAAGAAGAAGAAGAAGAAGAAGAAGAAGAAGAAGAAGAAGAAGAAGAAGAAGAAGAAGAAGAAGAAGAAGAAGAAGAAGAAGAAGAAGAAGAAGAAGAAGAAGAAGAAGAAGAAGAAGAAGAAGAAGAAGATACTTCTATGGAGCCATCAAAGTTAATGAGTAACAATGATGAAATGGATTAAGGAGCTTTAAAAATAGTGGTAAAAGTTTTACATTCTTTTGCTTGTAAACATGGGCAATTGTTATCTTTTGTAGGCAAGGAATTTAATTTTTATTCAATCGTGTCATTTGTTCCTTATGTTGGAGATTTACCATACTTGGATAATCTTTATGTTGTTGGCCAACTATTATATACTGGAGTTATTTTATTACTATTATAGGCGTTGTATCACAACTTACAAGTGGTATATTTTGGGATTGATGCTCTTTTTCTATTGCCTTGTTAGTTTTTCTACCATGTTGCATGTAGTGGACATTTTGTGTGGAACTTATTGTAATAGTTTGTAGGTAGTGTGTATGTTTGTGCCTTGAAGGTCATTTTGATGTGTTTTTTCTTTTTCTTTTTTTTCTTTTTTTATCTATACAACCTTTAGGTTGTAACTTGTAAGTTTATAACTTATGCATGAATTATGGATGTTATTAGAGAATTTCTTCAATCCTCTAATTTTGTTAAATTATTATTGGGCATAGCTATTGCTTGTTGGATTTTAGGGGTGATAACTGATAAAGGACACTACTATGCTCTTCTATTAAAAGCTTCTTCAAATAGGAGGATCAATGGATGTAATGGAAACTTTTTGGAAATTATTTTATAGGTTTACAGTTGGATGTTTGCCTTTTTATTTGTTAATAATATATCCTATTTCTTAAGGTAGATGTTGGAAAATTTTAGAAGATATTGTCATTTGTCAAGTTAAGTGGGTTTGCTAACACATAAAATATTTCATTTTATTTTATATAAAAATATAGAGTATTGATCAAAATGATTCGAATGAGATATTGATACTTGTTAGTTGTTAACTTGTTATACATGTCATGGATGATGGAATTAGAAAAATATAGAGTATTGATCAAAATGATTCAAATAACATATTGATACTTGTTAGTTGGTAACTTGTTATACATGTCATGGATGATGGAATTAGAGAAAAAATATTATTTTACACCATAAGTAATAACATATAATATAATAAATCAACAACTATGTATATAAGTTCATATGATATTTTAGGACATGTGTATGTTGACAAGTTATGAACTTATAAAAGTAGTTAGGCAAAGAAGATAAAAGATACTAAAAAATTGTCTAATATACACATTTACCACCAAAATTTATCTAACTCATTAACATAATTTTGATTTCATATAAGCATGTAATTAAAAATATGTTCTTAATGGTCACTTGTTTATTAAATCATTATTATGGCTTCTTAATGTTGTATATTTGTGTGGAAAAAGTTATTAGGATATCATCAATAAATAATAATGTCTAGGGTAAAAGTATGAAAAATAAGTATAATTTATAAAATACTATATTTTTAAAATCCTTAAATGAATAATAAAATATGTGTAATTTATTATTATTATTATTATTATTATTATTATTATTATTATTATTATTATTATTATAACAGATTTTGATGACTAGTTGGGTCAATGTCAGGTCGGATCAAGTGAATATCGGGTCGAGTCAAAGGGGGTCGGGTTAATGCTGGGGCGGGTCACTATTGGGTCTGATTTATGATGGGTCATGGGTTGGGATCGAGTCGATTCAAGTATGGGTCCAGGTTGGGTTCATTTTTATCGGATCAGTGCCGGATTGGGTTAATGTCGAGTCAACTTTTGGTCAGGTTGGGCAGGTTGAGTCAACTTTTTCCAAATCTAATAACAAAGCATACTTATATGGGAATCATGGAAGACTGATAATACATATTATGCATTGGAATCACATAATGTAAACCATATTATGAACCTCTTTTTAGTAACCACATACTTTCTATTTATTAAGATAATCCATTTGACCACACCTAATTCTCCACCATGAACAAAAGTTATGGCAATATACTAATACAAGAGTATTCCCATTTTATGATCAAAATCCTACCATTAATTTTCCTAAGTTTGAGAGCCACAAAACTCTCCTTACTTGAAAAAATGAATTATCTATAAAAATCTAGTCATGCAAGTCATATAATCCTTACAAAAATTCTCCTTTATCGTCCATAAACCAAATCGAAAGAAGGCACATAAGGTCACGCCTTTTCAAGTCTTTCCCGATCTTTTTACCCATATTTCCTTAATATTTTTAACCCTAAAAATCCATAGAAAATGAATCCCATCAACACTCCTTGGAAGCCACACAAATCAGCCACAAGTCTGTCTCATGCTAGATATCAAGTCATTTTTAGCACTTGGAAAGAGTAATGCAGATTTAGGGAAGAACAATGAAGTTTAGAAGATATTTCTTACTCCTTTTAATTACTTACAAGATAAAAAGGACTTTGTATCTTTCCGTTTGTTTATTATGGCTATTGTGTGAATTAGAACATGTGATAATAAAGGTGGGGATTCAAAAATCTACATAGGTGTCCCCCCATGATCGAAACACATGGGATGGAACTTAGGTAGATTGTCTTCTTTATTTAAGCTCTAATCATATGTATTAGGTGGTTAAGTTGTAACATTTAATCTTACATTTCTTCTATAAGCGTTAAGGATAGTATGAAATGAGAACTACTTACCTTTTGGCTACATATTTTTCTCTCAAAATCAAGACTCTTCCCCTTCATTCTCTAGGTGTAAGAGTTTGAAGTTCTTGAAAAATCTTACAAGATTTATCCTAAGAGTTTATACCTTAGGTGATTCTTGTAAGTATTGATTCAAAGGATTACCAATAATCAATTTTTATCCTCTGAAAATCTCCCTTGTTTCTCTCTTTTGTTTCAGTTGTTCTAAGGTTTTTGGAACACTAACACCTAGCAAGACCCAAATTGGATCTCATGTGCATCACATACACAAACAATAGGATACCACACTCACCATACGGGGTCAAGATACATCAAAGGAGGTTTTCTCCGAGGATACCACACATCGAGTGCACTTACCATAAGGCCTGACACAAATTTAGATACCATACCCACAATACATGGTCAGAATACATCGAGGGGATTTGTATTGGAATACCTTATCCACCACACCTTGAGTGTATCTGTGATGAGGGATACATAAGTTGGGATACCACACCCTTCTAAGTAATGGACAATGCGAAGTGATAAGGGACTTGTACTGGGATACCTCACCCACCCAAAATGGACACTCATGCCATGCTAGCTTGCCACAATATAATCCTACCCTCAAAGATATGTGTATACCCTCTATTCACTGCAACCCTAGTGAGAAGAAAATAGGTACCAAGTAAAAATATGTACCATAAGGAAACCCACATGCTAACTCCAGGTTAGCTACTTTGAGAGTTGGGGAAAAAGGCTCGATTGAAATCTTAAGTGATATCACAAATCATATATTAATTATATAATCAACTAATTGGATGTTTAATGATGACACCAAATTTAACTAATTGAGGGCTCAATTATCATCATTATGATTCTTATTAGTTCTAGGGCAAACATGGTTATAATCATAATTTAAATGTTGTAATTACATTGATGTATTAACTTAAAAGGCCAAAAGGAAGAACAATAATTAACAACAAACCTAGCGGAATACAGTGGGAGCAGTTAATCATTCCTTGGGACCAGTCGAACGGTCTTATCATACCATACCTAAGCAAAATAACAATAACTAACTAGTCGATTGGTTGGTCACATTCATTGATTTTTCATAAGAAAGCAATCGATGGGTTTGGCCTAACCAATTGATGGGTCTAAGTAGAGACCAAACCATGCCATTTGGGTCACCAATCGATGGGTTTGGGACACTAATTGACTACTTGTAGGAACCAATCGATTGATTCATTGATCCAATTGACTAATCTCGCAACCAACCAATCAAAATTTCCAAACCAAGCTATTGTTTACACAACCAATCGATGGGTTTAATGAACTGATCAACTAACATAGGTAGAACAATACTTAAACTTGTGATCCATATACCAAAAATTCACTAAACTTGACCCTATATCTTACTCCTATGCCATAAAACACATAAGGAGACATGTTGCACATATACAACCACATGGATACAAAATAACATAGGCATTAAATGAAATCATATTGAAAACTACTAAAATCAAACATAATATTAAGGAACCAAAAACATGCTTAGATTTCAAGAAGAAAACTCTACCACATGCTAGCATCCTATCATGTAATTAATTCACGCTCAACACAGAATGACCAAGAATAATGTAACCATAATAAGCAACAAAAGAACTTATTCATATTAAAGGTAAGAATTCCTTATCTTCAAGCAATTCTTAGCACAAAAATCCTAACTTGACGATTATCTACCAAGGCTTTGATTCTTAAGAGAATAAAGAATCAAAACCATTAAAACTCCTTTTTAAACCTATATTAAAAATAAAATATCAGAAGGAGAGGAAGAAGAACATAAACACAATTCAACATTTTCTCATAATAGAATTCTAAGGAAAATGAAGCTGCGATCATCAACCTTTCTCAAAACCTTAATCTTTCTTTGCTTAAGAAAAATAAGGGAGAACTCAAACTAAGATCAAAATAATAAAAGGGATATAATAACTCGACCAATGAGGGAAGAAAATGAGCAAACCTCTGTTTTCTCAGTAGAAAAAAAAGGAAGAAAAATGGAGAGTACTCAATACTTAGAAACTTCACTAAGGGAAAGGAAGAAGAGAACAAGAATAGTAGGTAAGAAGAAAAAATGAAATAGGGATGGAGTGTATAGAAAAGAGATCTGGTCAAAATCTATAAGAAGGGTAAAGAAAAAATTGTATGGTTGAGTGGGGGCAACGAAAGTGTAAGAGAAGACATGATGGTGTGAGGGAGGTTGAGTGTAGTCGGGAAGGGATACTTATAGAGGGTTGGCATGTCAGGAAAGACTTGTAAGAAGTTAAACATACAACTATAGCTTGTAGAAGAGAGAAGAAAGTGAGGGAGAAGAGAGAAGTTAATATATGCCTCAAAAAGTGCTTTTAGGAACTATTATCTAAATAAAACCATAGAGTGACCTAACTAATGAAAAATAATCCTAAAGCACCAAACTATTATCACTAGCACAAATATATACTAATTAGAAGTTTTCATAATCATTAGAAAAAAGATTCGATTAAAAAATCATAAAAGAATAAAAAATCGCAAGATAGCCTGTTGATCAATTTGAGCAAACTAATTGACTGATTCGTCAAGAATAAAATTGTTAATATCTAAGCATATCATTCAGTTAGTTAGGCAAACCAATTAATTGGTATGCTTGAAATTCACATATTAATAAGAATTTCAAGCTCTTTTCAAAACTAAAACTATTTTATTCTATATCAACATAATTCTAGAACATTTTGAAGGATTTTAGGACAGGGTATTACAACAGTACCCCTTTAAAAAAGACTTTGTCCCTAAAGTTCAGACAAGAACATGGTTGTAGGCTCAATAATATGACAAAACCCTAAGCCAAAACGCAAAAATAAAACACCAACTAAGGGTTAGTAACGAGAGAAAGGTACTATCCACTTAAAAGAGGCATCATTACCCGCAAAATGCACCTATACAAATAACTCTAGATGGTTCATCTTGATCTCCTCCTTGAAATTCCAATTGACCTCCTCCACTCCATGGTGTGACTAAATGACCTTCGAATGCATCTCCCGAGTCATAGTATGAAGGATCTTGAATGGTCAATCCTCAAAAGACAACTCTTCATTGAGCTCAATCATCTCCAACTAAATGAAGTGTGATGGATCTACCACATACCTCCTCAACTAAGAGATGTGGAAAACGTTATACACATCTAGAAGCTCAAAAGGTAAGGCAAGACTGTAAGCAACCTCTCCAACCTGGTCTAAAATCTCATATAGCCCAATATACCTCAATCTAATTTTTTCATTCAGACCAAAATGTATCACACCCTTGGTGGGAAAAACCCTTAAAAGTACCCTATCATCTACCCAAACCCATCAATCCTCCTCCGTAGATCTGTATAACTCTTTTGCCTATCCTAGGAATCCTTCATCACTTCTCGAATTTGTCTCATCTACCTAGTAGTGCTGTAACACCCAAAATTCACTACTAAAAAATATCATTTTATTTAAAAATTAGTGGAAGAAAAAACCATAAAATTCGATGATGTTACCACCACACTTAGTACCAAACCGGTTTCATCCTATCATTCTAATACCAGGTGTTAAGGCTTAAAAGAACATAACACGATTTACACAAATTCAAACTTTCATTTAAATTAGAGTAGCTCATTAAAGACATTACAAAATATATAAACCCACTATTAGTAGTTACAAGAGTAAAATTATTTAACAAAGAATTAGTAAGGTGAAAAGAGAAACCTTGAAAATCTTCCCGGATAATGCTTACATTCTTACTTGATAACAACTTGAATAGCACCTGCAACTAACTTGCAAGGGACGTTACCCATTGAATAGGTATGGGCCCACAAATGAAACCCTTTTAATAGTATGGTGTTGAGTAACCCTTTTTATACTAAACTAAAAGGTAGGGCCCGTATACAACACATCATACTTCAACAAAAGTAAATACAATACCATACGCAAGCATATAAATAATCACAGCCACATAAGAGCAATTATACACATCGACCAATAAGAATTGTACAATACAAAGTCTATTTGCTTAACATCTCCAACATTTACTAAGAGTGACGGGCACCAAGGCCACACTTATATCATATTAACGGATCATAAGGATGAAAGTAACACTTTTGGTCTTAAGCTATTAATTAATCTTTATTCAGCATCATCTCTCAAATTATATCCATGTGAGTACGAGAACCACACTATTATAGCTAGTGGAACAAAAAACACTACAAGGCAAAACACACCTAGCCACTATTATTTTTTGGTGGACCATTCTCCAGGGTAAAGTGCTCCTAGCTACTATTCTTGCCGGTAAATCGATTTGGCCCTGACTCACACGCCGTTCCACTATAAGTGATTAGTATATTTCTCATAATTCATTATCATCCAAGGTTTAGCTTACTAAGTTTAGGATCCTCCATTATTATAGTCGGTGGATAGGAATACACTCTAGAGCAAAACACACCTGGGCACCAATGGACTGGTATATACTCTAGGGCAACACACTCCTGACCACTATTATAATCAGTAAACCGGTATAAATGATACAATTCATCTAGGCCCGACTCAATAATCCTTCACTTTATATGATTAGTGTTTTCCATTTAATTAACATAACAAGTCCATTTATTTAACCTTAGTGGGAGATCATGAACCTAGAGACACAAAGGTACATCGGTCACACCGGTGCATACAAGCAACACAATACCCTCCAACCATTAACCCAGGAACGTAAAAGTACCCTGGTCACATTGGTGCACGAGGGCAGACAATACCTTACCAACAAGGACACCTAAAACATAAGTATGCATACCTCTTAAATAGGTTTGTAGAGCCAGATAGAGTAAAATGTAGGGCATGGCTAGGGCACTAAGGAACACCAGCAAATACCAAAACAATCGTGGGCCAAACCACGTCTTCAGAGTAGCAACCCCTAAAGAGTCACAATTCCCGATCTTGAGGTTTTCCACTTTAATTATTAGTGTCTTAATTAAGATGACCACGAGAAACACAACAAATCATTTCCATTTGTTTATGTTTTTATTAAGTAATCCTTATTTATATGGTTATCCATGTTAACTTAAATAAACCACTAAGGTTATCCTTTTATCATCCATTTCCATTTCTGAATTCGTTTTCATTTATTCATATGCCAGAAAGGGTTATCATATCATAATCAAAATACGGTCATAGAATTTGGTAATCTACATCGAAGGATCATGGAACACTTTAACCCTAATGTGTACTTCTATCACATCCAACACATATTTCTATACATAATTAGTGATTAAAGCACTTCTTGCATGAATATGAGATCAACATCATATCACACCCTTAATTATCCACTCAACCCAATCATGCCATATCCTTGTGATATTCACCGATATACCAAAATACACGTATCATGTTATTTAATATTACTTATGTCTTATTATGGAAGCTTATTTAATCCATTGCCATGTTATTTATAATTTACGGATTTACCCCTTCATTCTTACAAAATTTTTGAAATACCCTTTTTGTTTGTAAAGTTCCCAGGTTACCTCTTTTTACTTACCAAATTACCATATTATCCTTCATGCTTATATAATTACCAAAATACCCTTTGTGTTTGTTAAACTACCAATTTATACTCTGTACTTATTAAATTACCAACTTTACCCCTCATACTTGTTAAGTTACCAAATTATTCTTTCGATTTATTAAATTAACAATTTACCCTTTTATACTTGTTAAAATTATCAAATTGCCCCTCAAGTTTATTAAATTACCAAATTGCCCTTTTGATTAGTTAAATTACCAAATTACCCTTATGGTTAGTTGAATTACCAAACTACTCTTCATACTTGTTAAAATTACCGAATTGCCCCTTTTGGTCAGTTAAATTACCAAATTATCCTTCATACTTATTAAAATGACCAAATTACCCTTTTTGGTACTAAATTACCAAAATACCCCTCTTACTTATTATTTTACCAGTTTAGTCTTTTACTCACAAAATTACCAAGTTACACTACCTTTATACCAAATTACTAAAATACCCTTCTTACTTATTATTTTACCATTTTACCCCTTTTATTCATAAAATTACCAAGTTACCCTTCCGTTTTACCAAATTACCACAATACCCTTCTTACTTATTAATTTATCATTTTACCCCTTTTACTCACAAAATTACCAAGTTACCCTTTTCCATGCAAAATTACTAAAACGCCCTCCTTACTTATTAAATTATCATATTACCCCCTTTTATTCTTATAAATTACCAATGCTCCCTTATTATGCCAAATTTACTAAAATACCCTTACGATATAAAATATTAACACCCATTGTCCATATACATCATCTAACGCCACCATCTATTATTATTAATCTCCATTATCACCTACCGTACATACTTATTTAGGCCACTCTTTTCATATAAGAAAAATTACTTAAATGCCCCTAGGGCTCATATTAACATTATCTATGCTACAAATGGCTACATTAGCATATCATATCATATACATGCATTTAGCATTATCATTAACAATAAGGCTCATTCCTTAACTATCATTTCTACATATGACACATAAATTAACATGCTTTTCATTTTAACTACCAACATATACTACAAATCATAATATACTTAACATCATACAATATGCACATAAATGTATTAAAAACCCGAATGTGCTAGGATAGGTATATCTACACATTTTAGTAGGATATAGTGATTACCTTACTTTTAGTAATAATTAAACCTTACCGGTACCTCGGTCAAAGGTTTGCTTTGATTAGTAAAAATTAATGCCTAAAAATAATATAAAAAATTAACATATTAGAAGTAGAAAATTAAAAGAATAATTTTTTTTTATGAAAAGCTTAATTAATATATACTAATACTAACTATTGTTATACCTCAAAAATTTAGCCACAACTGCCCAAAGAGATGTAGTAAACTCACACTGCATGCATAGCATGAAGAAAAAGAGTCAAAGAGGGGGATGTGAGAAATGAGGAAAGTTGATTCAATTAAGGGTTTTGAAACTTAGTTGAGGGTTTGTGGAGAGGAGTGATGGTGGTGGCTGGGTGTAGGGAGGGAGTAGGGTTGTAGGTGGTGGTCGAGGGTGGAAGGTCGATGGCTTAAGGAAGCAAGGACGGCGGTTGTAGGGCTGGGAAGATAGGGCAAAGGAAGGGAGAAGAAGAAGAAAGAAGGGAAAAGAAGAGAAGCGAGGAGGGAATCTAAGGGAATTTCAGCCAAGGGGAGGAAAGGGATGCTAGAGGGGGTGTCAAAGAATTCATGGGTGGCTGTAGTGGTAGTGGAAGAGGGGAATGGGTGGCACAAGGTAGTGGTGGAGTCTGGAGGCTAAGAAGGGGAAAGAAAAGAGAAAAGAGGGGAAGGGTGGTTGTAGGGGTTAGTGGTGGTTATTGGGTGGTGCAAGGAGGCAGAAAGGGATGCTAGGTGGTTGATGTGGTGGTCGGTTGGGTGGCAAAGGTAGTGGTTGGAGGCAGTGAAGCAAAAATAGGGGAGACGGGAGGAGAAGGAAAGAAAGAAAAAGAGGGGGTTCTGCAAGGAATTGAGGGAGATCAAGACAAATAAAAAATGGGCAGAGAAGGAGGAGATAAGGAGAAGAAAAGGAAAAGGGAAAGAAAGTAGGCATGGCTCGAGTAGGTGGTGTAGGCTATAGGGGTCGGGGTTTAGGGTGGCAAGGAGAAAGAAGGGAGGAAAGGAAAGGGCATGCGAGGAGCTATGTTTGGCTCAAAATGGAAGGGAAAGAGATGGGGAAGAGAGGGAGAGGGTGGGCTCAATGGCAGGGCTGTAGGAGTTGGCTGGCATGCATGTGAGTGCAGGTAGGCACGGCGTGCGAGTGTAGGGTGAAGGAAGAAGAAGAATAAGAAGAAGAAGAATAAAGGAAATAAGGCAGGCCGACTACGCGGGGGAGAAAGAAAGAAGATGAGTCGGCCCTGAGCACAAGGGAGAGAGAGGGAAAAAAAGGAGGGTTAGGTTAGCCCAACCAAGGCGAATGAAAGAAAAAAAGGAGGCAGGCTGGGGCAGTGACGTAGGAAGAAGAGAAGAGAAGGAAGGGTCAATGGCCTAAAGGGGAGGAGATAGGCCGGCATGGACCAAGGAGGAAGAAAGGAGAAAAGGAAAAAGAAGGAAAAGAAAAAGGAAGGAAAAGGAGAAAGAAAAAAAAAAGGAAAAAAGGGGAAATAAAATAAAAATAAAATAATATTTTTTTGAATAAGGATATTTAATTATTTAGATGAACAAATTAATTTAATAAATTTATTTATTTAAAATTTAAGAGGGAAATTTTCTATTAAAAGATGGGTTTGGAAAAATATTTAAATAAAATGAGTATGATAAAATAAAAAAATATTTATTTTAATTTATTAAATAATCATATCCATTTTTATACACCCAAAAGTGCACACAATAATTAATTTATCCCAAATGAGAATTAATTTTTAAATTCTAGGTTTTAAATTTTTCGAATATTACAAGTGTCCTCTACCATCTTTGGCCCCAACACATCTGTCTCACTTGAGTTACTCCAACATAAAAGACTACGACACTTCCATTTATAAAGTGCCTCAAAAGGTCGCATCCCTATGTTCATATGATAACTATTGTTGTAAGATAGTTCAATCAAGTCTAGAAAATCCTTCCAACTACCTAAAACTTGAGTATGATTGCACGAAACATATCCTCAAAAGTTTGAATAGTGTTCTTAGTTTGATTGTTTCTATCCAAATAGAAAGAAATGCTCATCTTTAACTGTGTCTTGAAAGTTGCTTGCAACTTCTACCAAAAGTACGATAAGAATATGGAATCTCAGTCCAACACGATGCCTTTAGGCACCCCATGGTACCTTATCACATACTTTTTGTAAGCACTAGCCATCTACTCCATACTCCAATTTGACTTCATCGGTACGAATACTACCGATTTCATCAAATGATCAACTACTACCCAAATCGAATCCAAATCATTGTGGATCCTCGAAAACCCAACCATGAAGTCTATTGAACCATTGTCCCACTTCCATATGGGAACCTCTAATGGCTAAACCTATCCTACCATATGCTTGTGTTTGACCTTGACCTTCTAAGAAGTCAATCACTTGGCTACAAAGTCTATAATTTCATATTTCATACTAGGCCACCAATAGATTTACTTCAATTCCTTGTATAACTTATCCCCTTTCGGATGGGTGGAATAAGGCGCATGATAACCCTCCCCTAGAATTTTCCTCTTAAGCTCCCCATAACACTACATAATACACCATCTTCATCGGAAATGGATAATGCCATCCTCAAAAACTTGAAACCCGACTACTTTACCATTTGATATAGCCTACTTGATCTGCCCAAGCTTGACATCTCCTGGCCAACTAGCTCAATTCTCATCGAAAATGGTCGGTGTGATCATGAGAGCACTCATCCTCACTTCAAGATCCCCGAACACAATAATCTCTATGCTCAACTTTTAAAGATGTTGCCAAATATATTTTGAAACAAATAATGAACCAAAGGAGTGTGAGGTCTTTATACTAAGAGCATCCTCTACGACATTGGCCTTACCCTCGTAGTAGGTTAACTCTAAATCATAGTCCTTAACCAACTCAAGTCATCTCCATTGTCTCATGTTCAACTAATGTAAGTCAAGATGTACTCGAGACACTTATGGTCCATGGAGAATTTACACTACACTCCATATAGGTAATTTCTCTAAATTTTCAAGGCAAAAACCACTATAAGTAGCTCAAGGTAGTGAGTTGGATAGTTATGCTCATACTTCTTTAATTGATAAGAATCATATGCCACTACCCTCTCATGCTACATCAACACACATTCTAAACCAATATTGGATGCATCATTACACACCTCAAATAGTACTCATGCTTCTCATGAGTCGTAAAATACATTAGGATATCATTGATGAAGACCAAAAGAAGCTGATCAAGGTGATTCTAGAAGATACCCTTCATGAGAGCCATGAACACTGTGGCACACTCATGAGTCTAGAGAACATCACAGTTAACTCAGAATGGCCATACCTTTTAGGTTTTTATAATGTATTTTATAATACTTACATAATAAAAATCCTAGCATGATTCTAAATCTAATCGGTCGTAAAATGCCTACACATAATTTCTACCATGTTATAAGTAATTAGGCTTACCAAAATCCCACAAAAATCACAAAAGATTTTCACCTCCACGATACCTTAAAGATTACCTTATCCAAAAAAACACCTAATTATAATTATATTAGCATATAAAACAACATAAAAATAACTAAAATTAATTAAAATCCATTCAAGAAAAAGGTTAGCAACTAAATGAGCAAGGGAAGCAAACAAGGCTGCAAGGAGTAATAGTACAAACTCACAAAACAAGGGAGGAAGGTGGTGGTGGAAAGTGGAAAAAAGGTCAACAACACTTGTGGCCATTGCTAAAGGGACCTTTGATGCTCTTGGCCAAAGCCAAGTAGGGAGAAACTGTAGATTTGGATACAAAATGGGGTTGGTGTTTAAAAAAATGGTTTGATGTGGGAGAATTAATTTTTATTTATTTTTGCTATAAAAATTAAGATGATTGGGTAATATATTTAAGAATATGTCAAGTGATGATATCCGTGGTCAAATTCATTAAAAAAATAGTCATATTTTGAAAAACATAACATCCTTTTGTATCAAGGGTAATTTCTGGCATCACAAAAACTCCAAATCCATCCCAAGAGTTGGACATACACTTCCATCCCAACAAAGGCATAAAAATCATAAAATATCACCAACAAGGAAGGCATGTCAGGTTTTTATGTTTGATGACCGAGCCACCACTTCATCTCCACTCAACCAAACAATTAGGCCTCAAACCGTTCAAAATGATTGATCTAAAATCATATTTTGGGGTGAGTATTATGTAGCAAATACACTACCGCTTGTGATTTATTTATGCACGGTTTTGGAGTCCTATGGGGTTGAATTCAATGTTGCAAGAATTAGGGCATGTAGAAACAACTAGAGGAGTATTCTAAGACTCAAAATTTAAGTATTTCAATTAAAGATACAAGCCCAAGTATACCAAGATTTTCAGTCACAAAAACTTCTTAATTTGGGTTGAATTAAAAATACTAAATAGTCAAGCCATGCAATGACACTCTTCCAGCCTCCACCTTTTGATAATTTAAATGGCTTAGTATTGGCTCCAAAAATTAACTTATTAAGTCATTTGAGTTTTAATTGGATATTTGAGCACATCATAACATTGTGTTCGTTTGTGTAGGTATTAAAGAAGTTTAGTGTGGAATGGAGGTTTATGTGAGAAATACATGGGTACTATGTTAACAAACACAGTTCATGTTTCTAAGAGAAACCTAAGATGTGTTTTGTGCACAAAAGTTGAGAGTAAGGAAATAAAAACAAGGTCATGTGTTTTATAAACACAACCTATATTTTTTTCCTTATTTCTAAAATACGTCTTTTTAACCCATAGGGTTTTTTTCTATAAAAGCAGACATAATAAAACCCTAGCCGTTGAGAGTCATGCATCCCAACTTCTTTTTCTTATCCATATAACTCTAAATTCAAAGATAATTATATATGTGTGTAATTAATTGATTGATTAATTTGATCATCCTATAATTACACAAGAGCACGAATACGGATCTCAATTTTTTTTTCTTAATTGTTCTATTTTGTGATTGAATTTTTAATTGCGCATAATCTTGTTAATTTTGATTCGGTTTAGATCTCTCTAAATCCACTATAATTTCACAACAATTTAGTATCAAAGTTACATTATTTATTAGGATAGATATAAGATTTAATATTGAGAAGTTTAATTGATTCGTCATTTTGGGTTGTAAAACTGAAAATGCGAGCAATTCTAATTCAAAAGAGATTGAAAAAAGTTTTATCCAATCATTCATACAAGTCAAAGTCTATAACGGATGAGAGATT
The DNA here is from genome assembly GCA_030549775.1 of Tamarix chinensis. Lineage (NCBI taxonomy): Eukaryota > Viridiplantae > Streptophyta > Magnoliopsida > Caryophyllales > Tamaricaceae > Tamarix > Tamarix chinensis. The sequence goes on from CM060174.1 coordinate 37,190,338, forward strand.
TGAAGAAATAGATTTGAAGTCCCTCTCTATCATACATTTGTGCTTGTTTAATGAGGTATTATAGGAAGTGGAAAAAGAACCAACAATGACTGCCTTGTGGTTGAAGCTTGAGTCGTTGAATATGATAAAGTCAATAGCAAATTGGCTACTAGTGAAGAGTCAGCTTCATGACCTAAAAATAGGTGAGGGTTAATATTTGAAAAGCCATCAAGAAGAATTTGACTCTACCGTTATAAATTTACATAATATAGATGTTAAATTAGATGATGAAGATTTTTCTATTATGTTAGTATGCTCTTTGGCTGCTTAGATTTAAGCATTTTTGTGAGACTATTTTGTATGGAAGGATGGGTTAGTCTTTGAGGATGTAAAATTTTCCCTACTAAAATGGGAGTTAACTAATAGTCAATTAACTAGCAGGGGTACTTATAGGGACTCACACAATGAGGGATTGGTAGCTAGGGAAGGAAATATAAATGAGGGTCTAGTGATAAGAAGATATCTAGATCTAAGTTGAAGAGTTGGTAGGATAATGTGACATGTTATAGTTATCACATGAAAGGTCATATCATGAGATATTGTCTCAATAGGAAATCAATAGGTACTGCTAATGGTGTGTTCGATGAGTGTGATTCTGCCATAGCCAATGGTGATGGTAATGTACTGGCTGCCATAGATAGACATACCAGATTGGATGATAGGTGGATTATGGATTATTGGTGCTCCTACCATGTATGTCCCAACCAAATCTAGTTACAGACATATGACATTGTTTAAGGTGGAGTTGTTGTCTTAGGGAATGATGCTTCATGCATAGTTGATGGGATTGGGATTATGAGGGTGAGGATGCATGATGGTGTGTTTAGGACACTGTTCGGTGTTCTTCATGCTCCTAATATGACCAAGATATTGATTTTATTATGTTCCTTGGATAACAAAGGTTATAGGTGTGTCATTGAGAATGGCACATTAAAGGTTGCTAAAGGGGTTGTGGTGGCAATTGTTGGCAAGCGAGTCGGAATATTGTATGAGCTTGTTGGCACAACTATTGAAGGTGTAGTTGGAGTGACATTGATAGTGTCTAACTCAGATGTTACAAGTATAGATTTGATGTAATTGAGACGTAGAAGTGTTATTAGCATGAGTGGGGGTCCTTTTGCGGATCCCGGTTACATCTAGGTCTACTATATTTTGTAAGCCTGAATTTCTTCTTAATAAGAAGGTGGTGTAGGAGAGCCTACTAGATGCTTCAGACAAGGTGGATGTTGCTATTGATCTAGATAGTACATATGCAATACCCCAAAACCTTATTTGAAGAATTAAAAATAAAATAAGTATTGGATAAGGTTTAATTAAATACACCATTTCTTAATAAAATAATGATAGAATGATGATGATGATGATGATGATGATGATGATGATGATGATGATGATAATCATAATAATAATAATAATGATAATAATAATAATAATAATAATAATAATAATAATGGCTATAAAAAGAGGAAAATAATGTAGGCACCTAATTAGTAGAGGCTAAAATTATTTACTAAACTAAAATAAATTTTTAAGTAAATCATAATAATAATAATTTCTAAATTAATATTATTAGTAATTTTTATTCTTCCTGAAATTCAAAAAAAAAAACACAAACCACCCAAGCACCTCACTTTTCTTTTTTTTTTCTTTTTCCTTTTTCTTCTCCTTTTCTTCCTTTTCTTCTTTTTTTTTCTTTCCTCCACCTCCCTCATTAGACTAGGCCACACTAATCCCTCTCTCCCCCTCCTCTCTTTTCCTTTCCTTCCCCTAGCTCACACTCCCTTCTTTTTCTTTCCCCTCACGCAGCCCAATGCCCATAGCTTCCCCCTCTTTTCCTTTTTTCTTTCTTCATTTCTTTTCTTCATTCCTTTCTGCCCTTGTATTCAACCTCTTCCCCCCAATCAGAGCTACAAGCATGGCTGCTTTATAGACCTACTTCTCTATCTCTCCTTACCCTCTCCTCATCTAGACGAGTAAGGCATGCAGTTGGCACTGCCATGCACTAGTCCCCTCCCTCTTACAACCCCAACACCCCCACTAAACCCCATGCAACCCTACAAAATTCTCTGCCATATACTTTAGTCATGCGAGTTACACCGACCTACATATCGATCGGTATCCAACCACCCACTCCTCTTATCTTCTTCCTTTCTTTGTACATTTCCCCCAACCATCTCCCCTTATATATACCCCTACAGCTCAAGTCCCCCTTTGTTCTACCATTCAAAAACCACCCCAGCCCTCCTCATATTGCTTCTTTAGTAGTCACCGCCACCGCCGTCGGGCCACACCTCTATTGCCATATGTCCGTTCCCCTTTCCTGCATCACCCTCCACCAAATTAGACCTTCTCCGACCCCCTAAGTCCCCTTCCTCTTCTCTCCTCACTTGCGAGCTACCCTTTTGCACCCATCTCCGCCACCTACACTACCCTACACTATCATCACCGCAGCAACCACCATCTCCACTACCTCCCTTCCATCCCAGAAAACCTTCCCCTACCTTCCTACACCACCATATCCCCTTTCCTTCCCCTAATTTTCTCACCTTTCCTCTTGGCCACCACCACATTCGCTACATGCGCCGCCGCCATAAGACACCACCACCACGACGATGCCCTCTGACCTAGAAACCCTATCGCATAAGAAAATCTAGCTCCTCTCCTCTTTCCCTACCCCAAAATCCTTCCTAAGCAATCACCACCTCCACCACCACCTTGCGTCACCACTGTCTCCCCTACCTATTATCCCCTTTCTTGTTGTGCCCTTATCCTTTTTCCTTATTTAGTATATTTTATTTTAAATATTTTGTTATTATTAACATCACTACTACTACTACTACTACTACTAATATTTAGTTAGGAAAATAAAAGAAAAATGGGAAAAGGATTAGGAAGAAGATTAAATAAATAGTGTTCCATTTCAAATAGGTTGTGAACAAAATCCTTCCTGTGAAGAGGTATAGGATTCGTGCTCCAAACCAATGTCCTATGAGGTAAGGATATGGTCAAGGCTTAGGTATGCTATGATTTATGTGCTTATGGATGCTATAATATGTGTTGTGTAATTATATGTAAATGTGGACTAAATATGTGTATAGTGCATCTTGCCTTGCAAGGAGCTAAGGTATACTGTGTATGATTTATAATATGTGTAATATGAGTGATATAATTTGTTATGTATGATATGCTCTTATGTATAGTTATTATGGTATTATATGCATGCTTAGAAGTCTTAGGTGGATTTGAGTGCTTGTAGGGATCTAAAAAAAATAAAGAGGGTGGAGTGAGTAAGAAGAAGTGGGGAAAAAATCCTAAGTGTATTGTGATATGTGGATGATAAAATATAGGAAGAAAATAATAAAATAAAGGGTTAAAGTAAAATCTTACATGGGAAGTGTAAGTCTTACATAGGGTGTTTAGTCTTTGAATGGGAAAAAAGTTTACATTGGAAAAGTTATTTTAAGGTTTAAACATAAGGAGAAAAAAGTATTTTGGTTGATTGGAGTATTTGGGAAAGAGATAGTATATGGATTGGTGAAAGTATGTATGGGAACCTAACTAGGGTTTTTAGGAAAAAACCCAAAGTTTAGGGGTGCTATAAGAGAATTTATATAGGTTGGTTGGAATTAGGGTTGAGATTAGGGGGTGTCTTATGAAGGATGTGAGTTAAGTGGAAAGCAGGGCGGAGTTTGTGTGTGAAGGGAAAGTGTAAATGAAAAGAGTATTAGAGTTTTGGGGTGACTAACTAGGGTTTATTATCACATGTGGAAGTTTGAGAGTAGGGTTGTGATATTTGGAGTGGGTTGAGTTGAGTGATGGCATTGCAATCAAGGAGGAGTATGGGCTATAGATGAAAAAGAGAGGATAGGGCCACCTAAGCAAGATTAGGGTTTCAAAGGAAAACCCTGGTGAGCGATGGTGAGCCTAGGTGGAGAAATGGGAAAGTGAGTCTTAAACTATATGTATGGGGGCTTTTGGCTTCATGGTGAGTAGGGTGAATGGTAAAAAAGAGGTCTTGGAGTCTTGGGAAGTGTAGAGATCTTGAGCTATAGGACAGGGTCATTTCGAAATTCTAGGGTGGAAGTGTGGTAATGAGTTGAGAGTCTATTGGGGGAATGCATGTCTATTTGGGTTTTACTTGTGGAATAAGATACAAATAAAACACTAATTACTTAAAGTGAAAAACTATTGAGTTGGACCCAAGTTAGGATGATTTTTGGTCCACCGGCTCTAATAGTAGCTAAGTGTATTCTGTCCTAAAGTAGTATTTCCGTTCCATTGGCTATAATAGTGGGGTTTCAAGCTCGATAAACCAATCCTTGTATAGTAATAAATCATGGAAAATACACTAATTACTTATAGCGGAACACCACATGAGTCAGGGCTAGGTCAAGATGATTTTCAGTCAATCGGCTATAATAGTAGCCAGGTGCATTTTACCCTAGAGTAGTATTTTTGGTCCACCAACTATAATAGTGGCTAGGTATTCTAACCTGGAGTAGTATTTTTGGTCCACCGGCTATAATAGTGGCCAGGTATATTTTGCCCTGGATTTGTTATTTTTATTCCACCTGCTATAATAGTAGGGTTTCTGTACTCACGTGAATATAATTTAAGAGATGTGTAAAGACATTATTAATGTCCTAAATCCTAACAATGGTGACTAATATAATTGACTTACTATATGCATTATTTTTATTTTACATGTTATGCTTTATCTTAGCCATATGGTTACCTTACTTAATATGTAGCGTACTAATCACCCCTTTTATAGGTGTTGCTCACTCCTACAAATAGTAGCCCCTCCTAAGTTTTTGTAGGTAGGAGATGATGCCTTTGATGATTTTGATGCCTTGGGTGGGGTAGAGTGATAACTTGATGTACCTGGTGTGGGGTCCAAGATGGTGCTCCCCGGACTTGTCGTTTTATTTTTTTTCCTTACCATTTTTATTTCCCATAGTAGGAAGTTGTTTGTACTGTCTTTTGTCCATGTATTAACCTTAATATTTGCGTACTCTGGTTTTATTAATGAATGTTGAACTATCATGGGTTTTGTTGATCATTCATGTTATTAAATTTTGTACCTTAAGCCTTGTGGTTAGTATAAGGTTGGCCAAGGGTCAATCTTATACTGATCACAGCGGTAGCACTCCCCATTTTTAGTGCATGTTTTCCATAAATGAAAATTTTGAAATATAAATTTTGGGGGTGTTATAACATATTATTCGAGTGAGGAGGAATCTGGGCAACAGGTAGATCAAATTAGGCAAATTTGGTTATGCACTATATATTGTGAGTATTATTGGTGTACAAGAGCTAGTGTTAGACTTAGAGGTTATTTTGGGTGTTGATTCTACCTTATGGCATTCTATTGGTGTTGCTGAAGAGATTTGGTCTCTTTGGCGGACTCAAACATTGGTATATGATATTTCACTGATTATTCTTTTATTGTGTGTTTATGTTTTTCTTACCACAATAAAAGAAATGTATGAGGAGAACAAGCTACAGTCTTTGGAGGTACCCAAATCTAAAGCGAGTGTGGTGGCTTGCCTAGTTATTGGTTCATACTCTATAGGTATGAGATGTTTGATGTATGATGTGATTAGTACCAATTGTTGTGTTGCTCGTGTGGTGAGCATATGTGTGATGAGCCTTTTGAAAACACCTTGGTTAGGTGTGGTGTAGATTTTAAGGTACTTGGTGTGTACAGTATTAGCTTATATTTAGTATATGTTATCAACTATTACATTGATAGATTACTCTAATCATGGTTGTGGTCCTAATGATCAGAGGTACACTAGTTTGTTAGTGTTGGACCTTAGAGTTCTAAGGTTGTGTGTTTGGCTATGATAGAGGCTTTTCAAGGATCGGTGTGGCTTGGTGGTTTAGTACAAGAGCTGGGGATTGGTCATGGTGTCTTAGTCTTTCGTTGTGATAGTTAGAGTGTTATCTATTTAGCGAAGAATTAGAATACTTTCTATCGTCGAACAAAGTACATTGACATCTAATATCACTTTATTTAGGGTACTATTGCTACTAGTAAGTTGTGTTGGAAAAGGTGTGTACTTTAGATGATCTAATTTATATTCTAACAAAGCCACTGACTATGAGTAAGTGCAAGTGTTTCTCGAACTTGATTTGTGTTCATAGGTCATGAGGTCCTTAGTTGGGTAAGGATTTTTTTATAGGTCTTTACATTTCATGTATCACAAATACTATGTCAAAGTGGAGAATTTTAGCAACTCCATTTTACCAACTGAAAATTTTTGTTTTTGCAAAAGCATTAATTACTAAATTATTAGGTGTTACTGTCACACTTAGCATAAGTCTGACTCCTCACATTTCATATGCTAAGTACTAAGGATAAAACAAACTTAACCAAAGTAAATTATTAGAAATAGAACTAATACATAATAGAGTTATAAATAAATGTCATAGTACAACAATATAACTAAAACACAATATGAGACATAAGAGTCCAAAGGAAAAATGATTGTAACAAAAACTAGCACCCGAAGGTACAAATCCAATTTTCCCTAACTCTTATACCCAAAGGCCCATTCTAAAAATGGAACCTCTTTCCAATGACTCTGCTTGTCCAGCCTCTGCTTATGAGCTTCATACCATTCCATGGCCCTCATATAGTCATCTGCAAAGTAATATTAGTATGACTTCCTCGTATTGAATAAATCATAATACCTAACAAGAGGTAGCAGGCCCACATTTTACACAATCACACAAAAATCCAAAATCATACATAAGCATAAGGCCAAAACCATACAAATAATATTCATGGAGAAACATATATCAAAGTCCAAGTCTCATCTCAATAGCAAAACATACCAAACCACTTCTCATCATTTTAAAGTGCAAATTCATATTCGATTAGTTAAATACATTCCGATTGTAGTGGTAGGGCACTAAGGCAACCACCAAAACAAAATCCAAAGCAATACTAGATTAGGGCACTAAGGTATCTACCAAACTAACAAATCTAACACAAATCAAGGTAGGGTACTGAGGCAACTACCGAACCAACAACACATCACGATACTAAAGTAGGACACTAAGGTAACTATTGAACCAACAATCCATTTCTTTTATTATACAACAAACATTTCCATTTTTGCTTCCTTACTCAAGAGGGATATAAATCAATCTAGGGACACAACGCTACACCTAGTCATATTGACGCTCAAAAGCAACACAATACCCATGCCTTAAACCTAGGGACAAAGAGGTACGCTCGGTCATACTAACGCCTTAATCAACATAGTATCCTCCCAACCCCAGTCACCTAGTCCTTAAGTATCAATACCCCTTATAGGGCTTTAAAGTCAAGTATAAAGTATAGTGGAGCCTTAAAAAACTAGAGCATAGTGGCACACCAGTATACCAAAAATGAGGGCTAACAACTCATCTCTAAGATAGCAACCCCTAGAGAGCAACCATTCCCAACTTAAGGTCTTTCAGTATAAATATTAATATCTTATGAGGTTATCACGTAAGTCACATACAGTACAAAAATTTCCATTTCCCTACTTAACCATTTCCCCTTCTACTTTCAATTATTTAGATAAACCCTAAGGTCATGATCTATGTCAAGCCAAGTCAAAGCTAATGTCGACCTATCAAAAAGCTAAGCCCATCCTATCATTCATTTATTTATAAATGATGCATTAGGTAAAAATTACCAAAATACCCTTAAAAGCCTTAATTTTATCATTTTACTCATTTTTGTACCAGATAATATCATTAGCAGATATTTTTCATGAGTAGGTAAAAGGCAATATTCCATATTATTTTAGCATGTAGGTAATTTTTTCATTTTAGTGATTAACTATATTTTTCAATTTTCATACATTTAGCAGGTCGCTCCCACCAAAACCATAAACATACAACTAGCACATATCATATATTTCATGTAGTATATATATACACATCTAAAGCATAAAAGATCATTCAAATAGAAATATTATCGTCATAGTACATGGAGGAGAATATATCTAACCTTAGGCCATGTGAAATAGAATTTTCCATAAGCTAACCCTAATATTTTACATATTACCATGTATATAACTTAATTATTATTAATCATACACATTATCCTCTCAGCATACTATCATTCTATCATGCATGATAAAATACTCGAAAGGTATAAACCCTATCATGATTATAGGTCTAGAGGTTCCTAGCATGCTCGCACATAATTTCTACCATCTTATAAGTGATTGGATTTACCTAACCCAAGCTTATACAAAAGAGGTCTTCTCTGAAGCTCTCAAGGAATGGCTAGAATTTAAAATCCAAACACATACATATATTAGCATATAATATTATATAATAATAATCCATAATTAATAAAATAATTTAGGGCTACTAACAAGTATACCAGTCACCACACCGACTTGATGCTCTACCTCTACTTGGCTCATCACGTTCAAGTGTCCTCTTAAAGGAAATCCCGTGACACTGGTAGATCCCTACCCTTGTTGAAAGGTGTAAGGCCTTTGACCTCTAAGCTGACTAGCTCCATTGGCAAAACTAGTCGATGATGGAGGAACTCTCTGAGTTTATAGTTGTTGTTGCTGAATTGATCTAGTACTTTGAGCTCTAAACTAGCACTTCTAAACACTAAAACCTCTAACTTAGCACTCATAAGCTCTATACCCCACCATGCCAAATCCATAGCATGTGAAATTGTTGCCTCTACAATCTACTCTTAGGTGATGTACTCCACAACACTTGCAGTGGTAGTGCCTCTCTTTGGCACGACCCATAGACAAACCTCCAACTCAAGGTATTGACCCCATGCTTCTATCATACTTAGGTGGCATGCTTCCTTCTCAAATAAGACTTCTTCATACGAAGGTGATGGGATAGAAATGACCATGAAGTGCCCCAATGAATGGTCCCCAACCAATAGGCCCTCCACCCCTACGTTAGACACTCCTCCACCAAACGTCTGCCCTTCCCCTCATATAATACACTACCATATCAACCCTCTTATTTGTAGAGCAACTAAATGCGGTGAAGGTTCTCTCTATGTATCTAATCTATCATTCCATGATTTTAGAGTCCTCTTAGCTCTTGAAGATCAGTGGGTGATGATGATAAACCCTTCTAAGATAATCCTTCAAAACTAGTGCGGTTACTAGCATCGGTGGTGGTCGTGGTGCTCGGATTTGGCCTTCCATATGAGCTTCGATAGTCTCCACGAATATCACAATATGCTCGTAACAACAATTAGTGACCATCGATTCTTAAAGACTAGGAGTAATTAAAACAATTGATGCACCGAGTACTAAGACTCACACCACAAATTGTCATAAAGACTATCAATAGCACATTCCCAACTCCCTCTCACTTACAATAATTTCGAGTTTAGAATTGATTGAACTTCTAGTTAAATACATGGATAGTAGAAGAAATCATTTAAAGTATCTTAGAGTATCAGCTAAAAATATCAAGGGTGAAAAGAGTTTTAAAACAAGTTTTGATACCATCCTATAGTATTAGCTTTTAATAATTTCTGAAAGTAGGAAAACCTTTAAGAAAAGCTCTGATACTAACCTACGGTATCACCTTAATTATGCTTGAAAGCGACAAAATTTTAAGAAAACTTTTTGATACCAACATTTAATATCTCCATTTTTACTATAGAAAATTTTCATTTTTAAACAATGCAGAAGCAAAAAAAATACCAAACACACTTAGGAAAATTAAGGTTTTAGTACTATACCTAACATAAGATAGATGTCAGGTACCCATCTAATATTAGATACAAGGATTAGAAATCAAACCAACCAAATTAATGTAGCACAAGAACAAGTTACATAAATATTTAAAGAAATTATTTACACCACAAGACCTTGACGTTCTCTATCATAGTTAAATACAAGGTGAATGATTAACTAAAAAAATACAGGGCATTTATAGTATAAAACAAGTTAGGGTATGGTCCCAAACCAAGATCCATCACAGACGGCACAAAAACCTCTAGATATCCACACTCTCAAGCCTCGAACCCATGACGAGGTAGGCCCACTACTAATTATTCCCAAAAACCTACACATGGCCTTCAACTCATGGAAATGAGCTAGTAATCGAGCAAACTGATACATTAGTATACTATGTATTAAGTAAGCTAAGTTAGCTCCTCAACAGAAGTTAAAAGCATACAAGATTCTATCATGTCATGGAAAGCATGCTTAACATGTGTTATGCTAATGCCAAATAGTTAAGTATACTTACTCTATCATGATTCTGTAATGCATTAGGATTTACCATCATACAATTCAGGATGCATCATGCTTATCTTTATAGTACAATACCATAGATAGTCACACACATGTACTAAGAAGGTTATTCAAATGAACCCTAGGGTTTATTTCCAAACTTGCTCAATTAATTAGGTTATTCACTTACAATCATTATTTCTCTTTTTGGTTCCTTTTCTTTTATCTCTAATTCTACCACATCCTCATTTTATTCTCATCTAAATACTTATTCCATTTCTTATCCACATACTTATCTAGTTTATCATCAAGTCATTCATTCCAATCATCATCTAATTACTCATTCAAATCATTATCCATGTATTTATTCTAATTACTATTCAAGTATTCATTCCAATTTTTATCATTATCATCGAACGATGGACTGTGCACACCAAAGCTAATAACCACAATGGACATAAGTCCACAATAAAGCCAACCACCTAGGTAACTAGACTCTTTAGTATCGATAACCCCTAGTACATCATCAGTGTCTAGGGTAGGTAAGACACATGGTTCTACTAGGATCCCTCTATAAGGGAAAGCTTGAAGGCACCAATAAATGCCCAAAGGTAGACTAATCTTTAGTAGCTAATCGAGGACCAAGTAACCCAAACCTATACAACTCGTTGTCTTTCACTTCGGATAATTAATTCATTATTCTTGAGTTCACATGACCACACAATGCCCATACAGAAAGTAATCAAGACATTCACATATTTCTTCCATATTAATCCTTTCCATGCCTAATCATATGTGGGATTTCCATTTATGCTTGCTCAATATTAACCGTATTTATTGTATTAGTCCATCCAAAACACGGTTTGTATTTCATCACCCCTTTCAAACCATCACATTTTATTTGTGGTTTATCCATCAAGGCCTTTACAACACCCATTGATATGTCATGAATCATGGTCCATTTAATCCATTCATTAGGTCATTGATCCATGGTAACATACGTATTTTACCTATTAAATAGTCACATAATAGTGCTATGCATAATCTCAAAGCATGCCCAAGATGAGAAAAACAAAATCATATAAACCATTTAATCGGTCTGGCCCAACTAGTCAATTGATTGTACCAACTAGCTGATCAGTTTGGACTAGTAGTTGATTAGTTTGGCTCAACCAAACTCAGGCTTCCCTCAAACCAGTCAATTGATTTGGACCAAATAGTCGATTGATTATGCCCAATCAGTTGATGGGTTTAAGTAGAGAGCAAGTGATGCAGGAACATCTAACACATGACATAATAGCCTAGCTATTAATTTTCCCAAGAATGAGGGCATTAATAAAACCCTCATCACTTAGGTTATTAATTAGCTAACCCTAGCCATGCAAATCAACCCTAGCCATGCAAGTTAGCCATTTAATTTTTCAACTTCTAAAATGGCTCAATGTGGCTTAGGACAAGCCTTGGGAGAGCCACGAAATTTTGGGACTTGAAAGGCATCTTTTCAACAATTTATTTCAAGCAACTCAACTAAAAATAATGCATACAAACATGTTGATTCAGCAACCATTTTTGGCTTTTTAGTACTTGAATGAGGATCATCAGAACAGGTCATGTACAAGTCATTTTCAACTTGGAAAGGTCATTTTCATACCTGATTTGCTGCCATCTAGACCTGCTTTGCTGCCATTTCTCATATGAAGACATTTTTTACACTTTTGAGTATCTTACAATCTAAAAGAATGTCTTGTCTCTTTTCCTTTTTATTATGAATTGTTAGGATCTTGTTTCAACCTATTTTTATGTACTTTTATCTAATTTATGTAATAGCAACCATACCCTAATGTGGTAGCACATTAAGGGCTTGGGAGGTTAGTTTTGGTTTGATTTTAAGTACACTAGATAGTTAAAATTGAATTATTTAATCCATATGTAATAGGAAGTCAATTTATAACAAAAATAGCCTCAACCAAGTCCTGTAAGTGTTGAGCTAATGATTAATAGAGGGCAACTCATATTTGGCTGCCATATACTCTTATTTTTGAGCTCTCCATAACCTTTATACTCAAGTGCAAGAGTTTAAAGCTTATCCCACAAATCTTGCTGATTTTATCCTAAGTGTTGAATATCTTAGGTGGTATCTTCAAGTATATGATCTAAGGAGCTACCAAATATCATGTTTTCTCTTCATCTTCAAGCTCTCTTTCATTTTCTTAGCTTTCATGTTGCAAGAACCCATATGTAACCTTCATCCTAGCTTGACCCAATTGTATCTCATATGCATAAGCAACACCAAGGTCCCTACAGGCCTACCAATATGTGGATTAGGTCGACCAATCGACTATTCTAGTAATCGATTGATCAATTTGACCAAATCAATCAATTATTTTATCCTCCAATAGCACAAAATAGGCATTTTCATGTAGATTATACTTACAATTCTATATCATATCAAATTGAAACATGGATTAACATTACATAACACATTTCTAGCTCACAATAGTTGCATATTTCACCATTAATTCTTCCTAAAAAAATTCTAATTTTTCTCTCAAAATGCACTGTCTAACCATTCAATATCAATTCTAAAATGCTATATACTCATACCAACTTATAATATCAAACTTTAAGGACTTCATAACATACAAGCTTAATCACAACATATTTTGGAAGTAAGAATGACTTATTTGTTGTAGACAAAACTTTCCTCAAATAAGAAAGCCCAAATTATGGAAATCCTCAACTTTCAAACCTTTAGAATAAGAAGTTTAAATCAGAAATCACTTAATAACTTTTCCAAATCTAAACTTGAAATAAAAAGGGAAGAACTAACACTCCACACCCAATAGAAAAACAATGGAAGATTTTGCTAAGTAACTCAACTTTCTCCTAATTCTAACACTTTCTTACTTAACAATTAAAACAAGAGCGAGTTAGAGAAAGGATCAGAATAGCAAAAGAATTCAAATGCAAGCTTTGAAGTGGAGAGGGAGAAGGTGAATGCTAGAGAGCTAAATTATTTTTAATGTTTGAAAAAAAGGTGAATAGAAGAGGCGATTAGGGATATTTATTGACAACAAATCACAAGTGTGGTTAGGAACAAATCAAAAAACTATAATTCTTAGCGTTTGAATATGAGTTAAATGAGTAGATTTCATCCAATATATGCTTACCTATCCTCTAGATCTTAAATGGTGATTATGGAGAACTGCAAGTCGATTAGTCTAGAAATGTATAACACAAGAGGGAAGATGGAAGTGCAGCTTGGAAAGGATCTCCCAACTAAGTAGAATCGAGTATGAAATTGAAGTAATGATGCCAAAAGTGTGTAGAGGAGAGAGGTGAAAGAGGACAAAGTTGGGGCCATCTCCCCCTTAATTGCTTAAATCAACTCTTTAGATTAGTCTAAGGCAATTTTTTGGGCTAAATACATCATATGAAAGGTTGAGAATCTTTTAGGAATAAGTTAGAATGGGCTATCAAGGTTCCATTTTAGTATAAGAATTTTTTATAAAAAAATTGAGTTTAAAAAATGTACTCAGCTTGACAAACTAGTCGATTGGCTTGGCCTACCAATCGATTGTTCTACAAATGAATTAATTAGTTCTTCAACTAGTCAATTGGTTTGGTCGATTAAAAATTATTTAGCTGAAATGATACACCAATCGATTGGTTTATGGAACTAGTTGATCGGTCCACCTGAAAACTTGCTCAATTTAGTTTCCCAACCTAATTTCAAATCATACTTTACCTCAAATCCAATCATCATTCCAAATCAAAATCAAACATTAATAAATGGTATAATTTCTCATTCAACACGTTTACATAAAGATGGGATATTACAGTGTTTCTAAGAGAAAGGTCTAATGTGTTTTGGAAAAAGTTGAGAGTAAGAAAATAAATATGGGATGTCTCGTGTTTCCTAAACACGAACTATAATTTTTTCTTCTTATTTTTGAAACACATGTTTTTTCTTACAGATTTTCCTTCTATAAAATCAGACATAATGAAACCCTAGCTATCAAGAGTCGTGCATCCCAACTTCTTCATTACCATAGAATTCTCGATTCAAAGAGAATCATATATTTGTGTAATTGATTGATTAGTTAGTTTAATCATTCTATCATTACACAAGAGCACAAATCAAGATCTCTACTTTTTCTTTAATTTATCTATTTGTGATTGAATTCTCAACTGTAATATTTTTATATGATGGATGAATGAGATTTTGTCAAATTTTGGGTATTGATTTTGATTTAATATTATGATTTGATTTAGGATAAATTTTGATTTGAAATTATGTTGGACAATGAATTTTATTGAATTTTACAGGCGAACCCATCGACTAGTTCTATGAACCGATTGAGTAATTTGTCATTGTATCCAAATTGGGTTCCTAAACAAAACTAACCAACTGGTTACGGGAAACCGATCTATTAAGTGATGAACAGTCGACTGGTAGACTCAAGCTGATAGATTGGTTTGTCGAGCTGGTCACGTTTTTTAGTTTGATTTCTTTGGAAAATCCTTAACACTAAATTAGAACCTTATCAACCCATGTGAGATTATCCTTGAAAGATTCTTGACCATTTTTATAATGCATTTAACTAAAAATATTGCCTTGACTTAATTTGAAGGTTGATTAGGAAAAAAGAGGGGAGAAATGATCTCAGTAATTGTCTTCTTCATCCTCTCTCTTCTGTACTATTCCGAGATCAAATGCTTCAATATTAGGCATGATTTTGAGTAGATAGAATATTCCTTCCACCCTAAATTCCTATTGCTCCATTTGTGAATATGAATTCTGGTTTAATTAACTTGAATTCTTTAGAAAAACTATTTGAGCTCTTGAGAAGAGGTTAGCAAATCCTAAATAAATCTATCCATTCTAATTGAGTTCAAATGGTCAATGGTAGGGTTTTAAGTTGATCTCTGAAGCCTCAGAAATTCCTTTTGACTGTTTAGCTATAAATAGCCCCAATCATCCCTCCATTTCACCTTTCTTTCAACCACCAAAATTCCTTAAGTCTTACTTTCCCTCTCTTCTTTCCACATTTTGAGCCTTGTTAATCTACTTCCGCACACTCTTATAATCTTTTCTCTAGCTCTTTCTTGTTTTCATTCTCAAGCAAGGCAGAGTTACATTCTGGGAAAAGGTTGAGAAGTTCAGCTAGCCTTCTCTCTATTTTGGCCTAAAGTTGGTAAGTTTTGCTCTCTTTTAATTTTAAAATTTTGAAACTTGATAAAAGTTTGATATTATTTTTTATTTTGAGACTTTGATTTTAGGTTTTCAAAGCTAAGAATTTTCCCTAATAGAATCCCTATTTTAAGAGAATTTTTGCTTGCATCAAGTAAGTGATACTTACTCTTAAAAATGTTTAGTATGTGTTCCTACATGATAGGAGTTATCTTTAGTTGATTAATGCATGTTGGCATGAAGTAATGCAGTTGTATGTATGATCTACATGCTTAAATGACATAATCTAAGTAAAAAAAGCATGAAAATAGATAAAAATAGACTAAGATGATATTATGGTGAGAAATGCATGTTAAATTGGTTTGAAACATGTTAGTTGATGTTGATAAATGCTTTAACATGGCTTAAAATGATTTATATGAAAGAATTTGAATGAAATTTATGGTTTGATAATGTGTTAGGGCAAAATGATCAACTGATTACATCAAACTGATCGACTAGTTTCTAGAACAGTCAAATGCTTAACCCAACACATCAACTTGTACACCTATAGGGACCTTGGTCTTGCTCTCTACTTAAACCCATCGATTAGTTTGGAAAAACCAATCAACTGGTCTATGAATAGTCAACTAGTTTGTCCAAACCAATTAACCACCTTGAGAAAAGCATGGCCTATTTGAGTTAAATTGATCGACTGGTAGGGCTAGACCGATTGACTGGTTTGACTAGTTTACTTAATTTATTTCTTTTTGGATTGATTATGCTTGAGATTATGATTGGTATTGTACCATGATTACTAAATGGATAAAATATCAATTTTATCGTGGATTGTTGACCTAATTAAAAAAATAAAAATGGATTATTAATTATGGCATACGTTAATGAGTAGTAAAAAGGATTAAATGGGTATTTCACTTATTATAAGTCAGACTAGTTGATAAAAGAGTAATAAAACTTAGCTTGGGCTGGCATTGAGTACACTAATGGATATGAATAACATTAGCCAAGGATAAATGGTAAATCTACATGGTTGGAAAAAAAAAGGGATTAATATGGATTAATATGAATGTTGACCTCCATATTTGTATGGGCCTTGTATGATCACCCCTCTTATGAATAAAATACTAAACATGTAAAGTGAAAGAAAGTTGAATTGAGTATGGGTATGGGTTACCTAATCCTTGATTAGCTACTGGGGGTTAGTCTGCATTCAGGCATTTTTGGTGCCTTTGAGTGGGATTTTGAGAGGTCCTAGTGCCTTACCTACTCTAGACACTGATAATGTACGAGGGGGTATCGATACTAAAGGGTATAGTTACCTAGGTGGTTGGCTTTGGCCTGGACTTATGTCCATATTGGTTGGCTTCGACTTAGACTTATGTCCATTTTGGTGATTGGATTTAACCTAGACTTATATCCACTTGGTGATTAGCTTCATCCTGGACTTTATGTCCCTTCTTGGATAGGCTTCCATGGTATATAAGACCATGGGGTGGTGCTAATATTGTAACACTCCCAAAATTCACTACTGAATATTATTTATTTATTTAAAGGGATTAGCGAAACCAAAATATCATATGGTGAATTCTGGGGATATTATCATGATACTTAGTACCAGACCGGTTCACTCCTACCATTCCAGTACCAAGTGCTAAGGCTAAAAGTGTAAAATATAATTTATGAGAACTCAAACCATAATTAAATCAGAATAGCGTAGTAAACCATTTATAAGAATATAATCCACCGATGGTGGTTACAAGAATACAAGTTACATTAAAACTAGGAGTTAAAAGAGAGAGAGGTGAACCCTAAAGGATTCTAGATAATCCTTACACTCTTGTCTTTTGCCCACTTGAATAACACCTGAAACAAACCTAAATGGGATACTGCCCATTGAATAGGCAGGGGCCCCACGAATGAAACTCTTCAGTACTACGATACTGAGTAACCCTTTAAAACACTCTTCATAGTAGGCCCGCAATGTAACACATGATACAAATGTATAGACATATATGATGAGATGCGCAAACATAACATTCACATACTTAGCATTCACATACTTAACAAGTCCATCAAGTATTCACGAGTCATAATGCAAAAGCAATGCTTCTGGGCCTTAAGCCATTAGTCCATCATTATTCAATCATCTCTCGGATTTTATATATATCCATGTGAGTGTAGGAACCCCACTATTATAGCCGGTAGATCGGTCACATATAGGGCAGAATGCACCTGACCACTATTATACGCCGGTGGATCGGTCACTTGAAGGGTAGAACACAACTGATTACTAATATATGCCAATGGATTGGTCTGGCCCTAACTCTCATGGTGTTCCATTGTAATTACATAGTATTTTTTCCATGATTTATCATAACTTAGGGTTTAGTTTATTGAGTTGGGGATCCCCCACTATCATAGTCGATGGATTGGTTACTTATATGTCATAACACACCTAACCATTATTATATGCCAGTGGATCAGTCTCTAGGACATCCTGGTACCTGGCCACTATTATGCCGATGGATCAGTCTCTAGGACATCCTGGCACCTGGCCACTATTATACTGATGGATCGGTCTGGGCCCAGCTGAAATACCCCAAAAACCCTAACTTAGGAATTTTGGTAAAATAGGAATTTAGTAGGAAAAATTTAAGAGGAATGAATTAATTCACTAAATAAATAGGAAATGAATTAAGGGAATTAAGAAGGAAATAATAAATAAATTATTTAGAAAATTTTTGGACATTTTACTAATTAAAATGAAAGTGGAGGAAAATTACCCAAAATAGCCAAAATTAATCCAAGAATAGAATTAAATTATTATCTAAATAATTTTTTTAAATATCCAAGAAAATAAATATGTATATATATATTTAAATGTATAATAACCCAAAAAAATTCTAAATAAATTGTGCAAAAATCCAAAACCCTAAAGAAACCCCTTTTTCTCCTTTTTTCCTTTTTCTTTCCTCCCTTTTTCCTTCTCTTCTTCTTCTGCCGGAATTGGGCCTCGCCCGGCCCAACTCCTTCCCTCCTTCTTTCCCCTCCCACGCGGCCCAGCGCCGTTTGGACCCCTTCCCATATTCGCGATGCAGCGTTTCGCCCCTCAATTTGCTAAGACGCCGCGTCGCGCTAAGTAAAGAGATAGCCGTTGCCAGCCTTCGACGCGACACTGTGTTTTCCTCCCACAACCCCCTATACGCAGCGTTTGATTTAAGGATTTTATATCCGTTGCCAAACCGACCGGTTTCCCCCTATTTTCTTTTCTCTCCCTGGACCACCGGTCCGCCCACGCCCGTCGTCTTCCTCCTCGCGCAGGCCTGCAACTCGCAGCCTGCAGCCGCTGACAGTCCTGCCGCCCAATCGTCCTTCCTCTGCCATTCCCCTCCCTTTCTTTCCCAAATCAACCCAGCATAATCGGCCTGCCCCTCACGCGTCTTGATTTCCTTTCATTTTCCTACACACCGCCAAACGAGTCTGCAAAACCACAGACCTGCGACCGGCTGCCACCACCGGACGGCGACCTGCCGCACCTGCCCCCATGTGCCTTCCTTATTCCCTTCGTCATTTTCCTCTCCTCAATTGCCTATAAATACCCCTCCCCGAACAGCCAAGGCAAGTCCTCCCTTCTGGACCTTGTCGAAACCCTACCTCGCCGCCGCCAAATCAGACGCCCTTTCCGCCGCCTCTAACCACCGCCGCGACCACCGCCACGCACCAAAACCTCCCTTGCACCACCCTCCACACAACCAAACCGTCGCTGCCCCCATTCCTACCCCGCACGAGCCACCACAATCGTGCGAAGGTGCCACCCCGAAAAATGCCACTGCCGCCTTGCGCCACCCTCTACCGCCACCTCCGCCGTAATTAACCCCCGTTCCACCTCCCAAAGTGACCAGCAGGTCCTCCCCTACCTACCCATACCATCCTTACCCCTTGCTTCCTTCTCCACCAGTCTCCACCATTTTCCACCACCTTCTCCCTCCTTCGGCCGCTGCGTCCACCACCGCGCGCCGCCGCCCTTCTCACGCCACCACCCTCATTCCCCTCCCCTCTCCTGCTATCTCCTCCCCCACACTTAACTCCCCTTTTTATCCTCCCATCTAACCACCACCTCCATCTTTTCCTCTCTTCTCCTCCCCCATCGCCGCCGTCGTCGCCGCCACGCGCCGCCGCCGAACCACCACCAACCTTAGGTGGTCTTCTACTCATCCCAAGCCTTAAAATTTATTTCCATATAATTATTATTAAGTTAACTAATATTAATACCATTATTCTTATTATTATTATTATTATTATTACTCTTATTATTATTATCGTTTCTAATATTGTGACTTCTGATATTAAAGTTATCATTTTTCCATACTAACATCCCTTGGAACCCTAACTCCTATTATACTCAAATTTAGTTTTATTTTTATAAGTTCTAATATTAACAACCCTACTATTATTATTTTTATCTCTATTATCTTACTAAGGTTATTATTATTAATACTTAACCATACCGGGTTATTGTTATTGCTATTCTTATTGCTAGGGTTAATATGGTTATTATTACTATTTATCATTATTAGTATTATTATTATTATCATTATCACCCTTAGGAATAGTTACTTGTAATATTGTGACATTATAATATTACTATTTCAAATATAACGCCATTAATAGACTTGGCCTTAAAACGCTAGGGTTTCTATCACTAGACAATAGTGTCACTATTTTATTAATACTAACACTATTTTCCTATAGCTAGCCTAAACCCTATTACTACAAGATTAAAACTAATGAGTTTAATAAAATAAGTGTAACAATAAGTATCAAAATAAATACATTTTGACTACTAATATTTAGTATACTAATTCTAAGGTAAAAACCCTAGTTTTTGTATAATACCCTCTTTAGTAATAAAAACTCTAATCCTAAACTAGAATAAGGAATTATGGTACTTATAAGGGAAACTAATACTTAGCATTTTCCCCCTTTTATAGGTAATCCCGACCAAACCCTAAGGAGTTAGAGGAGCGTGCTCCAAGCCCGGCGTCGCCTTAGGTAAGGACGAAGCTAATGGCCTTGTGCTATGTGTGACATGGATGTGTTGAATGTTGTGTATGCCATGCTATGCCATGTATTATATGATTTGTGAATAACTTGTCTTATGTGTAGCGCAGCTTGGAGATTGAGGTATGTTGTATGTGCTTCCGTGACATGAGCATGACATTTATATGTATGATGTTTATGATGTAATTTGTTATGGCCCACTAGGACATGCATGTTAGGATAAATGGTAATATGAGTTGGGAACCATCATGGGAGTCTTGAAGTTTGTATGGTGGGATTAGGGTTTGTATGGTGGCATAAATGTTCGTATGGTGGTACTAATGATTTCATAGTGGTATTAATGGCCTATGGTGGTATTCGGGTTCGTATGGTGGTATTGTGATTTTATGGAGGCATTAATGTTGCATGGTGGTATTTGTGTTTTTATGGAGGTATTAATGTTGTATGGTGGTATTTGTGATTTTATGGAGGTATTAATGTTGTATGGTGGTATTAGGGTTTGTATGGTGGTATTAGGGTTTGCATGGTGGTATTAGGGTTTGTATGGTGCCATAAATGTTCGCATGGTGGTACTAATGATTTCATAGTGGTATTAATGGCTTATGGTGGTATTCGGGTTCGTATGGTGGTATTGTGATTTTATGGAGGTATTAATGTTGTATGGTGGTATTTGTGATTTTATGGAGGTAATAATGTTGTATGGTGGTATTAGGGTTTGTATGGTGGTATTAATATTCGTATGGTGGTATTAATGATTGTATAGTGGTATTAATGACTTATGGTGGTATTAGGGTTTACATGGTGGTGTTATGGGTTGTATGGTGGTATTAATGTTGGTATGGCGGTATTAGGGTTTTGCATGGGAGTTAATGATTGTATGGAATCAGGGTTTGGAGTGATTAACTCTGGGGCGTTGTGATTAAGTAGGGATGGAGTAACCAATTGTGACTGTTGAGGATAATTAAGGTTTGGGATGGCTAAGTATGGTAATTATGGTAAAATAGGGATGAGAGTGGTTAACCACGGGTTGGTGTGGACAATTAGGGTTGGTTATGACTGCTTAGAGTTGTTTGGCGTTATCATGTGTATTATCGATTAAAGGGTAGTTATGAATTTTATTGGTTGCGATGTGTAAAGCAGAGAGAGAATGATTTATGCGTATCCTTGGTGAAAACCTTTTGAATAAGATATGTTAAGACATTAACTACTTACAGAGAAAGATGTTGAGCCGGACCTAGACCGGTCCACTGGCAAATAATAGTGGCAGGGTATGCTACCCTCGTGACCGGTCCACCGGCTATAATAGTGGCAGGGCATGGCCCTCGTGACCGTTCCACCGGCTATAATAGTGGGGGATTCCGTGCTCAAAAAACTAACTAGAATGATGATAAGACATGGGAAAGATACTAATATTTACAGTGGAACACCTTGTGAGTCGGGGCCAGACCGGTCCACCGGTAAATAATAGTGGTAGGGTATGTTACCCTCGTGACCGGTCCATCGGCTATAATAGTGGCAGGGCATGGCCCTCATGACCATTCCACCGGCTATAATAGTGGGGTTCCCACACTCACATTGACTGATAAGGACGATGATGTGAACCGAGTATAATTATCAAAGACTTGATGAGAAAGCTATCTGGTTCGTAACTTGAATTGTTTATCTATGTTATTGCATGTTATCTACGTAATTATGCTCTGTTTGCTATGTTATGTATCTTGGTGTGTGCCTTAGCTCATCTGTTACCTTGCTCAGTACGTAGCGTACTGATCATCCGTTTCATGGGTGCTGCTCATTCCCACGAGCAGAGGGCCCATCTGACCTTGTGCAGGTAGGCGACCTCGTGTTCGATGCCTACGATACCTACGAGGCATCGGGTGGGGCCGAGTGTTGAGCCCATCCTGGTTGGGGCTGAGAGCGAGTTGGCCGGACTCTTTTACGATCCTCGCTTTCATCTATCTTAGTTTTCGTATTTGTATTTATGTCGTGTTCATATTTTGGAAGTGGAACTTCTAAGTTATAATCTTAACGATGTTCTGACGATGGTTGATATCTCGTTTTCATGGATGCTTTATGACGACGATGCGTTTATGTTTTTAATGATTCTTATTCACGATTTCCTGGTTTAGCCTTAGCACTTAGCATCGGAACGGTAGGAGTGAACCGGTCCGGTGCCAAGTGTGGCGGTAACACTCCCAAGTTTATGGTTTTAATTCCTTCGCTTCCGCTAAAACCTTTGTCTTCAACGAAATTTTTCAGTAGCAAATTTGGGGGTGTTACACCAGCTCAATAATCTTCCACTTTAAATGATTAGTGTCTTATTCATATCTTATTCAAAAGTATTTTACCCTAAACATGCATGTCACCGACCTCTACTTCTATCCTCCCGAGAGGGCCTGTCTCATATCTTGAGACTTCTACAACTCTTATCACACCACGATATCCATTCCTCCTTCCATTTACTCATAATGAAAACCCAACTCCTAAGGGTGTGGGTTAAGGCCCATCACCTTATGACATTCAAATTCTCTCACTACCACTCTTTAGGGTTTTTCCTTAAAACCCTCATTGGACCTATGTGGCCCAACCTTTCTTTTATCGTCCAACACCTCATTTCATTAGATTTAACCCAAATCCCATCACTCTACTCACCAATTATACATATGACCGTGAAACCCTAGTTGGCCACTCAAACCCTAAAACCTTTCTTATATAAGGATCATCCCCATGCAGACACCATCCACCCCATGCAAACCCTAGAAATTTCCCATGCAAGAGTTACATCACTCGTTTATTTTGATTATAACCTCTTTTTATTTTCCCCCTCATGGATCATGAGATAATAAGGTCAATCTCATGTCCCCTTAGTCATCTCACTTCCCATTTGTTCCTTCTTATCCTTTCACCCCATATCCTATTATTAAACATCCTAGTATGCATGTCCTAGAGGGTCACATCATATAACATCATAAGCACAACACATATCATCATGGTACATGCCATAAGGAATTCACATAAGCATACCTCAACTCCAAGCTGCGCGACAAGTAATTATCCATTAAGCATAAAGTACACGACATGGCATAACACGTGGCACACAAGGCACTTAACACACATGTAGTTGTTCTTAGCCACATCCTTACTTGGTTTAGGTTACCAATCACCTTTCATAATTGTTACCCTTATCCTATTTCCCATTTGGTTGGTTAGATTACCAGATTGCCCTTCTTCTTTGTTATAATTACCAAGTTGCCCTTTAATTAGTTAAATTACCAAATTACCCTTCTTCATTATCATAATTACCAATTTGCCCTTTAGTTGATTAAATTACCAAATTACCCTTCTTCAATCTCATACTTACCAATTTGCCCTTTAGTTGGTTAAATTACCAAATTACCTTTCTCCATTTCCATAATTACCAAATTACCTTTATGCATCTCCATAATTACCAAATTATCCTTTAGTTGGTTAAATTACCAGTTTATCCTTATCTATTATTATAATTACCATTTTACCCCTTTAGCTACAAAATTACCATTTTATCCTTTTACTTACAAAATTACCATTTTTCCATTTACTTCTAAAATTACTATAATACCCTTAACTTCTAAATTTACCATAATACCCTTTTCCTTATAAAATTATCATTTTATCTCTTTACTTACAAAATTACTATTTTACCCTTTACTTCGAAAATTACTATAACACCCTTTTGCTTGTAAATTACTATTTTGTCATTTACTTCCAAAATTACTATAATACCCTTAACTTCCAAATTTATCATAATACCCTTTTACTTATAAAATTACCATTTTTCCCTTTTACTTATAATTTACCATTTTCCCATTCTCCTCCAAAATTATCATTTTACCCTTTACTTCTAAAATTACCATTTCACCCTTTACTTCCAAAATTACCATTTTACCCTTTTCATACGAAATTACCGTTTTACCCTTTACCTCTAAATTACCATTTTACCCCTTAATTCCAAAATTACCATTTGTCCTTTATTATACCACTTTTATTAAATTACCATCACTACATAAAATATTAATATTAATGCTCCATTCTCATCATCCAACTCCACCAACTATTATTTTTCAACATTCTACTCATTAGCACCTATACATAATAGGCCACATTCTTACACATGGCATATTACTAAAATGCCCTAGGACTTATAATAATATTATCCATGCATTAATGATCACAATAACATACTATAACATGGATAAGTACTCAACATTTTCATTAATAACCAAATTCTTTCCTTAAGCAATATTTCCACACATAGCATATAAACCAACATACTTTCCTTTTTATCAATCACTATAAGCAACTACATATAATATTAAACAATATATATATCATGCAAGATAACATATTAAAACCCTAATGTGTTAGCATACGTTTATCCATGCATTTAAGTGGAGTTTAACGATTACCTTAATTTCTTAAAAATCGAACCTTACTGGTATCCTAGTTAAGGATTCAAGCTTTAAATAGCATAATCAACACCTAAAAATAATATTAATATTTATCACATTAGAAATAAGAAAACCTAAAAGCATAAGACTTTATAAAACTTAATTAATGAAATAATTAAATATTATTATACCTTAAAGTTTATGAACTAAAATAACCAAGGCATGTAGCAGCTCGTATTGCTCATGCAGCATGAGCTGCATGCAAAAACAAGGGTGGAAGGGTCGAAGGTGGCATGAAGAAAAGGAAGGAGGGGGTGTTTTCAGGTTAGGGTCTTAAGGCTAGGAAAGAAGGTAGATGGAGGGGAATTTAGGGCAAAGGAAGGGTTTAGGGGTGAAGAGATGGTGTAGGTGGTGGTCGGGGATAGGTTGTTGGTGGCCAAGGATGGTAGAGGTGAGGCTGGGAAGGGGGTTGTCGAGGTGGGCGTGGCTGAGAAGAAAGGAAAATGGAGGGAAAAAAATGAGGAGGTGAGGGTGTAGGTTTCGGTTGAAAGAGGTGTGGGGGTGGTAGAGGAGGTTGTAGGGAGTAGGTTGGTGGTAGAGGCGACGGGACATCGGCGGATGGAGGGGCTGCAAGGAGGTTGCCGAGAAGGGAGAAAAAGAAGGGAAAAAGAAGAGGGGAGGAATAAGGGATTGTGGGGGGCTCGAGGGGGTATTTTGGTGGTGCAAGGCGAGAGTAGAAGGTGGAAAGAGGCACTGTAGGCAGTTGGTGTGGCGGAGGAAGCGGCAGAGGAGGCGGTGGTGCAAAAACAAGGATGAAAATGGAAGGAGAAGAAAAGGAGAGAAAGGAGTTCAGGGAAGGTAAGGAGCTCGAAAAATGGGGCAGGGAAGGGGCTGGCGAGGAGAAGAAAAAGAAGATGGCAGCAGGTAGTCGATCGAGTGGGAGCGTATAGGGTGGCAGGGAGGTGGTAGGGTGGCAGGGAGAGGGAAGGGAAAAAGGGAAAGAAAGGCCATGCGTGATGGGGGTGCATGGCTGGTTTGGTCCAAAATGGTGAAAAAAGGGATGGGGGAGAGAGAGGGGGGAGTGTTGCAGTGGTGGAAAGGAGAGGTGGCTAGGCGTGGCGCTCGGGGTGGCAGGAATTCTCGAGGTGGTTGACGAAGATAGGTCAGGCAAGAGGTAGAAGAAGAAAGAAAGGGAGAGGAGGGGTAGCAGGTCAGGCGTGGGAAAGGGAAAAAAAGTTGGGTCGGCCCGATCGCTGGGGATGAAGGAAGAAAAGAAAAAAGGGGAGGTTGGGTTGGCTCGTGCGTGAGGAAGGAAGAACGGGCCTGTGGCCCAGGCACACAAAGGAGGGGGAGGCAGGCCGGCCTGGCAGCCCGAAGGAGGAAAAAGGAAAAAGAAAGAAAGGAGGAGAAAACGAGAAAAAGGAGAAAGAAAAGAAAAAGGGAAAAAAGGAAAAGGAAAAATAGGGGAAAGATAAATAAAATAATTTAGGGAAAAATAGAATGTAATATTTTTAGTAGATAAATAAATTTAATAATTTAATATAATATATGGGTTTAAAAAGGATAATTTTAGTAAAATATTGGTTTGGAAAATTATTTAAACAAAAAGAGTTTGATAAAATAATAAAATATTTATTTTAGTTTATCAAATATTTCTATCTAAATTTATATACTCAAAAATCTATAAAATAATTAAATTAAATAATTTTAAAAGCTAATTTATCCTAAATAAAAACTATTTATTAAATTCTAGGTTTTTAAAATTTTGGGGGATTACAAATATGGTTGGTAAATGCTAGTCGATGAATATGAATGGTAACCAAATAAATGGTTGATGATTGATTAAGGAATAGAAGTAATGATATAAATGACCAAAATGAATAAAGTTGGTTTATACACTTGATTAATTGGTTATAAAATGGAACATTGATTGAGCGATTGACCTATATCTTATATGGATACATGGATGGCATATCATAAAGGAATTGGATAAATGGAAATAACCCTAGGGGTTGTTGGAATACTCTCTACTATTGCCTATGTAAGTGGGCATGTGAAAGTGTTGTGATTCCTAAGCACATTGTTTTTACTATGCTAAAATTGTATATGATAGCAAGTGTTATGCTCTTTTACTTATATATAGCCCTACCATAATGCATGATGTACATTGTGTTCATGAATGATAAGTTAGTATACTTGTCTATATTGGGGGAGCAACTTGGCTTACTCAGTATGTAGTGTGCTGATGTGACCGTTTGCTTGGTCACTTGCTCAATCCTACGAGTAGAGGACCATGTGCTGGTTTTGAGGATGCCAAGTGAAAGGCCTACCTTAGTTGGGTTAGGGCTTGTGAACGAAGACATCTGGAAGATTTTGGAGGGGTCCAAGAAGGACCATGGTTTTTTAACTTGGGTATCATGCCCAACCTATGTTTTGTCATTCCGTACTCGTTAGTATGCATTTTATAACGTTTTAACCAGAACCTATTAAGGTCATCCATGTAAACACTTTTAGAGTTACTTCAATTCAATTGTTATTTGCACACTTTGTTGATTTAAGTATTTGAATAGTTTAGCCTTGTATCTGATATAGGGTAGTTGGCAGATGTCCATCCTATGTCATGTATAGTGGTAATACCCCATTTTTTCTAACTGTTTTCTGCTTTTGTAATTTGTTTTAATAAAATTGTTCAATAGTGAAAAATGATATTGTTACATCAATTGTGCATAATCTTTTAATTTCGATTTGGTTTGTATCTCTCTCAATCCATGCTAATTTTGCAACAAGTTAGCTTGAAAGGACAAATTAGCTAGCTATTTTCGCATCATTAGTAGCCATCAATAAGACTTGACCACTCTAGCTCGTGGGGGCCACTTTTTGGCATGAAAAATTAGGCATAACAACAAGGACAAGGGCATGCTTGAATTGGGAAGAGTTTGGCAACAACTTTTCTAACTTCTATGCCAATTGTTGTACTAGAAATTAGCTAGTTAGATTAGGCTTTAACTTGCAAGTAATCTCAAAGTCAGCAAGCATGACACAAGAGGGGTTGTAGTGCATTATTTTTTGGGTAGGCTAAAGTACATGGCTGAATACTTTTTTAGGTGAGATTCAAACTCATAAAGCTGACCTTATGTGACAACTAGTTAATTTACATAATAACTAAATCAACCTAGTTTGGTTAATTCTAGTTGAGTTGTAACTAGATTATAATGTTTAGCTAGTAGGTAGTTTATGTAACTTGCAAGATGCCACATAATCAGGTTGTAAGAGTATGGGAACCTAAATGGTCAAAATTCTGACCTTAAGGACCCTATATCTGATTGTAATGGTTAAGTTCTAAGCATTTTTTACCGATCAATGCTAAAGCCATCATCAACGAAAAGGAGAACTGGTTGGCTGCTCTCTTTTTTTTTTCCTCTGAATTTTGAGAATGACCTTCAAAGTAGAGTGAATACTTTGATTGAATTTTATCTTCAAATCTTGTTCCTTTTATTTCAAGTGTTGAATAACTTGAGTGGTAATTGCAAGTATATGAATATAAGGGTTACTTAGGTTCATATTTTCCTCTCCTTTAATCTCTATTTATGTATTAATTTTGGTGGTTATTCTCCTTATCCACCGTCTTCCTTAGCATGACCCAATTTGTATTTTATAAGCATCATGAATGAAATAAAACGAGGGGAGTTTGGTGGTTTTGTGTGTTGCTAGGAGGGGAGGATCGATGGGGTGGGGGTTGTTAGGGGAGAAGGAACATGAGAGGTAGACTTTGCTAGATAAAAAATGGGAAAGATGAGGCGAATTGACATAGAGAACGGTGGAGGATTAAGTAGTTTTCTTGTTAAAGGGAGTTTGGGAGGAAGGAGAAGGATATATTAAACTTTTAGGGTTTTTGGTAGAATGAAGCACACAAATAAGGGATGGCCACATCTTATAAGGGCGATGGTGTGATGGACGATCGAACCAAAATGAGGAAACGCATACATGGGAATATAGGAAAGTGGTAGACGTATAGGGGGTATGGCATGAAGAAGGATTTATGTTGGGCAGAGGGAGTATGATAATGTTAAAATCTAGTATAGGGTAGGGGTGTTGTTTAAGAAAAGTTGAATTGGAATAAAAATGTAGGATTACTCGATAAAACATATATTGGTTAGGGTCTAAATTAGGATTAAGTTTAATAACCTATATTCTATCAAATTTTAATCTAATTAAATTTATATATAATAGGTCATACTAGTATACATATTAATAAAACATTTAATACAAAACACCATGTAATAATTATTCTACCTAATTACACATAATCTACATATTGTAGTTAGTTTTATTTATAGACGGGTATTTCACGATGCCCACGAAGATCAAATATCTGTACTTAACCCGATCATCGATTCATTTTTCAACATTGAAACCTGAGTTAATATCTGATCTTATTTTCTTACATATACATATATATATATATATATAGGTTTCCCACACCTATCTTTGATAATAATTTCCGAATTTGAATCCAATCCTTAAAATCTACTTCTTGAACCTAAACTCAAATGAAGATTCTCTGATGATCCCCTAATTCAGGAAGAATTGACATCCATAGTATTAAAAATACGATAATAAATTTTATCAATTGATATCATTTAATATATATTAGTTAAAAATATAAATAAATAATATTATAAAAATATTTATTAATATAAGTATAATCATTATAGTTTAATAATATAATATCTTATGCTTTAAACAAAATTAATATTTAAATTTTATTTTTAAAATATACAACAACTGATGATGATAAATCTGTCGCCGATTTTTATGGCACCCTATAATTTGACCGAAAGTGACCCAACACTCTTGTAGTCATATTGCTAAGGCTTAAAATGAGTCTACCTAAGCCAAATATTTTTATACTCGAGCTCGGATTTATTAATTAAACGAGCTTAAAATAAGGTTCGAATTTGACTCATTTAATTAAATGAATGGGTTGAATTCGTCAAAAAAATAAATCAAATTTTACATTTTTTAAATTCGAATTCAGCTAATATAATAAATAAGCTAAAATATAAAATAAAATTTAACTCATTTAATTAAACAAAACGAATTCAACTTTTAACGAGGTTTGAGTCGAGCCACTTTGGCTCGTTTACACCTGCAATATATTGCAGGTGTCCCGTCACTCACTTCGTCTCCTTTCTTCACTACTGCCAGAACTAGAGCTGGCAAAAGTTGACCCGACCCGAAAAATCCGACGAATACCGACTCGATCCGTCCGAAATCCGATCCGATTTTATCTGAGTAATTAAAAGCCCGAAATCT
Organism: Tamarix chinensis; assembly: GCA_030549775.1. Classification (NCBI taxonomy): domain Eukaryota; kingdom Viridiplantae; phylum Streptophyta; class Magnoliopsida; order Caryophyllales; family Tamaricaceae; genus Tamarix; species Tamarix chinensis. The sequence continues at coordinate 37,220,613 of CM060174.1, forward strand.
ATCCGACCCGATCTGATACATATCCGATATCCGATATAACCCGAGAAATTATAAGCCCGAAATGAACCCGACCCGACCCGCTACTCACCCGAAATCCGATATAACCCGAAAAACTATAAATCCGAAATGACCCGACCCGATCCATTATTTATCCAAAATCTGATATTATCTAAAAAATTATAAATCTATAAAGATTCAACTTGGTACTACCCAAAAATTAATATTAACCCATAACTCAAATTTTCCAAAACTTCATAAAGCATGAAATAATATAGATGCGCAACTAATCCATACTAGCACTTACATCAAAATCTAGAAATCATAAAATTTATATCACTTATGTATATACAAGTAAAATATCCATTGATACCAATATAAAAGTATAGAAATAAAAGTAGAGAAAAAAAGAAAAACTCTACTATGCCATCTAAATATTAGTTCACTTCTATGATTCCATCTAGTACCATAAGATAATAACAGTGCAGCCTTGAACACTATATGTTAGTATCTATATGGCCATACCTTGCAATATATCACCTATAATATCATAGGAAAGTAGGAAAAATCTAGAGTGAGAATATTAGTCATTCATTATGAAAATTGAATATTAATATTTTTTATTACATCTACAGTGTTAAATAGTAATAAGTCAATATTAGTTGGCCTTTTGTCAATAATAGTCATATTACTTACTTTATCTAATTTTTATCTTATTTTGCTTGATATAATATAATCAAAATATATAATAAAAAAAACTAATGTGGTGTTACTATTATTTTTGCCATAATTGATATTCATTAATTACTATTATTATTGTTATCATTATTTTTGTATTATTATTATTATTATTATTATTATTATTATTAAAATTATTAAAATTATGTTGATATGATGTGATCAATTTCTTATAAAAATAATATAAGAAACACAACCTTAAAAGCCTTCATTTGTTATCAATTATCAATGATTATTATAAGTTAATATTATGTAAGGAGCGTATAAGATATAAATATAATATAAACTTAAAATAATACTCGAACTCAATATGACCAAGCTAATAATGGAGTTGAATTATAAGCTACACCTTAACATAAAAAGAAAAGTGACACGATTTAAAAACTTTTAAATTTAAAATGTCAAATACATCTCCAAAGATGAAATAATGATAAAAAATTCTAAGGTCCCAAAACAATTATATAATAATTCACTTTTAATTGAATAAGATAAATTAAAATAAATGATCTCAAAATAATTAGCTTTTAATAATATCTTGGAATAAAAAAAATGACACAAGTATGACTTAAATATGAAATAACCTAAATCCAATCTAAATTCGACCCGAAAATATAATAATTCAAATTCACCTGAGCCCGATCCGAACCCGAACCGAAATTAGAACAACCGAAATTTATCCGAATCCGAGTCCATCCGATCTCAACCAGACCCGATCCGAGACCTTAGAATGACCCGAGATTATCCGATACTGAGTTGATCCGAATCAAACCCGACCCAGCCCGACCCGACAAAATGATCCGAAATTATCTGAAACCGATATGACCCGATTATCATGTAACCCGATCCGATAGTGATCCGACCCGCCCGATTGCCAGCTCTAGCCAGAACTATCAGATAGTCGTCGGCCGTCGGAGTATTGGCGATGGAGACGTTGGTGAGGCTTCGACTGTTGTTCGTTGGTTCTCACATGCTCGGTAAATCGCAGAAACTGAAAGGTTTGAAGCGAAGCTGGCTGTTGCTTAAACCTCAGCATGAGACCATCTCCGATGTCATTTTCTATATCCTCCACATTTTCGACCTCCAAGATTATTGCCCCGATGGCCTAATCCTCTCTGTAAGTCTATTTAGTTTGTCCCAAATCTCTATACCTGCCCTAATTTTCTACACCTTGATTTTATTTATTTATTTGTTTTAAAGTTAATTGCATTTTCCATTTGTGAGTAAGTGGCTTGCGGAATTCGCAAGTTTCATCGCCATGCAGATTCAGATTGTTGAGTACATTCATTGACTAAGCATGACTCAGCCATTTTGTGATTGTCTCAGTACTGAGTCCAGACCATGGAATATGTCTTTTAGGTGGGTCGACACCTAGCTGAATTTCAGGCTTGAACAAAGTGCAGAATTTTAGAACCCCTTCTATTTAATTAATCTGAAGTGAATGATATTGTAATTGTAGTTCGTTTTTTTCCGCCCACATTGCAATTTTTAACTTGTAGTCGAATTGCATGGCATTACAGTCTTACTGAACGAATACGTTTCATATTTCCTATAAAACATCTCCAGCCTAGGCGTTCTGTGTCCTAAACTATGTCCTCTTCAGTGTGGTATTTACTTGGGTAATGGATCAGGTTATGGGACGATGGAGGGGATGAATTGGAGTTGATGAGGGTGGGGAATCGATTCCTTGTCCTTAACTATGGTCAAGATTGTGAGTGAAAGAGTGGGGGAGAAGAAGATCCGGCGGCTTCTTTGTTGGGAAAGGGGGCCTTGGCGGATAGGGTTTGGGGGTGTGGGGAAGCGGTGGCAGCAGAGGGAAAGAGAGGATAGAGGAGAGTGCAGAGGGGACAAGAAATTAACTAATTCTCCAGCATCATCACTATTACTGAGGTCCTGGTTTCTTATTTATGCATGTGTTTTGCTGATAAGACTCATAAATCCTAATACATTAATAGGCCAATTAACTAAGACCTTCTACTAATTAATAAAAGCCAAGGCTTGCTTTTTTATTAATAAACTCAAAAGTCAAATCTGACCCGCTAGGGATGAGCCCTATCAGGCCTAGCTAGTGGCTATAGGTCCTGCCCACAAAGGCCTCCATAACACAATGCTGTCAGTGATTTATTGAATTTCATGATGGAATGAGATAAATTGTCACGTACTGTGTATCAAAGGCTGTTTCTACCAATGAAATTATCCTACCATTTTCCACTTGAAAGTAATTGGATCAAAAGATATTAATATCATCAGTGCATTGTTCTTGGCCATTTTGACATTGGATTACAAGAATCTGAATTGGCTTGACTAGTGGTTTCTTGTTGAAATTGAAGATGTCACACAATTCACCTAGAAATTAGAGCAACAGGAACTTTCACATTTGAAGTTCCTAATTGGCTCTTTGATTGCTCGGTATGAAGATGTTGAATATTTTTCTGTATGTTTCTTGATTGTTTATTTATTTATTTATTACTATTATACTTATGGTGACTTTGAATCTTGAGCTAATATGCCCATCCACTTATAAGCAACAAAACAACAATCATATAATTCTTCTAAGACTAAGTTCTTCTATAAATATTACCGTTGAATTCTCTATTTCTAGCTGCTGTTTCAGTCACTATAAATTGAGTCAGCAAAGTCTGAACTCTATCAAACATGTTGATACTTTGGATGAGGAAAATGAGAGTTTATGATTGTTCTGCCTGATTCTGTATCTGTTTCACTGACATACACATATATATTTTTTTTCTATGCTGTTGGTTGAGGCTGATTATACTTGATATTTCTTTCTGCACTTTGCAGATGGACGGGTTTGTCCTGCCACCATTTGAGTCAACTAAAATCTTGAAAGATAAAGATCTGATAAGGTAATATACTATTTCTGTAGTGCTCTCTCTTGCCCACAAATTTATGCTATGAGGATCTGCCCCTTCTAACATACCTTGATGAATAATTCCTTATCTTGGTCAAAATATGTATGTCATCTCTTATCAGGGTGCAGAGGAAAGAAGCCAAACTCTTAGATGTTATAACAACAAATAATGCTGGAATGACTTTGGAGGAAGATGAAATTGTGGAAAAGCAGACACTGATTCCAGGTATGCAACTTCTAGCAAATGAAGAATTTGAAAAGGAGGCAGGGGGCTATGAAAATGGATCCGAACCGAATGAAGATGCAACAAATAATGTTGTGAACTCAAATTCTAGAAAGAGGAAAGCTTCTAATAAGCTTCAGGGTTCAATGTATGCCTTCTATCATCATCCCCGCGTTTATATTTTTATCTTGGATCAGGATACTTTATGCCTTGTTGTGTGAACAATTAGACAAATTCTTTGCGTTCTCTGACTGCTTAGTGTTTGTTCTCTTCTGTTTTAGCCATGTCTTTCTGAATTCATATGCTCACTTTATATTTTCATTTTTATGGTTGTGGTTATGCCTATGACTATGCTAGAGAAATTCTTATGACCTTATGTTCTTTTGCTTATATTCTGAATTCATATGCTCATTAGACATTTTCATGACTCTTCTGATTGTGCATGTCTTTTACTTTGTCATCCCCATTTCTATCTTGAGGCATATCAATCCCTGTCCTCTCTTTTTAATGTCACTAATATTTCACAGTCTATACTTTTTAATTTTCAAATTTTGAATACATTATTATTACCCATTGTTTGTTGGACAAAAAAAAAATATTATGCATTTAAATAATGAAACTCTTAATTGTTACATGTATACAAACATCCTATGAATATATATATATATATATGTATTTTGCACTTTCTTTATTTGAAAATAGATGGAGTGCAAATAACTAATAGTAATATTTGAAGAAAGCTTTAAATTTCAATGAATTAAAAATTTAGGTAATTTATACTCCTTATGCTTAGTGTTTGATATATATTGATAAATGTGATAATATTGTGAAAGTATTTTTTTTAATAAAAATATAGGAATTATATTATTATATGACAATGTATTATATGTTGAGAGAAATTAATGATCAAGATTTGTCCTTAAGAAATAAGAGGGGATAGAAATGAAAATGGGAAAAAAAAATCGTTATGAAATATTTGAAAAAGATTAATAATATCTATAGAAACACCGAAAAATCTGATGTAGATCAACTTGAAGGATGCTTGAATGATTGAATTGAAGGGTTTATGATGTGGTTTTGGTTTGGTGGATAGGTTGGACGAATAAGATATGAATCTTCAAGCAAGATTCAATAAGAAAGCAAACTTTGAATGTTGCAAATAGAGCATATTCAAAGGATCCTAACTAAGAACACACAAAGTAATCTTAGGTAGTAAGAATCACTCACAAAGAGAGATAGCCAAGTACTTACTTGTATTAGCTTTGAATCAATAAAAAATAATGTGTATAATGGTTTGACAATGAACCTTAATAGGTAGTGACTAAACTTGTTACAACTAACTTTAACTAGCTAGTAACTAATCTAAGCTGTTAGGATAACAAACTAGTTGTTAAGAGCAACTAATATAGCTTTTCCCCTATGTTAGTTACAACCTCATTCAAATCCTTATGTAACAAACATGGATGTTGGTTTTATTAGTTGGGTAACTAATTCTAGTTAGTTGTAACAACCTATAATTACCCTGTATGTTACATATAGTCGAATCAACATATGTACAAGGCAAAAACTTAGTTAATCACACATGAAATAATAAAGCTAACAAGAACCCTAATTTACATAAAATGATGACTAGGTGTCTTATCTTGCAACTTGTCTTCCATGCATAATAGCCTTTCTTGCCTTGTAATATCTTATACACACGGGGTATCTTAATAGGTTGACATCTTGAAGTGTCTTAATCTTTTCCTTGTAAATATGTAACATTCCTGCAATAATGACTCACAGTAGCCTCATTAGAGTTATTATGTTATCAAATAATGTGATTGAATCCATAACTAAGTATGTCAAATCCTCATCCTTTTGAGAATTTATGGATGATCCTGTATCATTCTTCTCAAATTGACATCACTGTAATAAGGAGACAAGTCATCAATATTAAATGTTCTTGAAACGCCACCATAACAATTTGGAAGTTCAAGATCATAAGCATTATAACTAAACTTTGTAAGGATTTTAAATGGGCCATATGCTTTTGGCATTTGTTTGTTCTTCCTTAGATTAGAAAATATTTCATTACGCAAATGTAACCAAATTAAATCATGAGAAGAAAATGCCTTTGGAGTTCGATTTTTGTTGGCTTTTTTTTTAGTACCTTTCATTAGCTCTTTTAATGTTTTCCCTGATTTGTTGATGAAGCTTTTGGAAGAAATCCACTCGATCCTTGGCTTCATAGCTTTTCAGTTCATTTTTATTTAGAGAACCATATTGATTGGCATGTAAGGAATCACTCTATACACAATTTCGAATGGACTTGAATGAGTAGTACTTGAGGGGCTTCGATTATAGGCAAACTCTACATAAGCTAACTTAATAGCCCAATCTTTAGTACTTTTACTTACTAAAACTCTGAGCAATTTGCCAAGAGCAGTGTTTGAAAAGGCCTAAGATGTACCTAGGTGATAGGGGTCTTAGAGCTTAGGCGCTAGGTGCAAGGCGAAGCTATGCACCTAGGCTATGTGAGGTGCCAAAATTACTCAAAAAGGATAAAAAATGATTAAATGACTAAGTTTAAAAAAAAAAGTATATCATAACAAGAAATACTTAGAAAAATAGCAATCTATGAGTTTAATACTACCAATATTAGCAAGCTACTCGAAAAACATTGTCTTCTATAAGTACATCCTCATTCTTCAATGCATCCTCTAATGCATCTGATTATGATCCATAGCCTTCATCATCATCCTCCACTTCTTCCTCGATTTCTTATCTAGGCATATATCTTTGTGAGCAACTGCTGCTGCCACCACTTGCACCAAATCTTAGGTTAAACCTCTCTTCATCAACTCTAGCTGCTGCAACAATGGTCCTCGAGTTCAAATCATCATCTTGAAAAACAATATCATTTTCAATACCCGCTTCATTAGATTATGTTCTCATTACTTTCATCAATTTCCTTCAAAGAAATAGGATCAATCTTATCCCTCAATTGATGTCTCTCAGTCAAAGCTCGATTGACTAAATCATTGTGCAAGCCTATTCCTTTTCATGGTATGAATTTGTAAAATTGGAGATAAGTCACTTCATTAGTTGGTTAAGGCATTTAACAAGTAATAATTTAACTTTTAAGTATAATATAATGATGAACTTACATCCTAAAAAATACTCCAATTTCTCTTACATCCAAAATAAAATACATGTTAGACTCAAAATTTTTACAATAAATTGATGCAAAGTAGGAGTAGAAGACCATAGGCTGCCCACCACTCAGTTGAACATGTTATTAACATTAAAATATTTAAATCAAATAAAATGGGCATAACAATAAATAATAATAATAAAAACAAGAAAACATAAAATAGATAAATTGATAGTTGAATATTTGTGGCTTTAGTCTTTTTATGCTGAATAGCCATAGGATTTTCGAATAAACCATCAACATTTTTTTTAAGTAGAGAGCTCCTCCATTATCTTATGTTGCTGGGCAATGATTGGAACCAATCTTTGGATGCATTTATATAAGCCACCTGCCACTTCTTCACACTGCTCAAGTTGGGCTCATTATAAAAGAATTCTGGATTAAGAAAATACCCAGCTGCATGCAATGGGCAATGAAGTTGGCATTCCCATTTGTTGTCAATCATTCAGAAAATGCCCATTTACTAGTTACCTAATGAAAAATCAGCAATGAAGTTGGCATTCCCATTTGTTGTTGATCATTCAGAAAATGTCCATTTACTAGTTACCTAATGAAAAATCAGTTGTTAGAACTTGGAACTTGTTGTAAATTCAAATCATGCTCACATATAAGAATTATAAGAGAGGCACATTATCACTTACCCACTCTTGAGAGTTGAATATATACAGTGGCAAACCTTATCTTTTCTGGCCTCTATAAGTTTCTTTGACCACTGAAGCACCCGATCAAATTTATAAGAGCTGGTCACTGGTAGATGAAACTGGTCATACATGTTACTCTTTTGAGAACTCTATCAATAGCTGGAATTTTTTGAAATATCTTCAAGCATCAAGTTAATGCAATAAGATGCACTAGGAGTCCAATACAACTGTGGATACTTTGCTTCCAAAAGAGGGCCTAATCATTAAGAAAAAAGGTATACATATATAATCAGCTCTTGCATTAATAGTAAAAAGTATAGAAGTATCAAATAACTTGCATATAATAGCCATTTTGATGTAATTTAAGAATTCTTATATGCTGCTACTAAATTGCTCCCATTTTTTGTAATCGCTTGCACCACATTATGCTTTTGACCTTTTTCCTTTATTTTACTAAGAAGCCTATAAAACCTATCGCCAGTTTTTGAAATTAGGGTTTACTTAGTTACCTTAGTTCCCTTGTCCTTATTAAGCCATTGTAAATATTAGGGTTTGGGATGATTAGTCACTAACTAGTTGTTTGACCATATTTTCACTTGCCACATTGGTACATGAACCACTATCTACAATAACCCACAAACCTTCTCACCGATTCTACACTTAGTTTTAAAAATTTTATCGTAGGTGGATGGTTGTATTTGTAATACCCATTGAAGTACAAAGCATGGATTTCCTTCTTCTTCGTACATACTTAAGGTATCGTCATTAGATTCATTTTCTAGGTCTTCATTATTTCATGGTTTCATGTCCTCTATTTCGGTTAAGGTCAAAACTCTTTGATCCAGACTCTCTCTTGCATAATGACCATATCCCTACATTTAAAGCATTACTTATTGGACATTTCCATGACTTTATTTTTACCATTTTCATCTCAGTTAGGGATTATTTTCTTGTCATTGGAAGAATATGCATGTGACCCAATTTTTGAAGTAGATGCATTTTAATAAGTCTTGGCTGAAGTAGAAGCACTAGGTTTGGCATAAGCTTTGGTCGACTTAGTTTGCTTTTCAAATTTGAAAGATAACTTGGTCAATTCTTCAAGAGAATTATAGGCAAATATTTCCACTTTGTCACAGATCCAGTTATTAAGGCCACCTAAGAATCTAATATATTTTTATTCTTTTCTTTCTCGTATGTCACATATGAATGCTATTCTTTCAAATTTTCTTGTATACTCTTATACACTAAGAAGTTCTCACCTAAGATTAGTCAATTTAATGTACATGTTTTGTTCATGCTCACTAGGAACGAAATTCTCTTAGATGTTTCTCAAGCTTTTCCCATAACTTGATTTTTGATTTGTCTTGCCTTTCATGAGTTCTCTTTAAATTGTCATACTAAATCCTTGTAAACTTTTTAAATATACGAGTAGCAAATTTACATTTTTTTTCATTATCATATTCTTTAAATTCAAATATTGCCTTGCTTTTATGAAACTATTTAAAGAATAACTCAACATCTAATTTACCATAAAAGTTAAGGTCAAGTTTGGTACCTTTGTCTTCATCATGGTTAATCCTTGGCTAGAAGTTTCCATGGTGCCTTCGATTGTTGTTTGATCCATTTGAAATGTCTTCATGCTCCATTCTTGAATTCATGTGACCACCTTTGGCTTGCACCACACATCTTACCATCCCCTCAACACAATCGTTTATTTGATCCATGGTGTTGTGCATGTGTTGTAGCATTTTTTAATCAGCAATCCTTGCTTCCATACGTTGAAGTTGGCTTTGGATGGATGCAAGTTTCTGGAGTTGAGTGTTGGTGGCATTGATACTTGCGGATAGTTGTTGTAATTACATTGATGATGTCAAGAGGCTAGTCATTTAAGATCAATCCCTTAATCCAAGGAGTGGGTTGAAGGGGATGTGGGCAGAGCAACATGGAGATTACTAGTTGTAACCCTTTTTGTTATTTTTCTCGTGCTCCCCCTCTTTTTTTGTTTCACTGAAATTGGTTTTCCATGTATAATATTTATTTCCTAATTTTTTCTCTCACCTAATTCTTCAAAATTGTGTTTCTTTGATTACTTTTGCACAACAGTGGTTGTGTATGGTGTTATATAGGTGCGATCTCCTAGTTATAGGGCACTTTTGATTAAAATAGTAAGTGTGAGACTTGGTGGGCTGTTTAAAAGATAGCTAGCCCAATGTGATATTTAGTTATTATGCTAGCTTGCAGTTAAAGATATGCATTGCAGAAAGTGTAATTGAGTTATTACGAACTCTAATTAGTGTCACTGCCTATTTGGTTGCTACATTGATTGGCATGAAGGGATAGTGACAGTTGAAATTATATATGACCAATATTATGAAGTATTAAATTTTTTCAAGTGAAATTATATATGGACAATATTATGAAGCTTCTGGCCTGCCTTAATATACTTTTGTTGAGAAATTTAAGAGATTACATGAGTGAACTGTTTCAGGATAAATTATTCTTTCCATTTAAGTCTTGCTTTTGTATTTAGTTCCAATTATTTTGTTTGTTTAAATGTTAACTTCTTGTATATTGGATTATATGCTTGGAATATTTTTCTGGTTTAATATTCTTGCATGCGCCCAATTTACAGGGAGAAGGATGCTGAGAAAGGCCAGCCTAGGGCACTTAAGAAGGCAAAGTCATCAGATAGGGAGAAGGCACAAAATCAAGTGCAAACTTCTGAAGCAAATGGAAGCAACACTGCCATCACATCTGTGCCTAATCCGGAGGAGTGGGTTTGCTGTTGCTTATGATTGCTATATATACACATTACGTGCACTAACTGATTGAGGGACACATGATCTGAGCTCAATTGACCATAATGTGGTTCTTTGGTCATCAGATTCATCACTGTTCTGCAATTTTTAATTGTATTTAAATATTTGACTTTAGTTGGCTTTAGTTTAGCTTGAAGCTAGATGCACTATGAAAGTTGACATTAGGTCTTTGTATATATTGACATGTTCAAATAAAAATTAATTGCCATAATATGTTTTGAGCTCTATCAGCTGTCATTGTGTACAGATGGTACATCTTAACAATTTCACTGAATTTTGTCTCCTTTCCCATTGTCAAAATTCCACTGCTAACACGGGTGTTAGTTTGGACAGGGACCAGTACATTTAATCTGCACTTTCTTTCAAGATTTGGGGGACCAATATGTTTTTGTGTTGGAAAGTCATTGTAAAATCTGTAGAATATCATAGGAGCAGGGACTGAAGCGCCATATCTTTTAACCAATCTTATTTTCTGTAATGAGAAAATGCTTGTATGAAGTTGATTAAATTGATATATTGGTAAGCTTTGGGTCTATGGAACCTCTATGTTGTTTCATGGAGAATTATCTTTAACTCTGAAGATGTCCCTGTCCATGTTGCTTGACCTGGACAGCTGTGTCTTCATTTGTGGTCAATATTGATACTGTCACATATTAATTTACTAAACATCTATACATAATAAACATAATTACTCCCTCTGTTTCACAGTGTAGGTCACATTACCTTTTTTATTTTGCTTCAAAATATAAGTCACACTATGGAAACTCACAAAAATTAAATGCTACATTTCTCATTACATCCTTCTACTCTCTTTTATATTAATTAGCAGTCAAGATTCTAAAGTATAAATATGGGAGGGTATATTAGTCATTTAGGCATTCCCTTCAATTTTATATTTCTTAATCGACATTCTTAATCTCAATGCTCAAGACAAATGTGACCTATATTGTGAAATGGATGACGTATTATTTGTCAAGGTTGTTATCTTATCTTAGAAGAGAGAACAACTGCATATTCTTGGGAAGCAAGGAATATATTATGTTTACTGAAGGCATGGGTGGTCTGTATGTAACATAATTACAAATGTAGCTCCTGAGAGGAATCATGCTAAATATAGCAGGCTAAAAGCCTTTAGAGATACTGATATAGGTTTTTTTTTTAAATTATTTTTTTTTTTACCTCTGCACACATTTAGAATTATTCTTCCATTGGCGGATCTATTTTTTCTTCAGGCTCATCTTTTGTCCATTTGTTCATGCTTTTCTCAATTATTTGATCTATGTGTCTTATTTTGCAGGCATGCCAAACCATGCAATGACAGTGGGATGGCTGTATCATTACCAGGACAGGATGGTGAAACCAGAAAGGTTTGTGATGTTGTTTTCTTACTCTCCTACTCAACAACCGTGGTGTGAAAGAGCAAAAACTGTCTATTTCTTACTCCACTAAAAATGAGAATATCTTATGGCTGTGACAACTCATGGCTAGAAACTATCTAAGATGTGGGCTCTTTTCTGATTTAGAGAGTGAAGTCTTTTGCTGGTTCCTATATTTTGGGGACATTTATATATAATTTGAAGCTTGGACACTTTTGAGGGTTCTCAGGGCTGTGGTTATTCATGTCCTACTGATGTGATGGGTCCTCATGAGTTGGCACTAGAGGCTTTATCTTTGTATGTATTCGTTGGACTTGATGAAGATTGCCTGGTTTTGGCCTACTTTGCTTCACTATGATTCTTCCTTCATTGATCAAACTGAAGGATTATTGAATCTTGAGGTTTATGGATATTGTGTTGAGGATGAAGTTTGATGATTCAAGAGCATGTGAATTAGGAATGCAGTTTAGCGAAAATCCTAAAGTAAAATGGTAAACAGCAAAATGACCTGCACTTTATTTCTTATCCTTTCATTATGGATTTGATTGGATATGAAAATTGAAGGTATTGTTCATAGGTTTGTGATGGTTAGTTGTGAAGACCAATTGTCTTTGATGTTGGGTAGTATCCTTTTATAGGTTTGCTGGGCGTTAAACTAATGCTGCAGGTGGGACAAATCTAATGAATATGCTAATACTAAATTGGAAGTAGTACACACAATAATATATGTGAAAATTTGCTTGAAAAGTGAAAGGTGAGCATTTTTGGATTCCTTTGTTGAAAAGCTTGACAAGCATTTTTCAGAGTGGATTCTCTCAAAGGAAGGATCTTTGAGATTTAGAAAAGGTTATTGAAGTGCTTTTTGTAGCTTTTATTCACTGTAAGACTGTTCTATATGTGTCCTACAATATCAGATGAACCTAATGGAACACCTGAAAGCTTCCTTTTTACAGTTCTTTGGATATGACTTTAAATATCACCTTGTCGAATGTGATTGATATAGGAACCTGCTTCCAGAGGTGGTTTGAGCATCTATAAGACAGCTTAGGGAATGGTCGAAGGAGAACCATAATAGTTAAAGATAGCTTGTGGAGAAAGGTTATTGAATCTAAATATGGTGAATTGTAGAATGTTTGGAGCCCAAGTTCACTAATAGGCATTTTTGATGATAGCGTTTGTAGTTGGAAAATATTGGACTTCAATGCTTTCATTTCTCTTTCATCGAGCAATGGTGGGTCTTTAACTTTCTGGGAAGCTTGTAGGATTTAGAGGATATTTTTGGGTCTTCAATTGGAAAGCCTTTTTATAGTGGAATTTGGCAAATTATAGTTTACAAAAGAAAGAAAATTTAGTGAATTGTTTTATATGCAAGAGGAGACTGAGGCTATAAATCACGTACTCAGTTGTAAATTTGTAATATGCTCAGAGTAGTTGTATATCTTCCGTTGATCTTATATAAATTTACCATTGATCCCAAAAAAATGAATTAATTATAATATGCCATCAAAGATTTACCAGATTATGGGGTGTGCCCCAATTGGAGTTTGATTGTTTTTTCTTGCAAGGATGGTTGATGAATTCCTTCCATGGCAAGCCTCTTAGGAAGAAAGGAAAGGAAAGGAAAGAGTCAAAGGGACATTACCTTAGCCATTGTGTTGGTTATTTGGAAACAGAGAAGCAATAGAGTTTATTGAAGATAAGAAAACGATATTATGAAGCTTGAATAACTGTACTGGATTCTTTACTATGAGAATAAGTAAAATGGGTCGAACCTTTCGTGGATATACTTTTGGCTGAAAATATGTACATGGAGTGATGAGAATAAAAAGATTATCTTGCTAATGTGGTGCTTTCACTTTGTAACTATGACCTTTTGAAGAATCCTTGGCTTCGTAGGTATATATGCAGGTGCTATGAATTATAGTAAACAAACACAACCGACTAAGGACCTGATTTATTTTAAACAATATTTTGATTGAATCAATAGAAACTTAATCAATTACAAAGTTTTTCCTACTTTCGAGAGGTAGGAATGCTCTTCCAATTAATTCTCTCTGATTTTCGATGCCTCCTTCACACCCCTAACCCCCCCTTTTTATCCTACTGCTTAAGGAAGATATTCCACCTAACCACCCCCTTAAATCTCTCCCGAATATCTTTTAGAGACATATCCAACCCCCCTTAAATCTCTCCCGAATATCTTTTAGAGAAATATTCTACATATCTCCCTAATATTTATTCCCAGACTTAAACTAATAAATAAACTTTACTAATAATAAAACTAATACTAATAATAAAACTAATAAAAAGACTTCACTACCCTTAATGACTTTTCTACTAAGCTGCTCGAGACTTCCTCCTATTATATGTAAATATTATAGGTGGCTTGGGATGATTCATAACATTACCCCGGCCCAAAGATTTACCTTGTCCTCAAGGTGGAAAGAAGGAAACCTTTGATCTAAAGCATGGAATTCCTCCCAAGTGGCTTCAAATGCTGGCAAATTCGTCCACTTGATCAAGACTTCAACTCTTGCTGTGCTTCCCTGCTTCCCATTTCTGACCCCTAACACCTCTTCTGGTTCCACTTCAAGAGTCAGATCGGAGGTGAGTTGAGGTGGAAGCTGGGGTGAGGAAGGCAGACTGCCAATGGCCCCCTTCAATTGAGAGACATGGAATACTGGATGAATTTTAGTTGTAGAAGGGAGCTCCAATTTATATGCTACTGCCCCAATTTTCTGAATCACCTCAAATGGCCCATAATACCTTGGTGCCAACTTTTCAAATGGCCTCCTTGCCAAGGTCTTCTGCCTATAAGGTTGCAACTTTAAGTACACCCAATCCCCCACTTGGAAAGTCACCTTCCTTCTATGGGCATCCTCTTGAACTTTCATTTTTTGTTGTGCTGTACCAACTGGGCCTTCAAATCATCCAATATAGCATCCCTTTCTATTAGCTGCTCTTCTAAGGAATGAACTGTCGTACTTCCTTTTTCATATCTTACCAACGGTGGAGGATCCCGACCATAAACAGCCTTAAAAGGTGAGCATCCAGTAGCTGAATGAATGGTTGTATTGTACCAAACCTCGGCCCATGAGAGCCACTTGGCTCGAGTCCTGGGTTGAGCATTGATGAAACACCTCAAGTTAGTTTCCACCCCCTTGTTCACCACCTCAGTCTGTCCATCTAATTGAGGATGATAGGCTGTACTTCTGTGAAGGGCAGCTTGTTGGAGCCTGAAAAGCTCCGTCCAAAATATGCTCATAAACATCTTATCCTTGTCTGACACAATGATGGTAGGGTAGCCATGTAGACGGACAATCTCCCAGGTGAAGATACCAGCAACCATTTGGGCAGAAAAGGGGTGTTTCAGACCCACAAAGTGAGCATACTTCGATAACCTGTCTACTACAACCAAGACGGTGTCTAACCCTAGAGGCTTTGGCAGCCCTTCTATAAAGTCCATGGAAATATATTCCCATATCTGGTTTGGCATTGGCAGTGGCTGAAGTAGTCCTGCTGGTGAGAGAGAAGAACTCTTTTGCTGTTGACAGACCGCACCAGACCGTACATATCTGGTTACTGTCTTCCTCATTCCGAGCCAATACCATTCAGACGCTATTTTTTGATATGCTTTTAAGTCTCCAGAATGACCACTTACAGGGGTGTCATGGTACTCATATAACAGGGACTTAACTAAAGGAGAATTGCTAAGGATGACCAGACGTCCCTTATATCTTAGGACATCATGTTCCAAAGTATATCCCTTGGGAACCATATTCCCAGCTACCAAATCTGCCTTGAGTTGCTGTATAAAAGGGTCCTGCTGAATCTGAACCTGTAGATCCCTCCACTGCACTCCTCTTGAACTCACCAAAACCCCACATTCAGCATCACTAGCAAATTCCCTCGATAAGGCATCAGTCACCTTGTTCGAGGCTCCTGGCTTGTAAATGATGTCAAAATCATACCCCAACAACTTGCTTACCCATTTTTGATATTCTGATCCTATCTCTCTCTGCTGCATCAGAAATCTGAGACTCTATTGATCGGTGTTAATAAGGAACTTTCTTCCTAGCAAGTAGTGTCTCCACCTCTGCACTGCCATAACTATTGCCATTAGCTCCTTCTTGTAAATAGACTTGGCTCTTGCTCGAGGTCCCAATATCTTGTTGAAAAACGCAATGGGATGCTCTGATTGCAACAATACTGCTCCCACCCCAAAACCACTAGCATTAGTTTCCACCATAAAGGGCAATTCAAAATTTGGCATAGCCAAGATAGGGGCTGTTGTCATGGCCCTCTTCAACTCCTCAAAGGCCCTTGTAGCGTCTGATGTCCACCCATAACTATCCTTCTTGAGTTGGTCAGTGAGAGGTGCAGCTATAGTGGCATATCCCGCTATGAATTTTCTGTAATACCCAGTTAGACCAAGGAATCCCCTAAACTCCTTACGGTTTCTGGGTATAGGCCACTCAACCATAGCTTGTACTTCGCCCGGTCTACTGCCACCCCAGACTTAGATATAACGTGACCCAAGTAGGCCACTTGTGCCTTCCCAAACTCACATTTCTTCCCATTGGCGTACAACTGATGTCGTGATAGGGTCTCTAACACTGTGGCCAAGTGATGCATATGCTGCTCCTGATCTCTACTATACACCAATATATCATCAAAGAAAACTAGCTCAAACTTGCTCAAATAGGGTCTAAAAATATTATTCATTAAGGCATGGAAGGTGGCTGGAGTGTTGGTGAGCCCAAAGGGCATCACCAAAAACTCATAATGTCCTTCATGAGTTCTGAAAGCTGTTTTAGGAACATCCCCCTCCTTCACTCTGATCTGATGATAGCCAGACTTAAGATCCAGCTTAGAGAACACTGTAGCCCCATGTAATTCATCTAATAATTCATCAATAATAGGGATTGGGTATTTATCTGGAACAGTGACCTTGTTGAGGGCCTTATAATCTACACAAAACCTCCATGATCCATCCTTTTTTTTTAACCAACAATATCGGGCTAGAAAAAGGGCTAGTGGAGACTTGTATGATGCCTGCCTTTAACATATCTGAAATCAATTTTTCAATTTCATCCTTTTGGGTTAAAGGGTACTTGTGTGGCCGTATGCTGACTGGATTGGTGCCTTCCTTCAAGACGATTGCATGCTCATGTCCCCTAGGTGGGGGAAGTCCCCAGGGCATTTGAAAGACTAACTTGTACTGTTGTAAGATGGGTTGCAAGAAGGTGGGAGCATCTTCCAAAAAATCCTTAGAAATCTCAAGGTCTTCATTACCACACATTTGGTTGAACTCAACTAAATACCCCTGTCCTTCCTTCCTCAATATTCGTATCATAGCCTTTAAGGATATCTTGGTTCTGCCTAAGGTAGGGTCTCCTCCAAGCAATAAAATTGCGGTCGCGGTCGTGGTGTCGCGGTATCGGAGCGTCGCGAACGATATTTTATATACCGCGGTTGTCGCGGCGTGATTTTTTATTCTTTTTTCACAATAAATATTAGCAAATACTAGTAAATATCGACAAATATCGGTAAATATCGGTAGAATATCGGCAAATATCGGTTGATAACTGATATATCGCCGATAAATATGTGAAATTCTAAATCCGTCGCGTATCGCCAATTTCGCGTATCGGCTGACCCAAAATCCGATAAATATCGGCCGATATTGCGTATCGGGACCGATATTTAATTGTATGGTCTCCTCGCAGGGTTATGGATTTTCCCTCCACCTGGAATCTTAGTGTTTGTGTCTTCCAATTGGCTGACATGGTCCCTAACTTCTCCAACCATTGTATTCCCAAAATCAAGTCAGAATTTCCCAAGGGTAGTGGCAGGAAATCCTCAATTATAGTAACTTCCTGCAACTCTAGGGTCACTGCTTTACACACCTTCCCCTTCTACTGCCTTCCCATACCCAATGATACTCCAAATGCCTTGGTTCGATTCACTGGGATTCCTAATTTCTCCACCACCTTAGAAGAAATAAAATTATGGGTTGCTCCTGGGTCTACCATTACTACTACTTTCTTCCCCTGCACCTTACCCAACAATTTCATTGTCTTTGGACTTGTGATTCCCATTACTGAATTCAGGGAAACTTCTGTCTGCACAAGGTCTGAGCCAGGTTCCTCAATCTCCTCAGGGACTGAAAATTCCAGACTTTGATCAGACTGCAACACTGCCTCATCCTCTTGGATCAAGAGCACACTCAACTCCTTCCTTCTACACCTGTGATTAATTGACCACTTCTCATCATAGCGAAAACAAAGGCCCTGCTCGTGTTTTTGCTGTGGTTCTTTCTCACTCAACTGCCTAACTGGGTTGTGGTTTTGGGGACTTAAGTGGGAATTTGTTGGGGTAGTATGGTTACCTCTTCCAGTAAACGGTCCATACTCACTCCCTCTCTTATGCGTTGACCCAACCTTTATCTTCTCATCTACCTTCAGGGTTAGATCCATGGCTTGATCTAAAGTAGTAGGCCCCAGCAGCCGCACTTCTACCCTGACCTCCCCTTTGAGCCCATTAATAAATTGCCCCTTAGCAATGTCTTCAGGTACCCCGTCCAGAGGGGCCATTAGTTCAATAAATTTCCTTCGATAGTCAGCAACCGATCCTTCCTGTTGGTGATCCAGCCATTGCTCATAGAGAGTACTGGTGGATGTTGATCGAAACTGCCGGAGGATCATCATTCTCATCTCCTCCCACCTCCGCAAAGGTCTCCTTTTATGCTCATACTGATACCATAACAGCGCATCCCCTTCTAATGCTACCACAACAGCTTTAAGCTTCTCCTCCTCACCCAGACGATAAAAATCGTAATACCGCTCAGCCCTTAATATCCACCCATCTGGGTTGGTCCCACTGAATAAGGGTAAGTCAAGCTTTTTGCAGCGCCACTGGTTACCCCCTCCTGCCCATCCACCACCCGTTCCTTCTCTTCCTCTGCCATCAACGCTTGCTCCTCCCCAGCCCAAGCTTCCCAGCGTGTGATAAGTGATTTTGAAGGTGGAGAGGGTATCCCTCACCTCATCACGAATCTGGGTGATCATCATCTCCTGGTTTTCTCTGGTACTGGAAATTCTGCCTTCCACCTTCGATGCCAGGGTGTTAAGATCCTCCCCTGGCCTTGCAGTGGCTTTTTCCAGGCTTGTTGCAATCTGGGTAGCCAGGGTTTGCTGCAACTCATACGCTGCGCCATTCATTGCTGTCATCACTTGCTTTGACAGTGAAGCCTTTAGGGACTGCTCCAATTGATCGATCCTCTGGTTTTGGTTTGGAGCCATGGCGTGTCTCTCCCGCTTGGATCTTGCTGCTCTGATACCAAATTTGCTATGAATTATAGTAAACAAACACAACCGACTAAGGACCTGATTTATTTTAAACAATATTTTGATTGAATCAATAGAAACTTAATCAATTATAAAGTTTTTCCTACTTTCGAGAGGTAGGAATGCTCTTCCAATTAATTCTCTCTGATTTTCGATGCCTCCTTCACACCCCTAACCCCCCCTTTTTATCCTACTGCTTAAGGAAGATATTCCACCTAACCACCCCTTTAAATCTCTCCCGAATATCTTTTAGAGACATATCCAACCCCCCTTAAATCTCTCCCGAATATCTTTTAGAGAAATATTCTACATATCTCCCTAATATTTATTCCCAGACTAAAACTAATAAATAAACTTTACTAATAATAAAACTAATACTAATAATAAAACTAATAAAAAGACTTCACTACCCTTAATGACTTTTCTACTAAGCTGCTCGAGACTTCCTCCTGTTATATGTAGATATTACCTGTGGCTTGGGATGATTCATAACAGCAGGCTTTGAAAACTCTGATTTATTTGTGGTTTATGGTGGCTAGACGTCATAGTTCATCGGAAGGCTTCTGATAGTGGTGTAACATATATGGATTTTGTATGCTTCTAATATCTGATGTTAACAGTGTTGGAAACTGATGTTTAGGGCTTAGATTGGTGGTGTACTGCTGAATTTGTTCAAATGCTTTATTGAATCTTATTCACAGTTTGCACACAACTTTGCACTCTAATTATTTCTGCCTACAATTCTTTTGGTTGGTTTGATTTCTGACTGCTTGCTTACAGCAAGCATCGTCAGCTGCTTTGGATAGTTTGTGTGGTTTGTGAAGATGTTATGGACCCATGGGCCCTTAGCCTGGCCTAGTAGAGCTGGCTTTTTGTCTTTCTTATATTTTATTCCTAGATTATATTACGGTATTTTATATTATCTTATTATTATGATATTTTAGGTTATATTATTATTCCTAATATATTATTTCTATGTTATATTAGTCTAAGTATGCCAATATTAGTGTGAATAATTGGGCTGCAAGCCTTTAGTAGTTTGATAATAGTTTATTTATAGGTAATTATTTTGGGAGACCACTTCATCATTAGATTGAATAAATTTGTTACTATATTAAGAATATTCTTATCATAGCTCTAGGAGGGTAATCCCTATATCAAATGACCCTTTTCCCCTTGTATTGAATGGAAATCAAGCTTGATAATTGATAAAATTGCAACTTCCCAAGGGCCTTTTATCTATATAATTGAATTCATTGTTTCACATAACTCAACATTTGCATTCATCCTTCACAGTCATTACATCAATCATCCTTGCATATACATCTCCTCCAATTATTCATGGGTAACAAACAAGAAAGGATAGCTCAATCTCAACAAGTTCCGCTAGAACTCTAATTGTGGGTCCACAAAAGGTTCCAATAATGCAGCCCTCAACTTCTTGCTATTAGGGCCTCTTATCACGATTGGCTTCATGCTAGAAATTCTAAGGGATCTAAGTCATCTAACCAAGTTATCCTAAAAAGAATTGAGCTAAAACTGACTAAGAGTCCAAGCTACTCAACCCATCAATTGATGAAAGGCAAAACTAGATTTGGATGCAACCTATATTCGTATGGAGGAGGCCATACAAACAATGCTAGGTTTGGAGTTTGAATTGATTAGCTACTAAGTACCATCATTGGAAAACTATGAGGCTTCAACATTCAGGAAAGCAAAAGGCGCCAAGTAACATTGATAGTCGCTGACACCATTATGTTCTAGTCCCCCCAACGGCCACTACCTAACAGCCCACCACCAGCATACCATCATCAACCACAACCGACACCTTTGTCACCCCCACGGAAACAAATATCTATTGATATATTGGTGATGCATATCAGCCATGGTTGGTCGATATTTTAACTGTTATGTACATTGTACACACATCAATTGGATAACATAATAATTAAGCAACACCAATTAAGACCTTTGTATGGCAAAATAATTAAGCATCATTAATTAAGATAAGACCCTTTTGTTAGACAATAATTAAGCAGCAGTAATTAGACCATTTGTTTGCCTCTTGTAGTAATCATAAATAGACTGCATTAAGCTATTGAAAAGAAGAGTCTTTGATTTACATGCATTAATATTACTTGAATTATTCAGTGTGTGGTTTGGAAAAGTTTAATACCATTATAATGTATGCAATTTATTAGGAGCATTGATCTTTGTAGCTGGAACACATGCATGCATGAGAAAAGTATGGAAATATTAATTATAAATATAGATCCTAAGCATCTTTTATCACAATTAAACCTACATGTTATAGGTACAATTAAGTATAATAAATATAGATCATATTTTATCATTTATCACTTGCATGCATGAGATATGTACACATGTTTTATCATCTCATATATTTTTGGTAATGATATTTGCTTTACTTGTTCTCTATAGAATATGATCTTATCAAATACTTATATGCTCATTGTATTATTATATGTATACATTTTATTTGAAAACACCCGTTTTTGGCGCGAGTACATGAGCTAGTATATTATTAAATTAATTTCGTCCTAGAATTATATAATTACTTTTTAATAATCTATTATGAAGTCTAATATTGCATATGTAGTAAACATAAATAATGAAAGAACTAGTAGTTTTTTTTAAACATATAGTTTGTAAGACTTTAGCTTATAACTAACCAAACAAATCTAATATACGATAAAATATTAGAGATACATATCAATTAAGGAAGAAATGTTTGGGCTTTGTTTCAAATAAAGAATAACATTTTTAATTTTCTAGTTAAAGTAAAAACATCTAATGGCCGGAATTTAATAAAATATTACTATATATGTATTTATATTGTATAATATGTAATACAATTCATGTATTATACCTATTTATGTATTCTAATACTCATTAATCAGAACTGAAGTTAAAAATAATAAATAAAGTAAAAAATAAAACAATGAAAACAAACTTAATCTATTCCTTTTTTTAAATAATCAAACATCTAGCTAAAAACACTATAAACACAAACACAAATCAAAACTATTAAAACTAACAAACCAAACTTAACTTAAAGAAAAAAATTAAAATAAAATGAAGGATACACTATATCAAAATTACTTTCTTTCATCCCTTCTCTCTCTCACCGTACCATTGAGAATTATGGGATGGAATATCCAATCTCCAAAATTGGTTCAACCAAGGCTAAATTTTGATTGTGGCTTAACGACAACAGTGGAAGATCAACCTAAATCGAATGAGAACGACTATAAAGACTTAGAAGTAGGATGCTCCAATCAAAGAAGTTCTATGCTGAGAAAGAAAGCTGACTGTGATGATAAAGATTCAGAGGCTGAATTAGAAAGCTTGGATAGTAAAAAAGATGGTGTTTCCCCTGAGAATAATGGAGATATTATTGTACATCCAAAAATAAATTTAGCTCACTCTCCTCGACGAACATGAAACAATTCTCCGAGTTTATGTTCACGTGATTCGATAGAAAATGGGATAGTGTTGGACTTGGAACAAATTATGAACATGAACTTGGATGGTCCTTTGAATCTGATTTGAGCAATTGTGGATTGATTTGAGTAGTTATGGGTCTAAGGTGACAACTCAAAACAAACAAAAGGCAGGGTGTTAAGATGAATTGGGGAACTAAACATATGTTTGATTTATTTATTTATTTATTTTTTAATTTTTGCTTCATTTTTTAGTTTTACTTGCTTTGATTTGTATTTGTATTGATTTTTGCTTGTTTTAAAGGATTTTTGATTACTGTGTAAAGAGGAATAGATTAGCTCAATTTGATTTTTTCCATTGTTTTATTTTGTTTTTAAAAATTAATTAATTAACTCAGTTCATTAACATATTATTATGCAATATAAAATACATATATAAGTATAATGCATAAACTTTATTTTATAGGTTAAAATATATAATAATATTTTATTTAATTCCAGCTATTAATTTGCCAAAATTTACTTAGACAGAACAAATTTTAAATGTTTTTTATTTAATTGGAAATTTAAAAACATGTCCTCTCTAATTGATATTGATATCAAACTTTTGAATTGGAATAATATTTTGTTAAAAAAAAAATTACATCTTGACGACAACAACATATTATTTATAGTCCATGATTGTTTGCTCATGGCCACCACACGACTAATCCCTAACCCCTCGGACCACGGCAAATATCGGTATATATCTATCCTATTAGAAGCGATAAATATGCAATTTTTTAAAACCTATTTGGTGTCACATATTGGATGACCCAAAAACGGTAAAATATTGATTAATACGCAATATCGGGAACGATATTTAATTGTGTGTCTCTAGCAACCCCAATGGCCTTGGAGTCACCCTTTACCCCATCTTTTGTCATCAAATTGTCCATAACAATACTTCCTGTTAGAAGTGTTCAGGATATGATTAAAATCGTGAACCAAACTAGACCAAAAACTTAAGGATTGGTTTGGTCCATTGTTAAAAAATTATGGTTTGGTTTATTTTTTTTTTAAACAGTTTGGTTAATGGTTTGTACAGTCAAATTGCGGTTAAGTAACTGTTAGGGTTCATAAACAAAATATATATCAAGTTATTTTAATTGATCAATACAAATATCACATATAGATTGTGAAAGCAAGCAATAAACATGGATTGTGAAATTAAAATAAGGAAGACTTTTTGAATGATGTTAAACAACCAATAGCATTGTATTCAATATTTATGCAAGGAAAGTATAATTTTTTTTTTATAACTTTCTATTAAATATGCATTATTATATCCGTATGTATGAGTGTGATACGACTAACTGTTAACTGCATCAAATTGAACTTGAAATATGGTTTGTTTTGATTGTAGATATTTAAAAAATAATTGGTTTAGTTTGGTTAAAAGTTTATTTAAACATAAAATTATGATTTAGTTTTGTTAGGGTATCATACCGCACCAAACTGGAACTTATTCTCTCAACTTCTAGTGTCGGTAGTATTGGTGATTCCTTGATTTATATGGTTGCAGATTAGGTTGGTAGATCATATATTAGCACTGATTGTCCTTGAGTTCCAACCTATACTTCTCTCTAGGTCAATGTGGCGATATGGTCTTCATCACGGTGGAGTTAGGTTCCTCTGTCCAGTGCTGAGAGTACAACTCAAAGGGCTACATTTGTTTGGGCCTCACACAAAAAGATGGAACCTGGGAAAGCTTTGGATACTAAGTATGGCCATGCAACTTATTATCTCAAGCTTGCTCTGCCAGTACTCATATTATCTTAGGTTGGCAAATTTAGTTGATGACATATTTTGTGATTTTTGAAGGTAGGCCACCACTATATGATGTGCAATCTTGGCCCTCTTGAGCTAGTCATCAACTACAAGTCTACAACTCGTTCAAGAAGGAGCCATTAATAGATTACGATGCTTCCTACTACTTGGAAGTGATCTAGCCCTATGTGCTTGCATAGGTTGAATTTCAAACCTACAAGGATGACCAACATACATCGACTATCCTTGCCAACTTCATCCTACACGTTTGCGTAGATCTTGACTTCCTCTTTAAATTCATGAGCGTGATCTAAGGGTTATTTTGGTGGTTGCTGTCCAAATTTCACTAGAGGAAGGGACTCGGCTCGAGTGTTGTGGGATGTACTACGGATTTTTCATTAACATGCAAGAGCATATATTAGGCAACTCTTTATGATGTTCTTGAGGCTGTATTAGGTAAACATGGACTAGGCTCTTAGTACTAGTGTTAGCCATAAGTATTACAAGTGGTGCCCAAGCAATAAAATTGTGGTCACAGTGTCGTGGTATCGGAGCGTCACGAACAATAAACTATGTGTCACGGTCGTCGTGGTATGAATTTTTATTTCACCATATACTTCAATTATTATTTATTAATCATTTGAATATAAATATTCAATAAACTAGTGGTTTATATTATATTAGAAGTATTTAAGTGTGGTATTATATGCTAAATTGTCCTAACAACCCTAAATTTTCCTTTGAATAAAAAAAATGCATGGTATTTTAGTAGGACATATAGAGGTAATAAATAAAAATACTTTACTATTGTTCAATAGTAACTTGGTTCAATATATATATATAGTAAATGAATAAGAAAAAATTATCATGCATGCTTTTTCCAATAGATTTAAGAATTCTTAATAAATTGCTGATTTATTCCGATTTATCGCCGATATTTTCTGATTTATCAGCAATTTACCTGTTGATAAATGTGAAATTTTAAAATCGTAATGTATCGGTAATTTTGCGTCGCGGCCGACCTAAAAATCACTAAATAGTGGTTGCTACATTATAGTGGAGCCCCTATTTAATTGGATGGTGGTGCCTCCACACATAGATCCGATTTTTAGGGGCTTCATCTTTCTTATTCGGTAGGTATATGTTAAGGAAAAAAACACACGAATAAGAATAAGATTTTCAAGGGCTAATTGGATGGTTGCCAGTCAAAGAGGATTTCTCTTAGCATAATCTTTTAGGGGTATAAATATAGAAAATCTATGCTCCCGCAAGTAACTATATATGTATTAAGTTGTGATATATGGAAGTTAGATTTTGATGTATACATACAATACATGAAGAAGACTCACATATCAATTTTCGTACAGTATCCTCCAACTATGCGATCTTGATGGTGTCACAACCATTCAGAGAAGATGCTCATGGTTGACTACTATTTAATTTGCTCACCTTGAGGACATGCTAGATTTCTAGGGAGTGGTATTTTTAGTGCTAACGAGACTAGCTTTTAGTCTTGCTTGGTAATGCATATCTAGCTCATTATTTATTCCTAGATTATATTATGATATGTTGGATTATCATATTATTATATTATAATATGTTAAGCTATTGTACTATTCCTATGATATTATTTCTATCTTATATTTTAGTCTAAGTATGTCAATTTTAGACTTTGGTGATATTTAAACTGCAAGACTTTAGTAGCTTAGTAATAGTTTATTATTTGGTAATAATTATTTAGGGAGATTAATAAGTTGTTAGATCTATGGATGTACACGGTTTGGTTTGTTGTAGTTTTAGCCTGAACTCGAACTAAACTATTTAAAAAAATTAAATCCAAACCAAACCATTTTATAAATTCTATAAATCAAATCAAACCATAGTATTATGGTGTAGTTTGTTTCAGTTTGTAGTTTATGCACTTTAAGTTTACTATTTCAAATTGAAAATCATATTGTTGAAATTGAAAATTAAATCTACAATATGTTTTGACAAATGTACAACTAATATAGAGCCTAAACTATAAAACTAAGTACATGACTGACATTTTATAAATTTTAGAACACTTGCTTGAAAAAAAGGAGAAGACAAACATGTAATACAAATATGTAACTTAAAGGAAAAAGAAAATTAGAATTACAAGATATAATTTACCACTTTGATATTGCAAGTTGATATATAAAAATATTTTTTTATTAAATATTATCAATATAATGTATAATATATATGTATGGTTTATGATTTTATAAGTTGTAATTTAATTCTTGAAACCATAACTAAACCGTCTTCATAGACTTTAAACCAAACTGTAAATATTTTATGATTTGAACTTGATTATGAGCACCCTAATTAGATCTAGTAATTTAGGGTACCATATGCAAATAATACTTGTATGGAAAAGTTAGGCCCGTACAGGGAACTTGTATTGAATGGAAATCATGCTATCTAGCCTTTTATATCAATAATCGAATTCTCCTTCTATTTCTCCCTTCAACATACATCACATACATCCTTTACATTCAATTAGTCATCACATTCATATCACATAATCATCCTCACAAAACATCAAAAATGGGAAATAGGGATTTAATCTCAAAAAGAGATCCTCGAAACCCATAATTCGCGTTCGTGATATTTAGTTAGGCCCCTAAATCCATGCTAAATTATTGGACGGAAGGATTTAGTTAGAATATTTAGTTTATTTATTGTTATTATGAAATACTATGATGTTTATGCTATGTTAGGAAATATCCTTAGTTATTTCCTATTTCCGGTTGTCTCCTTTAATGATGTGGGTGTAGGCTTATATAATGGCCATAGTTATTTTTGCTTAAAATTGAATTAAATAAAAACTTGAATAGTTTTGTGAGAAAACCTAGAATAAGAATTTAGTCGTTTGGTATTAGAGCCCAAATTTGATCCTAGTGTCAATTTAGCATTTCTAGATTTTATAATTAGAAAAAGAACACACCACAATATACCCTAAGTCTAGTGTTAGCCACAACCGCCATACACAACACATAACAAACCGTGTCTAACCACCAAACCACTAAATCGACTAAGCACCCTGACCAAGTTAGTAGCCTGGCATTATCATCATTGACCAGCCTACCACTCATATAGGCACCATTGTTGTTTTTATAGTCATCCAATGGAGAGGGGGAGTTGCAAATCCAAACTTCCCACTTAGAGTTGGATTCATCTTTTTCCTCCAACAACATGATCGACACAAGACATGTTGCCACAACTCTTGCTAAACTTTGTTGAGGAAGTATCATGTGATGCATCAAATTTCCATGGCTTATCATCCACAAACTAATGGGAAAGTAGAAGTATCAAATTGAGAGATCAGATTGATTTTGCCACCACCCTCCTCACCATTAGTTCGCCGAAAGCATAGCGCACGCATTGACCATCATGGATGGCATTGTTCAAGCATTGGTCATTAAGTTGTTTGCCCCTGCTAGTTGAAGTGGGCTTAGCTTTTCCAAGTAAACCTTTTGAAGTATTAACTTTTCTCAAGTGAGGGAGAATGATGTGGTTCGTCGTAGGGCTCATAGCTGTGCCCCTAAGTCCATCCTAAACTATTGGAAGGAATTATTTTGTTGGAATATTTAATTTATATATTAT
This sequence comes from Tamarix chinensis, assembly GCA_030549775.1. Lineage (NCBI taxonomy): Eukaryota > Viridiplantae > Streptophyta > Magnoliopsida > Caryophyllales > Tamaricaceae > Tamarix > Tamarix chinensis. The sequence continues at coordinate 37,248,724 of CM060174.1, forward strand.
TTTTATGATATTATAATGATTGTATATCTTATTATGTTGTGTGTTAGGAAAGTTTTTTTTAGTTATTTGCTACTTCCCCTTATTTCCTTTTATGATGTGGGTGCAGGCCTATATAATGGCCATAGTACTATTATTATTGATCCGAATTGAATTGAATAAAAATTTGAATTGAGGTTTTGTGTTAAAGCATAAGACTAGTCCTCATAGCATTTATTTTGGATTATGTTATCACTTTTGGTATATTCATTATTTGAAGAGCTTTTTTAGGCTAGTAGAGGGAAAAAGGACTTATGGACTGAAGCAATTGGATGATTGCCTAGCCTGTAAATACATTTTACATATTTGGTTCAAATTTTTGGAGGTTCCGAAGCAACATGCCTAAATTAAAACAAATATTAAATGAACTCTTAAGATAATCATTTTGCATTTTTAAAATTGTGTGTTCTTTGATTGCTAAATTTTGTGTCGTGCTAATTTCTTTAATGATTATATTCTTGTAATGTTGTCTTCGTTTCTTTATTCATCAAGGTTAAAAGATCTACTCTACGGAAGAGGCTGAAGAGGCAACATCTTAAATATGCTAGGTTAAAAGAGGAAGAGGTAACTTAGCAATTTGAGGTTTTTTTTGCTTGTGTCATTATCAGTTATGCTGACATGTAAGAGTAGAGAATGTTGTGCCCACCGAGCCAAGGGAGTCCTATAGTGGGATACTTTTATCCCATTTGCTTCTAAGGTTTTGGATCTGTATGAATGTTAGCATACAATATATTTAGACTTATTCTTTATTGTAAATAAAAAATAATTTAAAATTAGGATTACATTGTTATAGACGGTGAGGGGAATGTGTATTCCTGAGGAAAATCCAAATTCAAGAGCTATTTATCAGTGCACAGGTATCTCATTGTAGGAAATTTTAATGAAATTAGGTTTATGTCATATTTTTAGTAGGATTTTTATCCCCTGGATCTAATGTATCTTACTTTTCAAGTTTGTTTTTTGTTTCTGTGTTTCTGTGTTATGTTAGGTGGTTGAAACTGGAGAAGAAACATGGTTTACTATGTTTAATGGCTGTTTTCTCCTTGTCCCTAGAACGAGCTAGGTTTCATCCCTTTCACTTCATTTGAAATTTAAAGATATGTCGATATGCTATGGAGATATGAAATTGCATATGTATCGTCCATAATAATACTTATTGATATTAACATCATGGAAGACATAAAAAATCATGTTAATTATCTCTATTAAAATATTATTGGAAATGATAATTATTGTTGGAAAGAGAAAGAGGTAGATACATAAAAAATTATGGAGTAATTAATACTAAAGGGTAAAGTAGGAAAGCATTTCAAAATTTACCTTGATACTTATTTGTAACCAAAATTAAATTTCTAAAATGATACTTATTTAAAACCAGAAGGAGTATTATTTATTATTTGTGATGCTCTGTTGCCATGACAATACGATGGTGACCATGACTGCAATTTCATTGACTGCTACTTCCTCTTCCATCCTGTGTCACCAAAGGATATAAGGAAAAGATGAATGGTTTGCCACATTGTGATCATTATTGATGCAATATAAGATAAGGTTGAGCTAAGGGTAACAACTAACATGCTTTCTGTGTTTTACTTAGGATGTGTGTGGCTTCACCTATACCAGCTTGTGGGTAAGTAGCAGGGTGATTTGAACATTGGAAACCCCTAGTCTTAGCCATGGTATAACAGCTGGACTGGACTGATTGGTTCAAAACAAAATCTGGTTGGTCTTATTCGGGAATTAATTGATCAGTTAAGGCCTTTTACTAATGTGATTTATTTTTTTATCCCGACAAACTAGTTTTTCCCATCAAACTGGTGAACCTGTTGATTTTCAGAATATTGGATCTCTTTGGTAAAATAACTTGAACTTCTGATATTATCCACTTTTTAAATTTTGGATACATTTCTATTGAGAGTATTTTTTTCTTTTATTTATAACTAGTGTTTGAAAAGGTTTAGGGTGCACCTAGAGGTCCTAGAGCCTAAGTGCAGGGCGAAGGTGCACACTTAGGCAAAGTGAGATGTCAATAATACCAGTCTAATACTGTTTTTGATCTTTTTATATATTTGTCTCTTCAAAATAATGTCTATTGATCTTCCCACGACCCTTTTTCCTCCTTTCCTTCCCAACACAAGATTTAGTTATAGTATTTATAAAACCAAATCCAAAAATAGCTAATCTGAGTTTTTTTCACTACACTAAATGCATTGTTCTCCCATTGAAAATTATGTCTATTCATCTTACCACAATGATCGAGTAGGTACCACCCCCAAACAGAAAGAAGAAAAAAAGGTAGAGAAAGAGGTCTTTGATGGCGATGGTGGTCTTGCTTCACTCAAATGTACATGAGTATGCAACTTGCTTCAATCAACTAGCCAGATCATTACAGACTGGAAATCTAACAACATGCTTCTATCAATAAAAAATTAAAGATGGAAGAAAAGGATGAAAGAGGGTTGCTGAGTGAAAATTAAAGAGGGAGAGATCGTATAGAGAAACCTATAACTGTGATTGTAAAGGGATTGCTTATGATTATTGGTGTCTGAAAGAATGAAGAAAGTTTGTGGCTCATAAGAATTCCATAAACTGACAAAAACCAATTTTCACAATGCATGCCTCTTTCACGGTCCATGTAATAAACGTAGCACTGGTCCTTCGATCATATTGCTAAGGTTTTCTTGCTGGAGGAACCCATGCTCACTTGGCACCGAAGAGGAAAAAAAGAAGGGAATGGAGCACATGCACAGGGTTGGGGTATATTTCTGTATTTTCTATTTGGGCCAAGTTGGTTGGATCTAAACTTGGTGCGGTAAATTTGGTTTATTTTAACTTTTATCTAAATGTATAAATAACACAATTGAATTTATCATTTTATCCAAATTTGAAATTTATTATAACCAATGAACCAATCTGAACCATGCCATCCAAACCTGTAAACTAGGTTGATCGGCTTTGAAGATTATGAATATATCATACACCGGTGGAATGAGTTTTAGATCTATGGTGTTACTACTCAATATAAGCTTGTTCAATAAATCATATGCTAACTAATAAAAATTTTAAAATAAAATAATTTGCATTGCTTTTTTTAGGTACGTTTATAAATTTTTCTTTATTTCAATAACACATCGTAAAACTTTGAAGAAAATATGGAACATATACTGAAAATCAAAAAAAGCGACTGAAGTATTATATACCATAGGCCAAACTAATATGGAAGAAAATAAATCATGTTCTAAATACTAGAACACAGGAATAAAAAAGGAGGGCTCAAGTAATATAGAAACGACATATTTTTACTATTAAAACAGTAATCAACACAAGTTTAAATTTTCAAAATGGTTAAGAGGAAGCATTTACCCTTGAATTTGGGGTACCTAGTAGCCCCACAACTTTAATAGGGCCTTGAGAATGAAGCAAAATAGAAATAAGTGCACTACTGGGGATTTGAACACCCATCTTTCAGGAATACAATGGTTGCACTCTCCAGTTAGCCATCACGGACATGAGCTCCTTTAATGCGTTTTATGCTCATATCCTTGTCTTCTATGGTGTCATGTAACACCATTGAAAATACCTGGTTCATATCATATGCATTAGTATTGTAGGAAAAAAATTTACTGTTCACTGGAAAGTATGTAGAATGAGATTTATAGAATTTCTAATAAAAAGGTACATGAAAGAAAATGGGATATATTGTGTAATTCAAAATAAATGTAGTACTAAGCTTGGAAAATAACATGATTAGACTTGACTGGCCTGTTTGAACTGGAAACCATCGACCTGATTGTCTTGCTGGTATGGTTATACATTTCAATCAACTAAAACATTGAACTGCTAAGAAATTGATCGCACTGGTCGGCATAAATCAGTTATGAAATAATGTGCTTCTTCTTATTTTATACATGAATATGGTTAGCACTTTTGGTTCTGAGTTATGCAATTGTGATCTATAATATTTAATATTGTGTACTAAATTAATATTTAAAGCAAATTTACCTTAACCTTGGTTTGCCTGGTGAACAAGTGCAAAATTGGATCGATGACTGGGATTTTCAGAACATTAATCTTAATCCATAGACGAACGAGACTAACACTTGTGTAAGATGACATTTGGCTTTTATCTTTCAGGATATTATGGAATTTATTAATTATCTGTATAGAGTTAGCTATTATCTTTTATTAGCGACTATCAGGCTGTTTTTAGTTATTCATATGTCATGTCCCTTTACATTTTAGGACCTATTAGTGTAAAATATTGGATTTGTGTGAGAAATCTGTGATGGAGTTTATCCTAGGTCAATTTGGTGTCAGAGTTTAACCTTTGTCGTGGCTATTTTAGCTATGTTAATTTGATATTAGAGTTCAACTGTTGTAGCACCAGCACCAGCATCACTACTGCACATTGAATCTTCCCATCAGGTACTCCCTCCATAGAGTCCCCAACTTCTATTCTATTTTATTTTGATATATTTTTTAAGATTTAAAGTGCTGGATCCCCTTCTCTTCAATATGATGAGAAGCGAGAAGTTTCGGGCTCTTGTATAGAATGTTGATACTTGTATTCATACTACCAAAACAGTAAAGCACAATTCAGTGGAGTTGATATGAGCTTCAATTATATCAACCGAACAAGTATGATATTAGATAGCTAGCTACCATTGTTAGAAATCAGGTTGCTCAAACAGATCTGTAAAAATGTGAGGCAACTCTAAACAATGCCTCTTATGCATTTGGAAAATGAACCAAAGCTCTAGTCGCAAAATCATGAAATTGAAATTCCCAAGATGATTGAAGTAATTATGGCTGAAATTGGTGTGCCAAGGCCACATAGTGATAGCTTTGAGCCATATTCATATTAGTACCCTGGGAAAGAGCTGTGATCTTGTTTCTGCACCTTGACATACTGTGTCTTGACATATTGATCATTGCATGGTTAAACTGGGTTTTTATTAACCTGGGGAGTAAGATGCTCTAAAGGATTTATTGTTGACTTTATATAACATTAACTATTATCTTTGTCATGATCTTTGCTTGTGCCAATCTTATAAGATCCTTTTAGCTTTTCACTGGATTTGAGTTGATCTTCTAGTAATAGAATTGCTGTCTTAGGTATTTTCTTTGTGTATAACAGGACTTATTAGTGTTTGAAAAGGTGCAAGGCGCACCTGAGTGGTAGGTGTTCTAGAGCCTAGTCGCTAGGTGCAAGGCAAAGGCGCTCACCTAGGCAAATTGAGGTGCCAAAATTGCCGAGCATAATACTGCTTTTGATCTTTCTTAAAATATGTGATTTTTCTTTTCTTTCTCTGAAGTAAATAATTTCCTTTTTTTTTTCCATGACCTTTGTTTCCCTCTCTCCCTCTCTTTCCCATGCAAAAATAAAGTCTAAAAACAACCAATCATAGTTTTCTATGCTGTAGTAAGCATCTTTCTTTCTTTTTCCATGACAGCAGAATTTTTTTAATAAAATTAAAGCCCAAAAATGGCTAATTTTCAGTGAGGTTTGTGCCTGAGAGCCTTGCTTGCATGCCTCAATGTCTAGTGCACCTCAACAATGTCGCCTTGCCTATGATAATAAAAAAGCCTCAATGCCCTATCTCTTTGTGCCTTAAGGCATGCGTTTTCAAACAATGGGACCTATTGTTATTGTGTTTGGTATTTTGATTAATGATTCAAATCTGGGTGTTACCTCTGTGTGTGAGTCAAGGTCCCTTCAATCGTATGGCTGTGGCTCTACATTGCTTATCAAGTTGATCATGAATGGATTTGACAAAACTAAAGGGAGTGCTATTTATTTAGAAGCAGCAGAAAGAAAGGCAAATCAGTAGATAGTAATTTATGTCGAGCATTCAAGTCCTTGTATCTGAACCAAATCAGAAAATTTCATTTCATATTTTGTCGTAATTTGATTTATCCATTCTGCTGCTTCTTTTTTCCATTGATGCTTAATATTATATTTTTCTACTTTATTCCTCAATCTGATATTCCGTCTGTTTCTTTTTTTTTTTTTTTTTAGCTTGTGAAGAGACGATCACCCATGAAAGATATAAGTGCTTACCCCTCCATAGATAGGAAAAGTAATCCCGAAAGTAGGATAGGTGATTTTTCAAATAAGTCAGGGTATCAGCAAGAAGGTGAAGATAGTGACGCAGAAGGTGACATTGTCCCCATAGTGGTTCGTCCTGGGCATATTCGCTTTACACCCAAAGGTCATCCTTTTCTACAATAAAAAGTTAGGAGCTACTCTTCTAGAAAATGGATGATATTAATCTACGTGTTTGGGTTGAGAAATGTGCTATATAGTGTGCCTGTTCCTATGTTTATTATTGTCATTGATGGCATAAATTGTTAAGAAAACAGACCATTTTATTATTCTAGATTTGTTGCTTGAGGATAAAGTCTGGAATTTATTTTTCTTGTAAACTTTTTGTCTTTCCATGCTTTGTACTGAAAGCAATATTTGATACTGTTGTTTTCCTTCTCCATATTTTATGCTTTTGATTTGAATTATAACAGAGGCAAATACAAGAAGTGACCTGTTGTTTCAGTTCTTTGTACCACAATCTACATGCTATGGTTATCAAACTAATAAGTGAATTGGATATTTATTTGGACCTCACCCAGCCATTTTTTTTTCTTACTCTGATACTGCATTTTGCTCAAAAGCCTGTCATTAAGAAAAGTTTCAAGATCTTATAAAATCTGAGAGCAAATAGGAAATAGATTAGTTAAAATTTTCTTTTTTCCTTTCTCCTTTCTCCTTTATTTACTTGCATCTCTGAAGCGGTAGTGAGCAGATAATTATTGAAGAACAAACTGGTCTTAGATAGGAACCTGCAAATCTTTAGCCAATCAATATATATGAGTTTGATATATAGGATGCATGAGGGAAAATTCAGAACTAATTGCTGCATTCAGGAGCATCAGCTTAGAGTAAAATATGTGTAATCTTTTCAAACGATCAAACATTATGCTTCTAACATTTGGTTGGGACTGTGTTTTACATTTTTACACTTTAAAAGCTGATAATTTTTGTGATGATTTCTTGAAAACTAATATGTTCTGGAAAATTTTAAAAACTTTAGATTCTTCTTGATGTCACTTTTTGAAATGTTTTTTTGAATTGTTTGTTTAGCATAAAATAGAAATAGTGAACATGAAGTCTTTAAAGTTCTAATGTGTGTTTTTTTCTTGGTCCTCCAAGTTGTGCTCTGTCTGGGCCTTTTTTGTGAGCCAAAGGCTCTTTTGGTAGTGTTATGCCTTATATTGCATATATCTATCTGTTCCCTTTATTTGTAACTGACTTGTCCCTATCTGATATGAAGTTTTGACAATGCAGGCCGGATTGTTCAACAAAATCAAGATGTGATGGTAAGAGATAGAGTTTTCTTATTCTCTTGTTTTTCTCTTGCCCCCCTCTTCACCCTCACTGTCCCTCCTTCCCTCCTGCATGTACAGATATCATACACAATGAGTACCATGAATGAAAATAGCAGCTTTGGTGTTTATGTCCTCTTTCTTTCGCTTTTGCATAAAATTCTACTTCTCTTCTTGTGGGTTGAGCCTTCTTGGACGTGCCATCCCAGGCTAATTAATGGGTGTTGGGAGGATATTTGGCTTGACATATCATTGATTTTGGCTAGAGCAATATTTTTCCTTTTCATCCTTGTTTTCTTGGAAGTGATGTTCTTTGCTGATACAACTTGACTAAATGTTTCCATTAAATATGGTTTTCATATCAACCATACCAATCAGATGCTTTATAGTGAGGCGACCCTTTTATTTTTCCCCACCACCACAACCACCCATGGTTGGGTTTGGGAAAATCTAGATGTATGGAGGGGCTGTTTTCAAGAAAACCACAGAATAAAATGATAAATGGAACTAAACTTATTAAATGTTTTTATGAGCTACCTATAGAATGTTTCCATATTAGTATGGCTAAACTTTTAATGTGAGTATAAGGCTCTAGGAATATGGAACTGGTAATGATTTGAGCTCATCCTGTGTCCTGTTCGGTTATTAAATATGTTCCTATTGATAGCCAATGTGTGAAATGAACATTGGTCATCACATGGTCTCTGAAATTTGTGCAAGATATATTGTTTGTGAAACAGCCAATAAAATTGCAGCTGCAGTTGTGATTATGTTGTTGCATTATCAAGCCATCACGAACAAGAAATTAATAAATTATATGTCGTGGTTATCGTAATACGATATTTTGTAGTAACTATTGGTGCATATCGGTAAATGTTGGTGTGTATTGCCTGCGTTGCATATTGGTTGGCTAAAATATAGTATGTATCTGTTGATATTCCATGTTCAGAAATGCATCAGTGCTGTGCAACGCATTTGAGTAATGAGCCTTTAAGACCTGCCCTTAAGCCTTTTCCACCTATCTATTCACATCCTTTTCCAACTTAGTGGCGAACCAGTGTGTTTTAGGGAACTTTGGGGAACATCATTCAAGTGAATGTCGGAGGATGAGTGCTTGGGATGAAGATTGATGCAAGATGGATGGATGTGAGGATGATGATTGATGATGATAATGAAGATGTGGGTGTCAAATGGAGACACAGAGAGTTAAGAGAAGGCTTGTTGAGAATGAAGAATGAACACTTATTTTTTCTTATTGTTAATTACTCGGCTTGAATTATTATTTCAGTATAGGTCTTTTTATATAGGAAGATACAATGCATATGAAATACAAATTGGGTCATGCTTTGATGTTGGTGGTTTTAGGGTTGTTACCACCAAAATAAAACAAGTGAAGGAGGTGAGGAAAAGAGAAGAAATATGATCAACATGTAGCTCCTATGATTATATATTTTTTAATCACCAACCAAGGCATACAATGCTTGGTATAAAGAAGGGAAGATTTTGAAGATATACAACAAAGTTCTTGGACTTAATCTCAACAAAGAGAGAAGACATGACAGCCAAATCATATCTCATTCATATGTGACTTGATTGTGTTTTGGGGACGAAAATAATTAAACTATCAACAAATGGACTGACTTGGTTACAATCAAACTAATTAGTTACCGGAGAGAAGTGAAGCTAGCTAGTTTGATTCTAACTTTGATCCAGATCAGCCATGTTGACTTTTAAGGTTATAAATTCAATGAAAAGGACCCTCCAATACCCTTCTGTCGGATTTGGGGTGTCCCTTACAAGAACCATACTAAACAAGTATCTTAACCCATCATTGGTTGGTAAAAATTAAAAACTAGGCCTAGTAGCTTCTTGTGGCAGGTTTGTAAGGCCATGATGATTGTTTATGGCTGTAATTTTGTCCAAACAGGTTATAGGACACCCCTCCATCTCCTCACACCTGATTTGAGAGCGTCTTACAAGTTACTAAACTAATCAATTAGCTAGGACAATCAAAAGTAAACCTGGGCCATAGTAGCTGTTTTTAGATCTCATTTAAGTGTAATAATCATCTAAAAATGCCATAAAATTGCTGCCACTCTCTTCCATCAAAAAGGAGTCCTGCTGTTGTACTTGTTGCTGCCATGCTTCCCTCCATTTTTGTGCCAAAAATTATTCCAAATCTGGGAAACACTTGCTGCTGCAGTAGTGGTGTGTTGGGGCTTGATTTGTCCTTCTTGGTCGACTTGGAGAGCCATTTTGAGCTTTTATCAAGCCATCTAAGAGTTGAAAAAGGTGGTGGCTTGTAATCAGCTTGCATGGCTTTCATGGTCTGTATTTTTCAGCAACATTAATTAACCCAAGTGTGGAGACTTTTATGGCTTACACTCTTAGAACACTTAATGGTCAAAATTGTTATGATCTCCCATGCTAGATGTCTTGACCAAAAACTTGGTGTTGAAGTTCCCAAAACAACACAACTCATATATTTGGCTCCTCATGAGCCATGTCGAACCATTTGAAGTTTGGTTGATCAAGTCGAACACCTAATGGACAAAGGATGAGGTGTAAGTGTTTTGTGGATGCCTTGGAGTTGTTTGGATGCCTAAGGATCCTCCTTGGTGTGAGGATGTTAAACTCTTCGTAAAATAGCCATCCTTGAATGAATATGGGCTTGGATAAGGATTCTTGAATGGGCTTAGGACAAGAATCACTTCATCATAATTTTTGATAGGAAAAATTAAAATAAAGTTGGATTTACATCACCTAAGGTTGCTTTGTAATACCCTAAAATTTATTACTGAAAAATTTTGTTTTACAGCAGAAGCTTATAACCAAAACATCGGATGTTACTACCATAACTGATGTAAGTCTGACTTACCATACCATCCCCATATCAATCACAAGGCTAAAGCCATTACAAGTAAAACAGAGTAAGTAGAAATGAGAGGAAACTTTATAATGTAAATATGAGTTTGGAGATCAACTCCGGGGCACTATAACAAAATACAATAAAAGGGATACCGTGGATCAGAGAGTCCAAAAGATATTCGAGTAAAACAACATCCGAATAATATGACTCTTTGCTCAAACACTCAGTATAGATAAAAGTCACTCTTCCCCACACAATGCATCAAAGGCAGCGAAATCATCAACTGGGTCCTCGAAGACTTGCACAAAACCATCCGAGTTATCTACTTGTGGGAATGAACAACACCTATGAAAATGATGATTAGTACGCTATGTATTGAGTAAGGTAACAATTCAGTCAAAATTGAGAAAACAAATAATTACATACATTCACAGCGGAAAGTAGTATACATGCGAGATGTAAAAAGCAATACAAGATAATTACTAGTCCGGATTTGTATTATTATAATATATCAGGATCCATTCTTTAATTTACGTTGAGTTCAGGGATCCCACTATTCTTAAACCGGTGGAACGGTTTGAAACACCTCCCAAGACAAAATGCACCTGGCCACTATTATTAAGCCGGTGGAACGGACTCTACACCTCCTAAGACAAAATGCTTCTGGCCACTATTTTTAAACCGGTGGAACGATCTGAAGAACCTCCCAGGGCAAAACGCGCCTGACCACTATTATTAAGCTGGTGGAACAGACTCCAACACTTCAGTCCTGACTCACGTAATCTTTCACAGTAAGTGATTAGTTTTTTAATCATTGGTTACTTATCTTAGACTCATTATCTTTAACGTTGGGATTAGGCCCTACTATTTTTAAATTGGTGGAACGGTCTGATGCACCTCCCAGGGCAAAACGTGCCTAGCCACTAATATTAAGCTGGTGGAACGGACTCATAAAACACCTCGGCCCAACTCATGTGATCTTTCACTTTAAATGATTAGTGTCTTATTCATGATTGGTTTATAAGTACGAAACATGATTAATGCAAGGGAGACATCAATATACAGATAACAAGACCGTTCTCGAAGGTTAAGACATCAATATCCCTCGGGGACTCTAAATTCACAATTTAGACATAACTCCTCCCATATTGATCATTTATCCGCCAAATTTAGTATATCTTCCTCAAATATTATCATCATTAACATACCTGAAATTCAAGGTCAAACTCCCACGTCGTACACATGCATTAATAACCCTATCTCAAAAGTTACTATTCCCAAAGCTCCCAAAACCCTAATTTCACAGGTAAGTCATGATTTTTCCCATAAGGCTCATATAATTACTGAATTAAATATACATCCTTAAAATACCCATATTAACAATATATTCGAAATTCGTGGCTTTACTGTAACATTTCACACATGTGATAATAATATTACCGTTTTAAGACTACTATTTCCGAATTAGGTTATTTTCTCATCTGAAGAATCTAGGACATTCCTAATCACTCCCAAACACTTCATATGGCATTAGTAGCATATTATAATTCATCTAACTCGTTAAAATACCAAAATTCCCCTATTAGCCCATATTAACTAAAATGCTCTTAAAGATAACCGATGACCCTTATTTTATGAAAATCTTATATCCTCAATGTCATTATTTCCAAATCCTCTTTTTATCAACATACATCTTAAATGTAGGTATTTCCCGCTTATAATACTTTATTAGGCCCATATTATTCTTCCACAAATTATGCTCTTCCACAAAATACGATTTAGCACAGAAATCAACATATCATCACATCTTTCATTATTCGAACTCTTTTTCAATCATATCATCCACATTATCATATCATAATATTAACAACATGCATTTAATAAGATAATAACAATAACATGGTAGCAAACATCGTCATACAAACAATTAACACAAAACCCTAAAGATCGACTAGTATCCTTACTAATAAAGGCTTGGGTCTCTAAGCATGCTTATCCTAATTCGCTTCTTCCAAAACTTCTTGAATATCACCTAAGAACAATTAACAAAATATAATTAGAATTATTGATATAATTAATGAAGGATTAGGTAATGGAAGAGAAAAGAATGAGGAAAAACCAAATCGGGGTTCGAAGGAGGTTTCGGCTAAAACTTGTGTAACAAAGGGGGGATCAGTTGGGGTTGCCGAGCAAGGGAGGCTAGCAACAACACAACTTGCCATTGCTAGAGGTGGTGCAACAACAAGGAAGGCTGAAAGGAGGGGGTGTGATTGGTGGAGTTTGTCAGAGGGAGGGGTGAGCAACGGTGGAAATTGTTGAAGGGTAGGGGGTGTTTTGGTGGAGTTTTTCGAAGCTTGGGGGAGGGATCGGATGGTTTTGCTATACCTAGCGTAGTTTGTGGTGAAAGTTGCTGTAGCAAGGAAGAGAATAAAAGAAAGAAAATGGTGCAGTAGTTGTTGCCATAGTTAGTGGGTGTTGGAATGTAAGCTTTGGCTGGTGGTAGGGGGTAGGTTATGATGAGTTTTGCTGTAGCTAGGGGGATTGGAATGGTGAGTTTTGCTGTAGCTAGGGGTGAAGGAAAGGGAGGTGCTGCTAGTGGTGGTGGATGTGGTGCAGCAAGGGTTGCCGAAGGTGGGTTTTTGGGGGTGTTTTTGGGCAGTTTTGGCAATGGTGAGGAGGGGGAAAAGAGGAGGGTGTTTGGGGTGGATTTTTGACGAAAAATTGGAGGAATAAGGAGGTAATTTTAGGGCATTAAATGAGGTATATGTATATATATATATACATACATGCAGAGAGGGAGAGGAGGGAGGTTGCGGTCAGGCAAGGAAAAATCAATCCCCGACCCTTAAGCAAAGGGGGGAGTTGATGGTGTAGATGGGTAGACTTTGGTGGGGGGAGACGTGCATGCAAAGGGAAGGAAGAAGGAGAAGAAAGGTGAGGTGAGGTTCGGCAGGGGAAAAAAAATAAAATAAGGGAAGGAAAAGAAAAAGGGAAAAGGAGAAAAAGGGAAAGAAAAAGTCTAGGTTTAGATTTAGGTTAAATAATTAGATTTAAGCTAGGGAAAATATTAATAATCTAAAATAAAAATTAGGATTAGGCTAAGATTTAGAATTAGGGAATTAGGGTAGGATAGAAAAATAAATTCCCGAGGTTAGAATTAGGTTTCGATATTAATTACTCAGAATTAGGTTTAGCTAAAAATTCAGGGTATTACATGCTTGCTTTGAGAGTATTGTAACACCCCAAAAATTTATTACTGTAAAATTTTATTTTACATAAAATATTATTACTGGTATACTTGATACAAGTCTGGATTACCATCTTTCCCATACCAAGTACAAGGTTTAAACATTTAATATTTAAAATAAAGAAAGAATAAGAGATGCTATAAATCGTAAACTCAAGAGTTTAGGAGATATACTTCAAATACATAATAACAAAAAAATACAACAAAAGGGATACATGGATCTAAGAGTCTAAAAGGTATCCCAATATAAAACTACTACACTACCGAATATCTAAGACTCGACACCAAAACCCACATATAAATCACTCATATGTAGCTTGAAGTCGTCAATACAATCAAATACCTTCAAGTCAACAAAAGAGTCATACTAAGTAACATAAACACTTCAAAAGGCAAGGCTTGGTTCAAATAAATCATAAGGCAGGCATGGTATAACATATAAGATAGTGCATGCGATACAATGATATAAAACATTCATTAAATGAGAAGTTCTATACATGATACAAAAACAAGCTTGAGAGAGAAATCGTATTATAATCTTTACTTAGTAATCACACAAGGTCAATTACTTATTCACTTCGAGAATATGAACCACACTTATTTTTGTTGGAATGGTCCACTATAATCCAGAGGAAGGGTCTAACTTACCGTCTAGGGAAAAACGCACTTGAACCCACAAATAGACACTTAATCCTTAAGTATGAATACCTTCTACTGACCGGTGTGCATACCCCCTACTAGCTGGTGGTCGGACTTATATTACGTAGACCTAGGGCCACTCTGGTTTTGACAGATTTAAGTCACTAATCATTGGAAGGCTTAGCCTTGACTCATGTGATCTTTCACTTTAAGATTAATGTATTATTCGAAGAATCTTAGGCAAACACTTAACACTAGAGGGTCACATTTAACACTTGTCAATTAGCACTTATCACTTGTCATCCCGTATCTCTTATCCTCATATCTCCGCCTATCACTTTTATAAACACTTCCACTTATTGCTCATTAAAAGAATTCATGCCAACAATTATATACTAAACATGTGATTAGGATTATTGTAATGTCGGTTAAATGAAATAAGCTACACACATAGAATAATAATTAAAGGAAACCCAACAAGGACTAAGGAAATCCCAGAAGGAACTCTAATTTCCTTATATGCCATAAAATCACCAATTAAGCTTATGAACTCATCAAACCCAAGACAATACTCAAATAACTCATATGAAACATAAATAACCCAAAAACAGAATTAAAACACATAAAATGATGATTCTATCTAAGGGTGTGTACGAAATCTGATCTGGAATCTGAAATATCATTTAGGAACATCCGGTTGCTACTAGAATGGATATCCTATTTGGTTTTTGAATGGAGTATCTAAAACTTTGGCTTTTCAATGTATCATATTATATTTGGAGTATTCTATATTGTATTTTGAAATTATTTTACGGTATTTAGATATATGAAAGTATGTTGTATTATATTCATATGTATTAGAGTAAATTATACTGTATTATTAATGTATTATGCTATATTATAGAGTATAATATAATATATTGTATTTTTTTTAACTATATGCATCTAATTGTGGAAGTTAGTATATTAGGTATATCTTGTATTTGGTATATCTTGTATCCGATCTAGTTTTTCTAGATATCCAATCTGGTTTAAGAGATGTGGAGCAGATATCCAGTTTGGCGAATGCGGATATGTTTTTTGTACACCCCTAATCACCCTAGGGTTCTATGTTCATTTTTAGTCATTTTCACTCAAAATCATAACCTATGTTAATCCTAATAATCCCAAATAAATTACTTATTACACTTAACTCATTTTTATCACAGTTAATTCTCATATTAACCAAATTTCCATAATTGATGCAAAATGACCAAAATATCCCTTTAAAACATTTCCGAACTTGTAAAAATCATAACTAACCCCAAATAATTCCAAACCCTAAATGAGTATACTGATCCTTCTAGTTCTTACAAAAATTACCTAGAAAGACAAAAATACCTATAGTAAAAAATGCCCTAAAATTGCCCAAAAATAAACTTGCTTTAAATCTCACCCAATTCATACATGAACTCCTACGTACTAATACACATGTAATGGTACATTGAGCACAAATTAAATCAAGCAACATGGCACCCAAAAGCAAGACTACATAAAGCCATACATGGGAAACGTGTCGAAACTTCATGATAACACTCACACATAATAACACACTTAAAGCCATGCTTAGAAAAATTATCAAGGCATGAACATAATGCTCAAAATTACATGAAACCCTATCATGGCCTATTCATGGAATTGTTCATACAAAACATGAAATAACCCATGATACATGAATACAACTCTTAAAAGCATGGATTATGTAGTATTAAATAAATTTGCTATCATGATATGGTAGAATTAAAATATAAACTATATCACATAAAATCCTAAGATTAGAGAAGGAAAAATGTTACCGAGCTAGCAAAATCTTCTAGCAACAACTACTCCTTGGAACCATTTCCTTCACCCAAAGGAATTTGATCACCTAAGAAAAAGGGTAAGATTAGAACTAAATGAACAAAGGAAAAATAAGGAGAAAAGTAGAGATTTAAGAGAAGAGAAAATTAGTAAATCTTTGTCTTAATGATTGAGATTTTGAGCAAGATTGAACAAAGATTCTGTAGCCAATCTTCAAAATTTAATCCACTTTTGCTTAGATTAAAGCACAAGTGAATTGAAATCTATGGTCTTAGAAGTTAAAAGGAAAAGAAAGTGAAGGAGAGGAGATGAAGAAGGGCTTAGTTAGCTCACAAGCAAGAACAAGAGCAAGAATAACAAGAAAACAGGATAAGATAGGAGGGAGCAAAGTGGGAAGAGTTTAGAAAATTTTCAAGCGTTGGATGAATGACTAAAGGCCTTCCCACCTTCTATGGCTGTTGACAATGAGGAGAGAGAGGTGGGGGAAATCTGATTTGAGGTTTCTTGGAAGTCACTAAAGTGGTGGAGTGTGATTAGAGGTGTTATAGGGGGTAAGTGAGTGTGTAAGATGAGTAAGGTGAGGATTAAAGTCAAATTTGTGGTTGAATGATAAAGAACAAAGCTAAATATGATCATACGGTGTGGGGTGGGATCATACAATAAAACCGCGGTTGCGGTCGCGGTATCGGGGTGTCGCGAATGATATTTTCTATATCGCGGTTGTCGCGGCGTGAATTTTTAATTATTTTACACAACAAATATCGGCAAATATTGGTAAATATCGGTAAATATCCACCAATATCGGTCAATATCGGTAAAATATCGGCCGATATCCGAAATTTCGCCGATATCGCGGCGATAAATGTGTGATTTTCTGTATCGGCCGCAATTTCAGAATTTCGCGTTGCGGCTGACCCGAAAACTGCGAAATTGCGGCCGATACGCAATTGCGGTACCGATATTTGATTGTATGGGTGAGATATGCTGTTGTCAACGCTGGCCACAATATAGTCAACACGAATTTAAATAATGTAGGTAAGGAATTAAGTTCAATAATTAGGTATTAGATAAGAAAAATATCAATTACTTCCTAAAAAACAAGAAAGGTGTGGAATGAATTTAAGAACCAAAATACATAGACATATTCGGTGTAGGAATTGATTTGATACTAAAATCAATTAAAAAAAAAAAGTCATGTTCTGGTTGACCGAAGGTTCTGCCGACCCCATGGAGACAAACCACTCTCTATCTAACGGCTGGTTAGCCAAAAGAAACTGCTGGTTGACCATTAGTCGAAGAAAGGAAAATCTAGGGTTTCTATGGCGTTGAAAGGAAAAACAACTAAGTTTTGGATAAGAGTGAGATGATTTGACAAAGATGGAAGGCTTAGGAAGGATTATGAAGCTAACCACCCCAATTTTGGATTAGAAAAATACAAGATATTACAAGTATAGTCTTACATGTGACTTAATTATTCACTAGAATTATGACAATTCAATTTCACATACTTGCCACCAAGTAACGTCTAACACTAGACTAATTTACTTAGGCTAAATATTATAAGATACTGCCTTCATACAAAAAAAGAATCTGTTTTCAGCAATTTATACACCTTTTTATATATATATTTTTTTAATGGTGTGACCTTAGTTAGAAATTTGATGACAAATCATTCTCAAGAGAGAGGGAATGATAAGAATCCAATTAGGGAAGTATAAAAGCGAGTCAAACCAAGTTAACACTAGTCAAGACAAAGTCAACATGTGTCAAGATTCACTTCAAATTACTATTCGACTAGTGTATCAATTGGTGGCCTAAACGAATATGGAAATATGCAAACTTGGCAAAGTGGATCTTAAGCCCATTGGAAAGCTCTATTGGGAAAGCTTATGAAGTCAAGATTCCAACATAATTTAGGCATCGATAATCAGAAATTTCTACACAAGTTATGACTGTTTTACTCTACAAGGGTCAACTTTTGTTTTTTTACCCTCCTCATCCGATAAACGAGTACGGTTGAGATCTTTGAGCATGAAATTCTCGAAGATTTAACTAAGTATTTTGTGTAATTACCAACCATACATTTGGATGGAGATATGGGTTATAATAGTGTAAAGATTGTGGGGATTAATCATCATATTCATCGAGCTTAGATAAGCAGGATTTTTACTTAATTATTAAGCGTGTAGTCCATTTACTTGGTTAATTATCTTTTACTTAGTAATTAGTTCTTTTACAAGAATGATTGTTAATTGACTTATTCTCCTATTAGGCATGTGACTTACTCATTAAGGAGGTTAGTTTATTATTTTTCTTACTCTAGATGTTCACTTAGTCATTAATTCTTTATTTTATTAAAGGAGCTTATTTGAGGAGGTATACAACTTGTACTATCAATCTTGCGTCCAACTTGTATACCCAACCAAGCTAATATGATGAAAACTTATCTAATTGATATTTTCCATTCGAATAATATCTTAGTTATTTAAAACCCCCATGTAGATTAGATTCTCGAGACACTACTTGAGAAGAAGATTATATTCTTGTAGATTTTGGAAAAAACTCACTTTGTATTTTAATTTGTGGATTCAAATAAAGCTAGCTCAACCTTGAATGCATACAAATATATAGTTTAAGCTAATTCATCCGTAGACAATTACAACCTAAAGTAGGTCTAGGACTATTACTTTATCCATAAACTTATCACCATCACCCTTCATCCACCATCATCATTAACCTATCTTATCCTTAGCCGAAACATCCTTTTTGAACACCCATTAGCACCACCAAACCATATTCATTACATTCCTTTTGGTTTTGGTGCATATGCTAAACAATTGGGTCTTGTCGAAGGAAGATGATGAAATTTGTGTTAGAATTCCAACAAAAGAAAAACGAGAAAGAGAGGGAGAAAAGGGAATAAAATTTGATCTAAGAGTAATCCTTTAGATTAAGTACTCACAACTACAGGTTCAAGAAGTACGATTTTAGGATTGTGAGACAAAGCTCTTCACTTGAGACTTTGAATGCGTGTGTGGGGAGTTTCGAGCTCTCTCGTTTCAGCCAAAGGGTAAGTTGATTTCATTCAAAATGGACTCTAACACTTTATAAGAGAGTGTTAGGTCCTTTTTCGTTACAATCAAACTCGACCAAAGCTATTTGGATTGATTTAGTTAGAGAACAAAGTTGTAGTTACCTAAGAAGATTAACTTAGCTAGTTTGGATCCAACTACCAAAAATAATCAACCCTTGAATTTTGGGGCTTGAAAACTCAGCCATACAACCCTCCCATACCCTTACACGTGATTATGGGGTGCCTTGCATGTTAAAGAACTAAGGTATGGGCTATGACATGATTAAACTAACAAAGAAAAATTAGAGCTAAGTAGCCCTTACATGACCTGATTTTAAAGCACAACCAACATGCTTTGTGTCATAAAACCCTTCCAAACACTCTTCCATCAAAAGGAGACATACTGTTGTACTTGTTGCTGCCCTTTTGCCTTGTTTTTCTGCATCTAGACAGCACCCAAATGCTGTCCAAAATGTCTGGTGCGGTTGCTATTCATGTGGCTACTGTGGTTATATCAATTTGTGCCAAAAAATTGCACAGAATGTTGGTAAGGAGCTGCTGCTGATCTACCTTTATTTTTGTACCAAAATGACCCAAAAGGTGCCAAAATCGCAGCTATGAGCTGCTGCTGCTGGTCTTCTTGATTTATGATCCATGGAAGTGGAAAACAAAAGGTGGAGGGGGAGTTTGAACTTGCATGGCTTCTTCATTTAGTGCATTTATTTGGTCCAAATAAGGATATTATGTCCTTTGAATTTGGAGGAATTAATGACTAAATTAGGGACTTGTATCACCACTTAAGTTTATCAAAATGTTTGGGATGTCTTTACAATACTTCAATATTGTTTCTTTCAATTGAAATATTTGCAATTGATGTCTTAGAAACCTCCATATATGCTGGCCTGCTGCCTGCGGCACAAAAATCAGTCCTAATGGGTTTAAAAACCATGAATAGAATCAGCCATAAAGTGGTTGTGTTGGTTGAGGCTCCTTTTGGTTCCATATGAACCGTGTTGAGCCATTTGAATCTTGGTTGATGAAGATGAACACCTAATAAACCAGTGATGAAGTGTTGGTGTTTGGTTATTGTGTTGGAGTTGTTTTGATGCTTTAGAAACTTTATTGGCGCAAGGTAGACACATTCTTTAGGATATGGCCGTCTTTTGAACAAATTTGAGCTTGAATAAGGACCCTAGAAATGTGCTTAGGACAATAATTAAATCATCATAATTTTGATAAAAAAATAAAAAATGATGGTGAATGCTCCTGCATTAGGTTCCACATGCACCATATTTGGAGCTATTAAAACTAATTTTGATATTTCAACTACGCCGTTAAATGGGAAAAAAAAATTCAAGAAACTAATACATAGAAGTATGAAAAAGAAATTGCTGGGATAAAAGAGGAAATAGGTTTTGGCTTTTTTGAAACAACTTTATTTTTGATGCCAAAAAAAAAAAACACACCAAAAAAAACTTACTTTTTATATAGAGGAAATATTTTATTAAGAGGATCTATTATCCAACAATATATCCTTTGCATAAAATATAACCTAACTACTTAATAAACTAGAAATACAATAAATATAAGATATATGCCTTTCCAAAGCAAGCCTTGCTGGCAAGGCTAAGGGCTCAAGCCCAGATCCATGATAGGGGAGCCAAGGAGGATCTGTTTTCCTTCCACTTTGGTGCCTGGGAACTGGCATCAACGGAACTGAGTCCCAAGCATACAAGATCCAGACCTGGTAACTCAAATACTATTATAATACCCATACTATAAAGAATGCTGCTTCATTCCTATTATAATGAAAACAGTGTACATGAATCCTCAAGTACTATTTAGGGGTTCCAATGTCAGCCCCTTGTACACCGCATCAAGTGTTTATTCATTTTCGTATTTATATCCTTTAGCTTTATGTTTGTATATTTTTCACAATGTGTCCTTTGAACTTCTGAAATATTTCTGCTGCGTTCCAATTAATTTTTGCAGTAACCTGGGGATAATTAAGGATTGATGTACCATTAGAAAAGGGGAACAACACTGGAAATGTGAAGAAGTTATAATTATTAGTAAGGAGAACTTTGGTCTTGGATTCAGTGCTCTTAAAAGTGTTCAGAACTCTCAAGCGCTTATGCCTAATCACCTGATCAGCAAACACAAAGGGCACTTAATCTAGCAAGGTTGGCACTGGTTTGGCAGTGTTTGTTCTGACTTATACTTCTGGAAATAGGAGTCTGTGGCTACTAGAAACAAAGGGATTATTAGCATTGAGGTGGCCTGAAGTTTTAAAGGAAGACACTAGAAACAAATAAAGGAGCATACTCTGGAGAGGCATGCTGAACTTTTTTTGACCAATGAAGTGTGCGATAATGAAGGTAGAATAAGATGCTCCCATGACATAGAAAATAAAGACAAGCAGATGCAAATTTGCAGAAGCAGTGTCTGCAAAGGACGAAGAGAAAATGCAATGGAAGTTTACCAAGTGATGGCAGAGTGATATAGGAGGGAAAGAATGATAGAGAAAACTGATAAAAGCTCCAAGCCATGTAGTCCCTATTTTCCAGAAAAGAAATGAGTTAATGCCTTGACATCAACTCTGACCATGGTCTCAAAGCGAGCACCTCACTTGCTTTGAGTGCCTAGGCTGGTGCTTAGCCCTGTTTTTGGACTTGCAGTGTCTGGATTCATCCGTTAGATAGACCCCTGCTTCTGGTAGTTACTTTTGGTTGACTGTACTGTAAAGCAATCATGCTGTCATGCAGTCTTAAAAATAAGGTGCCTTTTTAAAGATGAACCAAAGTTTTAATATTTTAGTTTTTCCAGATTTATATTTATATTTCCATTATGTTTGTTGATTATGGGTTTCATCTGGTGTGATTAGCTTTCTCTAGTTCATGTTAAACATGCTGTGTTGAATTGATGTATGCTCTTATTTCTATTTTTTTTTCTTTTTTTCTTTTGTTCTTTCCTACTCATGATGCATGCTGACTAGCTGATTGCAATAAAGTAGACATTGTAAAAAGAATGATACAAGCTTATGTGGCTATGCTGGCCACTCATGCTCCCATGGTGGGGGAGTTAGTAATTCCCATTAGTTCATTGTTAGATATCTGGAATATGTACAAGTTTGTGAAACCTGCTTGTATTGGTAGTCTCTGACGAGGGGTGTATATCATTATGGACTCTGCTATCTCCTATAATACTATGCACTGTAGCATTCTCTAGTGCTTCATATCTTGAGCAATTAATTCATACTCCTGGACCCTTCTGCACTATGTTTCATCTTCCCATTACTTTGTCCTTTCAATGACACATTTGTCATGTTGTGTTGGGTTTAGGAAACATTTCAGTGGAATATAAACATCAGCAAGAAGAAAGGTCAGAAATGGGGCATGGAGAAACCTTCAGTTCAGAAGAAGAATGAATATAGAGCTTCCAATCAAGACTATCCTCATAGCCAGGCTGCCAAAAGAGTTAAACCTGTAGATCATGCTGAAAGCTCAGCATGTCGAGGTAGTGGTTTAATGAAAAAGGAAGCAACAAAACTAAACTTTGAGAAGCTAATCCCTTTAACAGATTCGCCTAAGGTAAATGTTTTTGTTGTGCCCCAATAACTTTTGGCATGTGTAGATTGAGTTGCAGGTTTGTTATCCCTGCATTCTCTGCCTATCAGTTTGACTTTCTGTCTATTATTTATTTTTCGTTTCATCTGTGTACTTACATGCCTCTTTTCTGTTTTATTTGACTTCTAAATTACAGCAAGGTGATATCATTGCATATCGTTTACTGGAATTGGCATCTTCATGGTGCCCTGAGCTCTCTTCTTTTCGGGTAGGGCACTGAAATCACTCTATATAAACTCATAATTGAAAACATATTCTAGTTATGTCTTTGTTTATCTATCTTTCTGGCTGTAGGTTGGAAAGGTTTCTTGGTTTCAACCTGAATCCAATAGGGTGATGCTGACACCTGTTCCAGAATATCCATTTCATGTTGAGAAGAAGGAAGATGAAGATGGATCAACACATCCTTCTGATGACTTTCATTACAATGAAGATGGATCCTTAGAGGTATCAGATCTATTCGAGTAGCATCTTCCCTTACCGCCTAGCTCCCAATATTATCCCTATAGTTTCTGCTAGAGATGCCTGTGCTTGTATCAGGAAGGCCTTCTCTTCCAACAACAGTTGCTTCTATTTACCCCATTCAAGGCCAACGAAGCATTCACAGATATATGTGGCATTAAATGTTTGTATTCTGCATTAATAACAGTGTCACTTGCTCGAGTATGCATGATCTTGTAATTTTTCTGTATATGGTGATGGAGAATATAGGAAATGTGGAAGGAAAGGAGGGCTTTTTGAGGTGAGAGAGGCTCGTCTAGCAGGTTTGACATAGCTGAGAATTAAATATATCGTTAACACCTCAGCTTAAGTTTATTCATACCAGGAGGCTTTATTTATAGAGTGTACGGAACCATTCTATGCCTAAAATATAGATAATATCTAACTGGAGTATTCCTAAATAATATCTATAATATATCCCATTTAGGTATCCTAGCATTTGGGCTAATATTTGATGGATACCTTGTGTTTTTAATATTTTCTATGAGGTACCTTCACATTTTTTTTATCTTGAGTACTTATATAAGCGCCATAATGGTAATAGAAAAGGGATTTAGGTACTCGAGTGAAAATAAAGTAAAATGTGAAAGTACACAAGTGAAATTATGAAAGACATGTTGTACTCATTTAATATTAAGCCAAATATCAAATAAAACCTGTCCTAATATCTATTGATATCTAGACTCGAGTAATTCTCTTTGTTAGAGAAATGGTAACTTACTATTATTTAATAATATCACTTCCTCCATCTAGTGATGAATTCTAAAGATAACACACTCTAAAAGATAATCATTCTCCTAGATAACTACAATTTGATAATACATGATGCATGCATGATTCATAGCAATACATAAACTTGTCAATCCCTGTACATACATGAGCTTAAACAATGAACACAGTGTTTGATAAAATGTGAATTGTGATGCAACTGATTATTAGGACATATTATGTCCAAGTCATACTCTCCTGACAGTTAGATTATTATATTGCATTATAATCTAACAGTCAGGAGAGTATGACTTGGGACATGAACATGACTAACAGTCAGGAGAGTATGACTTGGGACATGTACATGACTAACAAATCGATGCCTTTTTTTATTAATAGATTTACACCTTTTTCCACAAAATTACATTAAGAAAGAAGAAATGATTAGTAGGTTATGTTCAGTAGTATAGGTTATGTATATTGTGAGACCTCTTCACTTTGAAATAGGAATAGATTGATAGATTCTTTGAGGAAGGGTACCGTGCTGCATATTGTCTAATTTGACGAGGAAATGTAGGGGGTTCATAAACATATATACTGGTTGCTATGAATGTTACGTATGCATTTATAGGGAAAACTTACTAGCAAAGAATCCTACAGTCCAACTTGCTGGACATCCAGGAGGATTCGCTGGCAGTGTGAGTAGCACAGGTGGCAGGCCACGGCAGCAGAGGCAAATAGCAGCTGCTGCAGGACAGAAGGGACAGCTAGCGTTTGTGATAGTGTTAGATGGTCTTAGCCCGTACTTGGTTGATATCCTTGAGGTTCAAAGCAGGGTAGTACTTGGGGCCCAAGCTTAGGTCTAATAATAAAATCTTGGCGCTGGGAAATTATTGAATAAAGCTGGCATAAAAGAGCTTGTAGTTTATGGTATCCCAAGGCTTATAAAACCCTATATAAAATGGGTCTCTAATCCAAAATAAAGACAAGCTGAGAGATCCGACAAGAGTTACCTCTTGACACACTCTCATCCACCTATAGCAGCCATCACCCCCTCCTTTGCCATCACCTCTTGGAACAACACCACAAGCAATTTTATTGCCTTGCAAATGTGGTTGCGATAGTGATGTCATGATATTCAAGCATCGTAGATAATAATCGCAACATGATTTTTATGATAGATATTAGTCTATATTAGATATGTATTGGAAAATATCGGTGACATTGGGTGGTGTAATGTTGTATATCACCAATATTGCATATTGGCTCAAAATCTATTATGTATTGCAAATACATTGGTATAATGGTGATATTTGTTTCCATGCAACACCTTAGGTCCTTTGGAGACTTCCCTTCCATCAAAGCTCATCTAGAAGAGATTCCACCGCATCATACCATGATTAGGTCCTTAACTTCAGCCTATAACAACTTGGTGTCAGAGTGTGCTCTCATGGGAGATACTATACGAGCTTGGGATTACGAACCATATTGTAGGAATCGCTTGATAAGGATGACATAACACCTAGATGAAGAAATAACAGTGTAATGATTAGGCTAAGCAACATCACAAGAAAACAATCTAGTTTATAACATGAAGGACTACAAAAATGCTACAATGTCTCCAAGCTAAATTCTTTGAGAAAGGGATGCAATCTGTTGCACAAGATTGGGTCCACACTCGTGTGGTTTTCTAGTAAAGGAAGACCGACCTTCATCTTGCTAGTCATGTGCGAACTTTGGATAGCTGGCATCTTCATGGATTTTATCATGAATTACAAAACATAACAAAAAATGGCACTATTTGTAGTGGTTGATCAACTTACCATTCCCCTAAGCTACCTCACACATCTTCGATAATATGTTTTGCTTGCTTAGATTGTCGGGTAAAATCATCATCTAGATAAACATGACACTATGTCCAAAATTCCTAATACATAAAATCACTTCACCCCATACAAGGCATCATAAGCTACAAAATCATTTGTTTGGTCCTCGTTGATTTGCACATAAACATTTGGGTCATCTGCTCATGGGAATGAGCAATACCTATGAAAATGATGATAAATACGCTATGTACTGAGTAAGGTAACAATATAGTCGAAACAGGAAAAAATATATAATTACATGCATTCATAGTAGAAAGCAACAGATGTCCGAGGTACAATAATTGATGCAGGATAATGATTGATTTCGGATTCATATGTTCATACCATTAGAATATAACATGATTCATTCTTTCATTTACGTTGAATTTAGGGACCTCACTATTTTCAACTAGTGGAATGATTATCCAAATTTTTACAACCCCAAGACAGAACGCTCTTAGTTACTATTCTCTACCGGTAGAATAGTTATCAATATATAAAACCCTGGGACAAAACGCTCCCGGCTACTATTTTAATCTGGTGGAATGGGTAGGTACAACCAGTCCTGACCATACAATTAAATATTGGTCCCGATATGCAATATTGGTCAATATTTATCGGATTTTGGGTTAGCCAATGCACGACGGATTTAGAATTTCACGTATTTATCATCGATATATTGATTATCGATCGATATTGCTGATATTTTACCGATACTTGCCGATATTTACTGGTATTTGCTAATATTTATTGTGCAAAAAAATAAAAAAATCACACCGCGACAACCGCAAAATATAAAATATCGTTTGCGACACTCTGATATCGCAACATCGCGACCGCGACTGTGATTTTATTGCTTGGTCCTGACTCACGTTGTCTTTCACTTTAAATGATAAATAACTTATTCATGATTATGATAGTTCGCGAAATTTATTTTAGATTGAGTTTAGGGACCCCACTATTCTCAACCGGTAGAACAGTTATCAGTAGATATAATTCCTTGACAGAATACTCCTGACCATTATTCTTTATCGGTGGAATGGTTATCAATGTATAAAACCTCGGGGTAATATGCTTTTGGCTACTTTTCTCGTTCGGTGGAACGAATAGGTACAACCGGTCCTAACTTAGGTGATCTTTTACTTTAAATGATTAATATTTTATTCATAACTGGTTTGATGAGTACAAAACATAATTAATGCTAGCAAGACATCGACATATAGATACTAAGACCATCTTCAAAAGTTATTATTCACCGAGCTCCCAAAATCATAATTTCACAGGTAAGTCATAACTCTTGCCATAAGACTCATATAATTACCTAAATTTAATATACATCCTTTAAAATACCAATATTAACAACATATCTAGAATTTAGGGTCTAACTCTAACATTTACACATGTAATATTAACATTACAGTTTTAAAGTCATTATTCCCTAATGAGGTCATTATCTCATTTTGATAAATCCAAGATATTCAATAATCACTCCAAATACTTCTTATAATATTATTATCACATTTTAATGCACCTAAAAAGTTAAAAATACTAAAATTCCCATATTAACCCATATTGGCCAAAATGCCTTCAAAATACCGATAGCCCTTATTTTATGTAAATATTATATCTTCAATAATTGTTATTTTCCAATCCTCCATTTATCATCATATCTCTTAGATATACTTATTTCCCGCTTATCATAATTTATTAGGCCCATATTATTCCTCCACCAAATACTACTAATTAGCATAACAACCTCATTTCAGCACACCTTTCAACATTCTTTCTCCCCTTCTATCATAAAATCCATATTATAATAGCACAACATTAACAATATACATGTAACAATATAATAATAATAACATGCTAAAACACACAACTATTCAGACATTTAACACAAAACCCTAAACATCACCTAGTATTCTTGGCAACAAGTACACCGGACTCTAAGCATATAATTCCTAAACCGCCTCCTCCGATATCACCTATGAAAACAAGATAATACACGAGTAAGACCAAAGATTATAATCAAGGAAAAGGTTAAGGGATATGAGGGTAAAAATGGAAATAATTAGAGTCAAAGAGAAGCTTGAGTTGCATGGAAGTGTGATGGTGCTATGGTGAAGTTTTGGTGGTGTTTGGGTGTGTAAAAAGAGGTGCAAGGCCGAAAAAATGGGGCTGCATTGGCGTGCGGTAGGTTATGCACACCTAGGTTGTGATGTTCAATTTTTGCCCGGAAGGTTCTAGAATATTCTAGAGTTGTGTAGACTCTAGTAGAATTTTATAGAAGTGTTAAGAAAGGTGTGAATCCTTATGTAAATATCTAGAGATCTCCTTAATGGTGTGGAATTTTTTAGAATTTCAAATGTTAGAAGGATCATAAAGGGATTTAGAAGAGTCTTCCAAAATATCTTGTAATCTAGAAGGGTTTCTTGAAATATCTAAGGGTTACGGAAGATCTAGAACCTTCCACCAAAAGGGAAAAAGGGAGGGGGACCTCTACTATAAATAGAGGACCACCCTATTTGCTCTCACTGTCTCCTATGTTGTAAGCTCTCTCCTCTTTCATCAATAAAGTGTTATCTTTTTAAATACAAACACTCTCTCACTCTCTCTAAATCTTCTAAGATCTGAAAGTATTCTTACTTGTCCTTAAAAACTTGGTAATAGTCTTAGTGTTGAAAGGGCCGACTTAGTGAGCACTAAAAGAGTTGTACTTCTAAGTGCCGTACGAGAAAAACTTAGGTGAAAGAAGTCACCCCGTGACACGTGGTATTAGAGTGTGGTTAAGAGGAAGTTTTGATTACAAGGGATCATAGCCATGGTAAACGACGAGTTGGCAAAGAACCCAAGTGAGATGACCTTATTTATAGAGACCTGTGGTAGGGAACGTGAGAAGAAGTACAAGGGTGTTGCCAAAGATAAGTCGATATCCAAGGGCCGACTCTCTTCACTTGAACAAAGGGTTATTCGGGTGGAGAGAAGGATGGATGGATCAGTGGAGAGACTCGATGTGTTAGATGAATATCTTGGTGAAGATATTCGTGGGGAATTCCTTGGTGGCATCAACTGTTTGTTGGAGGAATTCCGTAGGGATATTGGCACCCTAAGGGAGAAGTTTGCCACCCTTAAGGCGGAACATGTTGCGTTGAGATTAGATCTCAACCATGGAAGGAATGACAGTCACGTTGGAGGATCAAGGGTCCAAGCCTCCAAGCCACCTAAGTGTGGAGGTAAGCGCGACGCTAAAGAACTTGATAATTTTATCTGGATGGTAGAAAGAATTATGCATCTTGTATTTATGGATGATGATGCTGACAAGATTGATACCGCCACATTCTACCTTGAGTATGATGCTATGCTATGGTGGAGACACTGTAGCGATGAGATTGAAAGTAGTGTGGTGGCTATCAATGCATGGGAGACTTCAAGAAAGATCTTACGACCCTGTTCTATCCTATGAATGTAGAGGAGGCTGCGGTTAAGAAGTTAAGGAGTCTAAAGCAAACGGGTGCCATCAAGGACTATGTCAAAGAGTATAGCTCCTTGATGCTCAAGATATCAGACATGTTAAAGAAGAACAGACTCCCTTGCTTCATGGATGGGTTACAAACTTGGGCGGAGTAAGAGTTGAGGCATCGTAATGTCCAAGACCTTGAGTCCTTCATCGAGTTCAGGGAGGATAAGAAGGATAAGCCAAGAATGGTGGTCCATACAAAGGTGGGGGAGAAAAATCACACAAGGAAGGAGACCCACCTAAGTGGAAGGGGAAGCAGGAAAGGGGTAATGATCACTTTAAGAAGAAAACGTGCTTCATTTGTCAAGGGGATCACATGTCCTTCCTCTGTCCCACGAGAAAATAATTAAATGGCCTTATTAGTTCCCTTGGAGAAGAAGGGAAGTCAAGATGGGATCGATGCGCTTCCAGAGCTCACTCAATGCTAGGGCTAAGGAGGAGCCCAAGGTGATGGCCAAGGATATGGAGGTGCCAAAGGGAGAGCCTAAGGCATCAAAAGGCTGGGTTTATGTTGAAGTCAAAGCAAATGATGGAGATATAAAGGTATTGGTGGATATAAGAGCCACTCACAACTTTGTGGTTGAAGGGAAAGCCACAAGACTTGGGATTCAATACTCCAAAGAGATTGGATGGATGAAGGCGGTAAGCTAGCTTCAAGGCCGATCCATGGTGTTGCTTGAGGGGTACCATTCGGTTAGCTGAATGAGAAGGCATGATGGATTTGATAGTGGTGCCCATGGATAACTTTAAAATGGTGCTTGGAATGAAGTTTGTCGATAAGGTATGCCCACTCCTTCTCAGATGCTGACACCATACATATTTCTAAGGGGTAGGAATCTTATGTTTTGCCCCTAGTACAATAAAAGGTGGAGTTCAAAATGCCATCAACCATGCAAGTATTTAAGGGACTCAAGGATGAGGTAGTGCTTGAAAAGGCCTAAGGCGCACCTAGGCGATAGGGGTCCGGAGCCTAGGCGCTAGGCACAAGGTGAAGGCGTAGGCACATGCCTTGGCGATGTGAGGCGCGAAAATTACTCAAAGCTAAAAAAAAATTATTAAGTAACTAAGTTTTCAGAAAAAAAATATATGATAACAAGAAAATACTTAGAAAAATAACAACCTTTGAGTTTAATACTACCAATACTAGTAGATAGTTGGGACTATGGACCACTTCTTCTTGTTGTCTTTGGTTTTTGGCTCTCTACGGTCTGTCTCTTTGTCTTACTCTGTTTATTTTTTTATATGAGTTTAAAAAATGAATTTTTCTCTCTTTTTATATTTCCTTGATGACCCTGACTCTGCTTGTAGGCTTGCAGCCTGTTTGATTGCAAAATGTACATCTTTTCCAAAAGACTATTGCTCCCCCCAATCAAAACTATAATAGACTTACCCTTTTCCAAAAAAATGTCTATTCCTCTCCCCCAAGTCCCTAGCTCCTTATATGATTTTTTTCTGCTGAAAAGCATGTGCGTGTCTGATGCATATGCCAATACAAATTGGGTCAAGTTAGGAAGGTTGTTATCAATGGGGGATAACTGAATAAGAAAACAGAGAAGAGGGTGAAGAAAATGAGTTGAATATGATCTTTGGTACCTCCTTAGATCATATACTAACAAGAACCACCTAAGGTTTCAACACTTAGGATAAATCTTGTGAGATTTTAGGATTCAAACTTCAAACTCATGCACTAGAGTTGAAGGTGATTGATTTCTGCTGAGAGAAATAAGATAGCCAAATTCTGAGTTCCTCTTCATTCAAGTGTGAGCCCAACACTTATAGGAGAGTGTTGGGTCTCATTTAGTTGTAATACAACTCAACAAAAAAAGGACTGGTTTGGTTAACTAATCAAACTAGTTAGTTGTCAAAGAGACTAACTTTAACTAGTTTAATCCTAACCAAAACTAAAGTTGACTTTGTACTAGCTGAAATAAAGAAATCAGAATTGTTTGGGACCTTCCCAATGTCTTACATCTGACTTGGGAGGCTCCTTACAAGTTGATAAGCTAAGCTAAGCTAAAAACATCATTAAAAGTAAAAAGTAAAAGTAGCTTTTATGCTAAAGACTAAAATCATTATTAAAAGCATAAAGCAGAAAGTAACTTTTCTGCTGCAAGCCTAAAGTGCCATCATAGCCTAAGCATAGGTTTCTTTTCTTCCAAAAAAGGCCTGCCCCCTATGATAATTATAGCTGTTGCTGCTGCTAGTGCCCACATCTGCCCAGAAAAGTGCTGTTGGGGCTGCTATTGTGGGTCTTGAACTGCAGCCTATCCTTGGCTGGGTAGTGAGCCATTTAAGCCAAAAAAATGAGCCACTAAAGTGCAAAAGGTGGTGGCTGGATTGAAGTTTTGCATGGCTTTCATGGCTTGGGGTTTAGTTAAACTAATTAGTCCAAGTAAGGAGGTTTTTATGTCCCCCTAACTTAGAGAAATTAACAACTAAATTAATATCTTGGATAATGGATGCTCCTGCATCATTCTCGCCCTCTTGAGAAGCATCTTCCTTGTCTCCAAAAGGCTTATCCTGAATATAGGGAAGCAAATCTCCCACATTAAATGTGCTTGAAATATTCCCCATTTCTGGTGGTAATTCAAGCTTATAAGCATTGTCCCCAATTTTCTGAATGACCTTGTACGGGCCATCACTTCTTGCCATAAGTTTGTTCTTCCTCCTAGTAGGAAATCTTTCCTTCCTTAGGTGAAGCCAAACCAAATCTCCGGGTTCATACAAGTGTTGTTTTCGATGCTTGTTTGCCCTGTTTTTGTTTAATTCATTTACCCTTTCAATCTTGGCTCTCACTTGTTCATGTAGATTCTTCATTGCCTTAGCCCTTTCCTCTGCTTCAAAGTTGGTATGTGCTTCAATGGGAAGGGGTAGGAGGTCAACGGGAGTAGTGGGATTCACTCCATACACTACTTCAAATGGTGAGTGACCCGTGGCATACGTGGGTGAGCGGTTGTAGGCAAACTCTGCATGACTAAGTTTGGTGTCCCAATCTCTTAGGGACTTGTGAACCAAACTTCGAAGGAGCATTGTGAGGGTTCTATTTGTTACCTCAGTTTGCCCATCGGTTTGTGGATGGTAAGCGGTACTAAAGAGAAGTTTTGTACCAACTAACCTCCACAAAGTTTTCCAAAAATAGCTAAGGAACTTGGTATCCTTATCCGAGACAATGGATTTGGGGATACCATGTAGCCTAACTATTTCTTTGAAAAAAAGATCGGCTACGTAAGAGGCATCATCCGTTTTGTGACAAGCAACGAAATGAGCCATCTTAGAGAATCGATCTACAACCACCATTATGGCATCATTTTGCCTTTGTGTTCTAGGCAATGCCACAATGAAATCCATGCTAACATGGTCCCATGGTTGGTGTGGGACGGGTAAAGGGGTGTAAAGCCCTTGATGAAACTGACTCTTTGACTTTTGGCAAGTGGCACATCTCGCCACTACACCTTGTACATCCCGCACTATCTTAGGCCAAAAAAAATGCTCTTGGAGTACATCTACAGTTTTGTTTATCCCAAAGTGGCCAGCTAGTCCTCCTCCATGTACCTCTCTCACAAGCAATTCTCGGATTGAGCACTTGGGAATGCAAAGCTTGTTGTTCTTGAATAGGAAGCCATCTTGAATCATAAAGGAACCCTGGAGCTTGTCTTGATCCTTGAAGTAGCTTGCAAAGTCTTTATCTTCCTTGTAGAGCTCTTTGATGCATGCAAAACCTAACACTCTTGCCTCTAATAAAGAAAGCATACAATATCTCCTAGAGAGTGCATCAGCTACTACATTCAATTTGCCACTTTTGTGTTTGGCTACAAAGGAAAAAGATTGTAAAAATTCTACCCATCTTGCATGCCTTGGGTTAAGCTTGTGTTGACCATTGATGTACTTTAATGACTCGTGATCCGTGTGCAACACAAATTGTTGCGGCCTTAGGTAGTGTGACCAATGATCAAGAGTCCTAACTAAGGCATAGAACTCTTTATCATAGGTGCTATAATTTACCCTTGATCCATTTAGCTTTTCACTAAAGAAGGCAATTGGTTTTCCTTCTTGTAGTAAAACAGCTCCTATACCAACTCCACTTGCATCACATTCAACTTCAAATAATTTGTGGAAATCCGGTAAGGCTAGGATAGGAGCTTCACTAAGCTTTCCTTTAACCAACTCAAAGGCTTCTTGGGCTGCTCTTGTCCACTTGAATTCCCCCTTCTTCATGCATTCGGTGATAGGAGCTAATAGGGTACTAAATCCCTTAATGAACCGCCTATAGAAAGAAGCAAGCCCATGGAATGATCTCACTTGTGTTAGGCTTGTTGGTGATGGCCAAGTCTTGATTGCTTCTACCTTTGACTCATCCATAGCTATGCCATCTTTGAACACCACAAAGCCTAGGAAAGTAACCCTAGGTACAAAGAACTCACACTTTTCTAGCTTAGCATACAACTTGCTACTTCTAAGTGCTAGAAATACAAGTTTGAGATGCTTTACATGTTCTTCTTTGCTAGAGCTATACACAAGTATATCATCAAAGTAAACTACTACAAATTTGCTAATGAATGGCCTAAGCACTTCATTCATAAGTCTCATGAAAGTGCTAGGTGCATTAGACAAGCCAAAGGGCATAACCCTCCACTCATACAACCCTCCTTTGGTCTTGAATGCGGTCTTCCACTCATCACCATCTTTCATTCGGATTTGGTAGTAGCCACTCCTCAAATCTATTTTAGAAAACAAGCAAGCACCATGTAAGCAATCTAATAAATCATCAAGTCTAGGGATAGGATACCTATACTTGATAGTGATGTTGTTGATAGCTCTACTATCAATACACATCCTCATAGAACCATCCTTCTTTGGCACAAGAAGGGCTGGGACTGCACATGGGCTAAGGGACTCCCGGATAAGGCCTTTAGACAGCAGCTCCTCCACTTGTTTTTGCATTTCCATGGCCTCTTTTGGGTTGCTTCTGTAGGCTGCCTTGTTAGGAAGAGTAGCACCCGGTACCAAGTCAATTTGGTGCTCTATGCCTCTAATGGGTGGCAATTCATGTGGCAAATCAGTGGGGAAAACATCTCTAAACTCTGCCAGTAGCTTACTGATTAGTGGGTTAAAACAGGGGCTGCCCACACTGTCTTCCAGCAGCAGTAGCAGATACACAACTTTGCCTCTTCCTATAGCCTTATCAACATGCTTTTCATCAATGAACAAGGATTTTTTACACTGCAGGCTATCATTCTTTACTGCTGGCTGTGAGTATAAGGGCGTTAGCACTATGTTTTTCTTTGCAAACTTTAGGCAATAAGTATTTTTTCTTCCATCATGCACAACACTTCTATCAAATTGCCAAGGTCTACCTAATAACAAGTGACAAGCATCCATAGGTACAACATCACATAACACTTCATCATGATATGTTTTACCAATGGAAAAAGGAATTAGCACTTGTTTAGTTACCTCTACCATATTACCATTATTAAGCCATTGTAGCTTGTATGGCCGGTTATGCTTCGTAGTGGGAAGATTAAGCTTCTCCACCATGATACTTGAGGCAACATTTGCACAACTTCCACCATCCACAATAAGAGAACATACCTTGCCAATTATGGTGCACTTGGTTTGGAATATGTTTTCTCTTTGTGACCCATCCTCCTTGGCTTCCCTTGAATGGAGGACCCTCCTAATCATTAATGCCTCTCCAACATCGGGTGGTGCTTCCTCTTCTTCCTCACTAGCTGATATTATGCCCTTCTCTTCCTCCTCAGAGATGGCCTCATTTACTTCCACAAGTGTCATCACCCTCTTGTTGGGACATTCATTTTGATAATGCCCAACTCCTTGACACTTAAAACATTTGACATTCCTCACCCTATTGGGTTCAAATGTACCTTCTTTGCTCTTTCCCTTCACATCAAACTTGATGGGTGTAGGTGGGGGTTTTGAAGTTGTCGGATTATCTTTGGAAGTGCTAGCAATGGTTTTGTTGTAAGAAAACCGAGGTGTTTTCTTCTCTTTCTTATGCTTCTCCACTTTGATGGCTAGATGAAATAGCTCATCTAAAGTGTAGCACCTTTGCATCTCAACCTTCCTTGCAATGTCTTGTCTTAGGCCTCCAATAAACCTAGACATAGTGTGTTCTTCACTCTCTTCTAGCCCGAGTCTCATCATGAGTTTTTCAAATTCTCTAATGTACTCTTCTACACTCATTTGACCTTGTCTTAGAGAAGACATTTTGTTATAGAGGTCTTGAGTGTAAGATGAAGGCAAGTACCTTTCTTTCATGAGCTTTCTCATCTTTGTCCAAGACTTAACTTTGGACTTTCCCTTCTTTCTCCTTTGATGAATGAGATTTTCCCACCAAAGAGAGGCATGGCCTTTAAGCTTCAAAACAGCCACTTTGAAAGCTTTGTCATCCTTATACCCCTTGGCTTCAAATAGCCTAGCACACCTCAATTCCCACTCAAGGAATTCTTCTGGGTTGTGGTTTCCTTCAAATTCAGGGATTTCAGCTCTTACATCACGAAAATCATCCCTTCTAACGTGACTTCTCCTTCTTAGTTCAAGTGATGATTCACTAGAGGATGAACCAAACTCACTTGAGCCTTCTTCAACACCATTGGCATCTCCTTCTTCATGGTGGGTTGGGTTTCTTCTTTGTAGATTCAGTGGATTTGCATTAGGAAGCAGCTGCTGTAATATGGTACGCATCTGCCTCATTTCCTCTTGCATGTTCTCAATGGACTGCTCTAGTTTTTTGGTGTCTTGTTGCAAAGTTTCAATAGCTCGATCTCTTCTAACATAAACATTTTGTGACTCTTCAAGATTCAAACCTCTAGATTGATCACCCATGGAGGTTTGAACTGTGAAAAAAAAAAAGTCCCTGAGCTGGGTGGGACAGAAAGGGATTGAATTCAGTTAAAAAAAAGGAGGGGGGCTAGAATATTATTTTTTGTGTGTGTGTGTTTGGTTTTAGACAAAGGGTGGGATTAAAGGGAAGTAAAAGAAGAGGATAAGACCCAATTAAAATTAACCTCGCTCTGATACCAATTTGATGCATATGCCAATACAAATTGGGTCAAGTTAGGAAGGTTGTTATCAATGGGGGATAACTGAATAAGAAAACAGAGAAGAGGGTGAAGAAAATGAGTTGAATATGATCTTTGGTACCTCCTTAGATCATATACTAACAAGAACCACCTAAGGTTTCAACACTTAGGATAAATCTTGTGAGATTTTAGGATTCAAACTTCAAACTCATGCACTAGAGTTGAAGGTGATTGATTTCTGCTGAGAGAAATAAGATAGCCAAATTCTGAGTTCCTCTTCATTCAAGTGTGAGCCCAACACTTATAGGAGAGTGTTGGGTCTCATTTAGTTGTAATACAACTCAACAAAAAAAGGACTGGTTTGGTTAACTAATCAAACTAGTTAGTTGTCAAAGAGACTAACTTTAACTAGTTTAATCCTAACCAAAACTAAAGTTGACTTTGTACTAGCTGAAATAAAGAAATCAGAATTGTTTGGGACCTTCCCAATGTCTTACATCTGACTTGGGAGGCTCCTTACAAGTTGATAAGCTAAGCTAAGCTAAAAACATCATTAAAAGTAAAAAGTAAAAGTAGCTTTTATGCTAAAGACTAAAATCATTATTAAAAGCATAAAGCAGAAAGTAACTTTTCTGCTGCAAGCCTAAAGTGCCATCATAGCCTAAGCATAGGTTTCTTTTCTTCCAAAAAAGGCCTGCCCCCTATGATAATTATAGCTGTTGCTGCTGCTAGTGCCCACATCTGTCCAGAAAAGTGCTGTTGGGGCTGCTATTGTGGGTCTTGAACTGCAGCCTATCCTTGGCTGGGTAGTGAGCCATTTAAGCCAAAAAATGAGCCACTAAAGTGCAAAAGGTGGTGGCTGGATTGAAGTTTTGCATGGCTTTCATGGCTTGGGGTTTAGTTAAACTAATTAGTCCAAGTAAGGAGGTTTTTATGTCCCCCTAACTTAGAGAAATTAACAACTAAATTAATATCTTGGATAATGGATGCTCCTGCATCAGTGTCTACTCCTATCCCCTAAGTCCCTAGCTCTCTGCATGATTTTTTTTTCCTCTGCTGAAAGGCATGTACATGTCTACTCCTCTCCCTTAAGTCCCTGTTTGATATTTCCAAAACAACTATTGCCTTCCCCAATTAGCACTATAAATAGCCTTCCTGTTTCTCAAAAAATGTCTACTCCTCTCCCCTAAGTCCTTGGCTCCTTGTGTGATTTTTTTTTGCCTTAGGCGCGCCTCAGCCGTCTTATGTGAGCCTCACTCACTTCACCTCGCCTAGCACCAAAAAAGCCCCAACCTCCCATCACCTTGCGCCTTAGGCATGCTTTTTCAAACACTGGGATGAGGTCAAACTCTTGGCTATTATAGTAAAGGAAGAATCCTCGCCCGTTGGATTTGAGGCATCCATGGAGATTAAGGGAGTCCTCAAGGAGTTCAAGGGCGTGATGCCATTTGAGCTTTCGAAGAAGCTCCCACCTTGAAGAGAGGTGGATCATGTAATTGAGCTGGAGCCATGTGCCAAGCCTCTGGCCATGGGTCCTTATAGGATGACCTCGCCGAAGTTAGAGGAGTTGAGGAAGCAACTTAGGCAACTATTGGATGTAGGTTTTATAAGGCCATCCAAAGCTCCGTTTGGTGCCCAGTGTTGTTTCAAAGGAAGCATGATAGAGCAAGCAATAAAATCGCGGTCACGGTCACGATTGCGGTTGCGGTTGTGGTGTCGCGAACTATATTTTATATGTCGCGGCATGATTTTTTGTGCAAATACAAGTAAATATCAACAAATATCGGTAAAATATCAGCAAAATATCAGCAAATATTGGTCGATAACCGATATATTGCCCATAAATATGTGAAATTCTAAATCCGTCGTGTATCGCCAATTTCACGTATCGACTAAACAAAAATCCGATAAATATCGGCCAATATTGCGTATTGGGACTGATATTTAATTGCATGTGATGGAAGCCTTCGAATGTGCATCAATTATAGGGCACTAAAGAAGGCAACTGTAAAGAACAAGTATCTGATTCTGTTGGTGGCAGACTTGTGTGATAGGCTTCGGAAAGTTTGATGGTTCTCCAAGTTGGACTTGAGGTCAGGATACTGGCAAGTCCGCATAGCCGAAGGAGATGAGGCCAAGACTAAATGTGTGACTAGGTACTAATCTTATAAGTTCTTAGTTATGTCCTTTGGTCTTACAAATGCACTTGCTACATTTTGTACTTTGATGATCTTCCACCCCTTGGACAAGCTCGTGGTGGTGTACTTGGATGATATCGTAGTATATAGTGAGATCTTGGGTGAACATGTTGAACACCTAAGGAAAGTTTTCCAAGTGCTAAGAGAAAATGAGCTCTTCGTAAAGTTGGAGAAGTGCTCATCGCCTAGGAGGAGGTAATGTTCTTGGGGCATAAGATCATGAAAGGGAAGATCTTGTTTGATGAGGCCAAGTTGTAGGCTATCGTGAAGTAGGCTGATAAGAAGAGACAAACCAGGGCATTCCAAGTGGGAGACGAAGTCATGGTGAAACTTCCAACCTAACAGTTTAAGGCCTACAGGAAAAGGGCACAAAAGCTTGACCTAATGGTATGAGGGGCTGTACCTAGTTGTGAAGAAGTTCGAAAAGACTTCATACAGATTGGAATTGCCAAAGAACCTCAAGGTCCACCTAGTATTCCATGTAAGTCATTTGAAGCTCTACCACAAGGAAAAGGATGACTGAGTAGATGTGAATCTTATTGAGCACTACCCACAAATGTTACATCTTTTGAGAAGGGGGTTGCAGAGATTGTGGCAGATCGAGTAAAGAAGGC
This sequence comes from Tamarix chinensis, assembly GCA_030549775.1. Taxonomy (NCBI): domain Eukaryota; kingdom Viridiplantae; phylum Streptophyta; class Magnoliopsida; order Caryophyllales; family Tamaricaceae; genus Tamarix; species Tamarix chinensis. The sequence goes on from CM060174.1 coordinate 37,287,879, forward strand.
TAGAGGATTTCCCAACTACACCGAGTACCTTGTGCACTGGAAAAGGTTACTTGATAGCGAGCCAATTTGGGAACTCGAGGAGGACTTGTGGCAATTCCGTGACCAGATAGAGGCTTTCAAGACCACTAAGGAATTGACGAGGACGGGTTTAGGTGGGGGAGAATGTCATGGATTGCCTATTTTTTTTTAATTTTTTTCCAAAATGTTTTAGAATATTCTAGAGTTGTGTAGATTTTAGTAGAATTGTAGTTGTATACAAATGTCAAGAAAGGTGCCGCTCCTTATGTAAATATCTAGAGATCTAGAATGGTGTGGAACTCTAGAATTACAAAGGTTAGAAGGATCATGAAGGATTTTAGAAGAGTCTTCCAAAATATCTTGTAATATGGAAGGGTTTCTAGAAATATTTAAGAGTTGCGGAAGATTTAGAATCTTTCACCAAAGGGAGAAAAGGGAGGGGGACCTCAACTATAAATAGAGGACCACCCCATTTGCGCCCACCATCTCCCAAGTTGTAAGCTCTTTCTTCTCTCATCAATAAAGTGTTATCTTCTTACACAAACACTCTCTCACTCTTTCTAAGTTTTCTAAGATCTCTAAGTATTACGACTCGTTCTTAAAAGTTTGGAATAGCTTTAGTGTTGAACAGACTAACTTAGTGAGCACTAAAAGAGTTGTACTCTTAAATGCCGCACAAGAAAGACTTAAATGAAAGAAGTCATCCCATGATAGTGAGTTGAGAAGTCACACGGGCAGGTTGTGCAAAGTAGGCATGACTGTGCTCATACAACACATGTACAGGTAATAACAAGTAGGAATGCACGGGCGTGTTGAGGTAGTGCACAAACCATGTGAGCATGCACGGTCGAACCATGCGCGACAAGAAAATAAAAGAGTGGTGCACGGTCGTGCGAGAGATCGTGCGCAAGCTATGCGCCTCACAAAAAAATGATAGAAGCAATAGAAAAGAAGGTGACGATGGTGAGGGGGAGTGATGGGGTGTTCGTGGTGGCTGATCTACCAAGTCTTGGGCGGTGCTTGGTGGCTATGGTGGTGCGTGGATGGTGATGGTGGTGGTGTGTGACGGAAATAGAGCAGCAGCAGCTGAAGAAGGAGAAGAAGAAGAAGAGAGGGAGAGGTGGATTGGGAAGGATTTGGGGCATTAAATGCTGCAAATAAATGAGGGAGGGAGAGAGAAGAGTAGTGTATATATATGTGTGTGGTGGTGGCATGCGATGGTGAAGAATGCGGAGGATGATATTGCTGATGATGATGATCATGGCAATGGCAGTAAGGGCATGAGGGAGATGGTGGGATGTGATGGTCAAAATGAGAGTTGTGTGTTGTAGGAGTTAAGAGAAAGACATGCAAGACAGAAGAATAAGTCAAGGACTTTGGCGCAAGGAGGCAGGAAATTGGAAAAAGGAGAAAGGAAAGGAAAAAGGGAAAAGGCTAAGTTAGAATTTGGATTGGCTAAAATAGGTAAGATTAATGATATCAATCTACTGGAATTAAGGTCAAGTTACGAAATATAATGTATCCAGGTTAAAGATTTGGATTGAGTTAAGATTTTGGGATTAAGGAATTAGGGTAAGGCTAGAATAAAATTTTGTTGAGATTAGAATTGAATTAAGGTATTAATTATACGCGATAAGGTTTAGTAGAATTTTGGAGTATTACAGTTATAACCAGGGATTAAATCATGTTCTCATTCCCTGCTATTATAGCAAGCTGGTGGATTGGTTGTTAGAGTAAGGCATAAATGTGTTCTTCTTACAGATGCAAGATATTGGCTCATCCGCGTGTTTCTGTCATTGAAAACTCTAGGTTTTCTTCTACTTGGGCACCGTGCATCAGATAGTACATCCGTATTACATTCTTTACTTTTCTATGGGCTGTTTGTACTTGACTGACACCGAGAATAGTAAAGGTTGCTGTGACAAGAAATGTATGATATTGATAATGATAAATTTTTTATTTATTGTCCTCTGCTGGCTGTTTTCATAAATCATATCTCAAATGTGATGATGCTTTTCCATATAAATGAAGGCAAGTAACATCTATATAGCTTTTGTCAGTTATGATTGCTGTAACAGTTTGCCTAATGGTGTTCAACTCCCTGATGCCTGTGTTTGATATTCTCATCATCAAAGATTTGAAAGCTTGATTCTTATCCGTCACCCCCTTGTATTGTTTTCCCAGATAGATGTGCCGAATCTTCTTGATGTGCGTCTTGTGAAGCGTTCTGACATCAGTTCAGAAAGTAGCGTGGTTGATCACGCCCTGTTTGCTCAAAAAACCCCAGCTTTAGTAACTACATCGAATGCCATTGCTGCTTCTGCTGACAAGTTGTCTGATGCACAACCTATTCACAAGGATACAGAAATAGCGACCACTCCTGGTTAGTACAAATATCAATCATGTTTTGTCAAACTCAATGACTTTTTCCTACTCTGCGGGTTGTTGTGCTTCGTTTGAAAGTGGACTTGCATAATTTGATATAGTTTTTGGATCACTTTTATTGTCTTACAGCAGGAAATCAAAAGAAAGATGTCTGGGAGGAAGTGAGTGAGGCATTGAATGCGAAAAAGGCACTTCTTCTGCAAGAAGACAATTGGAACAAGAAAGAGAATTCAAGCAGCAGAACATGGTCGCGTAGAACCGCGAGAAGCAATGGGGTTGGTGCGACAATGGCTTGGATAAGAGGACAGAATGGCGTTTGAACGAGGGAAGAAGATGCACAGGAGCTAGCTCGGAACGGGGATGACGCACCTTTAATTTGTTGCACCCGGGACTGATCTTCTAAGTGAAAATCTTCAAATTTTCTAAAACTGTTTGGTGCTAGCTAAGCATACCTTTTGAGTTCCCTATATATATTGTATTTTGTCAGCGGTCTCGGGGAAAATTGATGAACATGAAACGTGTACATTGATGTTCTGAAGCCTTTTATGTTATTTTCCTGGTGAAAAGCTTGGAGGATGCTATATCATTACTATTTTCTGCTGAGGCACCACATTAGCATTGGTGAATTCAATTGGTTATCTTGTGGGGTACATTTCATAATAATATTTCATTGATTATTTATTTTTAAGTTAGGAGATTATAAAATACTTTTTTAATTTAGATAAAATTAATTAGTCAAAAAAAAAAGAAAAAAAAATGGATGTATTAGTCCATGCACAATTCATAAAAGTTATGTGCTTGATCCATGTAAGGTGGTACATCAACTCTAATTTTCGGTCAATCCTTTTGTGTTGTGTACAAATAATTATCAAGTTTTGTACTAAGCTAAGGATAAATCAATCACATGATGTAACCATTTTTGAAATAAAAGATGGCAAGAAAAAGTAAAGCAAGTAGATGACTTGAGGGGGTGAAGAAACTAGTTGAGTCAACTCAAGGTAATATTCAACTCAAGTCAACAAGTTGTTGGATGATGTAGGAGTATTTATGGATGAGCCTTAAGGTGAAAGTAATTTGGCATACTTGTTTTAAGTATTATAAGCTATTATAAAAAAAATCTATTGTACATAAAAGTCGACTTTACAAGTTAAAAAGACAGTCAATCTTTTAAGTTAACATCATTATTTTGATTAAAATTTTTTGTTAGTTGTTTTCATGCATTTAGGGATGATAATTTTTTCAGCGGGTTCGGGGTTTCGTCGGAGATTTTTTGTTCGGGTTTGAGTTCGGGGAGAGATTTCGGAAATCGGGTTCATATTCAGAGATTTTTAACGCAGATGGGGCGGGGATGGGTTTGGGGTCCCCATCCCCGAACCCGCCTTGAATGTGTGTGTATATATATATATATAATTTTTTATAGAATATAAATTAAAAGTATAATATAAAATAAAAAGGCTTGAGGGTCGGGCATGAGATCGAAAATTGGGTATAAAGTTGGGTTTCAGGGATCGGGTCGAGTTTCAAGGTTGGGGAATAAATCGAAAATGGGAAATAGATCGGGTTGGGTATGGGGATTTGATTTTCGCGGAGATCAGGTCAGGGAATTCCCAATAAAAAGAAATTGGAGATCGAGTCGGGTTTAGGGATTATTTTTCTTATCCGATTCGGGGATGGGGACCCACCTCGTTGCCATTCCTACATGTACTAATTAGCTTACTTTATTTGTAATAATCTTTGTCGGGTCATATATTATATTAGGTATAAATATATTGTTAATATTAGTTTATGTATTAGTAAGTCATTTGTGTGTCATGTGGCTAAATTAGTGTGCTACTTAGCAATATTATATTCCTATATAAGGCATGAGTTGTTGACATTTATAACATGTTGATGGTTGAGTATATTAAAATACAAGTAATTCACTTGGTTAATTCTCTTTTTATAATCAAATAATCCTTCTAAAACTACTTGAAATAATATTAGATATGAGACATTCAAGTTTAGTTCTTTGAGTTCTTATTAACTTCTTTTTAAATTCTTGCTTGAATCTCTTAATTTCTTCTTCCAAATTGGACAACCATTGATCCTACTTTAAATACAATCACACGAATCTTCATCCATCCTTGAGGACTTAAGCCTCGGTTGGCTTTGTTCTAATTCGATTCCTTTGTCTCCTTTCTTCTTCTTCTTCCACGTATGAGATCTGCTAGAATTTTTCCCTCCTATGTATACAGGTAATTTTCAACTTCAAAGTTTGAAGTCAAGTAATAGATCTTCAACCAAATTGTAGCATATTGTCAACATGTTCTTCACATCTTCAACATTAAAGGTTAAAGATCGTCTTGCCTTCATCCATACCTTTGAATATTAGAGGTAAGTGGACGATTATCATTCTTCTTCTTTCCATCTTCTACCTTTCTTCTTCTATTCTCCTTATTAATCCGCAACAACCCATTTGCTCGAGAGTTTTTGGTGAGTAATTTCCAGCATGCTCTCTTATATCTTCTACCTAGTGACGTCTCTCCTTTCTCTTGTTGGTTAGAGTCAAATAACTATTACAGATTCAATCTCAATCTTGGTAGATTAGTATCACTCAATAGCAATACACTTTTGTTGAGCATAGTCAAGTATCATCTATTTCAACTTTTATTTTTCTCTTTATCATTTTATCATAATTAGAGAAGAATCTCTCTTCACTTTTATTCAAATATCAACCATCAACTCCACTGGTGCTTTATGTTCTTTTCTTCGAGCAAGACCCTTTCTTGTTCACTGCCAATATTGACTTGAAGTTTATCAAGAACACTTGATAATACATTCTAACTTTACCTTCTATCTCCATCACCTTCTTGAGTTCAAGAATTCTTTAAGAATCTTGTCATAACATCATGAAGATATCAAGAAGTGATTTCCAACAATTGCTTGAGGTTCTATTGGGATAACCTTGAGGAAATAATTCAAGCATAGGTGAATAAGTATCAATGAAGACTATTTATAATACTCTTCAATAACTTGCAGCAAGTGTACATGCAACAAATTCACAATTACAACAACTCCCTTCCATTCAAATCCCACTTCAAAGGTTAGAATCAAGGGTAGACAACCAAGAGACTCTTCAACATATGTACAACACCATGGAGGCTACAAATGATCGAGTAGAGGGTCATGAGGAGGGTAGTACAAGTTCAAGATGGCCATATCAATGCTTGAATGGAGTATGAATAAAGAGCACAAGAAAATGGTTCAAATAACCTTATCCACAATTGAAGAGGCTATGCAAATCATCAACCTAGGTACAGTTATTTTGAAGATAAAGATATAAAGCTTGACCTTCCTAATTTTCATGATGAATTAGATGTTGAGTTATTTTTTGAATGGTTGCATGAAATTGAAGCAATATTTGAGTTTAGAGAGTATGATGATGAACATAAGTGTAAGTTAGCAACTTTTAAATTCAAAGAGTTTTCTATAGTTCGGTATGATAATTTTAAGAGAACATATGATAGCCAAGAAAAAAGTAAAATCAAGTCTTGAGAAAAGTTAAAAAAACCACATAAGAAATTTTTTCTACCTAAAGACTATGAGTAAGAGATGTATATCAAATTGACTAATTTTAGGCAAGGACTTCTTGGTGCATAAGAATACACTAGTGAATTTAAAAGACTAGTACTTTTGTGTAATATGCAAGAAAGAAAAGAACAAAAGTGTGCTAGATACTTAGGTGATTAGCAATAAAGTTGAAATGTTTGCCTAATATTCTCTTGATAATTTAACTAAGTTGGCGTTAAAATGTGAAATACAAACTAAGTCTATCAAAGCTTATCATAAGACAATTGCTTCAACTTCTACATCCAACAAAAATAATTCTAATGCATCTACATCTAGACTTGGGACACATAAATTTTCAACTAATGATAAAAAGATTAGTCCTAATCGAGATGATAAGGGTAAAACTAAAGTTAGTGAAATTTCTACTAAGCAATGTTTCAAATATAAAGGATATGATCATTTTGCTAGAGAATGTCCTATTCCGATAGTTTTGACCTTGAGTGAAATTGAGAATATAGAACCGTGTATTGATGATGATGACCTAGAAATTGAATCTAATGATGATGTATTAATTATGTATGAAGAGGATGGAAATCCTTGTTTTTTACTACAAAGGCATTACAAATATAACCTAATGATCAATCTACACAAAGTGATAAATTTTTTTAAAACTAAGTGTAGAATTGGTGATTAAATTTATAGGATCATAATAGATAGTGGTTCATGTAATAATGTTGCTAGTAAAAAAATGGTCAAACAATTTAGGCTAGTGAATACTATACATCCTAAACCATATTCATTACAATAGCTTAATAAGGACAAAGGAGCTAAGGTAACTAAACAAACCCTAATAATTTTTGCATTAGTGGTTACCTTGATGAGGTATTATGTGATGTTTTGCCTATAGATGCTTATGGTGTTTTACTAAGAAGACTATGACAATATGATAGGAATGAAACTTATGATGGTGTAACTAATTAATATGTACGTGGTACTTAAGGATAAAAATAAATATAAATTAAAACCATCTCAATGTGATTATGTATAATTAATTGAGGTTAAAAAGAGCATATTCTTACGTGGATGGGAAATGATTAATTACATTGAGGAGAAGGGTGTTTGTTATACCTTAGTATCTAAATCATTAAATTTTGGGAAAAAAAGTTCAGTAATTCAAACCTTACTGGTTTGCTTGATGAGTATAGTGATGTATTTCCAAATGATTTACCTCTTGGACTACCACCTATTAGGGGTATAAAGCATGCTATCGATTTAATTCTTGGAATTTCTTTACCTAATTGACCTTCATATAGATGTAATAAAGAGGAAGCTAAGGAACTACAAAGGAAAATTCAAGATCTAGTAAACAAGGGTTATATGAGAGAGATCATGAGTTCTTGTTATATACATGCCTTATTAGTTCCTAAAAAGGATGATACCTAACGATGTGAATAGATTCTAGAGTAGTGAATAATAAAACTATAAAATATCATTTTTTATGCCTAGACTAGACGACATGCTTGATGAACTATGTGGTGTACGGGTGTTCTCTAAAATAGACTTGTGAAGTGGTTACTAACAAATGAGGATTAGGGAAGGGGAAAAATGGGAAATAGCATTTAAAACAAAACATGGTCTTTATGAATGAGTTGCTATGCCTTTTGGATTGTGTAATATGCCTAGTTCTTTTATGAGAATAAAGAACGAAATTCTTTGTCCTTTCCTAAGTGACATCATTGTAGTTTTTGTTTAGATGAAATAATTGTATATAGTAAAAGCGAACATGATCATCCTCTACGTTTGAGGAAATTATTTGATAAACTAAGAGAAACTAAACTATATGGAAAATTGAAAAAGTATGAATGTATGCTTCTAAGTATAGTTTTTTTTTGTTATATTTTTACTGCTAAGGGTATTAAAGTTGATTATGTAAAAATTCAGGCCATTCAAGAGTGAAATATTTCTAAATATATACATCAATTGAGAAATTTTCATAGGTTAACTATTTTCTATAGGAGATTTATTAAAGATTTCTCTATTATAGCTGCACCTATTATTCAACTAATGAAAAAAAATGAGAATTTATTTGGGGAAATAAAGCCACTAAAGGTTTTTATACTCTCAAGGATAAAGTATGCAATGCTTTTGTACTATCTATTCCTATTTTTTACCTACTATTTGAGATCAATTGTGATGTGAGTGGGGTAGGTATTAGAGGATTTATTTCTCAAGAAAAAAAAGGCCTAAAATATGCTTTAGTGAAAAGCAAAATGGTGCTAGATTGAGGTAATCTATATATGACAATGCATTTTTCACCATCATATGAAGTTCAGAGACATAGAGTTATTATTTGAGGCATAAACCCTTTGTGTTATATTTTGATCATGAAATTTTGAAATATTTACATGGTCAAAATAAAATAAGTCCTAGACATGCAATGTGAGAAAACTTCTTACAATCCTTTATGTTTTCTGTTAAACACTTGAATAGAAAAGAAAATACAGCAGCCAATGCTCTTTATAGAAGATCCGTATTGCTTGTCATGTTAACTACTAAGTTGTTAGGATTTGAAATGCTATAAGAAATTTATCCTAATGATTAATACATTTTAATGAAGAATGTCGTTCATGTAAAGAAAATGGGAACTATGGTAATTATACAATACGAGATGGATTCTTATTTAAAATTAATAGACTTTATGTACCAAGGTCAAGTATAAGGAATTTACTTATCAAGGATGTACATGAGGGATCTATTGCAAGCCATTTTGGTATTTAGAAAACATTAGATATATTGTAAACAAATTTCTATTGGCTACGCATGATAAAAGGGTGTACAAATTATAGTAAACCGGTGTGAAAGAGTGAAGGTTTCTTTCACAAAGGTTTATATACATCATTAGCTGTTTGTAGTCAACCATGGGAAGGAGTTAGTATGGAATTTATCTTAGGATATTCCAAACAAAAGAGGTAAATATTCTATTATAGTCATAGTAGATAGATTTTCAAAAAATGTCTTATTTTATTCCATGTAATAAAATTGATGATGCTATATATGTTGCGGATTTGAATTTCAATGAAATTGTGAGACTACATGGCATACCTAAGAGTATTATTTTAGATAGGGATGCCAAGTTTCTTAGCTACTTTTGAAAGACATTGTGGCACATGTTAGGCACCAAGTTATTATTTAGTACTTCACATCATCCACAAATTGATGGACAAACTAAAGTTATTAACCTTACTCTTGGAACTTTGTTAAGAGGATTGGTAAGTAAAATTACTAGAGATTAGGATAATAAGTTTGCTCATGCAGAGTTTTCTTATAATAGAATTCTTTCAAGTACTACACATTCAAGTCAATTTGAAATTGTGCATGGAGTGAATCCTTATATACCAATTGATACTGTGCCTTCAAAGAAAGGCAAACTTAAAAACTATGAGGCTAAGGAATGAGTAGAGTTCTTCCACAAGCTTCCTCTACAAATTAAGGGTAACATAGAACAAGCCAATGCAAAATATCATAAATAAGCTAACAAACATCACAGTCAATAAGTATTTTCTCTTAGTGATTTAGTGTGGTTACATTTACGTAAAGAAAGATTTCCTAATCTAAGGAAACGTAAAATGATGTTAAGAGCAGATGTACCATTTAAAATCCTAATAAAATTTTGAGAAAATGATTACAAACTTGAACTTGCTGAATCATATAAAAGTTTATCAAGGAAATTAAATGTGGATGATTTGTCTCCTTACTTTATTTATGTCAATTTGAGGACAAATTCTTCTCAATTTTGGGAGAATGATATAGGAGCATCCATAGATGATCCTTATGGTGAAAGTAATTTGGCATACTTGATTATAGAACTGATCATATTATGTGTCTTTGATAATAATACTATGAATAACCTTAATGATATTACTTTAAGTCATTATTACAAGTATGTAGCATATTTGTATGAAGAAGATCAATCCATTTAAGAATTCAAAACACCTAAGATTTTCAAGTGCTACAAGCTATTACAAAGGAAGTTATTGTGCATGAAAGTTAATTCTATAAGTCAAGAAGACCCATTCAATCTTTTAAGTCAACATCATTGTTTTGATTATGATTCTTGTTAGTTGTTTTCATGTATTATATTGGATATAAAAGCATTGTTAATACTTTTTTCTGTGTTAGTTAGTCATTTGTGTTATTTGGCTAAATTAATGTGCTAGTTAGCAATATTATATTCTTATATAAGGCATGAGTTGTCGACATTTGTAACATATTTATGGTTGAGTATATTGAAATCTAATATAAGTAATTCACTTGGTTAATTCTCTCATTGTGATTAAATAATCCTTCCTAAGACTACTTGGAGTCATCTTAGATAAAAGACAAAGAAGTTGAGTTCTTATTGAGTTATTTGAGATACTATTGAATTCTTTTTAAATTCTTGCTTGAATCTCTTCATTTTTTCTTTGAATTTGGCTAGCCACTGATACTATTTCATTTTCAATCACATGAATCAAAATGTCAATTGTATATCTTATTGCCTAGTTGCTTTGATAAAATCTAAATGTCAAATTTGTGATTAAACTAGTAGCCATGAATCGATAATATGAGATTAACTGGATACATATTCCATCTGTCAGACCCACTTGCTATAATGTGCGGTAGGAATATATATATCTATATAGATGTAGTATCATATACAAATCATATTTAATATGCAAACATAGGAATAAATAGTAACCATTGGATCTAAACAATCTAACAGTTGAAAATATAACTGAGCCCATCCCTAACTTTCTCCCTCTCTATCCCAACCCCCTTTCCCGTGCATCTTCCTCTCTCCATCACCTCCCTATCCATGGCACTCTCTCTACCATCACACACTCTTTCTATCGCAGTCCCTCCCTGCCCATCATTGTTTCTTGCTCTACATATCTCCATCATTATTTATCCCCTTACATCTCTCTATCATCATTGAAGTGGCTCCATGTTCCTCTCTCAATCGTCGTGCCTCTCTATCCCTCGAAGCTACCTCTCTACATCTCCATTCCTCGTCTCCCTCTCTCCAAAGTAGTCCCTTCTTGTCCATCGCTACTTCTCCCTTTGAATCTCTCCATTTCTGTCAAAGTGCCTCGTTGTTCCTCTCTCCATCACCGTTCATCTTTGTTTGTCGAAGCTACCTCTCTACATTTTCTATCTTATTTTTGAGGGCTATTAAATGCATATCATTTTTTCTAAGTTCACACCTGATACAACTAAAATTTTTTAACTTTTTACCCTCTACCCCTTTAACTTACATATACTCTTCTATCATTTAACTTTTAATTCTCTCTAATTTAGTTAAAAAAATTCACAAAAAAAATTCATGGATTATTATCTCATTGAAAATGAAATTGAAGAAATTATGCTAATTATTTTTTTAGCGAAATTAGAACCTACGGGTGAGCCACCCATTAATAGTATCTCATGATGGGTGATTCACCCGAAAGCTATGCCTATTGATGGGTGAACTATCTGTCTTTTTTTCCTCTCGATGGGTCACTCACATGTAGTATCTGTTAAGCCTACGGGTAATCCACCTATAGCTTGCGTTATGCAGCGGGTGGTACACCTATAGGTTTTGCTAAGTAATGGCCGACTCATCGATAGACTGGTCAATCCATTTTTCCCATTTTCCTTATATATTTTAATAAAAAAATATTTATTTTTTATTTATTGCATACAGAAGACCCAATTGATATTGATTGTATGAGTTTATTTTAAATGGATTGTGTTTTTAGTGATTATGAGCCTCTAATTAAGCATGTTAATGAAATCAAAAGGCCATATTATATGATTTTCACTATAGAACAATCAAAATTAAGAAGGCTTTGGCTTCATTGTGAGAGAGGTGGCACATATAGAAGAATTTGTCTATGGATTTGGAAAGTTCAAGATCTTTTTGGTTAAAAAAATATGACTGTAAATTTAGAACATGCGGGAGGGAAATCCTTACACTAGTTGGGAACTAATAGTTGAATGTGGCATACACAACCACAATTTAGGCAAGTTTAGACAAGAGCATTATTTTGGGCAATGGTTATTGGTAGAAGAATGAAAGCTAGTAGAAGAATTGATCTCGATAAATGTAAAACCTATGGAGATGATCGACAAATTATAACGGGGTAATGGTGATATTTTTGCAACACTTGGGACAATCTACAATTTAAGACATAAGTTTAGTGTGGAGAAGTTGGCGGGGTGTACAATTATGTAGCAACTATTACATTTGTTGGAAACCAATGACTATCGATATTGGTATGATAGGTATCCATCCTTTGATATGGACAATGATATTATATTTTCACATCCCGATTCCACTGCTCTTTTGCATGCATTCCCATATGTCATTTGCTTGGATTGCGCATACAAAACCAATAGCTACAACCTTCCTTTCTTAAAAGTTGTTGGTTTTGTGTCTAGTGGTAGGAATTTTACCATTACTTTAGCATTCATGGGAAAGGAAAAGTAAGATAATTATCCATGGGTGCTTGATAAGGTGAAGAGGATGATGGAGCCTTATGAACCAAATGTTGTCATCATTGACAGAGAGCTGGGTTTGATAGAAATAGTGCCTAAGGTCTTTCCTAATATAGCCCCTCTTATGCAAATGGCATATTAGTATGAATGTTCTCTCATATGAAAAAAAAGGATCTGCAACATCTAGAGAACATTTCATTAACCAATGGACGAAGATTATAAAGGCAACAACATTAGAGACATATAAGAATGAACTTTTACTGATGTATGATAGATGGGCCTAATTTTCTCATCTCATACGATTTATCTATGACACTTGGTTGAATCCTTATAATGAGAGGTTTGTTTCAGTTTGAGTTGCCTAGGAGCTTCACTTTGGTACTTATACGACCAACCTATATAATTTTATTAGTGTGGATATTTTTTTTATTTGAACTATAATTACATAACTAACACTTATATTTTTAAATATTATATTTAGGTTGGAAAGTGAGCATTTGAGGCTAAATAAATATATAGCATCATCTCAGATGAGTTTTTGATACATTATGGACAAAGATCAATACATTGATTAGAATCCAAGTGAATGAGTTGAAGAAAGATTTGGAGTAGTCTTGGGTCATTATTCCACTTTACTCTACTAATAACGCGTTGTTCAAGGATATCACATCTGTTGTATGTCATAGAGCACTATACCTAATTGAGGAGGAGAATAAGAGATGTGACTTGGTTGGTTTTTATCTTTTAGGGTGCGGGTGTTACTTTAGGCGGACACACGATCTACCATGTGCACATGAGATATTTTAATACAAGCGAGATAATCAACCTATCCCAGATCTGGCAGTTCATCAATTTTGGAAGACTTTTACCTTTATGAGATAAGATAAAGAAAGATTTTGATTCAATGATTCACCCGTTCCTCCAACCGCACATCCTTTTGCCTCTAATATTATATCAAAGGTACAAATCTAATATAACTATTCTAATGGCGAGTCCCTTATTATATCTTCAATTTTAACATTACAACCTTAGGTACAAAGGATGTTGGACCTTTCCAATTCTCTTGGCTAGCTAGAGAAATATTAAAATATCATCGATGAGATCTTTGAACCTGCTATAACAAGTATGGTTAAACTAGAAGTTTAACAAACTAGGGGTTGCCCTTGTAATAGAACAAGGAGGGAATTGTCGAAGTGGGAGCATACATCGTGTGCTTATTCCAATTCACCTAAGGGATGTGTCAATAAAGTTAAGGATGTGGTAGAGGACATGATTCTCCTAGTCGATTGAGAATGGGTCGAGGACAGAGTAGTAGTAGTAGTAGTGAGATATATAGTACCGGGAGGACACTCCGATCCTTACATGATTTTCCATGGCCATTGGATATTGAGGCCGTGATGATTCTGTGGGTTGAATCATGGTGTAGTGTTGTGGGGGAAGGAAGTTGTGAATTTAGAGCTGTTGCACTATAATTATTTAGGAACAAGGAGCTTTGTGTAGATGTTAGGGGGCGATGTTTAGGGAATTACTGACAATGGTTTTGTATGAGCATGCCTTTATAGATTTGATAGCCCAAAATAAGGACCATTTTCATGTGCCGGATCCAATTTCTAAATGGTGATAGTAGCCTAACTTTAGATTTCTATTGGCAATAGTTTACTATGTCATATTCATCTATTTGAGTTGGGCAAGATCAATTACATGTTTGCCATATAGAGCTCCTCCTAACAGCCAACAGCCTAAACGTATTATTAGCATCTTGAACTACAATAATTTTACCAACTACGTATCGGTATTCCATGTTTATCATTTGAAGAAAGTTTTCATTATACTATATGTAACACTCTTTGATTTTTATTATAAATATATGTAGATAACATTAATGGAAGATTCAATGTTATCACTTATATCTAATAGGTGGTACCTTCATGTTGATTCTAGCGTTACTGGGTGGGATGTTCCATATCTCAATCACATTTAGCTTTACCAGAGTGAGATGGGTATTACAAATGACCATGGTGGCAACTTTGGTTGACGATTATATATTATGTTGATGATGTTAAATTTGTTGTATGTCAAACCAGTAATTTTTATGTATGAGACATTTCTATTGTAGCAAATGTTTTATTAACATGCAGAAATTTTTATTACTCAAAGCTATTAAATAATTAAAAATAAATAAATACACTACTAATCATGACCATCATAATCATCGTATTGGTCGGTATCTTCTTCACTAGAGGTAATGGCTAATCCCCCAAATTCTAAGTACACTTATTTCAATTTTTCACATAATGTTTCTTTATAAATTAGTCCTTGACTCTCTTGTTTGAACTAATGCTGGTATGCACCCGTTATCGCATTATAAATCCTTGCTTTTGTAGTAATGTAGTCTAGATCAGCCGATCCTTCATCTGCCAAGCAATGGATTCTAAGGTAGGATCAAACTTGGAACAACATCAGATAACCATTTGAAGCACCATGTTGATAGACACAACAACATGCTCGGCAACTGAAGTCCAACGTATGATCTGGCTAGTTGTTCCCCAATGCTCCACACCTAGAGTAACCTACCTTATACGTCTGGAACTTTGCACCATGATAGAATCCAATGGTTGGTCTAATTGGAAACATGGGAATGAGTTGGGTGTAGCCAAACTGTCGTGCAATGTGATATGGCATGTATGGCTCCACAATGTCTACATAGACAAGGCCGCCCTGGTATGATGAAACCTCTTAGGCCGATACTAGATTAGTAATATTAGAAAAATAAAAGAGAAAAGGTAGTAAACAAACTATACTGCCCCTACATTATGAAGACACTTCCTATAATGAACAAGGTCCTCCAATGACTCTATAGGATAAGTTTGATTGAAAGTTTCCTATTGCATCGCACCAACATCTCGTGAATGTACATGTACAGGAATAAGACCAACAAAAAAGAGAAAATACTCGTATATCCATGCCTGTACATATTGACAACAATATATGTAAATCTTAAACAAATATATGAAATAGATAATTACATTAACAAATGAACATAAATTATTACCTCCAAAAAAGTCATGCAACCACCTATTTATCGGTACCCAACTTTGGAAGTGAATTCAAGTTGCCTGTAGAGATAGCGACTCCAACTGACTGATATCACAAATTATCCAAATCGGCAACTAATCACAACACCAATAATGAGGCACAGTTTCTAGACTTATCAATGAAAAGCATGCATGGTAGTAAGTACCACAAATAGAGTCTAGCAAAAGACTCAGCATAATCTACCTGCTCTATCGTAATCATATCTAGTATTGAAATACCTCAAAACCCTAATTTAGAAAATTATGGCAAAATAAGGATTTATTAGGAAAATTAATTAAATAAATTGTTTTATTAAAATAAGGGGAAGTAATTAAGGAAAAATTAAGAGAAAAATAATAAATAATTTAGTTAGGAAAAAATTAGGGTGTTTTGATAATTAAAATGGAATTAAGGAAAAATTATTCAAAATATCCTAAATTAATCTAAAAAGGTAACTTATTTTTATTTTTTTAAATATTATTACTTTAAATATTCAAAAATACTAAAATATTCTAAATACCTGAACCCATCTATTTTTCCTTTTCCTTTTTCTTTTTTTTTCCTTCCCCTCCTTTCTCCTTTTCTTTTTTCCTTGTCGCCTTGATTTGGGCTAGCCCCCCTTGCGGCCTAGACCCCCTCCTTTCTTCCCCTACACGGCTTAGGCCACACCCTATTTTTTCCCTCGAACTGCTCGCCCGCTGGTTCCTTCTTTTTTTTTTCTTTTCCTTGGACCAATCGATCCTTCTTCTTCCTTGCTCCTTCCCCACGTAGACTTGCACCCTGCCACTACCCTGCACACCATCCTACCATCAGTGACTAACCACCACTACACCTCCTGCTTGCCTCCTGTCTCTCCCCCGTAATTTTCCTTTCCCTTTTTGGCCTAACTAGCCCTCCTCTCTCCTCACGTGTGCCCTTTCCCCTTTCCTTTTCTTCTCCCTGGACCAAACACACCCGTTGCCATTGTAGACTTGCACTGGCCTGCCACCATTGGCCGGTAGTTCTACCTCACCTATCCCCTCTTTTCTTCTTCCCCCTCTGTCATTTCCCCCCTCAATTGCTTATAAATACCCAATAACTGCCCCTCATTTGGCCTTCTTTTTTCCTGCCCAGAAAATTTCCCCTTTGCGCCACCGCCCGTTCATATGACCATACCATTGTGGTCACCTAGCACCGCCGTTTGAACCATCTAACAAACCACTCCCTACACTATCCTCCACTGAACCATACCACTAACCACCCTCAATTCTTCCTACATGAGCAGCCTTGGCCGTGCAAATTTGGCCCCTCGATCAACCAACTCTCACTCATTGTTGCCCTTCACGCCGCTGTCCACTGCCATTTCCTCCTCAACCACCACTCCCCCTACCTCCCAAAACAACCAGCAAGACCTCCCTTACCTTCCTTTCCCCTGCCTCCCTTTCCTTCTCCCTCCCTCCCCCTCCGCCACCTTTGGCTACTACACCAACCATAGCCTGTGCTACCCCTTTGGCTGCACCACCCCCACCATTCCAACCCTTTCAACCTAGAGCATCCACCACCACTTAAACCACCCTCTCATTCCCTCATCTCCTATCTTGGAAGCCCACATCTCCACTTCCTCATGCTCCTTCACCACTGCCACCGTGCATCGCTATCAGTGCCGCATGGTTACCACCATCCCTAGGTGGTATCCTAACCCCCACAACCCATAATTATTACTAATGTAGTTGTTATTATTTTTATTAATATTAATATTATTATCCTTATTATCCTTATTATTATTATTATTATTATTATTGTTATTATTAATACTAACTTTGGCATATTATTATTATTATTGTGGATATTCGAACCCTTATAGTTATTATTACTATTATGATTATTATTATTATTATTATTATTATTATTATTATTATTATTATTATTATTACTACTACTACTACTACTACTACTACTACTACTGTTATTATTATTATTAGTAGTATTATTACTATCATTATTATTAACCTTCACCTTATTGTTACTAATGTTACCAGTATTATGATTATTAGGACCCTCATTATTATCATCCTTAAGATTTGAAGTATTATTATTATTATTATTATTAGTACTTTATCATTATTTTTAATATTACCTATATCAATAATATCACTACACTACTAGCACTATTATTATTATTATTATTATTATTATTATTATTATTATTATTATTATTATTAGTATCATTATTGTCACTACATTAGTATTACTAATATCATTATTATTATTACTAAGATTTGGGTTGTTATTAGTATTATCACTACAACTATTATTATTATTATTAGTAATATTAAAGCTATTGTCTTTAATAATACAAATATTTCTATCAATACCTTGATATGAACCGATATACCTATTAAGATCTATTTTGACTAGTAGTAACATGATTAGTTACTTTGAGAATAATTACCCTACTTTTATTTATAAAACAACTATTATTATTATTAGCCCTCATAGTAGGCTATGATAAGGGTAAGGTAGAAATTAATGAAAATTTTGGTAAGTGGGAAGTTAACCCTTAGTATTTCCTTCTTATAGGTGAATCAAGTCAAAACTCTAAGAAGGTATAGGAGCGTGCTCTATGTGTGTGTTATGTACCTTGTATGCCATGTGCTTTGATATGCTTGTGTACTTTATGATTATTATGACTATTTACTTGTAGCGCAGCTTGGAGTTGAGGTATGCTTATGTGACTTCCTTATAGTATGTGTATAATGATATGTATGTTGTGCTTATGGTGTTATATGATGTGACCCTCTAGGACATGTATGCTAGGATGTTTTAATAATGTGATATGGGGTGAAAGGATAAAAAGGGAAAGTGAGTTGACTAAAGGGATATAAGATTAACCTAATTATCTCATGATTCATGAGGGGACAAATAAAAGGAGAATATAGACAAAATAAAAGAGTGGAGTGAATCTTGCATGGGAAATTCTAGGGTTTGCATGGGATGGATGAAGTTTGCATGGGAATGATCCTTATGTGGAAAAAGTTGACTTGGGGGTGTAAGTAAGGTAAGGGAAGAGTTTTCGGGGTGATTGGAGTCCATGGGTGAAAAATAGTACGTAGGTTGGTATAAGTATGTATAGGAAACCTGGCTAGGATTTGGGAGGAAAACCCTAATTGGAGGAGGTTGTGAAAATAGAAATAACTGGGGGTGAGTGGAATATAGGAAAAAAGTGGAGGAATATCATATGGAGGGTGAGTATGGGTGTCATGGGGAAGATAGGATGGTAGGTGAGTAATGGAGAGGCGATATATGGGGAAAGAAAGGTGCTAGGGTTTGGGGTGGCCAACTAGGGTTTCATGGTTACATGTGCAATTGGGAAGTAAAGTGAAATGATTGGGATTGAATCTAAGTGAGACGATGTGATGGGTAGTAAAGGAGCTTTAGTTGTGTGAGCTAGAGGAAGGATGGGCTATATAGGCTCAATTAGGGTTTCAGGGGAAAACCCTAGAGGATGATATTGATTGGGCTTAGATGGCATAAGGTGGTAGGCCTTAATCCACACAGTTAGGAGTTGGGTATTCATGATGAGTAAGTAGAAGAAGGAAAGGACGCCGGGATGTGTTAGGAGGTGTAGGAGTCCCAAGTTATGGGATGAGCCTTCTTGGGAGAATAGGAGTAGATGGATGGTGTAGCCCAAAGAATATGCATGTCTAGGGTGAAAACTTACTGAATAAGACACAGTAAGACAATAATACTTTAAAGTGGAAGATTATTGTGACGGGTCCAGACCGATCCACCGGCATAATAGTGGCTAGGTGCAGGGGTACCCTAGAGACCGATCCACCAGCATATAATAGTGGTCAGGTGCATTCTACCATGTATGTTTCCAATCCATCGGCTATTGTAGTGGGGGATCCTGAGCTAAATAAATCAAACTCTAAGTTATAGTAAGACATGGAAAAGAAAAAAAGTTTTTACAGTGAAACACCATGAGAGTTGGGCCCAAAACGATCCACCAGCATAATAGTGGCCAGTAGCATCTTGCCCTCGAGACTAATCCACCAGCATATAATAGTGGTCAGGTGCATTTTGTCTTATAAATTTTTGATCCATCTGCTATAATAGTGTGGTTCCTGTACTTACATAGACTTATAAAGAGCATGGTATGAAATGAGCATTTTGACTAGAGATCTAATGATTGAGTTTAACCGGACTATAGTGCGAGCTTCATTATTTGTATTGTTGGTATGTGTTCTATATGATCCTACTTATGTTATATGCCTTTCTGTGTTTGGCCTTAGATGCATGGTTATCTTTCTCATTACATAGCGTACTGACCACCCATTTCATGGGTACTGCTCATTCCCATGAGTAAAGGGCCCTATTGAGTTTTTGCAGGCAGAAGATGCCGTCTTTGATGCTTATGATACTTATGAGGTATCGAGTAGGGCCAAGAGTAGAGCTTGGACTTGGCTTGGGGACTGAGAGAGACATTGGTCGTATTCCCTTTTTTCATTTATGTACCATTTAATTTGGTTTTGTTTTACCGTACTGTATCTTTTATCCCTTTAGAAATTCTAATTATGCACTCATTTGGATTGTAATAACTTTTTATGCGCACTCTAAATTCTTGTATTATAAATATTTCAATTTTTCTATAAATTCTTTTTTTAGGATTAACTATTGGTTGATGATAACTTTTCTTTAGCCTTGTGGTTAGTATGAGACTGGCTGAGGGCCGGCACGACTGTAGCACCCTCGTGATTGTGTTTGTTTGTTTAAACGAAAATTTTCAACTGTGATTTTTGGGGGTGTTACAAGTTTGTATCAGAGCATTGGTTCTAGTAATCATGTTTATTTTCAAAGCAAATTTTGATTTGCAAAGTTTTCCCAGATTTTAAAATGTTTTCGAACCCAAAAAGGCCTTTTAATTTTAAAAGTTCTAAGTCCAGGCCATAGTGAGGAACAAAAGGGTAGATTAGGAATTTCCTAAAAAAGGGAAATAGTGTGAAATGATTGCTTCAAACTAGTAGGTTCGCTCCTAACATTCCTTTTCTATTGCAGCTTCCATTGATGATGAAAGGCCGAGTAGGGAGGCTGGAGGAGGCCTTCGAGGCCTTCATGGAGTTTGTCTAGCGCCAGCCCTTAGTGCCTACCCCGCACCCCCATCACTCTGAGGGCACTTGTGAGGAATGGCTCTGGAGGGTCACTAGGCATCACCCTTTGACCTACTCTGGTGAGGAGGACCTGGCGGTCCTTGAAGGGTGGATCTGGGACATGGATTGCATCTTCGACGCAATGGACTGCCCTCCAGCCCTCTAGCCCAACATAGCTGCATTTTTCTTGAGAGGCATAGCAGATGCCTGGTGGGTGGAGTACCATGCTTGAGACTATCCTCTGGTGACTTGGGTTGTGTTCAAGATTGCCATCCGCTCCAGATTCTACCCCCAAGAGCCTAAAGAGACACAAGCTCTGAGAGTTAATGCAGCTCACCCAAGGATTGATGACAGTCCGCCAATACCTAGCTTGCTTCATCGAGCTGCTCAGATTTTCCCTAGGAATCACTACCAATGAGTCCATGATAGTGTTCTAATTCGAGTAGGGGCTGAACTTCGGCCTCCATCAGATGACAGGTGTAGTGTCCTTCACCCACTTGGATACCCTGTATGAGCATGCCTACATCACCACCACCTTAGTCCAAAGCAAGCCACCATCCTCGGGAAGAGGAAACCTCAGGGTCAGAGTTCTAGGGGTAGGACCCAGCCACAGTCAGGAGGGCTGATGAGACCCTATCCGAGAGATCCCAATAGAGGCTAGGGACCCTCGAGGGGATCCGCATGTAAATAGTGTGGCCAGAGCCACCCGAACACGAACTGTGGAGGTAAGTTGGTGACCTGCCTGAACTGTGGGAAGTTGGGCCACAGATCAATTGAGCGGTGGAGCCTCCACATCCCCAATTATATCAGACTTGGTAAGCACAACAAGAGGAGCCTTGATACCCTAGTAGTAGGCATACTAGCAACATCTTCTAACCATGCCCCCATAGTACTAACAACGATCACCTGCCCTAGCCAGTGCCCTAGTTTGGGAGGCCAAGGGAAGGGCCCAAGGATCTAGACCCTTCTCTTAGAGGGGAGGCCAGATAGGTGGGTGCTTGAATATGATCAATCAGGTGGAGGTTGACCGCCAGCTCGACATTGTCATACGTTCACCATCCATTCTCTACTAGTGTATGTCCTCTTTGATTCGGTTGATACCCTCTCCTTTTTTTTCATCTAGTTTTACTGCTAAGGTTGAGTTGTCCTTTGATAGAATAGAGTTGTCGGTGATGTTACCATTGGGTGATAGGATGGAGTGTAGTTAGTTGTTTTCAGATGTGGCCTTAGTCATAGGCGAGGTAGGCTTCCTAGTAGATCTAGTGAGGAAGGACTTAAAAGACTTCGGCATGATTTTGGGTATGGACATGCTGGGGAGATACTGGATTATGATTGACTACGCTTAGGAGCGCATGATTTTGTGAGGCTCGAAGGGGACTAGGTTTTCGTACAGAAGGACCCAGCCTAAGTCCACTACTAAGGTGGTATTGGCAGTTACATTGCACACTTTTGTCCAGAAGGGGTATCCCCTATACTTGTGTAGTGTGCAAGAGTTGAACAAGGACTTTGCACCTTCAGATAGCATCTTGGTAGTCAGAGAGTTTGTAGACGTATTTTCAGAGGAAATACCGGGTATACTCCAGTTCGAGAGATTGACTTCAAGATTGAGCTAGTGATGGGAGCTAAGCCCGTCACAAAGGCACCCTATCGGATGGTTCTCATTTAATTAAATGAGTTAAAGGCCCAGCTAGAAGAGCTATGGGAGCACCGGTACATCCGGTCAAGTTTGTCACCTTGGGGAGCACCGGTCTTGTTCGTGAAGAAGAAGGATGGTAGTCTCCATCTCTGCATTGACTACCAAGGGTTGAATTAGTTGACAGTGAAGAATCGATACCTACTCCCAAGAATTGTTGATTTATTTTACCATTTGAAGGGTGTCACAATGTTCTCTAAGATTGATCTGAGGTTAAGATACCATCAGTTGAGGATTGCCGATGCCGACATCAAGAAGATTGCCTTTTAGATTTGGTATGGACACTATAAATTTACAATGATGCCATTTGGACTCACTAATGCACCTGCAGTTTTCATAGATCTAATAAAAATGATATTGACACCCTTCCTCAATTAATTCGTAGTAGTGTTCATTGACGACATCTTGGTGTACTCCCTAGGGAACGGGGAGCATGAGTAACACCTCTGCACCATTCTGAGTCTACCGAGAGATCATTGCTTGTAATCATAATTATTTAAGTGCAGATTTGGGCTTCAGGAAGTGGGCTTCCTTGGACACATAATATCAGTTGGGGGAGTGGCTGTGGACCCAGCCAAGATCATAGCCGTCATGGAGTGGAAGCCTCCCATTAAACTATACTTGACAGAATTATACATATAAACGATAACAATTAATATAGAGTCAAGAAACAATCTCACAAAATAAAGAAAATAAAATTATAAGTTAAACCATAGTCTAGGGTTTCAATTCATTCCCTAACAATAAATAATCAGCCACTCATAATTAAAGAATTAATTACACAGAAATATATATCTAAAATATAAATTAAAAATAAGAGAAGAAATAACCGGAATTAATTTTGGATAAAAGATCAAGAATTTATTCAGATAAAAATTAATTTTATTTGAATTAAATTCTACCGGTATAAATTTTCCTCTAATTTTCTTCCTTGTTTGCCTTGAACTTCCGTGCAACAATTTCTTTTTCTTTTTCTTTTCCTTCAATGGCGGCTGATGGCCTGTCGGTGCCTCTCCTTCCGTGCCCGTCGTCCGTCCTTACCATGCCTGTCTTCCCCGTTTGACCCGAGCCTATAAAGGCTCTATTGCGTTCCCCCGAGCCTGCGAAGGCTCTCACCTCTCGCTTTCCGCCCCTGGCTTGTGGGCGTACCGCTTGCCTCGAGCTTGTTGAGGCTCCCTCTGCGCCCTTCTCTGCCGCACACTAGTGTCCCTCTTCGTCTCTCTCTGATGTGTCTTCCCTTTATAATTTTTTTCATGCGTCGATTTTTGACTTTTCGCCGCCACGTCAGCCCTCGTTTTTTCTCGTGGCCCCTACTCGCCTGGCTTTGTTTGTTTTTTTTTCGCCACTGAGTCTTGTTCGGCTTCGTTAGGTTTGCTTTTTGCGAGCCTTTGGGCCTTTGGCCGTTGGTCCAAAGGTCCAATTTATTTTTTTGTTTTTAAATTTTTTTTATTTAAAAACAATACCTGTAAAATAAAATTCAATAAATATTAATAAATAATATTTTATTCTAAATTTACTTAATTTATATCATTTTAGCTCAAATAATAAAATTTATACAATTTTTACCACTTAAGCATAAAACAATAATTATTCCCCTATATTAGTTAAATAAACTACCAAAAACTAAGATTATAAGGGTATAAAATGTGTCAAAATATGAACTCATCACACCCCCACACTTAGCTTCTTGCTTGTCCTCAAGCAAGTTATTACTCTAAATAAATAAAATTAAATTACTAGCCACTTTCGTAGGTCTCACAATTACACTTAGCATGTGCAACAAGCCCTTTAAACCCCTAGGTCACCCATCGAGGACGAGTAAGGTCTCGTGAGGGTTTCACAGATGATATACCCATAAAATCACACACAAATAAAATAAAATAAAAACATATCTAACACCCTTAACAATTTTTTTTCTTCAGAATCTTTTACTTTCAAACATCAAGATTAGCAATCGACCAAGATTCAGTGTTGGGAAATTTAAAGGATCAATTTCAACATATGGTTCACACATAAACATGACAGGTATGAACAAATCAATATTATGGATGAAAATCTACCACTCCTTAGTCACATCAAGATTCATCCTCACTATGGATACCCTCTATCTTTTTTAACTCTCTTAGATTCATGGCTACAAATGTATAAAAACACTCATGTATGTGTGATAAGATGATAAAGATAACAAATAACTCACATATATAAACAAAGAAGGCTCATGTTCTTGTGGATAAAACCTCATGAAAGATATCAAATACTTTCCAAATGAACCGAACCATATGCTTAACTCTTGTGACTAATCTCCATCAGATCAAAGGTTGCTCATCTCAAGAATCAAATAGGACTTACTTATTGGTTGTAACGGGGTTTAAGGTAAAGAAGGGTATGGATTGTAGAAGTGTGGTGTTAAAAAGATCAAGGGCTAGTGGAATCTAATAATTAGATGAAATATAAGCATAACTCCACATCAATGATTAATAATACACCTCTCCACCTTCACAATAAAATGTAACATGAATAGAACTTTCTCAACATCATCTCCATAACTCCCTCTCTCCCTTATATCCTTTTTTTTTTTCAAATATTGTTTTTTGACAATTTTCATTTTTTTTCTTTTATTTATTTTTTTTCTCCACCAAACACAACCAATACCCTTTCTTAGCATAAATACATATATTTCTTTCACACACACATATACATAATAACTCTTTATATCCATAATGATTTGATTTCCTTCCACTAGCTTTAAGCAAAGGTAAGGAGATTAAAGCCCAATAGTTATTCAATGTGGGTAATGAAGAAAAATATATAATCCATGTATAGGCTCAAAAGGGTTTCTATAGGGTGTACACCATGTATACACAAATCAGGTTAAGCTATTTGGTCATGTGATGGAAAATTCCTAAGCTGCCTTTATCATTTTCTCAATCAGAGCATGTTTTTACTATAAGCTTCGACTAGCATAGGAGTAAGTTCTAGTAATCTCTATAGTCCATTATAAGATCTATGGCAAATAATTTGATCAAAGCAATTAAAAATATATGAGGTTTACAAAAATAAAATAAAATTTGAAGCCATGAAAAGTAGATGATTTTGTGTAAATTCGCTCAAAAAAAGAAGGTATATATGGTTCAAAAGCTCACTGAGGAATGTGATAAATCTCAACATGCCATGTCGGTGGTTAGAAAATCATACATGTTCTTTCTCCATTCAAATTTAGGCACGTAGATATGTGTTCCCTATATCGAAATTAACACAAAAAAATCTCCGCTTACTTTATCTCAATTTCATGATCCTCTTTTCGTTAGATTGCAAATATGTACTCCTCATTGACTGATTAAGGGTTCCTACGACTCTAAAAACTCTAAAACTCTAAAAAAAAATTAAACACTCTAAAAAAAATCGAAACAAATTTTTTTTGACACGTACATAAAACAAATGCACCCCGACACTTAAATCACCCATTGTCCTCAATGTGTAGAAAACTAAAGAAACATGTAATTTAAAGTATGGAGATAAAAAACTAAATAAATAAATAAATAACTAGAGGATAGAAAACTCCCTCATGACATTGGGTTCCCTCCCAAGTAGCACTTGTTTTTATGTCTTCAGCCTGACGTGATCTAGGTTTTTATAGTTCAAGGTGGATACGTCCACTTTAGTGCTGCTTCACCAAATCCTTCCTTGTGATGCTCATCTTTATCCTGCAAGGAAGAAAAAGACAAAATGTTAGATTTAATGAATGATTTGATCCAACAAGAACGTAACTTTCCTAGCATGGAATTTAAGCTCGTGTGTAAAGAGAGAATGTTTTTCCCAATGTCCATGTACGGTAATCTCTCTATCGAAGGAACATATTTTTCCATCTTAAAATATTTAAACACATCCTTCCAATATAACCTCTCCTTTGGAGCATCACGCTTCTTATTAAATGTATCCAAGATGATTTGATTACTCTCTTCACTCTTAGATCCATACAACCTGCTAAAAGAGGGAAAACAAGGAGTGTGGTCAGCATAAATAAAATCAACGTGGTTCAAAGGCTTACCTTGTGTCTCATGGTCATCTCCAAGCAAAAGTGGGGGATAAATGTTCAAAGATGGTATATGGTAGGTGAAAGTGATAGTCTTGTCATCCATATACTTCTCTTTGTTCAATTGATCCTCATTTTGATGAGATTCTTCTTCTACTTTTATAAGCTCTTCTTCCACTTGATCTTGATTTTTAATCTTTTTCATGGAAACCTCCTCAATTAGCTCATCCCCACATTCAGATATGGCATCATCATCCTCATAACTCTGACTTGAATTTTGAATTGAAGTACTAGAGAGCTCTTTTTGTGCTTCTAATTGATTCATCATGTTTACCATATAACCCATTTTCTCCTCTATCATTGACACCCTTTCATTTTGTCTAATCTGACTTTGCATTAGTTGATTTAGGCTTTCTGCCAACTGGTTTTGACCATTTATCAGTTCTTCAAGAAGCTTATCCATTTTTTCTGAACTTGAGGGTTCCGAAACTGGAGAAAATTCTTGTTGAGGATATTGATAATATTTTGAAGCTTCATATTCACGCGTGTAAGGGTTTTGATATGGCACTTGATACTGATCATTCATCTCCCATCCAAATTTGGGTTGATGCCTCAGTCCCGAATAGTATGTGCTTGTATAGGGATTTTGTCCTTGGAAACCATTGAAAGATTGAGCACCATATTGTGTCTATCCTCCTCCTCTCATAGCTTTTTCATGGTAAGCATATGGATTTCTTTGTGTATGTCACACTCCACTTATATTAACAACTACAGTAGCTTTAGCAACCTGCAAATCAAGAGCAGTGAGTTTGTTAAGTTTATCAGTTAGACTACTCAAACTTATCTCTTTTACTCTTGCATTAGGATTCATGCAAAGTTGTCCATCATCAAAGGATCCTCTCATAGCTACCTGAAAACAGTAACACTTCAAAGGAAAAGTTTAATATCAAAACACACCAAAATCCTAAGAAAATATAAAACAAAACTAAAAGAAAAAAAATACAAAAATACTAAAAATAAAAACACACTAAAAATACTAGCAAAATAAAGGTGAAGTTACCAATCCCCGGCAACAGCGCCAAAAATTGGTGCGACCATAGCCGGCACGCAATTTAAACCCTCTTGTTGTCAATTGTAGCACTGGTAAATAGGGTATCATTCTAGGCCGGGGATTGAGAGGGCTCACCTCTAATTAACTAGCTTGAAAATAAAACTAAAACTAAAACTAAAAATCCTAAATAACACTAAATAAATAAATAAGAAAAATATTAATGGGGGTTATAAAAATAATAATAAAGGTGTAAATAAAATAAAATAAACTAATAATAAAAATAATGAAAATAATGGAAATAATGGGAAACTCGCAGATATGAGGAATATGTTAGGGAAATAAAAATCCACCACTAGATTAGGTCGTAATATAATATTTACTTCTAGGTCATCCTTTAATCATGAGAAAGAGATCGACTAAGTTGCACACCAAAAGCAGGTCTATACACCTTATATTACTCCCCTTAATTAATTAATACGACAAAGCAACAATATTAACCCTATTAAATACTAGCAGTATAGCAGCAACAAGCGGCTCCTATATTTAACTAGATTTAATGAATTAAGTGTAAGTGGAAGGCTGTCAATCTAAGTACCCATACTAGTACAAAAAGCATGTCTAGCTGTATTTCCTTTCCTTGACCCACACGTATCGAAACGTTTTACCACTTCGGTTAGAATCACAAAACGATTAGGTGAATTGCTATCTAACCTAGCTGCAATTTATACATATAAATTCTAGTATATTTAAATGGCCACCTAGCAGGCAAATAATCCTACATACTGTCATTTATGAGGAACCAGAACAAGGCATGCACCAAATAAACTATACTTGACAGAATTATACATATAAACGATAGCAATTAACATAGAGTCAAGAAACAATCTCATGAAACAAAGAAAATAAAATTATAACTCAAATTCTAATCCATGGTTTCAATTTATTCCCTAACAATAAATAATCAGCCACTTATTATTAAAGAATTAATTACACAGAAATATATATCTAAAATATAAATTAAAAATAAGAGAAAGAAATAACCAGAATTAATTTAGGATAAAAGATCAAGAATTTATTCAGATAAAAATTAATTTTATCTGAAATAAATTCTATAGGTATCAAATTTCCTCTTATTTTTCTTCTTTCGGCTGTCTTTGGTTTCCGTGCAATATATTTTTCTTTTTTTTTCTTTTTCCTTTCAGCTGATAGGGCTGACGAAGGCTGACTAGTTGCTGCCTCGAACTCCGTGCGGCGTCCTTCGTTTGGCCTCCGTTTCCGCACGACTTCCGTGCCCTTGCGTCCGTCCTCACCCGTGCCTGCCTTCCCCGTTTGACCCAAGCCTGCGAAGGCTCTCACCTCTCGCTTTCTGCCCCTGGCTTGTGGGTGTACCGCCTGCCTCGAGCCTGTTGAGGCTCCCTTTGCGCCCTTCTCTGCCGCACACTGCTGTCCCCCCTTCGTCTCTCTTTGCTGTGTCTTCCCTTTATAATTTTTTTCATGCGTCGATTTTTGACTTTTCGCCGCCACGTCAGCCCTCGTTTTTCTCATGGCCCCTGCTCGCCCGACTTTGTTTGTTTTTTTTTTCACCGCTGAGTCTTGTTCGACTTCGTTTGGTTTGCTTTTTGCGGGCCTTTGGGCCTTCGGCCTTTGGCCGTTTGTCCAAAGGTCCAATTTCTTTTTTTGTTTTTAATTTTTTTTATTTAAAAACAATACCTACAAAATAAAATTCAATAAATATTAATAAATAATATTTTATTCTAAATTTACTTAATTTATATCATTTTAGCTTAAATAATAAAATTTATACAATTTTTACCACTTAAGCATAAAACAATAATTATTCCCCTATATTAGTTAAATAAACTACCAAAAACTAAGATTATAAGGGTATAAAATGTGTCAAAATATGAACTCATCAGGGGAGTGGCTGTGGACCCAGCCAAGATCATAGCCATCATGGAGTGGAAGCCTCCCATTAATATAGCAAAGTTTCGGAGTTTTCTTGGTTTGGTCGGTTATTATAGAAGATTTGTGCAGAACTTCTCCAAGATTGCTCGACCATTAACTAACCTCCTAAAGAAGACTACAAAGTTTTAGTGGGACAAGACTTGTGAGGGGCCTTTTGAGAGTTAAAAAGGCGGTTGACCACCACACCTATGTTGACCCTACTAGAGGGTACAAAAGGGTTTGAGCTTTACAGTAATGCATCCAATCACGGGCTTGGGTGTGTGTTGATGCAGAATGGTAAAGTGGTTGCATATTCCTCCCAAGAGTTGAAGAGGTATGAATAGAATTACCCAATTCACAACCTGGAGTTAGCTGTCATAGTGTTTTCCCTAAAGATTTAGAGGCACTACCTGCACGGGACAAAGTGCAGGTTCTTTACAGACCACCAGAGCCTCAAGTACATCTTCACTCAAAAGTAGCTCAATATGAGGAAGAGGAGGTAGTTGGATCTTGTCATGGACTATGACATCAAGTTCACCTACCACAAGGGTAAGGCCAACATAGTTGCAGATATCCTAAGTAGGAAGACCTCGCATTCTATGCTTTGCTGTGTGGTTGCTGATTGGGTGATAGGAGAGTTATCAGGCCTTGAGATTAAATTTATTTAGTAAGGTGACCTTGAGGCCTGCATGAGTGCCCTAACACTCATTCCCACCATATTTGAGGAGATCCGAGCCCGCTAAATCAGAGATGTCAAGCTTGAAAGGATCCAATGGAAGATGTAGGAAGGCTAAGTAGAAAGGTTTATAATTCATGAGGATGGTAGCCTTCTGTTCAAGGGTTGCTTGTGTATATCTTAGAGGTGTCAAGAATTAAGGCGTCGCAATATGGAAGAAGGGAATCAGATCCATCTAGGAGGAGACAAGCTATATAAGGACCTTAGGAAGGTGTATTGGTGGCCTTGCATGAAGTAGAAAGTAGTCGAGTTTGTGTCCTAGTGTCTTGTATGTCAAATGGTTAAGATCGAGCACCATAGACCTGTAGGGCTACTTTAGCCCTTAGAGGTGCCAAGATGGAAGTGATACCATATCTCTATGGACTTTTTAAGCAATTTGTCAAGGACTCAGAGCAGTTGTGACACTATTTGGGTTGTTGTGGATAGATTGACTAAGTCGACCGTGTTTATTCTAATGAAGTCCACTTGGAGTATGGATCAGTTAGTGGGTTCCTACATGAAATTTATGGTCAGTCATCACGGGGTTCTAGAGGACATCGTATAAGATAGGGATTCAAGGTTTCTCTCTCATTTTTGGGGAAAGTTGTAGGACGTTATAGGGACAAAGTTGAAGATGAGCATGGATTTCCACCTTGGCACGGATGGACAAACGGAGCGGACCATACAGACCCTAGAGGATATGTTGAGGGCCCATGTGCTAGATTTCCAGAGTTTTTGGGACGAGCTCCTACATTTTATAGAGTTCTCATACAACAACAACTAGTATGTAGTATAGGGATGGCTCTCTTTGAGGCTTTGTGCAGGCAGAAGTGTAGGACTCCCTTGTGCTAAAGTGATATAAGTGAGATATTGGTATTGGGGCCTAAGATGATTGGAGAGATGACTAGGCAGGTCCATCAGATCCAGGACTGGATGAGAGTGGCCCAAAGTAGACAAAAGAGTTATGCTGATCAGAGATGCCAGGATAGTGATTTTGAGCCTGGGGAAAAGGTATTTTTGATGGTTTCCCCCACAAAGGGTGTGTAGAGGTTTGGTAGAAAGGGAAAGATAATCCCAAGGTACATCGCCCCATTTGAGATCCTAAAGCGCGTGGGAGAGGTTGCTTATTGACTGGCTCTTCCTCCAATATTGGCGCGAGTTCACAATGTGTTCCACAACTTGTAGTTGCAAAAGTACGTTATTGATCTATCCCATGTGATCTGACTGGATGAGATTGTAACACCCCAAAATTCATTATTGAAAATTTTTATTTTATTTAAGATTTAGCGGAAATAGTTAAATCAAAACTTGTAAATTTCGGGGATGTTATCACTGTGATTAGTGCAATCCCGGCCTCCGACCATTCACGTACTAACTATAAGGCTAAAGGAATTTTACAACCATCATAATTCAAACTCAAAGAAAGACTTCAATAAAGCATTAAAATAGTCATAAAATAGAAATCAGAGTATGTGAAAAAGGGTTACAATCTAGAGTACATAGTTAAAGTTCCTTAAAATGAATAAGGTCTACAAAATGATAGAATTTAAGTATGGAAAATCCAATAAAAAATGGAATAACAAAAGGAATAAGTCCGGCCATGCCACTATCGATCTTTGTACAAGGTCCATGCTCAACACTCTGACCCTCCCGATGCCTCATAAGCATCAAAGGCATAAAAAATAGAATCACCGACCTACACAAAGTTAGAGGGGCCTTTTACTCATGGGAATGAGCAGCACCCATGAAACTGGTGGTCAGTACCCTACGTACTGAGTAAGGTAACCATGCACTAAGGCCAACACATAAGGGCACATAATACAAGCATGATAACATGACATCATACAACCTTCATAGATAAATAAAGGCCAAGTTGTAGTCCAGATGAACTAATTATTTAATCGCTGATCAATGCTTAATTCACATGATGCTTATTGTCATTTCATGTGAGTGTGAAAACCCCACTATTATAGCCGGTGGACTGGAAACATATATGAAATAACACACTTGACCACTATTATTCACTGGTGGATCGGTCTCCAGGGCAAGATGCTCCTAGCCACTATTATTCGCCGGTGGACCGGTCTGGCCTCGACTCTCATGGTGTTTTGACTGTAAGTACTTAATGTCTTTCCCATGTCTTATCATAATTATATTCTATTTGTTGAGCACGGAATTCCATACTATTATAGCCAGTGGACCAGAAACATACAGGGTAAAATGCGCCTGACCACTATTATTTGCCAATGGATCAGTCTCTAGGGCACCCCGGCTCCTAGCCACTATTATTAGCCGGTGGACCGGTCTGGGCTTGACTCAATAGTCTTCCTCTTTAAATGAGTAGTATTTTATTGTGCCTTATTCAACAAGTTTTCACCCTAGACATGAATGTCACACTTCATCTACTCTCATTCTCCCAAGAGGGCCCGTCCCATACCTTGAGACTTTTGCCCTTCTGAACTCACCCCAACAACTTTTCCTTATTCTACTAGCTCACACTGGAGGCCCAAATCCTAAGTGTGTGGGTCAAGGCCCACTACCTTATACCCCCAAGTCCAGTCACAGTCTTACCCTAGGGTTTTCTCCAAAAATCCTAATTTGGGCCTATGTCGCCCATCCTTCTTTACCTTACATAACCCAAACTATTTTAACACCCCAGACATCACAACCCTTATATTCAACCCTCACCATCTCACTTCACTTCTCCAAATACACGTGTGATCACAAAACCCTAGGTGGCCACACCGAACCCTAGCATCCTCCTTTCCACAAATCATCCCTCTGTTTCTCCCCTTCCACTCCTGTTTTCTCATGATACCCATGCTCGCCCCACACATGAAAATCCTCCATCGTCATCTCATACTCCACTAACCCTCATTTACTTTTCCTTTTTCCACTTTCTCAAATTAGGGTTTCCTCTCAAACCCTAGCTTAGTCTCCTATGCATCCTTATACTGTCCCATGTACTATTTTCACCCAAAGCCTCCAATCACCCAAACAAATCTTCCATTATCTTCCTCACACCCCAAAGTAACTTTCTATACATAAAGTCCACCCCCATGTGGACTCTATCTGTCCCATGCAAACCCTCAAAGTTTTCATGCAAAACCCTAAAACTTCCATGCAAACCCTAGATTCTCCCATAAAAAGTTCATCCACTTTATTTTTCTTAAAGTCCCCTTTTATTCTTCCTCTCATGAATCATGGTGTGTTTAGGTCAATCCCACATTCCTTGGTCAAATTTCTTCCCCTTGGTCAATTTACTTCCCCATTTTTCCTTTTTCATCCTTCCACCCCATATCACCTAGCATGCATGTCCAAAAAGGGCCATATCACATCACATCATAATTCACAGTACAATATATTGTACATATGCCATAAGAGAACACGAGAGAATATCTCAACTCCAAGCTGTGCTACACATAAAAAAGTTTTAATAATAGTACAATATATGCAATAGATCATTATACATGGCATCTGATTCAAATAAGACACATAACACACATAAGGCCTTTGCTACACCTTTACCTAGCATGTCACTGGTCTTGGAGCACGCTCCTATGCCTCCTTAGGGTTTTGAATGGTTTCACCTATAAGAGGGAAAAACTAAGGATTAGTTTCCCTCCTACCAAAAATACTATTATTTCCTATTTTATTTGAAGATTCGGGTTACTATTATTAAAGGAAACTTTACAAGAGAAAAATAGGGTTTTTAATAATATTTATAGCCATATTTATATTATTAAATCTAATAGCTTTAGTTCCTCTAATAATAATACTAACACTAGTTATAGCAAAAATAGTAATATTAAAAATAATAGTAATACTAATACTCCTAGTAATAGAAACCCTAGTATTTTTAAGGCTAAGGCTAATAATAGGGTTAGGGATAAAATAATAATATAATAATAGTAACACTAATAAAATACTAATATTGCTAAGGATAATAATAATAATAATAATAATTGAAATAATGATAATATAAGGGTTTGAATATTTTTACCATAATAATAATAGTGATACTACTACAACTACTACTGCTACTGCTACTACTACTAATAATAATACTATAGTAACAATAATAATAATAAGGGCATTAGGAATATTATTAGCAATATACAAATAATGAATAATAGTAATATTAAGGTTTGAGTATCCTTCTTTTATATCAACAAAACAATATCATGCCAAATCTAGAATCAATAATAATAATAATAATAATAATAATAATAATAATGATGATAATAATAATTGAAATAATAGTAAAATAGGGTTTCAACCCTTTAATAGTAGTAGTAGTAGTAGTAGTAGCAGTAGTAATATTTCGGGGATAATAATAAGCATGATAAATAATAGTAAATAAGAATAATAACAATAACAATAATAATAATAATAATAATAATAATAATAATAATAATAATAATAATAATATTAGTAATAACAACAACAAAAACAATAATATAATACAATTAAAATGAATAAGGCTTTCATAATTAGGGTTTAAGGGTTGAGAGGGTTTAGGGTACCACCTAGGGTTGGTGGTGACTGACGGCACCGGTAGCATCGGCAGCGGGGAAAGAGGGAAAAGAGAGAATTAGTTGAGTGTTGGGAAAAGGAGGGGGGGGTGAGGGTGGAAGTTAAGGTGGTTGAGGTTGCCCAAGTTGAGAGGGTTAGAATGGGGGTGGTGGTGCGGCCAAAGGTGGCGGTGCAGGTGGTGGCATTGTGGGGCCAAGGGTGGTGGAAAGGGAGGAAGGGGGGAGGAGAGGGAGGAAGGGGAAAAGGAGGGGGGGAAGGTATAGGGAGGTCTACAGGGGATTTTGGGAGGTGTAAGAGGTGGTGGTTGCGGCGGGAGTGGTGGGGAGCGATGTTGTGAAGGGCGGTGGGGTTGGAAGTGTGGCTGCTCGAGAAGAGTACTTGGCACGGTCAAGGTGGCTCATGCAATGCAAATTGGGGGTGGAGGGTGGCGTATTTTTGTAGAGGGTGATGCAGGGAGTGCTACTATGGGTTGCTCGAGTGGCGGCGCTGGGTGACGGCCACGACGACAATGAGGGCATATTATCTGATGGTGGTGCACAGGTCGGGATTTCTAGGCTATGAATGAAATGGAGGGGGAAAACAATAGAGGGAAGTGGGAAAATAGGGGGCAAGTGAGATAGGGAACACCAGTTGATGATGGTAGGCCGACGCAGGTTTGCCATGGTAGGCTATAATTGGGTCAGGGAGAAGGAATGGATGAGCAAGATAAGAGGGGAAGGTTAATCAGGTCAAAAAGGTAGGTGAATCAGTGGGGAAGAGAGGGGAGGGATGGTTGGTCAACGAGCGTGGTCGGTGGCGAAAATCAAGCCCCAGGTTGGGGGGAAGTTGTAGGTGCGCATCGGGGAGGAAGAAGAAGAAGGTTTGATCGGGCAATCCAAGGAGAAAGAAAAGAAAGGAAAAGAAAATAAAGTGGATTGGTCGGGCGACGGGTAAAGGAAAGCGAGGTGAGGCGTGTGGGCTAGGCCGCATATAAGGAGAAAGGGGAGGAAGGGATTAGGACACGGGGGAGGTAGCTCAAACCGAGGAGGATGGGAAAATGAAGAAAGGATAAGGAGAGAAAAGAAAGAAAAAGGAAAAAAAGGAAGGAAAATGAAAAAGGAAAAATGGGAAGAAAGAGAAAATGGACGGGTTTTGGTATTTTGGGCATTTGGTATTTTTGGATTATTATTTAAAATAATAATATTTAGAAAATAGTAATTAAATCCCTTTTTAGATTAATTTGGGCTATTTTAAATAATTTTCTTTAACTTCTATTTTAATTAGCAAAACACTCTAATTTTTCCTAATTAAATTATTTATTATTTTCTTCTTGATTTTCCTTAATTAATTCCCTTTTATTTTAATAAAATAATTTATTTAATTAATTTTACTAATAAATACTTAACTAGCTATAATTCTTAAAATTAAGATTTTGGGGTATTTCAGGGATAGAGCTGGATGACTCTTTGACCTTCTAAGAGTGACTTGTGTGGGTCCTTGACACCAAGTTACAAAAGACCCACATGAGTGTTGTTCCCCTTGTCAAGATTCTATGAAGGTGGCATAGGATTGAAGAAGCTACCTAGGAAGCTGAGAAGGATATGCACAAGGTATACCTCGAACTCTTCCTTGCAGGTATAGTAACCCTTAGAAAACCCCTTTTCTTTAAGGGGGTAGTTGTGTAGTTATTAATGACAGTCTTACCCTTATCCTTTTAGAACTTCTTGGCTTGAACCTTAGGAATTAGCAAGTGACTTCGGGGATGAAGTCTTTCTTTAAGGGGGTAGTGATGAAATACCCCAAAACCCTAATTTAGGAAATTATGGCAAAATAAGGATTTATTAGAAAAATTAATTTAATAAATTATTTTATTAAAATAAGGGGAAGTAATTAAGGCATCAAGAGGAAAATAATAAATAATTTAATTAGGAAAATATTAGGGTGTTTTGCAAATTAAAATAAAAGTACGGAAAAATTATTTAAAATATCTTTAATTAATCTAAAAAGGGAATTTATTTATTATTTTACTAAATATTATTATTTTATATATTCAAAAATACTAAAATATTCTAAATACCCCAACCCATCTATTTTTCCTTTTTATTTTTTTTCCTTCTTTTTCATTTTTTCTTTCCTTCCTCTCTTTTCTCCTTTTTTTTTTCTTTCTACCCCTGATTTGGGCCAGCCCTCCTCACGGCCGAGACCCCCTCCCTTCTTCCCCCGTGAGGCCTAGCCCGCACCCCATTTTTTCCCCTGAACCGCTCATCCGTAGGTTCTTTTTTTTCTTTTTTTGGGATCGGTCGACCCTTCTTCTTCCCCACTACTTCCCTGCACAGACCTACACCTTGTCACCACCCCGTATGCCAGCCAGCCACAGCTGACCAACCACCAGTGCACCACTTTTCTGCCTCTTGTCTCTCCCCCATTATTTTCCTATCCCTTTTCGACTCTACCAGCACTCCTCTCCCGTCACGCATGCCCTTCCCCATTTCATTTTCTTCTCCCTTGACCAAACACAACCCCTGCCATTGTAGACCAGCACCGACCTGACACTGCCTATGATTTTTCGCTATATATTACTTTGATTATTAATGAGAGTAATGTTACTCTAACTATTATCAATTATTAACTTGCATTTAAAAAAATATCACACATGTTATTTCTTAGTTTTATCTACCTGTACTTATTTCCATATTAATTTCCTTGTTTGTGATAGTTTTATTTGTTTCATTATATAGGCATTATAAGTGAAAAACAAGGTTCTTCTCCTCCCCAATGTTGAATGATGTTGATAGTGGATTGGTGACTCCCAAGTCAATAGCCCACACATATCTTCATGGAATAACAAAAGAATGGGTTCCTTGTTGTTCATTAGAAATTGTCCCTTTTGTAGGAATGAGATTTGAATGATTGGATGGTAGGATTAAGTTCTACAAGAATTATACATATACTTTTTTTGTTCACATCCATTTTTCTAGTGAAAAGAGAACTATGAGTAATGTTGCGATCCTAAAATATCTTGTTTGTAATAGCGAAGGTTTTAAACCATCGAGGAATATATGTCATGCCTAAGGTAGTGATGAAGGTGTAGCTAGAAGGAGAGTGGTTAATAGAGTGGGATGTAGAGATATAATGTATCTTAAGTATAACATTGAAGGGTTTATGTGATTTTAAATTTTTATGAAGGACTTAATCACCTTGTAGACACCCCTAGTGTTAGAAAATTTCTAAAAGAGGGGAGGAATTTGAATATCATGCATAAGAGGTTCATTACAGAAAATGCTAGGATGAACATTGGGGTATCTAAATCATTTCAGTTATTCAAGAAACATGTGGGAGGGTATGAGAATGTAGGTGCTTCATTACAGGATTTTAAGAACTATTATAAGGATATGAAGTGTTACATTAGAGATTCTGATTCTGATATTTTTGTGGAAATCTTTCTTAAGAATATGGATAATCGGAGTGGATATTATTTCAATTATATGGTTGATGATAGTGGAGCTATTACTTGTTCTTTTTAGGCCGATCTTATATTTAGGAAGAATTACTCTCTCTTTGGTGATATAATTTTATTTGATTGTACTCATGGTACAAGTAAATACAATCGAACTTTTGCAACATTTATTGGAGTTGATCATCAAAAAATGTGTGTCACCTTTGGAGCTAGATTAATACTCATGAAAATATTGGGTCATTTAGAGTCTGTTTGGTTTACGGAAAAAAAATTAGGAAAGGAAAAAAATTGGATGGAAAATAATTTGTATGTGTTCGGTTAGATGAAAAATTAGAAAGAAAGAAAATACAGGAGAAAATGTTAATGAAAGTTAAACAAGTAGATTTTCCTCCCGATTAGCGAAGGAAAGAAAGAAAATCTTTGAGAAAAGCTCTGCAACCTCCCTCCCGACTGCCCTGACTCCCCCGACTCGCCTCCATCTTGGGCGATCACGTTTTCCTTGCCCGTGACGAGCTCGATCACTCTCCTCCCCTGTAGCACCGAGAAGTGGTTAGAGTCGATGTACTTGATGGCTTTTAGGATTCGACCATCCAGCCAAGGAGCGGGGAGTGATCATCCTCGATGTTTGGTGGGATCAGGACGTCGTAGCCGTATGTTGTGTTCGGGAACACGTACGACCCTTCTTCAAAATCACTGTTCTTTAGCACGTTCTCTGCATCATCATCATCATCGCACAAACATTGTATGATAAAGTCTGTAGAACCATGGAGCTTAATTAAAAGCTTACACCAACAAAAAAAACTTACTGTTGGTGAGCCTGGAGGGATAGAGGGCTCTTATAGCGACAGAATCAATCAAAGGGCCGCAGGCAGAGCCTTCTTCGACACCGGGGTTGTGGATGAGAACCTCAGCAACCCCGAAAAGGGCTTGAAAAGCCCAAGCATAAGAATCCCAACCACTGCTGCTGTACAATGTCTGCATAGGCAGAACCCCGCTATCCGGTGCAACCGAAATATTAAGCTTCTCTTCTTTGGCGCACATCCAGGCCACAAATAGCCGCCACAGTAAAATTCATCAAAATTCGCCCCGCTCATTTATCCACTCAGCTCTGCCGTGAGCACTACTTTTATTTAATGTGGATGTGGTGGGGGGAAGAGGTAAAGGGAAGGAGGGAGGGGTTCCCCAAGATTCGATGTCAAAACCTGCAACTTTGCTTCAATGCCGAGGCACACCTCCTCCCCTTCTCCGGTACATATAATAATAAAGCAAAAGCGAATCCATCATACGCTGCTTGCTGGGCGTACTGCCATTAATTATGGAAAAAGAAAAGAAGAAAAACATAATTTAATATATAATTTTAATATTAAATAAATTTTATTTTAAACTTGATGGATTTTATTTGAAATTCAATGAGTTTTATCCAAAATCCAGTAGATTTTATCCAAAATTGAATGGATTTTATTCGAAATCCAATAAATTTTACTCGATAGATATGTAAATAGTTATGGATAAATGGATATAGATATAGATATGGAAGGAAAAAAAGTACTTACAGAATTTGGATACGGATATTGGTATATATTTTCTTATTAGGTTTGGGTAACAGATAAGAGGTATCCGATACGTTGTCATCCTTAATTAATATTTTACGGAACATATAAGTGTACTAGTAACGAGCTATGTTTTTTTCCTTTTTATGTTTGTTATAACATGTTTTAAATGGAAAGGAATATGAAATATTTTGTATTTTTTTATAATTTTTTTAAAAAAATTATTGTAAGTTATTCATGTAATATTTTAGAATAGTCCTATAAAAAAATATGAATAAGTATTGATTTTATGGAGTTTTTATAAATTTTTTAGAAATTTTATGTAATTTTTTATATATCAATATAATATTTTTTATTTTAATTAAATATATAATAATATTTAAATAATAACATTCAACTTTTCTTAGAATTTTCTTTCTATATATCAAACACTAAAAACATTTTCTAAGAATTCAATTTTCCACAAAATTTTCTCCAACAACCAAACAAAGGAAAGAAAATTAATTTCTTTCATTTTCTTTCCTTCAATTTTCTTTCCTCTACATTTTCCTTTCCACTTAATTTTCTTCAAACCAAACAGATTCTTAATTTTTTATTTGAGGAAAATGCTTGGCTAAATCGTCATCAGTAGATCAAAGTGTAGTAAATAGAGTCCTAGGTGTAGGAGATGGAAAGGTAGCAAGATCTCAGCAAAATTGACATAGGAGTGATTAATGCGATTGGACAACTTTCCATGGCCTTAATCATATCGCTTCCTCTAAGGAGTGAAGTTTGAAGGAGAGAGAACATTTTCTTACTAAGAAAATAGTGTATTCATGTACTCTTTCTTCGCTAATGAGATCATATAGTTGGCTTACTATTGCCACTTCTCCTGCATTTTATGTTGATTTGAACATTTTTGAAGGCTATGGGAAATATTAAGCCTTATTGTATAATAACTGACCAAGATCCAACAATAAAAATTTCCATAGAGAGAGTTTTCAAGAAGACTCAACATAGATTTTTCAAGTGGCACATTATGAGGAAATTGCTTGCAAAATTTGGTCCTTCAATTCAGAACTTTGCTTTCATAAATAAATTATTTACATGTTTGTGGAGTCTACAACTTAAACCTGAGGAGTTTGAGTGTAAGTGGATGGGGATAATTGTTGAATTTGATTTGGAGGAACATGAATGGCTTGTTCATATATTTGATATAAGAAACTTATGTATACTTACATATTTTAGAGACTTGTTTATAGGAGGGCTTCTAAGAATAACTTCAAGATCAGAGAGTGAGAATAGCTTTTTGGGACATTCACCGATAATCATTATACTTTAGGTAATTTTTTTATGCGCTATGAGATGTATTAGATGGACAAAGGTATAAACAATTGGAGCTAAATAAGGTATCAAAGTTGTCATATTCCGATCTTAGGACTCCCTTTAAATTAAAAAAGTATGTATCTAAGGTTTATACCCATACTATATTTTTCAAGTTCCAAATTGAGATGTTGAGTGCTTTATTTTCATGCCAACTTTATGATTTTATGAACGAAGGTGATTTAGAGATTGGTGTCGTTAGTGAACTTGGTATGTCAAACTGTAAGAGTACTTTTCGGGTGGTATATAATACAATAAACCAAGATATTAAGTGCTCTTGTACGATGTTTCCATGATGTGGGATTCCATGTAGGAATATACTTTGATTTTTGAATAGAAAAGGAGTAGATCATATTTGTACTTAGTTGGTAGTGAAT
Source organism: Tamarix chinensis (assembly GCA_030549775.1). Lineage (NCBI taxonomy): Eukaryota > Viridiplantae > Streptophyta > Magnoliopsida > Caryophyllales > Tamaricaceae > Tamarix > Tamarix chinensis. The sequence goes on from CM060174.1 coordinate 37,329,248, forward strand.
TGGTAGACTAAAAATGCCCTAAAAAAGCCAATATACGATATAAAAGAAAACCTATTGGAATAATGTTCTAAAGATGATGATATGAAGACTACTTTATAAAGGTTATCATCTGAAATGTTTGAATGTGTCAACCTAGTTGAAGGAAAACAAGAAGGTATCCATGAATTTATAAGATTTCTTGAAGATTTCAAGAATGAATAGAGTGAGAAGAATAATAGTGATAAGCCTTCAAGAAAATCAGATATCATTGAATCCTTAATTGGGATAAGTGCTTCGAGTGAAGTTACCATTCAAGTCCCACGTCTATCTAAAAACAAAGGAAGTGGAAAGAGGATCAAAGGGGATAATGAAAAGGCCATTGCGCAACAAAAGAAGATGATAATAAAGTAAAAGGAATGTGGAGAGTATGTAGACCATGATAATCAATATTTTCCCACAAAATCAAAGGCAAACCAAATCATTTTACTTCTCGATCTGAACTTGTAATATTTTTTTTAATTCCTTAGTTTAAATTGCAACTAATGTTAGTTTTTTATATGTCAATGATAGATTTTGAAATGAAAGATGGGAGTTAGATGTCAATTTTTTTCAACCTTATAAAGTGTATTAGTCCTTGATGCTTTTCGTTATAGTTTACATGATAGTGGAAAGTTGCTTTTTAGAGTTCTATAAGGTGGAAATCAAGGATTTGTGACACATTCGAATCATGGAGGATTTTTTTCTTGTCATATTGTATAATTAAATGAATGTATATTTCATGAGTATGTTTTAGTTTTGTTAGAACATGAATGTATTTAGATGGAAATTAGAGGGTTTAGGGTTTAGAGGGTTTATGATTTAAGGTTTAGAGGTTTAGGGTTTGTAGTTTAGAGGGTTTAAGGTTTAGGGTTTGGGGTTTAGAGGGTTTAGGGTTTAGGATTTAAAGGGTTTAGATTGTTTAGGGTGTAGGGCTTAGGGTTTAGAGGGTTTAGTGTTTAGGGTTTAGAGGGTTTTAGTGTTTAGAAGGCTTAGGGTTTAAGGTTTAGAGGTTTGGATATCGGGTTTGGATATAGGTTTGGGTTAGTTTTTTGGTTAGGTATTTATTAAATCTTGATTGTTGATTAAATATTAATGTAATGGATAAGATTGGTTCCTATATTTTTATCCTAAGAAGGGTTTGTATGTGACCCTTACACACACACACACACACACACACACACACACACACACACACACACACACACACACATCTATGTTATAGTTTGTCAATTTATTGAACAAATAATAGTAATTTAAGTTATTTAAATGAGTTTTTTAAGCCCCCAACCCCAAATGGTGTAGTAGGAATGTAAATTTATAAAGGTGGCAAGTAATATTATTTAGGAAGGTTAAATTGTAGTAATGTCGGGTAGTTTGATTGAGTGCCAAATAAAAACTCAAACCTTGTTCAAAATATAACTACAAAGAGGTGGATACAAATTTTATCATTCGAAGTAAGAAGCCTTGGCTTTGGAGTCGGTTTATAACACTACTAGTTTAGGCATTCATTCAATGTAAAACTATTTTTAAATATATAATAAAGTGGGGATATACCTGATGTAATTTAGTTGATATTTATGAAATCCTAATCTAAGACATTAGACCATAAAATAACGATTCAAATAAAAAGGCTAATGTATGCAAATAAAGAAGCTACTCTAAGCATCAAAGTAAACTATATTTTCAAAAATTATTATAAATGACTGAGGAAATTACAACTCATGAAACTATTACATGTATCTAAGGTCCTAATTCGTATATATTACTAATGAAACTACCACAAGTATGTAATATCCTATTTTGAGAAACCTTATTTTAGCTTATTTAAAAGAAAAATATAACATTTTATTTATGTTTAACCCCAAAATATTTTCCAAAAAATTCCACCTTTGACATATTTAAATTCTACACATTCCGTTTATATAAAAATGCGGTCATAAGATTCTTAGAAGTGATTTCTTGTTAAAATTATTATTTTGGGCCCAAACACAATATTTTCAAAAGTATTATTCTTGTCGCATATATTACCTTTGTTCATTCTGATGCGGGAGCAGAGTCACAGAACATAACACCGAGGAAGACGGTTACGCTACTCAGAGCGGGTGCATGAATATGGTGTAACACCCCCAAAATTCACTACTGAAAAATTTCGTTAATTAAAGAAAATTAGCGGAAGAAAATTAAGTAAAACGTGAACTTTGGGAGTATTACCGCCACACTTAGTACCAGACCAGTTCACTCATACCGTTCCGGTACCAAGTGCTAAGGATAAGAAAAATGAAATACAATTTGAAAGACATTCAACATGCATAAATCAGAGTAATTTGCAAGGAATTCAACATACTTAAATCAGAATAGCGCATCAAATCGCTTACAGGAATAAAATCCACCAATGGTGGTTAAAGTAACAACATAACATCAAAACCAAGAAATTAAATGAAGAAGGAGGAAAACCCTAACGATACCAGATAACTCCTTACTCTCTTTCCCGTAGCCCACTTGAGTAGCACCTGGAAAGACCTGCAAGGGCACTGCCCATTGAATAGGCAGGGGCCCCATAAAGGGAATCCCTTTAGTACTATGGTACTGAGTAACCCTTTAATACCACACTTAAAGATAGGCCCGCATACGGAACTTAATGCAAGCTACACACATAAATAATGAGAGATGCATACATAACAATAACATACACAATAATTTATAAGTCACGATGGATACTTTTGGTCTTAAGCCATGTCATAGTGTAAGATCAATACATTCGGGCCTTAAGCCATTATTCCGTCACCATTCAATCAGTATCATATTTTATATCCATATGAGTGCGAGAACCCCACTATTATAGCCAGTGGACCGGAAAGTATACACTTAGGGCAGATGCCTCTGACCACTATTATTGACAGTGGACCGGAAAATAAACACACAGGGCAGAACGCACCTGACCACTATTATTTGCCGGTGGACCGGTCTGGCCCCGACTAACATGGTGTTCCACTATAAGTGATTAGTATTTTTCCATAATCTTATTCACATACATAACTGATTTTATTGAGCTCGGGACCCCCACTATTATTGCCGGTGGACCGGAATACATATAAACTCATCATCCAGGGCACAACGCTCCTGGCCACTATTATAACCGGTGGACCGGGGTATATACAGAATCATCATCCAGGGCAAAACGCTCCTGGCCACTATTATAACCGGTGGACCGGTACTCAATATCATAATCATCTGGGCCCGACTCATTAATATTCCACTTTCAATAATAGTATCTTTCCTTTCTTTAATCAGTACATTAACCATATTTATTTGCCTCGAATGGGAGATCGATAACCCAGGACACAAAGGTACACCGGTCGTACTGGTGCATATCAGCTACTCAGTACCCTTCAACCACGAACACAAGGACGCAAAGGTACCCTAGTCGTACTGGTGCATAAAGCTAACTCAGTACCCTACCGACAAGGACACCTAATCCATAAGTATGCATACCCCCTAACTAGGTCCGTAGAGCTAGAAAGAGTAAGATATAGGGCCTGACTAGGGCACAAAGGAACATCAGGAAATACCAGAATAATCGTGGACTAAACCAGGAACCCCTAAGGAGTCACCATTCCCGATCTCGAGGTCTTTCACTTTAAGTAATAGTGTCTTAATTAAGGTGATCACGAAAAGCACGATAATCCGATACTTATTCACTTTCAATCGTTCTGATATCATTACTCGTTTCTTATTCAGATGATTATCCAGGATATCACAGAGAAATCATTAAGGCCAGACTAATTATCAAATACTCTTACTTGACTAACCGACATTATTTGAATCATATTATAATGTTCCACAATCTCAAAGACATGTTAGGTAGAAATTACTCATTTTCCCTTTACTTATATAATTGTTAAGTATCCATTCCTTCCTCGCCAAATTACCATATTACCCTTTGGGTTACATAATTACCAAATAACCCCTTATACGGTTTAGGTCACCAAATTATCCCCTACACTTTTTAGATCACCATTCACCCCTCATAGTTGCTACACTTATCATATTTCCCATTTGGTTGGTTAGATTACTAAATCGCCCTTCTCCTTTGTTCTAATTACTAAATTGTCCTTGAGTTGGATAAATTACTAAATTACCTTCCTTCATTATCATGATTACTATTTTGCCCCTTTAGTTGGTTAAATAATTATTACTTTACCCTTTAATCGGCTAAATTACCAAATTGCCCCTTCAGTTGGATAAATTACCGAACTGTTCTTCTCCTTTATCATAATTACCATTTTACCCCTCTTAATTATTTTAATTGCCATTTACCCCTTTTTATTTATCATAAATCCCAAATTAACCTTCCTCATAATTAATTTGCCCTTCTTAATAATTATAATTACCAATTTTACCCTTCTCCATATTTATAATTACTATATTACCCTTCTCTATATTAATAATTACTATAATGCCCTTTAATTGGTTAATTTACCAAATTACCCTTCTCTAGTATCATACTTATCAAATTGCCCTTCTACAATCATAATTTAATTACTAAATTATCTTTCATCGTTATCATAATTACCAAGTTACCCCTATTCCCAAGTTTACCATACTTAACTTCAAAATTACACTTTTACCCCTTACTTTCAAATTACCATAATAATATTTTATCTACAAAATTACCACAGTACCCTTTTATTTATGAAATTACCATAACACTCCATTTACTTTACAAATTACTATTTTACCCTTTCACATCCAAAATTACCATCTTTATCTTTCCTTACATAATTACCACTTTGCCCTTCTTTTCCAAATTACCATATTACCCCTTACTTATAAATTACCTTTTCGCCATTCACTTATACAATTACCATATTACCATTTACTTATGAAATGACTATTTTGCCCTTCTACCTCCAAAATTACCATATTAACCCTTTTACTTAAAAAATTACCATAATTCCCTCATTCATCCAAAATTACTATTTTACTTTCACATCCAAAATTACCATCTTTATCTTTCCTTACATAATTACCACTTTGCCCTTCTTTTCGAAATTACCATATTACCCCTTACTTATAAATTACCTTTTCGCCATTCACTTATACAATTACCATATTACCATTTACTTATGAAATGACTATTTTGCCCCTCTACCTCCAAAATTACCATATTATTCTTTTATCTCAAAAATTACTGAAATACCCTTTTCACTTATAAAATTTCCATTCAACCCCTCTATTCACCATTTTTATGAATTTACTAACACTACATAAACTAATGATATTAGTACTTCATTCTTATCATCTAAGTCCACCAACATGTCATTATTCAACATAATACTCATTAGCAACTACCTACATTAGGTCACACACTTCATAAGCAAAATTACTAAAATACCCTTACACAATAATATTACTCATGCATTATCAACATAATACATCATAAACAAGCATTTAACATCTCCATCAATAATCAAACTCCTCCCTTAATTAACATACCTACATATGGCACAAAAGTTATCATGCTTTGCCTTTTTTATCAAACAAAATAAGAAACCATATACATATCATGCTAAGCACACCAAACATGCATAAAATCATACTAAACCCTTAATGTGCTAGCATACGTTTTTCCATATATTTAAGGGAGGATTAACGGTTACCTTAATCATGCAAAATAATGAATCTTACCAAGCATAATTAGCAACTCAATGCCTAAAAATAATATCCATCATATTTATGTTAGAAATAAGAATCCAAGCATAAAACTTTATAAAATTTAATCAATAAATACTTAACATAAAATACCATTATACCTTAAAAATTAGCCAATTAATTTTAAAAATAAAGTGGAGCTCACGCTGCATGAGCAGCGTGAGTTTCATGCAAAAAGAAGGGGTGGAAGGGTTCGAAGGGGGGGGTGAAGGAAACAAGATTTATTATTTTCGGGTTAGGGTCTTTAGGCTAGAAAAGAAGGTGGTTAGGGGAGGTTCTAAGGCAGGGAAATGGTGCAGAAGTGAAGAGGGGGTTTAGGTGGAGGCTAAGGGTGGTTTCACGGTGGCATAGGGTAGCGGAGACGGAGGCGGCAAGGCGGCGAAGTTGGCTACCGAGAAGGGTCGAGGGGAAGGGGTTGTGAAGGAAGGAAAATGAGAGGGAAAAATGGAGGGGTTCAAGGCCTGTTTTCGGCCAACTAATGCATGGCGGTTGTAGAGGGGGTTGCAGGGTGTCGAACGGTGGGTTGGGTGGCGGCAGAGGCGGACGGACGGTGGCGGAAATGGCGGTTGCAGGTGGCTCGGTGGTAAGGGGGAAAATTGGGGAGAAAAAGGAAGAGGGGGAGAAGGGGGGAAGTGTTGGGCTCGAGGGGTGGCGTGGTGGTGCAGGGTGGTAGTAGGCGGTGGCAGAAGGCGGCGCAGGGCTGGGTGCGGTGGTTCAGGCGGCGGTAATAAAAAAAATGGGGAACGAATGGGAGGAAGAGAAAAGAGAGAAGAGTCTCGGGGAAGGGGGATGTGGGTTCGAATTTATAGTGAATGAATGGCTGGGGAGATGAGGAAAAATAAGAGGGAGAAGAAAGGGGGTAGCGGCTGGCCGACGAGAGGGTGCAGGTGGCAGGTGGTGGTCGGGTGGCAGGGGAAAAGAGGGAAGAACAAGGTAAGGGAGAGGGGCATACGAGGCTGTGGTCCAGGGCCGGTTTGGCTCAAAAAAAGAAAGAAAATGATAGGGGAGGAGAGAGAGGGAGAGGTAGGTAGGTGTTGGTCGGGTTGCAGGTGGCGACATGCTCGACCATGGCAGAAGAAATGGTCGGGCGTGGGAGAAGAAGAGAGGACAAGAAGAAAGGGATGGCGGGCGGCTGGACCGGCGTAGGAAATGAAGGGAGCCGACCGGTCCAGGGGTAAAAAAATAAGGAAGCGTTTGGGCTGGTGTGCTGGGCGGCGCGCACGAGGGAGAGAAGGGAGGAAGCCCGCGCGAGAGAGGGGAGATGGGCCAGTGGCCCAGTGCGCAGGGGAGGGGAAGGGCTGGTCGGGCGGCCCAAGGAGGAGGAAAAGGGAAAAGAAAAGAAGAAAGAGGGAGGAGGGCAAAAAAGGAATGGAAAATAGGGAAAAATAAAATAAATAATTTACGAAATCATAAAATGTAATATTCTTGAAAATTTATTTATTTTAATAATTTAATTCATTATAATCTAATATATTAATTTAAAAAGGGTTAAAGTTAGTAAAATTCTAATTTGGAAGTTTATTTAAATAAAATAATATGATAAATAGCAAAATATTTATTTTTAATTTATTAAATACTCTCATCCAAGATTACCCACTCTAAAATCCATAAAATAATTAAAATAAATAATTTTATAAGCTAATTTTATTTCAAATAAAGTTATTTATTAAAATATAGGTTTTTTTGAAATTTTTAGGGGATTACATATCGAGTATGCATGGCTTCATGCAACGTTTGTTAGCTAGCGTAACATTTATTTTTAAGTACTAATTATTGTTATTTACTTTTAGTCAACGTTTGTTAGCTAGCGTAATGTTTATTTTTAAGTACTAGTTATTGTTATTTACTTTTATTCAATGTTTGTTAGCTAGCGTAAGGTTTATTTTTAAGTACTAGTTATTGTTATTTACTTTGAGTCGGTTAGTAACTAAATATTAACTAGCTAGTATTAAGGGAATTAATGCTTTTGGGAGGGAATATGCTTGTAATATTTTGAGAAGATGCTCGGTTCCTTGGCTATATAAACCATAGGAAACCGAGTAGAAACACACAACTTGAATAATAAGAACAACCTTAAGCATTGCTTAAAACCCAAATTCTATGTAGATTCGTCTCATAACAAAACCGAATCTATGTGAACGGTTTTGTTCTCAAAACCTTAATCTTTATTTCTGTGTGGTTTAAAGATTAATTTATCCTTCTATTTCCACTTTATCTTTTCCCACCTCCTCCCACCAAAAATCCTCCTCCAAATCATCTCTCCATCCGATCACAACACCTCCTCACAACGCCTTCCACCACCATCCATTCAGCAGCGTCGTCGCCATCCTAAAACCTTACAACCATCCAGTCCATTGCTTCATCCCCTCCATCGAAACCTCCTTGTTCTTCTTACTGCAGCCTCTCACCACCATCTATGCCTTAACTCAAAACCGACTCAACCATCACCTGCCATTCGTGAGTATCCCAAAATCGGAGACTTCCCCCTCCCGAACTACCTCGTGTTCCATCGTCATCAACCCATGCGAATCCCCATCATCAACCTCCATACTCCATCCTCATCGAATACTCCCTATAAACTCCATCCAAGTCTGAAACTCTAACCGTACAAGCATCACATTCACTTGGAAGAAATAATTACAAATTTATCCAAACTTAGCTTCTTAAATCTATATTTTAGGGTAAGAATTTTTTTTGTCATCATTAGAGAGTAGAAGCTAAAGAGAAGTGATGTCATACCACTGTCACAAGGGGAGTATTGTTATCATCTAATGTTCACATCCTAAAGAATTTGAAATTCCTTTAAAATTTATCTTTTGAGAAGGGACATGTAACATTACAAGGTAATGGGTAAAGGAGTAGGAAGTTTGGAATTTAGCTAAAGATGATGGGAAATTTTTTGGCTAATGTTAATTTATAAGCACTCAATCAAGTTTGCACATTATCCTTGCTTCTCTTACCTTCCCATTAATCAATGTGAAATTATGGCCTTAGAAGTAAAGAACCTCCACCATGAGGCTTTAGAGGCATTTCTTAAAGTCTCTATTATTTCCCACAATTAAATTAAGCCCTAAAAAGTTCTCTTCTTGCTTTGAAATCACATTAAAATCTCCAAGGATGATCCAAGGAGCCTCACTCATATAGGTGTTCTACAAACAAAACCATAGGGCACAACTTTTACATCCATAGATTTACACAAAATTGAATGTGAAAAAGAAATAATGATTATTTGAAAGATAGGAATATATAATTTAGATTCTTCATGCATGATCACTAACTAGGTTTATGTGCTGATTATTAGGGTTCTAAATACGTTATATCCTTCAATCAGGATTATGGCCATAATTGAAAATGGCTTCATAATTCTTACTAAGCTTATTATTTATAGAAAGGAAATTAGATTTCTTTCCTTTAGTTTCAACTAGTCCTATAAGACTAATGTTATTATTCCTCAACCAATGCCTTTTTGATAAGGATGAATTCAATCTTATAATATGTCATACTCCTTACACGAGTAAAAAATTTAACTAGGGTTATATTTATCATAACCTTATCTTCCTTTCTCATTCATGTATCCTAGGTTAAAATCTAAAGGGGAAAATCTATTAGGGTTTGGAATGAAATCTATATATTCTCCTATTGGATGATGATAATGAGTAGAAGATCTAGAACTCTTTTAATCTAGAAGTGTTTTGAGATAAATTTTGTGGTAGCTATTTTGGTTTCTTGAGCCAATTATCTTGTTGCACTACTACCTTGTGAGAGACTTGTGGTTTATTACAAGCCATCATATGGGAAATGGAAGAAGCAAAGGTAGGTGGTTGTTGCTTCCTCTTGGAACACGACCAAGTGTTGTGGCCAAAAGTATCACAAGAAGGGTACAATGTAGGTTTCCATTCATATAAGATTTATTGGGTAATATTCACTTCATTAGGTTCTTTAATATCAACAACCATATTAAATATCTTGGTGACATCCATCTCAACTAAAGCTCAGGTAAAGAAATTCCTTTCTCTTACTCTAGTGATGTTATGAATATATAAAGGATGATGCACAACATTGATGATTCTACTAACTGAGTCAATATCCTAATATTGCAAAGGTAATTTAGGTAATATAAACCATACAGGAATAAATGGGAAGCATTATTTAATTAATTGAAATTGTTTTCCCTAGAGGATGGCTCATAAAATCTATATGGGTATTGAACAAACTAGTTCTTATCCTCCTCATAATTGAATTTTAAGACTACAAAATTCTTGTCATGAAGCTAAGGCAATGAGACCACACAAAGGAGGTCATTTGATTGAGATTAGGGCATAAACCAATTGTGTAACCAATAAGATAACCTTCACACTTAGGCAATTGACATCACCAAAGTTGTTCGAATTGATACCTTCTAGAAATCCAGTATTCCTATAGGGGACATAGAGAAAGATTGTGATTTGAGAATATTAGATCTTTTAAAGATTTTATAGTAAGGAATCTTGCATAAGATTTAGGGATTTTAAATTTTTTTCCAAAAATAGAACATTATAAATTAAAAGAGAATACGTAGGGGGTGTTCCGCTTACAACAAGATCTAAAGGTTTATCATTAGTTTGAATAAAAAGATCTTAAGGTTTATCTTACAAACTATCCAAATGTGGATCATTATTGTGCAGTTGAATGAATCAATCATAGGATTTTGGATTCAAACCATCCCAAACATCATGAGGTAAAAGAGAATACGTAGGTTGTCTCATTTGAAAGTATTAGGTAGTTGAAGTGATGCCTTGGCAAATGTTGGCCAGAGAAGATGCCAAATTTAAAGCGTTTATGTAGATCTAGCCACTAGCAATATCTTTTTCTTAGCTTGAGTGGCGGTTCTCCTTGTTTGATCCATAGGAGGGAGACAGGAGGAGGGAGTATCGATTAAAGGAAGTCTCAATTTATCTTATGATTAGTCTTAACTAGTTTGCAAATTCGTGTAATGCATATGTATTTTATATAAATAAAAAGTATACTCATTATCTTTAATACATTATGGATAATTAATTTATTATTATTATTATTGATACATTTATATATTTATAACTTGAAACAGGATCAAATATTACCTTAAAAATATACAATATATGCATAGAAATAAATGTTAATTATGATTATTCAAAGATTAATTTATAAACTGCATCGATGATAAACTTTATTACTATATTTTAATAACATTGTATACTTTTTTTTATATAAAATAAAACACTTATTTGGTTAAAATGAGGCATTAAATAAGAAAGTAAAAGTTGATAATTAATCTAATAACAAAACTATGGTTATAGTACGTATTTTATTAGTTATCGAACTCATTAGAAATTAATACACTTTAAATCTAGGATTTTCAGTGTGAGTAACAAATAATAATTAATTATAAAATTAATAACAAATAATACTTAATTATAGATTAAATAATTTACTAATAGTTTTTTTACTAGGATTTGACTTATGTTTAATACAACTTGTTGATAAGCTAATTTAGTAGTGTCAGACTAGTAAACTATGAGTTTACTATTAGTTAAAAGCTTGTAGTTATAAGCTTAAAGAGAAATAGATAGGTCATTTGTTAGAAGATTATTTACAAAAACATTATAATATAACTTTTTGATAAGCTTGTATCTAACTCATAAATAGCTAGAAGTACTACATGATGATAAAAGTTATATATTCCTAGATAAAATATTGAGTAATTTTTTTTTATTTTTGTTAAAAGCATCAAAATAAAACAAATTATAAAATTTAATGTTTAAAGCTCTATATTATAAAAATTTGTAATATATTAAATTTAACCCTAAATTTTATATATAAAATTAATTAAAAATAGAATATTCTTAAAATAACCTAATACACATGCATAGATGCTCACAATTCATTTATATATATATATAACTCATAGAACATAAAAAATAATATAAATTAACACATATTAAATAATATATGTGCTCATAATATAAAATTACACACATTAAATTAACCATTAATTACATAAAAAAATTACATGCTCACAATTCATATAATTACAATAAAAATACACACAAACACACGCATCAAATATCATATATATCATTTCAATATAATGAAAAAATATATTTTAACAATAATTAAACTATAGTGGTATACACTAGAAATTTTAGTGCAAAATCCACCGAGGAGGTTGTTTAATAATGGAAGGGAAAGATGCGGTCGACCAGCTTCTAATGAGGCCTTAATGAGATGCATTTTCAAAACCTACAAAAAAAAATTAGAATCAAATTAACTATACTAAATGAAAAATAATAAATATAATAAGAAACATCAAAGAAAAAGTCCAAAAAATAAAGGTTGACAGTTGTAAGGGCTGTTGTTCTAAATCATTCTTCAATAAAATAACAATTAACACAAATAAATATAGTAAGAAATGTGGAAAAACAATCAATTAAAAAAATTAGCACCTAATTGGTAACAAAGTCAATAAAAATAACCTCCAAAAGTTGATAAAGTTAAGTGACAGGAGAGGAATAAGGGGTAAAGAGAAGAGGTGTGTGAAGTAATTTAATGCTTCATCTCTAAATTTGTAACAAAATTAATAAAAATAACCTCCAAAAGTTGGAAAATTCAAGTGAGAGGAGAGGAACAATGGGTAAAGAGAAGGGGTGTATGAAGTACTTCAATGCTTCATCTCTAAATTTAAAGTTTTGTATTTTAATGAGATTGTTGTGTACTCTTCTAGTAATGATGATCATCTAAGCCACTTGAGATTTGTATTTTTAGTTTTATGAACAAGTTGTATGGTAATCTAGAAAATTGTGATCTCGTTGTGCAAAGAGTCATATTTTTAGGGTATGTTGTATCTAAAAATTAAATTTCCATGGATGAGTTAAAGGTGGGGGAAACAAGATTAGGGCCTATACCCACATCTATTACCAATTTTATATCCTTTCATGTGCCTAATTCTTTTTATAGGAGTTACATAAAAGGATTTAGCACACATCTAGAACCCATAATAGAATGCATTAAGAAAGGGGAATTCCAATATACCATGTCCACACAAGAAGCCTTTGAGCTAATCAAGAGCAAGTTGAATGAGGCCTTAATATCATATTTACCATACTTTTAAATTGTGTTTGACATCAAGTGTGATTCAAATGGAGTGAGAATTGGTGTCATCTTACTACAAGAAGGAAAACTGGTAGCCTTCTTTAGTGAGAAACCCAATGGTTTAAGATATAACTACAATACCTATGATAAAGAATTTCATGCTATTGTTAGGGCTCTAGATCATTAGTCACACTATCTTAGGCCATCACAATTTGTATTGCCTACCGATCAATTGTCCTTAAAGTATATAAATGGGCATCAAAAACTTAACCCTGGGCTTGCTATATGGGTAGAGTTTTTGCAATTGTTCTCATATGTAGCTAGGCATAAAAGTGGCCAAAACAATGTTATAGTAGATGCACTCTCTAGGAGATATTGTATGTTATCATTGATAGAAGAAAGAGTCCTAGGATTGGGGTCTTTGAAAGAACGATACAAGATGGATGAAGATTTTGCACACTACATGGAAGATAGAGACAAGGTTTGGGGTCCATACCTAGTACAAGAATGTTACCTCTTGAAAGGTAACAAATTATGTATCCCAAAGGGCTCCATCAGTGAACTACTAAATCATGAAGTGCATATGGGAGGCTTAACAGGGCATTTTGTCATTAACAAGGCTTGTGAAGTACTTTAGGAGCTTTTTCACTGGCCTATGATGGTGGGATATGTACAATCCCTAGTGGAAAAGTGCTTTACTTACAAAAGGTCCACGAGTCACTTCTACCAAGAACTTCACATACCTTTACCTATCATGCACAATCCATAGAACCATGTGAGCATGGATTTCATAGTGGAATTACCTCTAACACAAAGGTAAAATGGTGCCATTATGGTGGTCATCGATTGGTTTTCTAACATGGCTCATTCCTTCCTTTCTCATAGGATGATGACGTCTCTTACATCGTTGATCTTTACTTTAAGGAGGTATTTTAGCTGCATGTTATCTAAAAGATGATTGTCTTTGATCGAGATACTAAGTTTCTTAGCTATTTTTGGAAAGCCATGGGGGTTATTTGGTACAAAACTTCTCCTTAGTACTGCCTATCACCCGCAAACAAATGGCCAAACTAAATTCTCCAATTGCATGATCACAATGCTTTCAAGGAATTTGACCCACAAATGCTCGAGAGAATGGGATAAAAAATTAAGCCATGTAGAATGTGTATACAATCGCTCTCCCACTTATGCCCCTAATCACTCTCCTTTGGAAGTGGTGTATGAGGAATATGCTACCACTCCCATTGATCTTATTCCTCTATAAATCAAAGCTCAAACTAGTTTTGAAGAAAAACATAGGGCCATCAAATTCAAAAAATTACTTGAACAAATGAAAGCTAGGATCAAAAAGGTTAATGACATGAATAATAAGAAGGAAAACAAGCACAGAAAAGAACAAAATTTTGACCGTTGAGACATAGTGTGGTTTACCTTCAAAAATTAAGATTCCCTTCTAGGAGAAAGAACAAACTCATGCTAAGGGGTGATAGGCCATTCAAGATTTGGAAAGAATTAGAAATAATTCTTATAGCTTGAAGTTCCATAGAAAATGGGGAATTTATCAAACATATTTAATGTGGGTGACTTACTCCCTTATTTGCATGATACATCATATGAAGATGAGGAAAATTTTTTTAAGATGGGGAGGATGATGTAGGAGCATCTCCCTCAAACAATAATAGTGAGGATAGTCAACTTATTTAATTTTTAGAAGTTGAAGACTTCAAAACTCTTCTTACATGGTTGATGAATAAGCAAGGTCATTTTGAAGCCATACAATGCCATGCAAAACTAAAGTAAGCCATCAACCCCCACGTATGTCTGGCTCTAGTATAGTTACATTATGGCTCCTCAAAGGCACATTTGATTAGCTCTATTATGGCTTCAATGTCGCTCACCAAATCCATGATGATCTCAATTCTTACACTCCAACATTTTAGCTAAAAAGTCTACACCTTGCAACCTCATGTCATGTGCAAGAATTAATGAACCTAGGGAGGATAATTTTTAGGATATTAAGGCCTTCTAATAAATATTAATTTATAAGAGAAGCAACCTCAATATTCAACAAAAATCTAGCCTACCGAAGAGCCTTCATCCATCAACTTTTAGTCAACTAAACTTTCTTTTCTTAGTTAAGCATAGTTAAAGAGTGTTTTTAAACTTCCCCAAAGTGTAATTTATGTTTTATAAGCACTTGTCATAGGTTTTAATATCAATGATCATGTGATGGAGGGCTAGGAAGGTTTGATAATAAACAATAGTTGAACGTAGGGACTATCAACCTTTGTTAACTTATGTTAGTATAAATTATGGTTAGGGGTGTAACCAAATCTACTCACTATGAGTTGGATGTGTAGCATAAATCACTAAAGGACTAAATACACTCTATATAGAGGTAACATGTCTCAAAAAAATTAGCTAACTTTTTAACCAAAAACAATCCAAGTCATTGTCAATATAACACTCTTATTCAAGGCTATGATTTAGTCTTGTGTGTTCTTTTTTAAATCATACACCATTTAAGCTAAGAGTTGATATCTTTTTTGGCTATTATAAGTGCTTAGTCATGACGGTAGTTCTATATTATGTTCATATCTTATCTTCTTTATCTATTGTCTACATTTTCTATTTTGTCATAATCTACCCGATTCCATCACTAACACTTAGCTTAATCCAATATGTTTTGTGTTATGCATCAAATTGGTATCAAAACTCAAGATTGGTAATGTTGGGTCATGATAATATTATAATAAAATTCATTCAAACCATCATCCATTTTGATTGTACTAACCATTTCTCCCACCCATACTCGATCCTAGCTACTTTCTTTTTTTTCTTCTACCTCTCGTGTTGTATAAGAAATTTTTTCTTGCAATCTTAGCCAGCATGGAAAACCAACCTATTTCTAAAGGTTTAAGTCTTTTAGAAGAGCATAACCTAAGAAGAATAGTTCCATTTAATCTTTACAAATCGATATGAAGAGGGTGTTTTCAAATCATTGGTATTAAATGCCAACAATCCTAGACTAAAAAGTCCACTTCCATAAGAAGGAGAAGGGGCGAATGGTGTAGGAGATGAGTCTACTAACTTTATCACATTTTATAGCAATTACCCTGGGATACCACAAATGAGAAGGTTGCTAAGGAGGTATCCCTTTAATGATATCACAAAGGAAATCTAAAAGTTTGATGGATCCTATAATCTGGAGGAGTTTTTGGAATAGGAGTTGAGGTGTAATAGAATTTTTAAATCTATGTCTTTAGATGATGAGAGGTCCTTTAAGGTTTCCATCCTCAAATTAAAAGGGCATGCCTCCTTATGGTGGGAAAAATTAGTGCATCATAGATAGAGGAAGGGTAAGTCCAAAGTGAGAAGTTGGGAAAAAAATGAAAAGGGTGACAAGGGAGAGGTTTTTTCCATCTTTTTATACTTAAGACCTATATAACAAAATATCTTCCTTAGTGTAAGATCCCTTGAGTGTGGAATATTATATTCGGGATTCTGAGAGGATCTCATGAGGTTTAGATTAGAGGAGTTTGAAGAGCACGCAATGTCTCAGTTCTTAGGTGGTTTAAGGAGTGACATTGCTAGGAAGGTGGAACACTATAAGTATTACACTGTAGATAAGTTATTCCATTTAGCTATCAAAGTATAGAATCATAAATGGATAAGAGGATTTTGAGAGTTAGAGGGTTAAGATCGAATTCATACCCATCTAAGGATGCACCAAAGTTGGCTCCTTACCCTAATACATTTGATGTTAAGGGTAAAGGGAGGCTAGATGTAGGTGAGTTTAGTAGGAATAAGGGTGTTTGATGTTTTAGGTTCCAAGTGATTGGGCATTATCAAAATTAGTGTAAAAAAAAGAGGTTGATGAATTTTATAGACTTAAAAGAGGGAGGTATTAGAAGGAAAATATCGTGAAGTTCATTCAGCTATGGAGGGAGAGGCTAAGGTTGAAGAAGTGCCACTAGACATAGGGGAGTCCTTTATGGCGAGAAGAGTTTTACAAACATGGGAAGTCATGGAAGAGGAGTCTCAAAGGGAGAACATATTTCATACTAAGTGTACTATGCTTGTTAGGTTATGTTCCCTCATTGTAAACAAGGGTAGTTGTGTAAATGTAGCTTCTAACACTTGTGGAGAAGCTGAACATATCGACCACAACCCACGCAAGACCTGATAAACTTCAATTGCTTAATAATGGATCTATGGTTGGAGTCACTAAGCAAAAATTTTTATGATTCTCCATAGAGAAGTCTTATTAAGACAATGTTGTTTGTGATTTAGTCTCCATGGATGCTTTTCACTTGTTGTTGAGGAGACCATAGCAATTTGATAAGCGTGTCAAGTATGATGGTAATAAGAATAGTTATAGCTTGAACTATGCTAACAATAAAAGTATGCTCACACCCATTAGTATTTGGTCCTCACTTGTTAGGGATGACACTAATGGTAATAAAACTTTATTCATTGATGAGAAGGGGTTGGATAAGGCCATAGGAAAGGGGAAGACCTTGTACTTCTTACTAATGCTTGAGCATAATGGGAATGATAACATACTCCCTCAGTTTGAAACCTTGCTAGGGGAGTTTGGGGATCTCTTTCCAAATGAATTACCTAGTGAGTTGCTTCCCATATAAGTCATGGATCACGAAATTGATACTCTTCCAAACAAACCAGCTTATAGGAACAGTCCTAAAGAGGCCATGGATTTATAAAGGAAAACTGAGGAGTTGTGGTAAAAGGGTTTTATTAGGGAATCCCTTAGCCATTGAGCGGTATCGGAACTATTGGTACCAAATGAAGATAGAACAATGAGAATGTTTGTTGATAGTAGAGCTATCAATAATATTACCATCAAATATACTTATCTCATACCTTGGCCTAATGATATGTTGCATTTTTTTGCATGGAGCAAATAAATTCTTCAAAATTGAATTGAGGAGTAGGTACCACAAAATCAAGATGAAGGAGGGGGATGAGTGGAAGACTGCTTATAAAACCAAGAGGTGATTATACAAGTGGATGGTCATGTGTTTTGGACTATCTAATGCACCAAGCATGTTCATGAGTCCAATGGAAAAAGTACTTAACCCTTTATCTCTAAATTTGTAGTTATGTATTTTAATGATATTCTTGTGTACTCTTCTATTCATTATGATCATGTAAGGCACAAAAGATACATATCTTTAGCTCTTAAGAACAACAAGTTGTATCTTAAACTAGAAAAAGGTGACTTATTTGTGCTAAGAGTCACAGTTTAATGGCTTTTTGGAATAAGAATTTTCATGGACAAGTCAAAGGTGGAGGTAATAAGAATGTGGCCTACACCCACATCCATTACTGATATTAGATCCTTTCATGGGCTTTCCTCCTTTTATAGGAGGTTCATAAAAGGATTTAGCATACTTCTTGAAATCATCATAGAATCCATCAAAAAAGGGAAATTCTAATGGACCAAGTTCACATAAGAAGCCTTTGAGCTATTCTTTAACAAGTTAAGTGAGGCCCTAGTATTGCATTTACCAAAAATTTATAAGTCTTTGAGATCGAGTGTGATTTAAATGGAGTTGAAATTGGTGCCTTCTTACTATAAGAAGGAAAACTAGTAGCCTTCTTTAGTGAGAAACTCAATGGTTCAAGATCTAACTATAATACCAATGACAAAACATTTTATGATATTTTTAGGGCTCTAAATCATTTGTGACACTATCTTAGGCCATCATAATTTGTATTGTATACTGATCATGAGTCCCTAAAGTATAAAAATGGGAACTATTAATTTAACCCTAGGCATGCTAAGTGGGTAGAGTTTTTTTAATACTTTTCATTTGTATATAATCATAAGAGTGGTAAAGCCAATTCTTTAGCGGATGCACTCTTTAAGATATATTATATGCTATCATTGTTAGAAGCAAGAATCCTAGGATTTCGGTGATTGAAAGAACTATACAAGAAGAATTAAGATTGTACAAGCTATATGGAAGATCAAGACAAGGCTCAGGGTTTATACCCTAGAATTTCCTTTTCAAAGGCAACAAACCGTGCATCTTGAAGTACTCCATTAGGGAAATAAAAATAATTGAAATGTATGGGGGATGCATAGAAGAGCATTTTGGCATTAAAAAGAATTTTATTGTACTATAGGAATGTTTTCACTGGCCTAGGATAGTGGGAGACATACAATACAAAGTAGCAATATGCTTTACTTGCCAATGTCCTAAGAGTCAATTCCACTAAGGATTCTACATGCCTTTACCTATCCCGCATCATCCTTGGGACCATGTGAGCATGGAATTCATAGTGTGAGTCCCTAAAGAAAAGGAAAAATGATGGCATTATGGTGGTCTTAAATCAGTTTTATAAGATGACTCATTTCTTTCCATGTCATAAGATCGATGATGCATTTTACATCATCAATCCTTACAAGGGAAAAAATAGTTTTTTTACGTAGTATCCCAGAGATGATTATATTTGATTGACATATAAAATTTGTCATCTATTTCTCGAAAACCTTGTGGAGGTTACTCGGTACTAAAATTCTCTTTAGTATTGCCTATGAGCCACAAATTGATGGCTAAAATGAAGTTACCAATTGCACCATCACAATGCTTTTAAGGAATTTGATCCACAAATCCTTGAGAGATTGGGACACAAAACAAATCCACGAATAATTCACATACACTTGCTCTCCCACTTAAGCCACTCATCACTCAAGTAGTGTATGGGGTGAATCCCAAAACTCCCATATATTTCATTCCTCTACTGATCAAAGATCAAACCAATTTTGAAGCAAAACATAAGGTCACAAAATTCAAAAAATTACATGAACAAGTGAGAGTTAGGATAAAAAATGTTAATGACATGGATAATAAAAAGCCAACAAGCACAAAAATGAACACATTTTTGAGCCAAAAGACTTAGTGTGTCTTCACCCTCAAACAAAAGATTCTATTCTAGGAGAAAGAAAAAAAATCATATGAAGGAGTGATGGACCTTTCAATATTTTGGAAATATTGGCAGTAATGAAAAAAGGCTTGAACTTCTATAGGAAATGGAGAATTTATCAAACATATTTAACGTGGGTGACTTACTCCCTTATTTGTATGATACTCCTTATGAAGATGAGCAGGAGTGCTTTGAAGTAGAGGATGATGATGTAGGAGAATCCACCTTAAATAAGAATAGTAAGGATAATCTACTTATTAAATTTTCCAAAGATGAAGACTTCAAAACTCTTCCTACTTGGATAAATGAATATCCAAGATTTTTATGAAGTAATGATAAACCATTCAAGACTAAAGAAAGCCTCAACCCCCACGCATAGCTTTCTTTATTATGGATATATTTTGGCTCCTCAAAGCCAAATTTTATAAACTCCATTATGGATTCAATATTGCTCATCAAACCCATGATTTTCTCTATTCTTACACTCCAACATTTTAGCTAAAAAGTCTACACATTGCATCCCTTATATTGTGTTAGGAATTAATGATGCTTAGGTGGGTAGTTTTGAGGAGATAAAGGCCTCCAAATCAAGCTTAATTTAGCAGAGAAGAAACCTCAAGATTCAGCCAAAATCTAGCTTCCCGAGGATCCTTCATCGATTAGTTTTCAACCAACTAGATTTTCCTTTATTAGTTATGTATTGTTAAAGGGTGTTGTTATACTTCCACAAAGTGTAATTTATGTTTTATAAGAATTTTTCATAGGGTTTAATAGCACCCATCATGTGATGGAAGGCTAGGAAGGTTCAATAATCAGCAATTGCTACATGTAGAGACTATTAACCTAAGTTAGCTTATATTATTATTAACTATGGTTGAGGGTGTGACCAAATCTGCTCACTATGAGTTGGATGTGTAGTGTAACTCACTAAAGGCCTGGATACACTCTAAAGAGAGATAAAATGACTAAAGGGAGTCAACTAACTTTTTGACCAAAAAAATATCAAGTTGTTGTTGACATGACACTCTCATTCAAGGCTATGAGTTAGTCTTACATGTTCTTCCAAAATCTTACACCATTTAAGTTAAGAGTTGAGACTTTATGTTTTTGGTGTAATATCTTAATATTAAAGGTAGCTCAAGATTAAGATCACATCTTATCTTCTTTACCTCTTCTCAATATGTTCTATTTTGTTGGAATCTACACAATTCAATTACTAACAATTATGTTTAGCATTATGCATCATGAACCTTCCATTTTTTCATTAGGTTATTTGTGATAACAAGGACCTATAGTGATGGTTTTCATCCCAAGGAGGGTGAATTTTCTCATACTTTATAGCTAAGACATTGGTGCTATCCATAGTATATTTGTAGCTATGTTTTTTTTTATGTTGGTGTATTTTTCCAACTATGATTGCTACTCGATGCGTTATTTCTTGTAGTTTCTCGAATATTTTATTGGCGTTTATTTCTTTTTTGACTTTGTGGGAAGAATCTTATTTTAAGAGGTAATGATATAATATCTCATATATAATACATATATTTTATTAAAAATAATTAAAGTTAAAGTGATTTAAAAAGAAATTGTTAAATATTTTTCAAATTGGGGAACCTTTCCACTGATTTAGTAAAGCACCTAATTAGTTAACCTATGATTTATTATTTTCTAGGTCTATTGGAACTTGCAATAAATTTACTATTTTAATTTTTATGTCTTCCTTATGCTAATCTAACAATGGGGGATCTATTATACCTTAACTATAAATAATTTTTAGGGAGTTTTAAACTCTCATTACAAGCTTTTTCCCAATTTAATTATTATCTCCCGCCACAAAGTACATATTTCACCTTTTGCCATGGTTCACTCCTCATCAACTAATTTCTCACTATCCCATTATATCTACCTCATATAGTAGATCTTCCAACAAATTAGATCTAATTTTTTAGCTTTATTCCCTCTTTTATAGGGCCCCTTACACTACTTCAATATTTTGTAACTTTTAGCCACCCTAACTTGTATTCTCCTACATGAATACTCAAGTGGCTTAACCATAATCTTCCCTTGCCTCCTTAGCCACAAATATGATTCCTCCAATTCTATTTTGTGCTCATCTAACCACCTTAGAAAACAAACTCTTTAAAGCTCCCTTTTTATTTTCATTTCAAGAAAACTCTTGAGCATTCTTCATTTCTCTCTTCTTTTCCTTCCATAACCAAGTGTTTTTTTATACCTTTATTCCTCCTTTTCATTTATGACCTAGCTTTCTCACCTCCCTTTCTTTAACTCCTTGATTTTTTTAAGCAATAAAGGGTTAAAGTAAAGTGTAGTCGAGGAAAATACTTGGTTTCAGTTATCTTAACTTCATCCACTAAAAAATAAGGCTTTTACTCCTCTTCCTACACTCTTCCAACTCTATTTTATTTTTTTAAATGAATTTTTTAAGTCCATTACTTTTATATTGTTAAGGAAATCAAGGTTCTATGGAGGTGGCCCTGGATTATTTAGTTAGTTCTTCTTATTTCCTTGAAGACCTTACTTTAATCGAATTTAGATAGATAATTTAGATGTATATTTTCTATGATATGTGTTATTAATATTTTAGAGTGAATGTACAAGTACTTATATTTTTAAGATCAAATTTCAGTAAGTTGGTATATGACTATACTATATGTATATTTGGGAAAGAAGAGGACCTTGGAAAGCTAACCATGAATTTGTATCGATTTGGTTTTCTTATGATTTGGATTCTAGCATGTTTCTCAAGAAGCATGCCATTTCTCCATGTTTCAAGTATGTTTGGTTTGAAGTTTTATGTATGAAATTGGCCTTACAAGCATGTTAGAACTTAATTTTTTTTTCCTTTAATGGAAAAATATGAAGTTAAATAGAGCATGATCCATGTGTATCTTGGTTGGGTGAGTTTTAGAATGTGATGTATGCATGTTATCTTTGGATTCTAGAAATTTTCATGTGGTACAATTAAGTGTAGATTTGGTTTAGTTTAAATAGAAAAAAAATATGAATGAATAATTTGTGTGCCAAGTGGTATTAGTCAATTGGTCAGAGGTACAACTAAATAAATCATTTGGACTCATCAACTAATTAGTTGATTTAAATTTTAAATGTTGGTCTCAACTTTGATTAGTTAAAGAGTGAAGCTCTTAACCATTCAACCTGTTATCAATTACTAGTTGACTAGTTTTCCTATTTTGTGGAATTTTACCTTAGTCTATTTCCCATACTGATTAATTAATTTTTGTGACCAATTTATTAGTTTTCCCTAGAATATTATTTTTTAGTGGAATTTTGGGGATAAATTCTTCATTTAACCATAGGCTTTCTTAAATAATGATTAGGGAGATTAGGTAGTTAAGTGTGGAAGTATACATGTGCTCAATGTTATCCTTGAATAAAATGATCATGTTTATATTGAAAGGTAAGTGAAGCTTTGTTCTAACGCCATATATTAGGTTAGCTCATGGTTTCAGTGAACCTTTGATGTGATATGCACTGACTATCTATTTTAGGTTATAGTACAAAAGACAATCAACCATGTGTAGGTTCAGGATGGCTTTTGAGGTGGAATAGTATTCTATATGCTTTACCTATTTATGAGTATTGCTTAAGTTTTCTTTATACACTAGTTGAGGCCCTATATATACTATGTATAGATTTATATACATATTTGAGGGTATTAATACTGTAGTGTTCGGGAGAATAAGGTGATTGAGTTGCACTAATAGCTATATCTAGTTTAATTAGTGGTTAAGATTCTACCAATGGTTTGATAAATAAAACAAAACCTTAGCCATTCTCTCCTCTCTCCTCTATGGCACGTACTAGGAGAGCAGCCTCCATGCCAAAGAAGAAGTTAGGTAAGGGTTGTGCAGGGTCATCCACGGATGTGGATTCATCTAGGAGTGATTCTTGGGTAGAGGTTATGGTTGGTGAGGGTGTAGTTGATTTGGATATTATTGAGAATGGTTCTCCAATTGTATGCAATTTGCATGTAGGAACAGAAGTTGATTTGTCTACAGATGTAAGGGAGTTGTCCAAGATTTCTTCGAAGCCTAGGGAAAAAATGATCCTCTCTGAATCTAATGCCTTGAAGGTTGATAGGCCTGATCATGTACCAATATGTAACGTATCGACAGATCAACAGTTGGACGCTTCTTCTTCCAGGAAAGAAAAAGTTATTGGAAATAAACTTGCATCTATGGGATCCCAATTGCACTATGTTCCTTCTTCTATTGTAGGGGACAAAATTCGTGTGGCTCTCCAGAAAGATAAGGTGGAGAATTGTAGTGCTTAATTGCAATGGGCTATAATTGGCTATATAATTTGGTATCGACCAACTCAGGGACAAATGATTGGTTTTGTTAAAAGGAATTAGTAGGATATGAAGGAACTAAAGGTGTTATTGCATGATCAAGGCTTTGTCGTCTTTAAATTTGAATCCCAGGAGGATAGGGATTGGGTGCTTGCAAAGCCTTATTGGTCATTAATGAATAGACCATTCATTCTAAAGGCTTGGCATAGGAAATTTTAGTTTTTAAAAGAAAATTTTCAATTTCTTCCTTTATTGATAAAACTGATTAATCTCCCTCTAGAATTTTAGGATATGAATTCCCTAAGTAGGATAGGAAGTGTTGTGGGTTGAACTCTGTATTTTGATGGAATTACATCTATAGGTGACAGGATTTTCTTTCCTCGTATGTTGGTGGAAGATGATGTTTCAAAGAGGCTTGTGGAGTCAGTAGAGATTTTGGATCCTAATGGAGAGACTTTGAGTTAGAAGGTGATTTATGAATGGAGACTTGTGTTCTATTCTAACTATAATGTGTCTGGCCATTCATCTAAGAATTGTTTGAAAGCCAAAGCACCTCATAACTAGGCCTCTTCTCTCCCTAAACAAAATGATAAAGTACTTGTGGCTGGTGTTGAAACACATAAACAGTGGAGAGTAGTTCACAAGGAATCTTCTTATAATGTTCCTCAAAAAGAGAGGCCTGATCCAAACAAAAGGCCATTTGTTTAGCCCTCCTCTACTACAATAGGGATGGAATGTCTTGGGGACTCAGTGAACATGTTTGATTGTTTAAGAGATTGTGATGCCTTAGTGGATCAATGTGCTAATCAAGTGAGGGGTACAGGTAAATCTCTGATTGATGATTTTATGATGCTTAACTCAATTATTGATCATATTCATGATAGGGCTTTGGAATATTCGAGGCTTGAATAAGTCTTATAAACAAAAGGTGTTGAAGCATTGGTTATCATTGCACAAAGTTTCCCTTATGGTGTTTGTAGAAACTAGAATAAAATGTAATAATGCTGATAAGCTTTGTGGTAGATTAGGTCATAATTGGTAGTGGTTAAGAAATTATGATCACCATCCAAATAGTAGGATTTGGTGTATATAGAACAAGAATGTTTGGGATTTAAAGCTTATTGCTAATTATGAGTAGGCAATGCATCTGTTAGTGACTTGTATAGGCTCTGGACTTAAGTTTTATGCTACTTTCATTTATACTTTTAATACTAGAGAAAATAGAAAAAGGTTATGGAGTTGGTTGTGTGAGCATAAGGTGGATAAGGAGGCTTATATTATTTTCGAAGATTTCAATGTTGTTTTGCAGGTTGACGAGAAATTTCAAGGGAATGCAGTAAACTTGAATGATGTTAATGATGCAAGAGAGTGCTTCAATTCTCTCCTAGTTCATGATTTAGGGTTCACAGGGCTGAAGCTTGCTTATCTTATTATAAGGGTTTTTTGGGGTTTGAAAGTCCTACTGTTGGCTCCATATCAGAGGATATTTTACATTTGGGCCCGATTATGTCTATAGAGCACCAACATTTGTTCCTGAGGCCTATTTCTAAGCAAGAAGTCAAGGATGCTCTATGGTCAATAGGTAATTATAAAGCTCCTAGACCTGATGGTTTAAATGTATGGTTTTTTAAAGCTTCTTGGATAATTCTGGGGGATGATATTTCACAGCTGATGAATAATATTTTCCAATCTATTCTTGTTCCTCTTTTCTTAGGGCATACTTTGCTTGCTCTTATTCCAAAATTAGCTGGAGCTTAATGTGTTTTTGATTTTTGTCTCATTGCATGCTGTAATGTTCTTTACAAGGTTTTGCCCAAGATTATTAATGCTCGTTTACAAACCATCTTACCCTCATTGATTCATGCTTCTCAAGCTATTTTTATTAAGGGAATAGTCATTAGAGATAATATTTTGTTGGCTCATCAACTGATTCATATGTATAAAAGAAAGAGTATTTCTCTAATATGCATGCTTAAGGTGGATATTATAAAGGCCTATGATTATGTGAGTTGGAGTTTTTAGAGCAAGTGCTGTTGCGGATGCATTTTCCTCTGCATGTGGTTAAACTTCTCATGACTTGTGTTTCTACTGTTAATTGTTTCTTATCTCTTAATAATGGTGTTTTGGAGCCTTTCTTGGGGAAGAGAGGGTTAAGGCAAGGCGATCCTTTGTCTCCCTAGCTTTTTGTTATTGTTATGGAATTTTTGAGTAGGATGCTGCAATCTTTATGGCTCAAAGCTGACTTTCATAGGTGTCCTAAGTGTAAGAGATTGAAGATAACTTATTTGGCTTTTGCAGATAATCTACTAGTTTTTTGTAATGCTAATTTATCCTCTATTCTTTCAATTAATCAGATTTTTGAGGACTTCAGTGGTGTGTCACGTATATGCATAAGTCTTGAGAAGAGCTCTATATTTTTTGGGGATGTCAAGTAGGAGTTGAAAGCTTTGATTTTATCTACTATGCATTCTAGTGAGGGAAGGTTCCTTTCCAAATATTTGGAGGTTTCTTTATATTCTTCTAAACTTAATTATGATGCTATGATCTCCTTGATTCATAAGATTACTGCAAGAATGCAACATTAATCCAATAGATTGCTATCATATGTAGAGAGGTTGCAGTTGCTGAAGTCTGTTGTTTTTGGCATTACTATATTCTAGAGTAAGGTATTTCTACTTTACAAGAAATTATTGGCCCATATTATAGCATTGTGTCAATTATTTCTCTGGACTGGTAAAATGTTACCTAGATGGAAAAACATTTGTCTACTTAAGAAGGAAGGGGGTCTAGGTATTATTGATCTGCATACCTAGAATATATCTACAATGGGAAAACACCTTTGGAACATTTGTTCGAAGAAGGATTCTTTATGGATTAAAAGGGTTCATTCATATTATATCAAGAAGCAAGATGTTTCTACCTATCATCTTCCAAGCATTTTTTCCTTGATTATGTAAAGAATATTTGCATTGAGATCTTTGCTTTTACCAGGGTTTCACTTGCTGCAAGTTGATCCTTTATACAAGATTTCTGATATTTATGAGTTTATAAGGTTTAAGGCCCCTAATCTGCCTCGGTGGAGAATTGTGTGATGTAATCTTGCATAACCAAAACACAAGTTCATATTCTAGCTTGCTGCTCATACTCGTCTACCCACAAAAGATCTCATGGCTAAGTTTATACCTTCCATTGATTTGCAATCTTGTTCCTATCATCAGAATGAAAGTATTATACATTTGATGGTGATGTGTCCTATTATGAAGCATATTTAGAACTCAAATAGAGTTATTATGGAAGGTAGAAGATTCTCTAATTCTTAGACTATAGTGCTAAAAGATTTAGCATATTTTTGAGGAAGAAGAGTTGTCAAAATCCAATTCATGCATTTCTTTTATGCCATTAGCCTTTATGAGATTTGGAAAGCAAGAAATGCTTATCTTTTCTCCAATATGAGGTATAATAGGAAGAGGATTGTTTTTCAAATTTTGATATATTTTGTCCTCTATTTGTAACCATCATTGTGGAAGTCCTATGTTTGGTGGTTATGTAGATTATATAGATTAATTCCTAATGCTATAAATTTATTTATTTAAAAAATTAAATATTAAAAAAAGTGGTTTATATAAGCTAACCAGCTATATCTAGGTTAGTTGGTGGAAAATAGTACACCATTTTTTTTAGCCATGGTGACTTTCTATATTAGGTTGGTTGGTGGTAGATTTTCCACCTTCATTTTATATGTTTTGTTGAGTATCTACATTTGGTTAACTAGTAGTAGATAATCCACCTTAGTTGGATGAATAATTTGTTATTATTATATACCATCCTACAATTGATGTGTGTGGGAGGGTGTGACTTTCAATTATATGGATCTAAAGGTTCAAATGGAGTTTGGATGAGATGATAAAGGCTTGGTAAAGGTGATTTTAAAGACTAAAGGTTCGAAAGTGATGCAAATAAGATGATGGTGGTTCGAATTATGGTAGAAAAATGATGATGGTGATTCGTTGATGGTGACGAATTAATGATGAATATGATTCAAATATGATGAGATGATGAAGATGAGGTTTCAAAAGTTATGGTTTGGATGATTGTTAGATTTGTGGTATAGGGTTAGGATTAGGGTTTTTTTCAAAGAAGAGGAAATAAGGTGGTGTTTGGTTGGTATGGATGGTTAGGGTTTTGAATGATTGTTTTAGGGTTTTGGTTTTGGTATACTGATTTAGGGTTTGGTTTAGCCACAAAATAGAGTAGGAATTTTATGGTAATTAGGGAAACAAAATATGGTTTAATTATAGTAGAAAAAATATGGATTAATCTCTAATTCACATAGACAAAGAGATTAAAACTTTCAAGCCAAACTGTTCACACATATTTGATTTGTTTGAGCTTGAAATCTCATAGAATTCATTCAATGTTGATCTTCAACCTCAATTATTCATTCAGTAATCATAATACATGCCATATGCTTGACATTTATGAATAATTCAACCTTTCTACCACTAGAAAAAGCATATTACAAAATATTCTAAGCTAAACGATACTATACTACCTTTTATGCTAACTTTATGTTATTTTATACTAACTTTATTGTCCTACCTTATTACTTAACTAAACAATTTTCTAAATAACTTAAAAGTGCTCGAAAATCCTGCCAACATCCTCCTCATGCACGTGATTACTCCCTCCTTGCACGCCATGCACGTCATGCATATGTACGTAGACATTTAATTGCTTGTTTTTACGTTTCGAGCAACGTAACCATCCATTGGTCTTTAAATTTGAAGGAGGCACTTTCCAAATGAAGAATAATTGGTTCCATAATTATGAAAAAAAATTCTTAAGTATTTTCTCTTGCATCAACAATCTTCTAAAATATGTTTACAATTATTTTCATTAGAAACAAAGTGGTTTTGTTTTGGAACGGGCTTGAAACAATTATGTAAAGTAGGAGTTTTCAAGGGTATCAATTGATAAATGTGACAAATGAATTAACTAGTGTCTATAAGTTGATTGTTTCATATATCATTCAATGGGGACAAACCAAAAAAATAGGCTCTATACTTATAATACCTTGATCTTCATGTGTATGTTGGTATCTAAATCACCCAAACACAATGCAGAATCTTACTTCATTCTTGGCCATTATCTTCGATGGTTGTTTTAGGAAAAAAGAATTTCCCTTTGCTTTGAAGCTAGATTTAATATTCAACAAATATGCACTAGTTATAAGGACAAATCATCTAGCTTTCTACTTATATTAATCACAACTCTCACGCCTAACTCATATGGAGAAGAAGGAAGAATTTCAAAAATTCTTAAAATTTTATTAACTAGGGTTGAAGGATGTTTCAGCCTTTACTAACTAATTAATAACCTTCCTAACTATTATGGTTGTTATTATCTAGCTAAAATAGTCATTGGGAACTAAGCTTAGTCGAAACTAACACTATATTAACATAGGAACATTATCAACCTAACCTACTAATGTTAGATAGGTTTAACTAGTTAGTAAAAGTGAAACTAATATAATATAAGATGTAAACAATAAAATCTATAATTAAAAGACAAAAATATTCAAATTTTACATAAAATAACAATGCTAAAAAGAACTGTACCCATTCTACATATGATCCATCCAACAAAACTTTATCTTCTATGTTGGAAAGGTGTAGGAAATTTTAGAAGCTTTAGACTTAAGTTCACTTAACAACTAAGATTTAGAAGATAATTTCATAATAATATCCAAGAAATAAATAATGCAAGTGGCACCACAAGGTGGAATGAATATGTGGCCATGATTGATCCATAGAACTCCTAAAATGGCAGGATGAAAGGACAATGAGTGGGGAAGGAAATAAATAAGAAAAATTAGTTAACTTAAAATATTTTTACAAAATATCTATGAAGAAAGTAAATCAAAATTGGTTAACACAAAGGAGGAAGGGCCACAAAAAAATTTAACTATAATGAGTCGTTATTATCTATACTAAAAAATAATGAAAGGTTGTGATAGATCCTTACAAAATTAGATAAAAACTAGAGGAAGAAAAGTCACATTTGATGACTTATTACATCCAAAATATTAAAATAAATCCCAAAAATTATAAAAGTAATTTTATAAATCTTTTTTAGCTCAATTGCTATAAAATATAGTGATCTTCAAAATGTCATAAATTTTGGATTGTTAAAAGGGTCATTTTGGCTACTTAAAAGACTAAAATAAGGCTAACTAGGACATGAATAATAGTTTTTTTATAGAGATATTGAATTAGAATTTTGAAATATCCTAAGATACTAAAAAAATATTAATTCAAAAAATGAATTAATTAGAAGGACTAAAAATAAGCTTCATAATCAAAATTGGTTCAGAAGATCTCACATAAATGAACTTATACGAAACGGTTAATAAATGAAAATGAAATGGTTTAGAAATAAAACAACTGTTACAAAGTTGATAAAGGATGTAATAAAATATTAAAAATAAGATCATTTTATTTTTAAATATAGAAGTTTTTGAACAGTCCAAGATTTTAAAAAATGGTGTATTATATACTTATCTATTAAAAAACTCATAAATTTGACTTAAATGCCCTTATTATCAAAACTAACACTAAAACTCAAAAACCCCTATCACCACAAAAAACTAGGGCTTTAGTGACTAACAATATTGGTCCCACACTCAAGGCTTTTGCAATGAGCCAGAAATTTTTGGCTACTAATTCCATAGCAACAACATAAAATTTCTATTGCTAAAGTAATAGAGATGACACATAATATTGGTCATTAAAAGTAATAGTGATAAATAAAATTTGCCATTGTAAACTTTGAGTCCCAAGTTTTGATGAAAAAAAAATGAGGAGGTTCTTTATGTTCTATGTGTTGATGCATTGCAAGTCTAAAGATGTAAGAAGGATATATTTAGATGGAATAGAGTAAGAAATAGAAGAAGAAACTATTGATAGGTGAAGATCCTGAAGCTTGGAAGAGTATATAGGCTAAGTGCCTTTATGTATGAGAATATGGTTCTTATTAGGTTAAATTAACCAACATAAGTCATATTTTTCTAAAAGTTTTTTTAAATTTGTTTTCAAAAACAAAACTCAGCTTGTGGTTCATGTCGATTTTCTTATAGTAGGAGAAGAAGTATAATTAATCGAGAAAAGGTTTTAACTAAAGGAAAATTGGTTTATCTAAAATATTTTATGATAATATCTTAAGTATTTATCCTATATTTTTTTACACTATCTAACATATTTTCTATTTCATAGATTTTGGTAAAAATTAGATGAGTAAATTGAGTATCTTTATCTCCTAAAAAATAAGATATGGGCTGACCAGGGTTACTAGTTTTACTAAGCTAAATCTTATCTTTCCACTTATTCTAGTTTTATTATTTTACGTCACATTTTTAAAAAAAGTTTTCATTGATTAATTTGATAATTAACTCAAAGCATTTAAGACTTAAGTATCCAATCTAATCATGAGAATTTACTTGAAGATATCATGTGCCAGTTTTAGGTTTTCAGGTGGTTAACTTGAGCCACAAGTTTTCTATTTAATAGTAAACTTAAGTAAATTAAATAGAGAAATTTTGAGTGAATAAAAATTGTGAAAGCGTTTTGCTAAATTAAAAGAAAAAAAAGAATAGTTTTCACGAGTGATCATGTAAGACACATTTATTTTAAACAAAAAGATATTGTAAAGTGTTATTTTGAAATTATTAAGTTTCTTCATAAGTTTCTTATTGTCCATCTTAGTTGAGTTGTAATGTTACTAATCATGAAATAGAAATAATCCTAGAAAGCTTAAGAGTTAAATCTTATGCGTAACACCATAGAGATATGATGGAGTTGGCACTTAGATTTTGGCGTGCATTGGTAAGCTGAAGTGGGATTGTTTGAGTGTGAGTGTTCAAATACATTTTATTATTTCTATTCAAAATGTTGTGAGAAATAAAAGTGATAACATTAGGACCTCAAATGTATGCTATTCAAGAGAGGAGTATCTCTTAAGTAAGGGAACCACTTAATATTGTGTGTTAATATCTTTATTTCTTTATCTTCATTGGAAGCTATATAGGGAATGTTGCATGGAACATAATCAAACATATCCAAAGAAAGTCCTTCCATATCGAATGTAGGATGAATTAAGAAGCATATTTGCTCATTAGAAAGCAAATAATGAAAGCTAGTTAGCTGCCTCCCATTTAATCCTAGAACTTCTAATAACTTTGAGTTCTATCAAAATTTAAATCAATTAACTAGGGGAATGACAAAATTTTAGGTAAATAGAGGTAATATTATGTGTATATTAAACAAATATTAGTGAGAACTTCAAAATATGCCTAATTTAGCATATTGACATAAGAATTAACTTATTTATATTATTAAATAACATATTTGAACTAATCTACTCATAATCCTCATATGATGTATGTGAAGAAAAAGAAAAGCATAATAGTCTCAATTCAACAAGGTTAGGTTTTCATACTTATTACAAGTAACAAACCTAACACATCGAGGGCATGAGTGTCATAACATTACCTCTATTTACCTAAAATTTTGTCATTAATGTAACACCCTAATACATGGGCATTAATGTAACACCCCAAAATTTTGAACCATAAAATTTTATTTTTAGACAATGCAGAAGTATGTGAAAAAAAATTAAATAGGGAATGTTATCACTACATCAACCATGAGAGAGGAATGATCATCACCTAACCTATGCCTGATGTAACGTAAAATAGAACAATGAACAACAGATGCATGCTCAACATTAATGTGATAGAACAAGTTAACAAGGGTGAGAGAAACATTATATATAGAAAGAATTTTAATTTACAAAACATTATAAAAAGAATCAAGCTAAGAGTTTAAATAATTGAAAATACAAAAACTTCTCAATGTAGTGGGAAAAATGCTTCTAATGAGTTAGTCTAACTCATAAGTATAATCATAAACCACCAACCCAAAGGAATGTCCTGCTAATAGCCCACATCATCACACTTAACAAACTCTAATTGAGATTTATAACCCTACAAATTATCCTATACTCCCCAGACTAGAAGCTAGATCATTATAGTGACTGTAGAAGTGTAGTATCAGTATGTTTAAGTACTATTAAAACATACTACTGGAAACATGGTAAGGCTCATGCAGCATATTGAAGTCACATAACAAAATGGTGGTACCATATTGGTAAAACTCAAGTATAACAAGACATGCTTTCATGGAAATCATGGAAGAATAGAAATATGGTAAATACATGCTCTCCATATAATATGAACCATATTAAAATTCCTCCTTTAGTGACCACCTAATTTCCTATTAATAAGATATTTCAATTGACCAAACCCATCTCTCCACCATGAACAAAAGTTATGGTACCATAAAGAATCACAATGAGATACCACAACCATCACACAAGGTTTAGATACATTAAAGGGGTTTTCTTCAAGGATACCATACCCACAACACATTGAGTGCACCTGCCACAAATCAAGATAACACACCCACCACACATGGTTGATCAACACCTTGGGGGATTGTACTAGGATACATCACCCACTACACCTTGAATGTCTCCATCGCGAGGGTTTAAAATTTAGGACACCACACCCACCTAAGCAATAGATCATATAAAGTGCCAAAGGGCTTATACTGGGATACCTCACCCACCTAAATCTAGACACTGATTCCATGTTAGCATGCCATAGTATAATCCTATACCTCAAAGATATGTGCATACCCCTTACTGATTGCAACCCGGTAGAGAAGGAAATATGTACTAAATGAAAAAAATAACCAAGAGTAATTAACCTACTAAATCCCTCCAGCAACCCGGAGAGTTGGAGAAAAAGCTCGAATAAAATCTTAAACCATTTATTTATGTTTTCGAGTGATATCAAAAATCACAATAAAATGCACACATAGACAAATTAGGTGCTTCCAAGTGACAACACCAAACACAATTAAATTCCATTATTTAATAAAATTAGTTGTTTCCAAGGGACAACAACAAACACATCACAAAGCATTAAAGCAACCATTTGGATGTTTCCAAGTGCTAACACCAAACACGTCATAAGGCATAAAAGCCACCAACTAGGTGTTTAAATATAACACTAAACTAAACCAAATTCAATTCTTAAATATAACACGTCGAGCATTCATAAGTGCAATCATAATTTAAATATTGTAATTACCTAGAGGCATCAACACAAAAGGCCTAAGAGAAACACAACAATTTATAACAAATCAGTCATGTTCCAGCCAAACAAGTCAATTAGTTCTTTGGACCAGTTAGGTAGTATGGTCGTATCTAACTTAGACTAAAACAAGACCATAGAACTAGTTTACTAGTAGGCCTCATTGATTGACAACTCATGGAAACCAGTCGACTGGTTTTGTCCAACTAGTCGATGGGTCTAAGTAAAGATCAACCCATTTTGTCCTGTAGGAAAACCAGTTGATGGGTTTGACCAACCAATTAACTTGTCATAGAAATCAGTCAACTTGTTTGGCCCAACAAGTTGATGGGTCTAAGTAGAGACCAAATCATTTTATCCTATAGTACACTAGTGGATGGGTTTAACTAACCGATTTACAGTTCATCGAAACTAGTTAATGGGTTTATCAAACCAATAACCTGTTCTCACAACCAACCAATCCAAAGCTCCTAACCATTCAACTGCTTGCATAACCAGTCGATGGGCTTGAGGAAATGATTGACTGGTTTATTTGAAATAATACCTAAACTTGCGATACACGCACAAAATTTATCACACTTTACCATATTAATCCTATCATGCTTCTATGTTAAAGAACATGTAAAAATACATGTTGTACACATAGAATCACATGGATACATGGTAATGTATATACTTAAACAATTCATGCTCAAAAGACTAACATATGCTTAAAATTAGACAATTCTAACAACACTAACTTGGGAAGAATTATACGACATGCTCAGATCATGGAACTCAATTAGATCATCCTCACATAAACACCAAACATATGGAATCCCAATATATAACATAACCCTATTTATGTTAAATATAAGAATGCCTTACCTTGAAGCAATTCTTCTATCACACAAGCTCCTAATTGATGGCTATTTAGCAGAACCTCGATTCCTAAGAGTATCATATTTAAAACCATTAAAAATGATCTTTTAGTACTTCATTAAAATCAAGACAAAATCAAAAGAAGAAAAAGGACACAAAACACCGCCTTTCTCTCAAAAATAGGAGGTTAAGAAAATAACTAAAATATTTAACCTTTCTCCACATTAATTATTCCTTTCTTAATGAAATTTAGAGAAAACCAAAACCAAGATTAGTAAAATAGAAAGGAACATAAGATTGCACAAAGAAGGGAGAAAATCATTGAAAATGTCTTTTTTTCTCTTAGCTAAATGGAGAAGAGGGGAAAATGAAAAGACTCTCCACACTTGAGGACATTTTCCACAGAGAGAAAGGAGAAGAGAGTAAGAACAATAAGTGAAGAATGAAAATGGATAAAAAATGAATGGTATAGAGGCATGGCTATGTTGACATTCACTAGAGAGAGGGGGATGAGACTAGTGAGGTTAAGTATGGAAAAGTAAGAAGTGAGGGCAAACTTGATAGGGTGGTGGGGTTGAGTACAATCATAAATAAGCATGGTAGTGGGTTGGTAAATCAAGAGATGGTGCATAGTGTAAATCTCACAACCCCAACTACTAGAAGAGATGGCGCATATGCTCAATCTCAGAACCCTAGCTATCATAAGAGAGAGGAGGAGGTAAGGGAAAAGAGAAAAGGTGAAGCTTGCCTTAAAAGTGCCTTCTGGGAAAACATTAGCTAATTAAAATTACATAATGGTTTAGATAATGTGAAAGTAATCATAGAGTACTAAAACATTCTTATTAGCATAATTGGACTCTAATAAGAAGTTTTTATATAATGGTTTAGTTAATTTGAAAGTAAACCCAGAGTACTGAAATATGCTTATTACATTAATTGGACAATAATCAGATGTTTTCATAAAAATTAAAGAGAAATTTGAATCAAAATTAGAAAAGGATATGAAATTGGAGGACAACCAGCCGATCGACCTGGCGAAACTAGTTAAGTGGTTTGTCGAGAGTAAGGATGTCAATTCCTCAGTGCAGTAGTTGATCGGTTAGATAAACCATTCGATTGGTACACCTAAAATTTACATTTTTATAGTAATTTCAAGCCCATTTTAAAACTAAAACTAATTTTTTTTATATCAACGTAATTCTAAATGCGTTTTGAAGGATTTTGGGATTAGGTATTACAGCACTACTTCGTTAAAAGAGGCTTCATCCCTGAAGTCCACAAAAGAAATGTATTGCTATATGCTTAAAACATTAGAAAAACCTACGCCCTTAACTAAAAGAATACAACAACTAAATTTTAATACACAAGGGAAGGTACTACTATAAACTCCCATCTTTCACTACCAAAAAAATTCATTAAAACATGTTGTGGAAGTAGAAAACACTTAAAAAAATAGGGTGTTTCTTCCGTACTTGACAAAGGTTAGACATATGCTACTTGCCCCATATTAGATACAAGGCTAAATTAACACAACACTTAATAAATAGTGAGTTAATTGAAGAAAATTCAAAATGTTTACAATAAGTGACCCTAATGGATTCCGATCAAATTGTTACAAAATACTTATTAAAAGTGTGGAATTATAAAACATGGATTGGGGCACAAGGAAAAAAATATATCATTGTCCTCCACTAACCCCATCAAAACCTTTCGGATGTCCTCCTACACAAGCCCTAATCCAACTAAGGTAAGCCCTTTACTAGCTTTCCCCAAAAACATTCACATGGTTTAGAGCATTCGAGCGCATCAGTACACTATGTATTGAGTAAGCCAAGTTGCTCCTTCAATCCACACAATCATGATAATTTATCATTCATGAGCATAATATATGCTATGCATCATGGTAAGACTTTATGCATATAAGTAAGAGTGCATAACTCATGCCATGATATTCAACAACAACACAATATCAACATCACACTTAAGATAGCATAGCACTTTCACATAAAGACTCAAATGAGTAATAGAAGAGACTAATCCAACAACCCTTACAGTTATTTCCATTTATCCAATTTCATTAACACATGCCACACATTTATCCATATGAAATATAGGCCAATCACCGTAATTGATGTTCCATACCATGACCGCATAATCAAGTGTGTAAGCTAACTTTAACCATTTTGTTAACTAGATCATTACTTCAGTTTCATAACCAATTATCAACTATTCATTTGGTCAACATTCATATTTATTAACCAATAATTGCCAACCATATTTTATTATCTTCGAGCGATGGACCGTGCACCAACCCATAGTCTCACATACTATAGAAGCCTATCAGAAAGGGATATAATGACAAGGTTGAAGCCAATTGCCAAGTGGATGTAAGTACAAGATGAAGCCTATCACCAATTAGACATAATTCTAGGTCGAAGCTAATAACTACAATGGACATAAGTCCAGGCCAAATCTAACCACCTAGGTAAATAGATTTTTTAGAATCGGTATCCCCTAGTACATTATAAATGTCTAGAGTAAGTAAGGCCTCAGGTCATCTCAAGATCGTGCCCAAAGACAAAGCTTAAAGTCACCAAAAACCCTTGAAGGAAAACTAATCTCGGGTAGCTAATTGATGATCGAGTAACCCAGGCCCATACACAACTCGATTTTCTTTCACTTTAAGTGATTAGTATTTTATTCATAAGGGTGGGTGATCATACAAGGCCTATAAAAGCAACCAAGGTAAATTCTCATATTAACCTTATTAATCCTTTTATTTTCATTTTTTCCAACCATGTGGGTATTCAATAACCCTTGGCCAAATTTAGTTATATCCACCATATGGTTTAATTCATACCCTTAATGATTTCCATTAATCTTATTTCCATATTATCATTTATCTTAAGTCAAGTACATCTTTAGCTTTTACACTACCCATAATGTAGGCCATAAATTAGAGTCCATTTTAATCCCTTAATTAAGCTAATAATACATGTTAAAATCTTCATTTTAGCCCATTAATAACCATGATATATTCCAAAGCACAACCCTCAATTATAACTGAACAACAAGGAAACAAATCATGCAAACCATCTAATCAAGTCAATTGGTCTAGCCCAACCTATCGATTGGTTGCACCAATGAGTCAATCAATTTGGGTTGACCAGTCAATCGAACTCAACAAGACCATGCTTTCTTCAAACTGGTTGATCGGTTCAAGCAACCTAATTAACTATTCATAGACCACTTAATTGGTTTTTCCAAATCGATCGATGAGTTTAAGCAAAGAGCAAGATGAAGCACATTGGTCGATAGGTTGGGTTAACCAACCAACTATTCTAGGATCTTGTCTACTAATTTAACCTGACCAGTTGAATAGTTTGCCTTACCACATAACCAATTCACAAATTTCATGGTGATTCTTGCATAAAAATCATTTCTACTCACATTAGAACATGTATCAACATCAACCAACATATTTCTAACTAGATTATCATGTATTTCTTACCATAACATCATCATAGCCTATTTTCTCCATTTTCATGCTCTTTTCTCAATTTATGTTATTTAAACATGCAAAGCATACATATAAATGCATTTCTTCATTCCAACATGTATCAACTAACAAAAAGTATCATCTTTCATGTAGGAACACATACTAACATTTTAAGAGCAATAATTACTTACCTAATACATGCTAAATCCCCTTAAAAATAGAATATTAAACCTATGGAAACTTAAACTTTTAAAACCTTAGAACCAAAATTTAACTCCGATATTATCCCAAAATCTCATGAAATTTCAAAACAAAAACATAAGGAAATAAGAACATACATTAGTGTAAAAAGTAGAGAAAATCTCAACGAGACTACTCAATCTTTTCTTAGAATCTAACTCTACCTTTCTTAACAATTGAAACAAGAAAGAGTTAGATACAAGATCAGAATAGTACACAAAAAAATTTGGTAAGGCTTGAATTATGGAAGTAAGAGAAGCAAATGCAGAACTAAAAGGAATTTTGGTGGATGAAAGAAGGTGCAATGCAGGGATGATTAGGGCTATTTATAGCCAAATAATCGGATGGAAACACTGAGGGTGTCATAGGCAACTCAAAACCCTACCATTGATTGTAAGAATTTTATTAGAATAGATAGATTTTTCTAGGATTTGGTGACCTACTCTCTAGAGATCAAATGGTGGCATTTGGGAATTTAGGTGAAATAAGACAAATTCAATATAAATGTATGAAGAAACGGAAGGTTAGCATGGAAAGAATTTTCTAGATACTTAGTAGCATACCTGAGATAAAAGCAATTGATCTCAAAATTAGGCAGAGGAGAGAGGAGGAAGAAGATAATGGCTAAGGTCATCTCTCTCCCTCATTTGTCTCAATTGACGTTTAGAACAAATCACAGTAATATTTTATGTTAAAGACATCATGATAATGGTTAGAAATCTCTTAGGGATAATCAGTATGAGTTAGTAAGGTTCCATTTAGTGTAAGAAAAATTGTGGAAAAAATTTAACAACAAAAAAATGCCTAGCTTAATAAATGAGTTGATCAGTTTGGGTTGACCATTAGACTGTTCTACCACTAATTCATTGATTTTCCCCAATCAGTCAATTAGTTTTGTTAAGTAAACCAAATTAGTGGAAATGACGGACAAGTTAATCTATTCATGGAACCAGCCAATCAGTTTGTTTGTAAAACTCAGTAAACTCCATTTATCAACATGATTACAAATCAAACATCATTTAAAACCAAATCATAACATTAAATAAAAATCAAAGTCCCAAAAATTAGCGTAATTCTCATTCAACCATTTTATAAAAAATGTAGGCATTACAACTACCCCCTTAAAAGAGATAATGTTACCTATATAATGCACCAAAGAAAATAACTCTAGATACATCATCTTGATATCCTACTTGGACTCCCAAGTGCTCTCCTTACCTCATGATGTGACCACTAGGCCTTCATGAGTGGAATAATCTTCGAATGTGTTTCCCGATTCATGAAATCAAGTATCCTCAATGAATGATTCTTGTAAGTCAATGTCTCATCATGCTCAATCGATTCTTGCTAAATGATGTATGATGAATCCAACAAATACTTCCTCAACTGAGAGATGTGTAAAACTTTATGCACATGCAAAATATTAATGGGTAAGGCAAGATGGTAAGAAACCTTTCTAACCTAATCTAAAATCTTATACAACCCAATAAACCTTAGGCGAAGCTTACCTTTATGACCAAAATGCATCACTCCTATGGTTGGAAAAACTCTTAGAATGACTCATTGGCCTACCTCAAACTCATCTTCTCTCCTCTGTAGATTTGCATAGCTCTTATGCCTATCCAAGGCTACCTTCATCTAGTCTTGAATCAACCTGATCTACCTAGTAGTGTTCTCTACCATCTTTAGTTCCAATATAATTATCTTACTAGAGTCACTCCAACACAAAAACTATGGCCTTCTATCTATAAAGTGCCTTTAAAATATGACATTCCTATGCTTGCATGATTAAAGTTTTTGTAAGAGAAATCCACCAAGTCCTAGAAATCCTCCCAAAAACTCTAAAAATTAAGAATGCATGCCTGAAGCATATCCTCCAAGGTCTAAATAGTACACTAAATCTACCCATTTGTAGCTAGATGGAAAGCTATGCTCATCTTAAGTTGTGTCCTAAATGTTGATTGCAACTTCTACTAGAAGTGCCATAAGAATATGGAATCTTGGTCCGACACAATTTTCTTAGGAACCCCATGCTACCGAACCATATGCTTCCTAAAAGAATTGGTCATCTACTCCCTACTCCATGTCAACTTCACTGGTATAAACACTATCGGCTTGGTCAACAAGTCAAATACTACCTAGATGAAATTTGAACCACTTTAGGTCTTGGTAATCAATACACAAAGTTAAACAAAAAACTATCCTAGTTCCACTCAAGGATCTCCAATGGCTGAACTAAAATTGGGAGACGTGTGTTCCACCTAAACCTTTAGACATATTAAGAACGGAGCCACAAAGTCTGCAACCTCTCACTTTATATGGGGCCACCAATAGATCGGCCTCAAATCCTTATATAAATTATCCCCTCCATGGTGGATGGAATAAGCTACACGATAACCCTCCTCTAGGATCCTCCTCTTAATTTTCCCATAGCTCTTGTGAACACACCACCATCCTTAGAAACATATACTACCATTATCAAAAATCTCAAGTATAGGTTCTTGGCCCTCAAATATTATCTTCTTGATCTGATCCAACTTGACTAGCTCAAATATCATTAAATATGGTCTGGGTGATCAAGAGGGAACTCACCCTCATCTCAAGATCCCTGAGTCCAATGATCACTACTCTCAACTCCTAAGGATCTCCCTAGATCTAGTTTGATATTTCTAGTAAACCGAAGGAATGTGAAGTTTTTATACTGAGAGCATTTGCTACGATATTGACCTTACGCTCGTGGTAGATTAACTCTAAATCATAGTATTTAACTAACTCCAACCATCTCCTCTCTTTCATGTTCAGTTCTTACTATGTGAGGATATAATTGAGACTTTTATGGTCCATGTTGAACTTATACTACACTCTGTACAATTAATGTATATAGATCTTCAAAGCAAAAACAACCTTAAGTAACTCAAGGCCATGTGTAGGATAGTTATGCTCATGCTCCTTCAATTAGTAAAAGCATAGGTTACTACCCTCCCATTCTACATTAACAGGCACCCCAAATAAAAATTATATACATCACTATGCACCTAGAATTCTATTTTATGTGATAGCAAGGTAAGCATTGGAACTGAAGTCAATCTTCACCTGAGCTCCTTAAAAGCCTCAAAGTAATTGCAATCCCAAAAAAAGTGCAATGTCTTCTTCAAAAAGAGAGTCAAAGGATGAGTGATTCTAAAAAAGTCTAAGATAAACTATATATAGTAGCCTACTAACACAGAAAACTAGAAACTTCCCTTAGGTCGTTGGTTTAGTCTACTCTAATATTGCTTGGATCTTTGAAAGATCCAGTGACACACCTTTCTTTGAGATAAATTGATAAAGGAAAGCAAACTTGTCTAACTAAAAGTCACACCTCAAGAGCTTGGTGTGAAACTAATGGGTCCTTAGCAACTCTAATGCCTACTTAAGGTGTTGCTCATGTTCCTCAAGAGTTTGAGAGTAAATCAAAATATAATCAATGAAGGCCAGTAAAAACACCCTAGAGGAGGTGAATAGGGTTTTGTGTATTGAAAATGACTAAATAAAAATTTAGCAAGTGATGTGGAGTGGTTCAATAACAAATTACTCTTTACATCCACTACCAAAATGTTATCCCTTTTTTATTATTAAAATAGTGATTTTTTATTGATGATCACTCTTTTCTTAGTTTATGAGCATTATAATCTTAATAAATCTCGCTAGAGATGATTTGAAACTTCACTTATTTATCTTTTCTAGGCTCACCACACGAATCTTTCGAGAATGATACACAAACACCCACTAACCCGTTTAAAGGATTTTTGAGAAAAGGTCGTGATTACAAATAATTCTCACCAAATACAAGATAGGAACATGTTGATATTTGAGTAAGATGTAATCTAACTAGATTTAATATTGGATATTATAATTTGAGAACAATTCTAACTAAGATAAGTGAGAAAAGAACATTTTTTAGTAAAAACTTCAAAAATAAGAAAGTTTGGAGTTTTGAGTGAGTAATTGAATAATTTTAGTGTAAAAGATTAATTGTACAATCAATGATCTAAAAAATAGGTTTTAATAAGGTTTATCCTAGTGTATAGCCATTAGATACATATTTCCAGAAATCTATCTTACCTAGTAGTTAGAAAATCAATATTTAATGCTCACAAGTCGATTAGTTTGGAGGAACTATTCTATCGGTTTGTTCTAAGTAGTTGACTATTCATGTTTCAATAAAAATAGAAGGTAACCATTGTGTGAGTAGTCAATTGGTTTATTCAAACCTGTTGATTAGTTTGAAACTATATATGGTTGGTCTTAAGACACATATGAACACCATCCTAGTATTGTAAGACAGGTTGATGTGTTCATTACACTGGTCAATTGGTTTGTCAAACTAGTCAATTAGTTTGTCACCCAGTTGATTGTTTAGCAAAAACTATTCGATGTGTTTAAACAAAAAGGAGTTAGGTTTTTGTGAAAATGAAACCCATGGATCATTTAGTCCAACCGGTCGATCAGTTTGCCTAAACTAGTAGAGAGGTACTAGGTTACTGTAATATTAAAATGCATGGACTAGTTGGTTAAACTAGTCAATCAATTTCTCAATCAATTGATCGATTTATCTAAACTAATTGATGTCTTTGAATATAAAAAAATATGGTTTTTGTAAGATGGAAACCCATGGACTATTTGGTTAAGCTAGTCGATCGATTTCCAAAAAGGTTGATAGGTTTTATTCACAAGTCAATCCATTTGAGTTTTAACACAATCGATGACTTTATTTAAACCCAAATAGTCGATCGATCTGAGGACCAATGGACTAGTTTGGACTAGAATAAATCAATTTTCTATGAAAATCCTTATAAAAGATTAACAAAATGAAATCAATTCAAGTATTTTTCAACAAAGAGTTTTAAAGAGTTTGTTTAAAATATGAACATTGCTTAACTTCACTCTTTACAATATATGTAATACTAATAAAATACTTGTCTTCAAGTTTTGGTTCCCTTTTTATGTATTTTTTTTATTGAATATGCACACTTTTGCAAGCATGTTAGAGGCTAAGATTTGTTTGTTATCATCAAAACAAGTATAATGACATTACTTAACCTTTGAGGTTAACAATCTCCCTCTTTTTGATGATGACAAACAAAATGTCTATAACTATAACTTTGAAAGAGTAATGAATGAAACGATAATCATAAATTTACAAGTTTTTCACTTTTAATTAGAAACTCTCAGATTTTCTCCCCCTTTTGGGCATCAATAAAAGGTAATGGTGGAAAGAGCTTGAAAATAGTTTAGATAAGAAAACATTACCTTTTTAGGGAGGAAGAGTTCCCCCCTTAATAAGTGAGTGTATTAAAGGTAAAAATAATAAAATATGAAGGCATTCTATATACAACTTTCCCTAAACAACACATATATGATAAAGAGGTACTAGAACAAGGAAAGGTTAAGTTTTCATTAACATGTTAAAAACCAAAAATACATGACATAGACAATATATATGAGAAAGATGCCAAATACATAGCTAAGACCAAAAATATAGGGACCAAACATGATCACAAAGGATCAAAAGGCTCAGATGCTAAGGTAGCTAAACTAATAGATGTAGGCTCAAGCTGATCATCAATGTCATCACTTTTAGTAGCCTCAAAGTCAGCAGATTGAACATAAACACATCAAATCAATGAGGCCTATATGAGAGATGGATCAAATTTTGGATGTTCAGAGGGTGTGGTAACAGTATGAGTAGTAGAGGGAGTAGGATTATCTATGTGATCATGATTCTATGGCCCTAA
Source organism: Tamarix chinensis (assembly GCA_030549775.1). Lineage (NCBI taxonomy): Eukaryota > Viridiplantae > Streptophyta > Magnoliopsida > Caryophyllales > Tamaricaceae > Tamarix > Tamarix chinensis. The sequence goes on from CM060174.1 coordinate 37,373,962, forward strand.
GCTAGGTTAAAATTAAGATTGAAGGGCACAAAACTCCATCTCCATTACTCTCTTGCATTGGTTCATTGAAATAAGCATGTAAACAACCCAAAGAAGAAGATCATGGATGCTTATCAGAGTGACATGACCAGTGCATGGGGGCACATTGGGTGTATGTGTGGTGGAAGGATCAAAGGTAAAAGCGTAATGATCTCATGGTGATGAGGATGTTATATTTGATGGACTAAGAGGATCATCTAATGGGGGGGAGATCATCAATAGTTGATTATGAAAATGGAGGGGCAGACTGAGTGGAGAGGCGACCACTACGGGGGAGTGAGGTAAGACCTTTAGGGGCAAGCTTGAGTATTTGACCATCCAAGCTTATCTGATAACCCATGTGGCGAAATGTGACCGCATCAAGGATAGCAAGATCATTATGCAAGCATAGAGGATTAGCGAAAAACCTTGTGATATTGACATGGAAATTTTAAAGATTGCATATGATTAGGGATCTATATCCTAAGGCTGCTGGCTATGCGCTGCTATATATGACATATGCCTAATGATGTTAGCCCCAAAGTGAATGGTAGTGGAAGAGAGGATGTGATCCACCCTATACCAATCCTTGAGTGTCATATCGGCATAGAACCCTAGACAAGGGAACAAAACAGAGGACATTATATAGTGGCACACCAGTTTGAAGGGTGGTAGATAATACGAGCTCATGGTGCGTCCGTAAATGAAGTGGAAGTAGTGCATGTCTATCGAGATCTCATTCAGAATGCAATTACGCATCCATTTGACATAAGTAATGTCATTATTAAAGTTTTGAGAAATCTTAAGGATGCGAGCCAGCCTAAGATCATCGAGAGTGATGGGAAATCCCAAGATATATATGGTAATTGTGCTACATAGAACATGGGCATTTATATTTACATAGAAAAAATGAACCAAGCATAGATAAACTAGTTCATAGACATTAAAGAGAGGGGGAAGGTGAAGGTTGGTAAGATATTACCTTAAAGGAATTTTAAACTAATTGGTGCAAGAATTAGCATCTATACATTTTTTGGGTAAGAACTTCTTCTTATGGAAGGATTTAAGCTATTGCTTTTGATCATCCATACTTTAGAAAAAATGGGTGGAGTGAGGAGAGGCCTCGGTGGTCTATGTGATTTGGTTGGCTAATAATAGGGATGCTTCTGAAGAGAGGAGGAAGGGTAATTGGAATGGCTAGGACAAGGCAGAGATGGAAGATTGGTGTCTTTTAAAGATGATGATGAGGAGAAGGGAGGTGAAACAACCTGTTCCTCCAATTAAATCATGGTCTAAGATTGATAGGTTGTTTGAATGTAGGCCTATTTTAGGGGAGGAGCACTGGCACCCACAAGAAGAGTGTGGGAGGCTATGGATTTTTGTTTCGTCATTATTGAGTGTTAGAAAAGAGAAATAGAGGAAGGGAGGAGCATATATTGTGGACAATCTAAGGTAAACAAGATGAAGCACAATCAGCATACAAGGAGAGTGTGAGAATGATGGATGGATGACCCAAGATAGTTGATTGAACAGTAATAGGAAGAAAGGGAAATAAATAGGGATATAATGAAAGTCAACGTTAAAGATTGAGATTACCTCAAATTCGGTGAGTCTAATGGAAATCAATGATGTGGGGAGAAAATAATGATGTTCTTAGCGTCAATTTGAGAAAAAAGATGAGGGACTCGATGGATTATGATAGTGATTTGAGAAATTTTGATGGAGAGTAGATGAGGGCACCGAGAATAGTAAATTTTTTTAGGCAAACTAGGGTCGACCGTTTGAAGACTAGGAATGGGGGCATTTATATCCGTGATGAATATGTTGATTGGTTTCATAAAGCAGCCATCTATTCTTGAACCATTGACTAGTATAGAGTAACCAGTTGACTGGTTATCCGTGTTGACACATAAGTTAGTAAGAATGTGACCACTCTAGTTTCAACCTACTAATCGACTTTATATCAACTAATTGACTGGTTTGGTTGACTAGTCGACTAATTACCCAGTCAAGTTTTGTTTCAGTTATTTTTTGTTGTTTTAACAATTATTTTGGTTTTTTCTATAAACTAGTAGATAGAAAATTCATTTTTTGACACATATCACACTGATTAAGAATCACTTGTTTGGATTTAAATTTAATTTGTGGACTTAAGGCTATGATTTACCCCTTTACTTATACTTTTCACAATTTTGGGAGAGTTGTAGTTTTATTATAGAATTTCTATTCCAATTTCTCTCCTAATTTTGTGAATCATTCTTTATTTAAGGGCTTAGTGAATATGTATCCCCATATATGTAAAGTATTCATAAATTCTATACATTATCACCTCTCTCAACATGTTTTCTTATGAAGAGATGCCATATTTCTATGTGTTTACATTTTGAGTGTTGAATGTGATTTTTTGTTAGGCATATAACACTAATTTTATCACATTTAAACATAATTCGTTTATGTTTAAGCATGTAGTCATTTAGATGTAGTTTCATCCTAATTAATTGGGTGCAATAAGCACCCGCATCAATATATTTTGCTTCAGCCATTGTAAGTATGATACTATATTATTTCTTGCTATGCCAAGTACCTAGGGACTCTCCTAAAAATTTTTAGGTACCAAAGAAGCTTTTTCTATTGACTTTATAACTTACAAAATTAGGATCATAATACCTTATTAAATCTAAAACAATATCATCAGGATAAAATAAGCCTAGATTATGAGTGGTAATAAGATATCGAATGATTCTTTTGATAGCAGTTATGTGAGATTTTTTGGGATTACACTAAAATATAGCACAAATAAAATGAACATGATATCATGTCTAAAATCTATTAGATAGAGAAGTGAGATGATCATACCTTGATATCACGTTTGATCAACAGGCTTACCTTTGTCATCCATGTCAAGCTTTATAGTGTTAGTCATAAGAGTGTTGCATTGTTTGCTTTGGTGCATCCAAAACTTCTTGTGCTTCCTTTTATGTATTTGTATTTATTCAAAAAGGTGTCATCTTTTGATTTTTTGATTTAATATCTAAGAAAATAGGTTATCTCCTCCATCATGCTCATTTCAAACTCACTACACATTAGTGTAGATCAGTCCTTGCACATGGACTCATTCGTAGCACCAAAAATTATGTCATCAACATATATTTCCATAAGTAATAAGTCCTCTTTCATTTTCTTTAGAAAAATTTATCTATCAATTCTTCATCTTTCAAAACCTTTGTTTAATAGAAATTTACTCAACCTTTCATATCAAGCTCTAGGAGCTTGTTTTAGAAAATAAAGTGCCTTGTTGAGCTTCTAAGCATGGTTAGGTTTTGAAATATCCTTAAAATATGGTGATTTCTCAACATGTACCTCTTCTTCTATAAATTCGTTGAGAAAAGCACCTTTACATCCATTTGATACAATGCAAATCACATAGATGATGTAATTGTGAGAAGTATATGTATAGCCTCGAGTCTAGCCAATAGGGCAAATGTTTCCTAAAAATTAATTCTTTCCTTTTTGTTGTATCCTTTAGTGATCAATCTTTCTTTATTTCTAACTAAAACTTCCCCTTTATCTAGCTTATTTCTAATAACCCATTTAGTTCCAATGATGGGTCTCTTTGGAGGCAATGGAACTAATTTCCAAACTTGATTTCTCTTAAATTAGCCAATCTCATCTTGCATTGCCATGATCCAATTTTCATCATTCATGGGTTCCAAGTGAGATTTTGGATCCATCTTAGATAGAAAAGCTAAATGATTACAAATGTTACCTAGTGATGATCTTTTTGCAACACCACTTGTTGGATCCCCAATGATGAGTTTTTGTGGGTGCCCATAGGCATATTTACATGCTCTAGTGAGATCCTCTCTCACTTTATCTTTATGTTGGATGACTAGTGGTTCTTCCATTTCTTTTTGTTCTTCATTTTCAGCATTTTCTAGTAAGATTTTAACTTGAATGGAAGGACCTATTTCATTCTCTTGTATTTTCTACACAATATATCAAGATTCATCAAAAACATTGTTTGATTGTTGAAGATATGAAAGCTTTACTATGTAAAGAGTACCCAATGAAGACACCTTCATTAGCATTAGAATCAAACATACCAATATTTCTTTTTTCCAATGTCAAAGTTAAAGCACTTGTAACCAAAATTCCGTAGATAACTCACATTTTTTTTCTTACCTTTGTAGAGCTCATAGGGTGCTTTTTTAAGATGACTCATGTGAGTACTCTATTCATTACATGCAATGGCAATGGCTTTAGCAGAAAAATATTTTGGAAGCTTGGAGTCACATAGCATCATTTGTGGAACTTCCTCCAAGGTTCTATTCTTCCTTTCCTCCAAGGTTCTATTCTTTCTTTCCACCATCCCATTTTTTCAGGTGTTCTTAGTGCCAAGAAGTTTTGAGTGATTCCATTTTGTTCACAATACTCTATAAATGTGGCATTCTAAAAATCCTTACCATGATTGCTCTTTATAGCCTGAATCATTATTTATTTGTATACTTGAATTCTCTTAGAAAGCACAATAAAAGCATTAAAAGCATTATATTTAGTAGAAAGGAATAACATCCATGTATAGTGTGAGTAATCATCTACATTAACTAATGCATATTTACAACCACCTATGCTAAAGGTCCTAGCTAGCCCAAACAAATTCATATGCTACAGTTCAAGTGGTTGAGGGAGTGGTAGTCATAACATTTTTAAGTTTGAATGTAACATTATGTTTGTTCCCTTGTGAAATGTATCACATAATCTATCTTTTGCAAAGTTTAATTTTGGGAGACCATGTACTAGTTCTGTTCTTGTTATTTTATTCAATATATCCATACTACCATGTGCAATTCATTTATGCCATAACTATGCATCATTATCAATTGCAGTCAAACATACATTGTGTAATTTTATAGATTCATCATCAAGCATGTACACATTGTTGATGTGTGGGCATATAAAAAGTATAGAATTATCTACCCCATCTAAAATAATGCAATGCGAATTGGAAAAGTAACTATCACAGAGTTGGATAATACTTATCAAGTTATGTTTGAGGCCATCAACTAGATATACATAATTTATAAAGGGTTTAGAGTTACCAATCCCGATGCTGCCAACACAAACAATCTTTCCTCTTGAGATGTCTCTAAAGGGTATGCTCCCACAATCATATGGAGTAAGCTTGGAGAACTTGGTTTGATCACCGGTCATGTGTCTTGAGAATCCTCTATCCAAGAACTATTTATGGATTTTTGTGTTCATCTTGAAGTATACTTGCAAGAACAAATGTCCTAGTTTAGGTTTCCTTTCAATGGGCTATTATTAGGTTATTATTTAATTCATGTGGGATGATTCCCTTAGGTATGCACACCTCCTTGAATTTTGAATTTACTTTGGTATGCTTTGAGAACTTGCATGATGAAGCAACATGGTTAGGTTTGCCATATATATTATGTAAGGTTTTCTTCTTATGGATAGAATTGAATTTTAAACTCTGTGTATACCTACTTGTTGAAGATGAGTACCTATCTTTCCCACATATAGTACAGTTATTTGATGTAGGGAAAGCATTTACTTGATAAGATTTTGAGGCTCTCACAAAGAAATTCTTAAGTGTTTGATGCTTAATCACTTTTTTATTCCCATAGCCTAAGCCATCATGGTCCTTAAAGTATCATTAAGCAACTAATAATATATTTAAGCCTTCCTCACCTTTTGTGAATGTATATACAATTTTCACATATTTATCACATTAGTCTTATGATTCCATTATTTTGGCTTAGAATAAATCTATCTTAATCTAATGATCATAACAAGTATATTTCTTGTATTCATTGAATTCTGTGATTTTATTTGATAGCTTAGTTTTAATAAGAAGCATGTATGATCCAAGAAGGAAATTTTAATTGAATGTAAGAGTGTGTTGGTCATTTATGTGATCAAGAAATTTCTCCATATTTTTCTTCTCTTTAGTCAATTTAGCATTGTCACATATTAAATCATGTAAAATACATAACAGGTCATCATAAGAGTATAGCAAATCAGATTGTACCTCATCAACATCATCTTCATCATTGAAGAATATGGGTGAGGTAGAGGTTTATGA